>CM075937.1:5487908-6087908 GCA_038030265.1 Corythucha ciliata | reverse complement strand
GAGATATGACTTTTTGTGTGATTTCCGTTAAAATTCTGATTATTTGGCAGAAACTCGCGATTTTACAGCTGTAACTCCATTAAAATTGTAAAATGACCATGTATTTTGAAAGCTAGGAAAATTATCTATCAGAACGGACTTCATGCTTCTTTGACTAAAAGTACTAGAAATCCTCTTTTTCTTCGCTCAAAGTTCAAGGTTTCTGGTGGCACCTTTTTAAACGGGTTTTTCAAAAATTTCCCCCTCCTACCGAATTTGCTTTTCGAATCTGCAAATTATCAAAAAAACTTGCTTATCAATTAAGCTTTCTAGTGACCCCAAAACTTCTTCAAATAGTCATCTGTAACGCCCTAAAACATAGCCCGGATCACCGAAAATCGTGATGTTTAGAAAGAAATTGTACCCAGAAATGAAAATATTAAAATGGCACTGAGGTTACGGTCCAGTCTCCGTTTCGTCTTCAGGCCCTCAGGCAGGAAGAGCTATTTGGTCCTGGTCGCACCAGGCCGGCCAGAAGTCCGGCAACGTACAGCTGATGAGACCATGACCCAATAAATTTGCTAGCTGATGGTCTGAACGGTCGGTATACAGACTGGTCCGCACCCTCGGTGCAATTTTCATGATTCACCGGTGGTTCTAACCCCCAACGTCATACGCGTTCATCCCTGGAAGCCAACGTTTAAAGTAAGACTGAATGATAAAACTACCAGGCGGCAAGAAGTTTTCGAGTCGATGTTCATTACTTCTCTGAATCGTGCCAATCGAATACTAGAATCAGTCTTGCCACCTATCAGTTTTCTTTTATCATAAATCCTCACTTTAAACGATTGCTTTCTGGGCACATTTTCCTTTAAAAAATCAAGTTTTTCGTTGATCCGGGCTATTTTTTAGGGCGTTACAGACGACTATTTCAAGAATTTTGGCGGTCATTAGAAAGCTTAATTGATAAACAAGTTTTTTTGATAATTTGCAGATTTGAAAAGCAAATTCGGTAGGAGGGGGACATTTTTGAAAATACCGTTAAAAAAAATACCACCAGAAACCTTGAACTTTAAGTGAAGAAAAAGAGGGTTTCTAGAACTTTTAGTCAAAGTAGCGTGAAGTCCGTTCTGATAGATAATTTTCCTACCTTTCAAAATACATGGCCATTTTAAAATTTTAATGGAGCGGCAGCTGTGAAATCGCGAGTTTCAGCCAAAAAATCAGAATTTCAACGGAAATCATACAAAAAATAATATCTCCTGAACGGTGCAAGATATAACGTCCGGGAAGGTCGCGTTTAATTCCATTTTTCATGTAGTTTCACCCTATTTTTTTTGCAACACTACCAAAAATTCACCCTGTATAGCAGTTGCAACATGTAATAAATAGAAAAAAAAAATAAAAAAAATAAAATCAAAGTGGTCCAGAATTGAATTTTACATAAGTGAAAAGCCTTGAAACCTACAGGAAAAATCAGTGGTATCAGTTATGCGACAAAAACGCGAAAAAAGGCGACCCAAAAACCACGTTTTTCTGCACATTTTTGCCAGTAGCTCGGGAACTAGTAGTCCACTTTTTTTCTATAAAAAACGATCTGTAAGCTGATTGAATTTTCTATCAGACCTATTATATGAAATTTCATTTGAAGATCAACATAAGACAGGGCCATAACGTCAAACAATTTGAAATTTTATGCAAAAAAAACAAAAAAAAAAAAACGTTTTTTGTAACATTTCGGCCTATAACTCAAAAACTATCCATCCGATTACACTTTAAAAGAAACTCATCTGAAAGCTCGTTAAATTTCCTATAAGGAGTCATGTATGGCGTTTTTATGAAGACCCGATAAGTGGCAACAAAACGCAGTGGGAAATTCGCAAAATGAGTAATTTTCCAATAATTCCTTTCTTCAGCCGAACGTTTTTGCCTATTACTATCGAACGAAGCCTTCGATGAAAATTGCACTATTTTTCAGTGAAAGCTGGTGAAATTTACAGTCAGAAACCATATTTGCCAAATTTTTCAAGACCCGGAAAATGTTATATTCAGGGTGATGAAAATAGGAAAATAGGTTTTGTTTTTTAAAAAAAAGTGGCTATGCCCACTAACTTTGTCCACAAATGTTAAAACTCACCATATCACCAGTCTTATAGGTAGCGTCAGAGATTACATCACTCAACTTAGAGTTGAACTACTTTTATTTTTTCACACACTTTTGCCAAAAGCGACTAAAAATGACCATTAAAAAAAATCAATACCGGCGAAACGGCTGGGTCGATTGTGACAAAAGAAAAAATGATTCGACGCAGAACTTGATGCTCTTCAAAAAAGAACAGGGTAAAATTTTCCGTAGAATGCGTCATTGAGGAGTTGCAAGCGAAAAACTAAAAAAAGTGCCAAAAATTATCGGTTTTTCGCGATTTTCTCAAAACGCACTAGAAAATATTGTTGGATCTCTTCAGATTCGTGTTCCTCACCCCAAAAAACATGGAATAAAGTGAACAAATCAAAGATGAGATTTTTGTCCACGTATGGTATTTTTTTTATACGGTTTGACTGGACTATAACTAAATGCAAGTAAATCAGTTTACAGCTGATATTTGCAATTTTTGACGATGGATTTGGAAAGAGCCCACTTTGTTACGTCAGGAATAGCCATTTTCAATAAATTCAACTATTTTCTGTGGGCTCGAGAGATGCTCAAAGTTTTGCATGTCGAGGATCTCCAATTTTTCAAAAAATTCAGCCCCCACTTCTCTACGCTAAATCTTACCGTACCGACGTCCCACGGGTCGGAAAAACTTCTTCAATTTGTTCTTTTTAAAATTAATCATGACCGCTTTTTAAGTTATTTAGCGAGTTTTCGGCAGAAATGGCCATTTCTTGGAAAAAATGATGAGTTTTCTCTTGAAAATCGCTTATTTTGACCTATCCAATTTGAACGAGCTTTGTGATTCTTAACATGCTAAAACTCATTAAAGCCTTATCCGAAGTTTTCCTTCGGACCGAACGGAATGCGCACTCCTACCAAAATATCAAAAACTGTCGTTCCGGCAGCTGGCTGTCGGCAAGAGTGCATTTCACTACTCCGAATTTCGGCGTGTTTAGCTGTTATTCGACAAAATCAGCGCACTTAATGACTCTACTTGTTGATACCCATTTCTGGCTAAATAATTGCAAATTAACTAGAATTCGCAGTAGAGAAATGCACTCTATCCGACAGCTGGCTGCGGGAGCGGCATTTTTTGAACTTTGACAAGCGTACACAGTCCGTCCCGTTCAACGGAAAATTTTGGATGATACTTTAATGATGTCAATCATGCCAAAAATCAAAAAGCTCGTTTAAATGTTGTAGGTCGAAACAAGCGATTTTGACGAGAAAACCCATTCTTTTTTCTAAGAAATGGCTATTTCTGCCGAAAAATTACTGGTTAACTAAAAATACGTTTATGAGTAATTTTAAAAAGGACACATTGGGGAAGTTTTTCCGACCCATGGGATGCCGGTGCGCTCGGATTTAGTGTACAAAAGTGGGGGTTGACGTTTTTGAAAAATTAGACATCCTCGATTTGCAAAACTTTGAGCAGCTCTCGAGCCCGCAGAAAATGGTTGAATTTTTATCGGAAATTGCTTATACTGACAGAACAAAGTGTGCTCTTTCCGACTCTGTTGTCAAAAATTGCAAAATGTCAGCTGGAAACTGAGTTATTCGCATTTAGCTAAGAAAAGTGATGTGAGTCATAATCATATAGCGTTCCCCATTTGCACAAAATTCTGCAACGGGGCTATTCATCTCCACCCGTCTTCTCCACTAACATATGATTTAATTCAGTGAAGACGGGTGGAAATGAACTGCCCAAATGCAGAATTTTGTGCAAATAGGAAACGCTAATAGAGATAATATAACTACTAGAGGGGGCATTGAATGCGCAAACAAGTATAAGCTGGGGCGAGGATTAACGTCATCCGGATATCGTTGCGGCTCCTTAGGTCTCTTCCCACCAAAAGGTGGGGTTTCAAAAAGTCCCCCTTCACACCATCCACATCCCCACAGGTACTTTTTCAACCAATAGCAAGGGATTTTCGGAGCTAACTCAAGCTCTTGGTGACGTCAATCATGGACCGCTGCGCAATAGACAATTCAAGCTCTAGTTATATTATCTCTATGGTCATAATAAACGTTGGAAAAATCATATCTTGTAGGGTTTTGATTTTCGGACCATGGTACATAGGGTGTTTTCGATCACAAATGAGGCCTACTTTCATCCAATTTTTTTTTTTGTCACACTTATCCTGTTCCACCCTGGATAAACCTGGATTGCTCAAAGCGGACTGGAGGGGCGTGGAGGGGGCAGGTCGTCCCCTGATAAACAATTACCCTGTCCCTCTCCATGTGTAGTTATGGCAACAAAACTCTCTTCCCGTATTTACTTTGAAACTCCACCCCTCTCATCCTCTTTAAGCTCCTCTTGGAGCTTATTTGATGGCAGACTTTATCAGCAGTGATGAGCAATCCAGGGGCCCTATTCTCTAACAACAAGCAATATTTTTTTGCCAGCCATGTGTCTATTTCATTCATTTGTTTGAAGAAACTTAATGAAATAAACATATGACTGCGAAAAAGCTATTGCTTCGGAGATAGAGAATAGGCCCCCTGTTCTTTTATACATCGTTGCATAGCACTAATAGCGTTTTCCATTAGCACAAAAAGAAGAGCTGGGGCTGCTCCAGGTCTGATCTCATAAGAGTTTGAAGGTTCCATTTGTCAATTGATCCTCAGTAGAGCGACTTTTTATTCGTTCCATTATTTTATCCCTACACTCCTCCATGGATCAGAGCTAGACCAACTTCAACTGCTCCGTCAAAATCGACGGAGCGGTAAACCTCTCTTGGAAGGTTCATTGTGTTGAGCAGAGTTCGTATTTTGTTTTTCGTCGCGGATGAAGCCAACGATTTGTTGAAGCGGTTTAACAATCATTCAAGTTCTGTTATTCGTAGGTACCATTATCGTCGATTACTCAACAGATCCAGAGAAGTGATCAGATGAAGCCACTGGGCTCATTTTGAAATGTATGGATAACTCTAGTCTAGAGTCAAGCTCGTCCGACGAAAAATATGAAAATAAGAAGACTACGTGGGCTATTATTGCAGCATCAATCAATAAGGAGAAGACAGAATAACAAAAACCTAGTACCAGTTGAATCGTTACAAAACGGTTCATCCGGATTCTCTACATTAATGAAGTTATTCCCTCTATATGTATTACATATTTTGCCCATTCCTTCATTTTTCCTGTCGCCACAAAGCGTGTTTGAAGCCGAGAATTTCTAAATTCGCAACTTGTTATTAGTTATCAATTATGTTCTTGGAAGAACATTATTAATGGAATTGGGCATTGAACTCACGAAGGGATGCACCCGATTTGTTCACAGTCATGCTAATAAGTCCATTCTCGCTAATAAATACAAGCACTCCACACAAAAATGTACAAGTGCTCAGCTCATGCACGTAAATAAATATGTACTTCCATTCAATACAAACACAAAAACTACAAAACAGTCATGAGGAGGAAGGTTGTTATTAAAGAGCGCTCTCTTCCACATGTCAAAAGTCGTTCCATTTCAACCCACTCTTAGCCAGATTTTGGTTCGATCCGAGCGGGCTTGTGACGTCACAAGAGCCGCCCCAGAGCACTTTTGAAATGGCAAAAGGAAAGCGCTATAAGAATTCTAGGTGGCGTAGGTGGTGGTCAGAACTATGAAAAGGTTGCCAGATCATTGACATCCAGGCAAGGACAAATGACCTAAAACGAGGACATAATTTTAAATGAATTCATGCTCCCCCCCCCCAATACCAATCACTGTTTAAAGCTGTCTCCTTTTAACTAAATTTCGCTCAATTTTCCACAATTTTGCGGGTCGGGATCTCCAAAACCTATTTTCTCTTGACGAATTTCTCTCATTTGAAATTCGTTTTGAGGGGTTGCTTCTTTAGTCAAAAAAATTATGATAAAACTGGTGAAATTTCGCGGTCTTCGATCTTTCCAAAGAGCTCGCTATTCTCTTTGCTCGAGAACAAGGTCCAGGTTCGTGCAACTTCTTATTTCGTTAAAGTAAGTTGTTGTTTTTTTTGCGTGTTGCAGGTGAAAACAACCGTTACCAGGTCAAATTTACCGATCCCAAAGTATGCAAAAGCTTCTTGCTGGGGTGCTGCCCCCATGAGATCCTCTCATCAACCGTAAGTAAAACTCCTCAGTTATTTTGTTTTTCTTTTACAACTAGCAAAGGAAGATTTAATTAGGAACTCGCTAATTGAGTTCGCTCAGTTGATCTGTGCTTTTTATTTCAAATCAGAAAACAAAATTTATTTTTTGTATTCTATTTATTCATTTTTTTAATTTCTTTTTTTGTGTGTTGAGGCATTCTCTGAACTAAGTATGAATTTATTTACAGGATAGTGTATTAAATGTGGAATTCTGTATAGGATTTGGTAAGAGTCTAATTTTTTTATTTAAAAAGTATTTTTCCAATTTAATCGGGCGTCGCGAACAGCATTTGGTCACCTGTAAGTAACATTTAAGGAATAGGCGTTAATTGAGGCAGAATGTTCCCTCTTGAAGGAAGCCGAAAATTCCCCCCCTAGTGGGTACGTAGTACTTTCAAAAATGATTCTTCTGAAGGTTCCCCCCTCTCAACCCACCTCTTTTTTTCCGATTTGTTTTTTTTTTTAATTTGTGATTGGAGAGCGCTTGAAAATTAGACCTCGTGAGCTCCTTCACTTGGTTTTTGGAGTAAAAAAGAAAATTCGAAACAAACAAAAACTATAACCTATGCAACCATGTCCTACGTCCAGCCCTATTTCATGACTTGTGACCACTCATCAAATGGATGTGTGAGCGGGGGAATTTTCCCCGTACAACCGGGGTACGTATATCTTTAAAAAAAGAAAAAAAAAACAAACAAACAAAAAAACATGGTCCAAGAAGCCCAACCAGCGGATCTTCGTACGTATTGAGCATTTTGCTACAAGATAACATTTATTTAAAACAAAAACAAAATGTCAGTTAACCTTTGAACCGAACGGATAATTTTGTGTATAGCGAAGCCCTTCACAAAGAAGTTATATAAAAAAACAATACGAGAAGAAAAATCTACCAAAAGGACGCTTTCCTTTAAATATTTCTCCCTCCGCGAATCTGTAAGTGTTTCAGTGGCAAACTACTAAAACGAACGTTATTGAAAATTATGCTTAACATTTTCGAGTTGTTTTCTGTTCAAAAATGAAGAACCTGAAATCAGGTTATTGCACACACAAAAATTAGTGTGAGGACTGTAGGCATTTCGGCCCTGAAGTCCGTTAAACTGGGACGGAGGTCTCCAAAACGACAATTTTGTATAAAAAAAAATGACAATGTTGTATGTATTTTAATTTTTTCTATATCGTTATATATAAGGTTTCGACTTGTAGTTATGTATGCTTGGGAAATCATTCCAAGTCGAACTTTTCGAGGAGACAAGGCGTGATTCACAAGTTTTGAGTGTTTTTCGTACGGTTTCCTCCCCTTTTTAACTGTTTTTCAATATTTGTTTTGCTAATATTTGTATTTACCTATTTTTGTTAGTTTATTGCGAGTTACTTAGCCCTTGTCTGTACCTAAATTCGTTAAAATTGTGAAAAACGCCTTTTCTTTTTCACTTTTGTTTATCTCTGTGGAAGGAGCTACTGACTTCCTTCATAGCTCGAAGTCGTCTAATTTGTGTTTGTTTTTTTTCTTTTCACAGAGAATGGATTTGGGCGAATGTCCAAAAATACACGATCTAGCTCTTAGAGCTGATTTTGAGCAAGCGTCGAAAACACGCGACTATTACTATGATATCGACGTAAGGAAACGCTGGATATTTAATTATTGCCTCTTGGAGGCTAATAATACCTTTAATTTATAGGCAATGGAGCAACTACAAGCGTTCATATCGGACTGCGATCGAAGGACAGAGATGGCCAAGCAACGCCTATTGGAAACTCAAGAAGAGTTGACGGCTGAAGTAGCTGAAAAGGCCAACGTCGTGCACGAGTACGCGGAGGAAATTGGTAAAAAACTGGCGAAAGCCGAAGCGCTTGGTGCCGAAGGTTTAGTCGACGAATCGCTCAAGCTGATGGAAGAAGTAAGTTTTTCATGTCTTTGTTGTTTTGTACCATTTTAACTACTACAAAATTCGTTTTCAACAGATCGAGGAGCTAAGAAAGAAAAAAACTGAAGCCGAAGAAATCTACAGAAATTCCATGCCGGCGTCGAGTTATCAACAGCAAAAATTGAGAGTCTGCGAAGTTTGCTCCGCCTATTTGGGCATTCACGACAACGATCGGCGTCTCGCTGATCATTTCGGTGGGAAGCTTCATTTGGGTTTCATCACTATCCGCGAAAAATTATCGGATCTCCAGGTAATTTTGACGTTTCATTCTCCTTAAATGCGCAACAAAGCAAGGGAGCCATTTAGAAAACAATTTTGAATGGCTTTGACGTCTTAAAATTTGTTGCTACAGTAAAGTTGCAAGGATTCGCTAACACCGTACTTTTTTCAATAGTCGGGGTTTGATAGTAGACCTTACCACAAATGAACTTCGCGTAAAACCATTTTTACGAAGGGTAAAAGCAGGCGGCCTCATCTTTTAGGTACTTGGTGGGCAAGTGAACAGTTGTGTGTTAATTGGTGGCTGGGTAGGGGGTCTCACATCCTTGATTCCTAAATTAAACATAATGGGTCGGTGTGATCAGATATTATTCCGTCGCACACCCTCCAGTTAGAAAACCATCTACCAGTCGGCCCCAGGCTCAGAGTTGCGTCCAGCAGCTCCTACCAGTTGCGCACGACAAAAGTTGGCTCCCGCCCCTGTATTCTCATAAAAATAACCCCAGTCCTACCAAACCTCGTCACCAGGCTGATTAATGTTTGAGGAGCCCCACGCCTTGTGGTGGGCATTAACATCGGCTCCCACCACCAACATACTGCCGTTGTGGTTGCAGTGGTCCCTTAGCCGTTCTAGGCAGCCTGGGACGACGTCACACCCCATAGCACGATACCAGGAGGTCACCACTACTTTTTTTGCTTCTGGTATCTGTCCTTTAATGACCCTGAAAACTCTCCTTCACCCAATTAAGACGATCGCATGGGCCGCCACCGGATCTCCTGGGGAATCCTCTTACTTCCTCCAGGTCCTAGCGGAAGGTACCTGTCGAACTGGCTTGCCTGACTTGCCCCCCCCCCCCCAACTGCTGCTTTTTCCATTCCTCAATTACCTCACCCATCTCCATTTCACTCTCCTCCCCCGATTCTTCCCATAGCCACTGGCTTCGTAGCATCCAGTATCGGACCCGGGTCAGCACCACTCCAAAGTAGCCCACCTCCGCGAACTCTTTAGGGACCTCTATGGTATTAAAGGTAATTTTGGGAATTTTGACGTTCCATTCTCCTTTGATTCGCAACAAAGCAAGGGAGCCATTTAGAAAACAATTTTGAATGGCTTCGGTGACTTGAAATTTGTTGCTACAGTAAAGTTGCAAGGATTCGCTAACACCGTACTTTTTTCAATAGTCGGGGTTTGATAGTAGACCTTATCACAAAAAAATGTATTTCCAAGAACCATTTTTATGCAAAATAAAAGGAGGTGGTCTCATTTTTTACTTAGCGTACGTTTTACGTAGCAGTACGGTTTTACTGAAGCGAGTCTTGTGTCCTTCCTCTGATGTTCTTAAAAAGTCCCCTCGGATAAATTAGAAAAGGTTGATGATGATGGGGAGGGGGACGATTCCTTCAAGTGAGACAGTTTCACCTGCTGCTCCGACTGTTTTCTCGGCATGATTCTTTAGTTAATCGTTTAACCCTATCCTTCAACCATATTTTTGTCGTGTTTCAGAAAACTGTGGAAGAGAGAAGATCTCAAAGGAAAACCGAAGGAAGGGATCGTGACCGCGGTGGTGATCGCGGTGAGCGAGGAGGAGACCGAGGCGAGCGCGACTACAGAGATCGCGGTGACCGTGACCGTGGTGGTGATCGTCGAGATCGTTCGTACAAAAGTCGCGCCTCTAGGTAAGACGCTCGTCTTCTTTAGGGTGATCTCGAGGGATGGTTTTTTTTTTACATTTTCGGCGGGGGTTATCGCCATTTTTTCTTAGACGGTCGAGATCGAGGTCAAGGTCACGAGGGCGACGATCATCCCGTGACCGGTCACGCTCAAGGGATAGGAGGCGAGACCGTTGAAAGATATGCAGTTTCCGTTCGCGATTTTTTTTCTCATCTTTCACGTTTGAAGTTCTTCAATTTGATTACTAGTTATTATATAATATATTATATACATACACTAACAGTTGCACACACACCCACCCCCTCCTCTATTCCTCGTGCGTGTCCCTTCCATTCTCCACATTATTAATTTAGGAACTATTATAGTCAATTTTTGTTCGTTTTGTACGAATTTCACCTGAATGTACATTTTGTGGTTATTAAAATGGCCCTACAGTTGAAACAATAATTGACAGAGTTTTTCATTTCGGAATAATACGCTCTGGTTAAAACTTCAAGCTACGATTCAAGGGTTTTTCGCCGCTTTGGCACGTTTTAAGAGGACTCCCCCCTCCCACCTCGTGTTCCCCCAGTATGGCTCATTTTAACCTCTCAGAGAAAACTCACTAGTTTTCCTCACTCCTCTATTAGTTAGGATACAGGGAGAGTCCGTCATTAAATAGAAAAGGCGTTTGTTGGAGCTTTATTGCGTGGATAAATAATGTTTATTGACTAATGTTGTCGCGGTTTGACTAGAAATAATATGAAACATGCAATTGCTACTGCTCTAAAATCGGCAATTTCGAGATGAACTATTCAAGATTCAGACAGAAATGAGTTGGAATCTGTAGCCTCACGTGTTTAGGTTGAAATGGTGACACTTCATTATGTTTTTTGTTGTTTTTTTTGTATAAAAATATCCTCTTTTTTCATAAAAAAGGCAGTCTAAAAGTGAATAAGAGCGAGTGACAGTAACATGGTCAGGTAGAACTTTACTGCCAGTCGCGAGGAAGCTCCTGTTTGTGAGCAAAACCCTAAATTGCACGTTTTTCCGTCGACGTAGGGAGCGAATCGGTCGTAAATGAACGTCCAGTCGCACAGGCCGACGTTACAGCCCGCGTATGAAATGAGGTGCTCGTTGACGAAAAACATCAGGCGGAATTTATCGTTGGGAGTACACCTGACGAGACAGATGTTTCAAACTTGTTAGATCCATAATTATATTGTAGGGCGTGGTGGTGGTGGGGGTGGGTTACCTGTAAAGTACGGCGTAAACATTGCCGGTAAACGGTGACAGTATTGAAGTTCTCCACTGACGGTTGGCGTTTCGATTGTTGTGCCGCGGTGGCTCGGCGTCTTTGGCCATGCCGAGGCGAACGAGAACTGAGCGAAGGACGAGGGAGTGGGCGAAATTGAGCGTTACCGTTGGGACATCGCCGGTACCGTTCGAATGTGAAATGGCCCTTAATTGACACAAATTATGTCGACTTTGTTTGGGTGGGATTAAACGAATTTTAAAGTTTTACTCGAACGTATCCATGAGCTCCTTGACGAGTGGGCACCCCATTTTCATTGTCAGACTGCTACCGTAACCCGAATTGTAGTAGTAGTACAAGTCATTTGCGTATTCCATTACCTTCACAACAACAAAACAAGCTCAGGAATTCGTTAACACATACTAAATCTTCACCTTTAAGTCTTCACTCGTGAATGCTGCACACCATGGGGAGGTTTCATCGTAAAATATCGCTTTGTCGTATCTGCACTGGTCATAAAATTGGTTGACCAAGTCTATCAGAATTGAATTGATTAATAAATGTTAATTTCAATCTTTAATGCTACAAGCATACCGAATTTCAGCTCATATCTAAATCCCAGCCTATGAGAAACACGTTTTAATACTGCAGCCACCTCAGGCCCTGCCTTATATTTCTCTAGTTCTTCGATCGGTTGACTTTCATGCTCTTGCCAAGATGAACAGTTCGCTTCTGGCTGTAATTACCCCCCCCCCACGCATCCATGGTTATTCCAATTTTGTGTAAATTGGTCACAGCGTTATTCACCCTGAGCTGGGTGTCAATTTCTGAATCGGACAAAGGCCAAGAAACTCCCAAACCGTCCATAAAAGCCTGGGCGCTGTCTTTTGTTCGCGCTTGCGTTGAAAATCTTATCTGCGAAACAATTTTTTTTTGTTTTTTTTTTTTTGAACAATCGAACGAAATTGTTCTTACTTTGAACTTGTCCTGGCTGGTTTGATTGAAAAACTCGGGGAAATTAAGCCTCAAGGACCCGGCCAAAAGTTTCAAATCGCTTCGACCCTCACTGGTCAACTGGTCTCTGTCATCGGGATGGAACCTGTACGTCCACCTTTTTAAATTGTCCAAATCCTCGTAGCAGAGTTCGCCGCCTTGGATTTTGATTAAAAATCAACAAAAAAACAAATTAGCGATTGAATTCTACTTGACACTCACTGTGATCGATTTCATGATTTCTTAGAATTGTATCTCTGATCGACGTCAATTCTGGAGAAAGATGACCTGGATATCGTGTCCCGTGCCTGATTAACGCCCAAAACGCTTCAGGTTTACAGTCTAAATAACAGAAAAGTTAGTTTAGTGACGATATATTTAAAAAAAAAACAAAAAAACTGGAACGCTCATAACATAAACACAAAGAACTAGACACGACAGATAATCTCAGAACATGAAAAAACAAGGCTTGAAGTGTGTGACTGTCATAAATTATTTGTCGTGCCGCGGCTTTCCTCTTGTGAATATTCATAACCGCAAGCCTTTTTATTTCCAAGTTCTTTCATGTCTATCGAGAATAAATAATTATTTAGCCATTGGTGGGAGAATCCGATGGGTGAGTAAATCTGGTCATGAAACCCGTCAGGAGACCAGAGGTTTTTGTTTTTTTGTTGATTTTTTTTTTAATTTGATGTTATTAATATTATTATTATTATTATTATTACATAGCTCCTTCGTTCAATGCATACAATGGTATGATAAAGGATTGTCATCATATCATTTTCATAATCTTCGGGGGTCTTTTCATCATCAGCCTAACAATCCTCTTCTGCACTAAGAAAATACTTTGCGCCGCGGGCGAGTTTCCCCAGAAAATTATAGCATATTGAGCTCTCGACTGAAAAATTGAAAAATATATCTGCCTAAGCGCATCAACAGGCAGAACCTCAAGCAGTTTTAGCATACAATATAAAGTCGGAATCAATTTTTTCCTCAAATTGTCTACATGACACCCCCAACGTAGGCCACTGGACATTTCCAACCCCAGAAATCTTATGGCTGCGAGTGAAGGAACACTAGTGTTGTTTAGCTGAACGAGGAGTTCCATGGACTTGCACCTGGTCACACCAAAATTCAACAAATGTGTTTTCGAGCAATTTATTATTCGAGCACCACTTAACTATGCTGTTATTACAGCCAATAAGCCTTTCCGCACATTGAACTGGATCACTCGAGTAAGCAACAAGCGCAATATCATCCGCAAAAAGCCCCAGTTCACCCTCAGACACAACATCCGGCAAGTCGTTCACACACAAAAAAAACAATAGGGGCCTCAGAATAGAACCCTGGGGAACACCGCAACCAACTTTCTTCCTAGAAGAAAAATGCTCAGCTTGCTCGCCATTATTCGTACAGCCCAGTGATGGACACAACCTGCTCCCTATTTGCCAGATATGACTCAAACCAGGCTCCATCCCTCTCACCCCCAAAACCTCTAGCTTATTCAACAGAATACGATGATCTATGACATCAAAAGCTTTGGACAAATCATAAAATACCCCGTGTACGTAATTTCCCTTATCAATCTGCTGGAATAAATGATATATAAAGTCATACATTGCCGTAATTGTTGACTTTGACTGGCGGAAGCCATGCTGGCATTTCTTCAGTAAGTTGTTTTCTTCTAGGAACGCCAGCAACTGCTTATGAGCTATGCTTTCAAAAACCTTCGCAAACACTGACTGAAGGGATATTGGTCTGTAGTTACCTATTTCCCTCCGATCTCCTTTTTTATATACTGGAATGACCCTCGAACACTTCAGGGAAGTAGGGAATATGTCAAGTTCAAACGATTGGTTTACTAGGTCAGTCAGGACTGGGCCGATAATTGAAGAAACCGAACACAGAACATGACGAGGAACGCCATCAAATCCAACAGAATTTTTATTACATACTTTCATTATTGTTCTATGGATCTCATCCACTGAAACTGGAGTAAAGCTAAAGTTCAAAGGAGATCCTGGAGGGGTTGGAGAGGATATTCCACGGGATGGCTCAGAACGATCGAAATTATCAGCCACCTTTTTGACCTCATCAATGAAGAAGTCGTTAAATGCCTCAGCTAATTCCAGGGGCTCAGTGCACACCCTATTACCAACATTTACAGTTAAACCCTCTCAGGACCTTTCTCTTTAACAATTTCCCAAATTGTCTTTATCGCATTTGGGGAGCTACGTAACCTTCCATCACGCTTTTTATTCTCTTTTTTCCCTCCTTATAGCTTCTCCAATCTCCCACAAAATTGGTAACTCTAGCCCTTCTTAACCGCTGAAAAAGTTCATCCTTTCATCTGCACGAGCTCCTCGGATATCCATATATCTTTACCGCTTTTATGTCCCAAAACCGGACGCTTCGGAAATACAACGTCAAATATATAAAAAAAATTATTATAAAAAAGTTATAATCTATCGACCAGCTCCATCTGTCACATTCATCTACCAGCTCCATCCACCAGCTCTACCTACCAGCTTCATCTACCAGGCCCATCCACCAGCTCCATCCACCAGCTCCATCTGCCAGCTCTATCTACCAGCTCCATCTACAAGCTTCATCTACCAGCTCTATCTACCAGCTCCATCTACCAGCTCCATCTACCAGCTTCATCTACAAGCTTCATCTACCAGCTCTATCTACCAGCTCCATCCACCAGCTCCATCTACCAGCTCTATCTACCAGCTCCATCTACCAGCTCTATCTACCAGCTCTATCTACCAGCTTCATCTACCAGCTTCATCTACCAGCTCCATCTACCAGGTCCATCCACCAGCTCCATCTACAAGCTTCATCTACCAGCTCCATCTACCAGCTCCATCTACCAGCTCCATCTACCAGCTCCATCTACCAGCTCCATCTACCAGCTCTATCCACCAGCTCCATCTACCAGCTTCATCTACCAGCTCTATCTACCAGCTCCATCCACCAGCTCCGTTTATCAGCTTCATCTACCAGCTTCATCTACGAGCGCCATCTACCAGCTCCATCCACCAGCTCCATCTACCAGCTCCATCTACCAGTTCTATCTACCAGCTCCATCTACAAGCTCTATCTACCAGGTCCATCCACCAGCTCCATCTACCAGCTTCATCTACCAGCTCCATCTACCAGGTCCATCTACCAGCTCCATCTACCAGCTCTATCTACCAGCTTCATCTACCAGCTCTATCTACCAGCTCCATCCACCAGCTCCATTTACCAGCTCCATTTACCAGCGCCATCTACCAGCTCCATCTACCAGCTCTATCTACCAGCTCTATCTACAAGCTCTATCTACCAGCTCCATCTACCAGCTCCATCTACCAGCTCCATCTACCAGCTCCATCTACCAGCTCTATCTACCAGCTCCATCCACCAGCTCCATCTACCAGCTTCATCTACCAGCTCCATCTACCAGCTCCATCTACCAGCTCCATCTACCAGGTCCATCCACCAGCTCCATCTACCAGCTCCATCTACCAGCTCCATCTACCAGCTCCATCTACCAGCTCCATCTACCAGCTCTATCTACCAGCTTCATCTACCAGCTCTATCTACCAGCTCCATCCACCAGCTCCATTTACCAGCTTCATCTACGAGCGCCATCTACCAGCTGTATCTACCAGGTCCATCTACCAGCTTCATCTACCAGCTCCATCTACCAGCTCCATCTACCAGGTCCATCTACCAGCTCTATCTACCAGCTCCATCTACAAGCTCTATCTACCAGCTCCATCTACCAGCTTCATCAAAAGACCTTTGAATATCTGAGTAGTATTCCCAGCAAATTGTACTGCAAATATTCACGAATTCATTTCTAATCTGTTTGCTAAAAACCCGTCTAACACTATTTGCAACTTCAGGAACAGAACTATCATGGAGAGAGAATTTTAGACCTTGAAGGTTCGTGAAAAAAATCGAGTCCGAGCTGACATCACATTCATAATGTACAACCTCGGAAAAGTTGAAAAAAGTGGTTTTCGGCATGCCGTCGGTCTGTCGCTTTTTTTTTTCGACAAATTGCACGAAAATGAAAACCTGGCTATTTCTTAATATGAGAAGCACAAATCTGGCCTTTGTTTTGAGAAAAAATCATTTATCGGACATGTTCTCCTCGTACCGAAATGTCGTTTTTGGATATAACTTCACAACAAGTGATTCCAGAATTTTTTTCGGATTCCTCGTGAAATTTCCTTGCAAATTAACCACAATATAGCCGAAAAATTCAACTTTCTTTGTAGCCAAAATCGTCGTTTTTAGCACAAAATGACGGTCGAAATTGGGGGGAAAAAGGCCGCGTGAGCCCCTTTGTATCTTATTTGCAAATATTTGTACCCGAAAAAAAAAACTTGGCGTGACCACGTCAAAAATTATTTGCCACAGAATTACATAGTAATCGAAATCTAGTGGTTTCTTGGTATGAAAAACGTGAATATGACCTTTGTTTTGAAGGAAAATCATTTCCCAGTCATGTTCTCCCCGTAGCGGAATAATATTTTCGGTATTAACTTCGAAACAATTGGTTCTGGAATGTTCTAACTATTTTGTTCGGATTTCTCGTACAATTTCCATGCGAATTGAGTACAACGTTGCCGAAAACAAACCCCTTTCACTTCCATGTTACCTACGGGCATTTTTTTTGCCATCTTGTATGTGTAGGTCAGAAGTGTTCGAAAAAAAAAAAAAAAAATGCTAACTCTGAAAAGCTCGTACAATTTTTTGGGCAGCCCAAAAACCGACATTTTTTAGCACTTCTTTTAGTTTCTTCTAAATATCCCGAAAATGAGTTACTTTAGAGGAAAATCTTCACTCACAAAACTTGTTGAGCGTTAAATTTCCAACAAATTTTGTATGTAAAGTAGTTTTCCAGGATGAATATGGAACGGGCTACAGCCCTTTCAAAATTGTTGTTTCAAAATGGTCAAAGGACCTAAAATCGCCTGTTTTCGACTAAGTATTGCATTTTGGACTGTTTTCTATTTTTTGATTTTTTGGTATGAAAGAACGAAGACAAACAATTGAAAGAGGATTGAAAAATTGAGTGACATTGATGGTTATAGTCGTTGATGGATAAGAGTCGGTAATTGAAGATTAGTCGATGTGGACTGAGGATTGATTATTGATTATGTGCGATGCACAATTTTGGATTTAAAGTTATGAAAATGTCGGTGTTTGAGGAATGAAGACTGCGGGATTTTTGTCATCTTGTATTTATAGGTCAGAAGTGTTCGAGAAAAAAAAATGCTAACTCTGAAAAGCTCGTACAATTTTTGTCAGCCCAAATGTTTTGGCACTTCTTTTAGTTTCTTCTAAATATCCCGAAAATGAGTTACTTTCGCGGAAAATCTTCACTCACAAAACTTGTTGAGCATTAAATTTCCTACAACTTTTGTATGTAAAGTAGTTTTCCACGACGAATATGGAACGGGCTACAGCCTATCGAAATTGTTGTTCTAAAATGGTCGAAGGTCCTAAAATCGCCCTTTTTCGACCCAAGTATACTCATTGTGCTTTACTTTGGACTATTTAGTAACATTTTTTTTTTTTTTTTTGTGATTTTTTGAATGAAAGAACGAAGACGAATGATAGAAGGAGGATTGAAAATTGAGTGACGATTGATGGTTGTAGTCGTTGATGGATAAGGGTCAGTAGTTGAAGGTTACTCGGTGTGGGCTGAGGGTTGATTATTGATTACGTGCGACGAATAATTTTTTTGGATTTAGGGTTATGGTAATTTTGGTGTTTCAGGAATGAAGACTGCATGATTGATGATTCATGATTCCTTTCAAAGTAGACAAGTCTTTTGTTTTTTCAAGAAGAATCTTAATACTTTGCCCAAATCGTGCCAATAACGGCTTAAGTCTACTTACCCCCCTCATTGCATTTTCCCCTCTTTACCACCTTAATCACTTCCTGAACCAGAAACAAGCATTCATCCTCATCTATTCCGTGCAAGTGTGACAAAGACCATGTTTATTGCCACCTTTCTCCACGGTTGGACTTAGTTTAACATCTCGTTATTCGTACGGATTTGACGCAGAACCTATAATTTTGGCTAATTCAATAACGAAATTTAGGCCCGTACGCTAAGTCGTTCCTGGAAATTTCCTCTACTCCAACCTTCCTCGCAAACTGTAGAATCACATGTTATTTTATAATTTTTCCAAGTTTGTGAGGGAGCTTTGAGGTGGAGGGAACTTCGAGGAACGACTTAGCATACGGGCCTTAGCCTCTGGCGCCGTATAAAAATAAATTCGCCGGTTTGACTCTTTCTTCCTCTTGGAAGCTTCCTCATAAAAAGCCAACCTCACAGAATTTCCCAGTTTTGTTTTCCAAAGGTTCTAGCGTGTCAGGACATTTTAAAGACCAATTCTGAATGGTCCCCCTAAAAAAAACAAAATTTCGCCGGGTTTGGCCCATTCAAAAAAACTATCTCGCGGATTTGGCTCGTTCAACCTCAAAAACTCAATTTCGGTGGGCTGGCTCCCTGAATGAACCAAAACTCCGCTGAGTCTGCTCAGTTTTGCGGGACTAATTCGGCCCAAAAAACAATTCTGTTGCTTTCAAAAAAAAGAAAAGGGGGGGGGGGTTGGCCTATTACCGCCCCCCCTCTCTTATGACTCATTCGGAAGGCAATTTTATGGAGTTTGATGAATTTGTTTTTATTTACTTGTGGGTAAATAAATTGGTTCACCTAAAAATTCAAATTTCGCAGGTGTCGATGCATCCGCGCTTTCGACTAATTCCAAACAGCAACTTTGTGGTGCATGACTCGTTCGAATAACTAATTTTGCTGGGTTGATTCGTTGAAAAAAGCAATTTTGCAGATTTAGCTCTTTCAAAAACAAAGTTCGAGTATCTATATTAGCGACAAATCGATTTTCCCCTTCAATCAGGCGATGGGAGGGATGAGCCCTTCTGCTTTGGCCAGGGGGGGGGGGACCCTGTGGAGGACCAAATCATTCATTTTCTACTCTTCTCCACTGGTTGTAAATCATTTTGGCGAGTAATGGGAGTCTTGGCAACCCTAATGAGTCGCCAGTTTCTTGAGCTCGATTAACTGTCTTCCGAGGCACAATAATTACCTTCACCAGAGGTTCTGATAAAGGTGATGGGGACATGGGAGGGGGCAAGTCCCCACAGGACCTAAATGAACAATTTTCGTGTCCGAGAAAATCCCAGTATCTTTAGCCCAAACAATCTCTCCTGTAGCTGTGGCGTATTGACTTATTGAGGTCCGCGCACTTCAGCAACCCCCCCCCCCCACATACATGCACACACACATCTACACGTGGCATGGCAACCTAGGCTTAAATTTCGGGATCATAAGCTCAACACCTCGGTGCCTCAGACAATTGGGACAACATTGAAATCAATACATCAAGACATTCCAGATAACTACATAAATAACTGTCCCTTGAAATAAAACCCACGAATTCCCTCCCCCCCCCCTTTCTACTAAATTGAAACGCTACGCTAGTCATGACGTTCATACTTGAAGAAAACACTTATTCCATTGATTTCCACCCATTTGCATATGACCTTATAAGTTCACAAAAAAAGAATTAGCGAAATAATTCAGGTGGGTAAATGTCAAGGTTGATAGTTCAGGGTTCAGGAAAAATTCACAAATAATCAGACGCGTTGCGTAACTAGGGTGGGAGGGGGTGTTGCTAATCGGACCTGACAAAATTTCAATCACTTTTGTTCACGCCAATGAAGCCTTTGGACCGATTAGAATTGCAATTTCACACAAAGTTTCCTGTTCGTTCCCCTCGCCCGCTCACCACCACCGACGTTATCTTGGGTGATGTGAAGCGATTTTCAGTCAAAATAGTTTGAAAAAAGGATGAAATTTCATTTGTTTAACGCTGTCGTTTCTTAAAAATTTGAACGTTTTAGGAAGAAGTTTACTTTTAAAAGATGTTCTCGTATGAGGCTATTATTCAGAAAATTTGGCTAAAGTTTTCAAAAGAAGTCACCCATCGGTGGAGACACGCTCCAGTGCTTGTGAGTCATGCACAAGCGTTTTGTACAACGTCGCTATTTGACGTTTCTATAATAAAACAATGATTTTTCCATTGTACGCACATCTTTGAGAATTTTTCAAAATAATTTCCTCACTAATGATTTCACGATCAACACTGTGAATAATTTTAACTAAAAAATAATGCCTTCGACCTTGAATTTAAATCGTAGCACCTCCAACGATCCCCCTCCCTCTTCCCACCATCTGTTGATCAAAAAGAAGATGCTGTCAATGTTATTTCACGGAAATGTCAAATCATTGTCGTTCGCCTCACTTGAACTTAAAGAAATATATAATTCCAAATAAAGAAACTTACTCGGCACCGGTGTCAACGGTTTTTTATCTTTGACTATTTTATAAGACGTCTTGGACGCAAAATGAAGATAAGGAGCGTCATCCGTTGCCAAACAGTAGGTGTCGTCTTGAAATTGCGACGACGTCAAGTTCGTTGCCGTTGTCAAAACAACGACGAGAATGACGAAAGCTGTGGACGTTGTATACGTCATATTTGGAGCTCTTTTTGAGTTGGCTGTCGAGAGATGTGGGTGGGTGGGTGGGGGGGACGTGTGAGCAATTTTTTTCGACTTCCTAGAGCAAAAACAAAAAAAACAAAGAGTCAATGAGCTGTACAATTGTGAGTAATAACGAGTACGGAGGAATTGTGATTCCCCCGATCAGAAAGTATCTGTTAGTTCAAACACGGTGGTGGGTGAGGTGGGGGGGGGGTTCACAAAGCACTGAAAACGAGGCAACCTAAAGCCCAAAAACTGTAGTTTTCGAAAATATTAACGAAAGAAGGTGGAAGAGCCGTTTCACAGCTCGACCAGTTCTGAGAACTTATGTTGGCCAGTGCCGTGGTTCAATCATTGAAATGTTCTATTCGACTAATTATTTCTCCATCCCTTAAACGATTAATTTAAGAGTTTTTATTTCTTTATTGATTGATCCGATTTATAAGGAACCGAAGGAAAGAACAATAAAAAAGGACCCGTTAACCATTTCCTCGACTCTTCCTGCGTCACCCGGTTCATCGCTCTCCAAGGTGCAGTTACGAATAAAAAGGAAAGAAAAGACAAAAATGTTTTCGACAGTCGAATCCTTACCGTTGTTTTTTTTTTTTTTTTTTGTTCCGACTATTCATTCCGACCCGCATGTACATACAAGTGGGAGCTTGAATGTCATTACGAGCCCGAGCCGACGACCTGAACACACACAGGTCTGTGAATTTTGTATCTACCGCCCACCCCCACCGACAAAACTGCTGAGCCCCTTAATAATTCCAATTAAATCAATTAAAAAATCTCAGTCGAACGAATGATGACCGTTCCAGTTTTAAAGATTTGAAGGAGTGTCAACTGTTTATGAATTAGTGTGCAGCCGTACCTGGTAAATGCTAGAGAAGAAAGTGGGGGGGGGGGGGTTGTGCAATCGCGGTCTTTGGAAGAAGAAGAAAAAAAAAAACTTTTAATGCTTAGAATGCAAGGTAATTGTATTGGCGTCCCCTTAATACGGAGAAAAAGCTTGTAATCGTCTTTAAAAGACTGAACTTTGTTTATTTTTTTAAACCGTGATTCAGAATTTAACAGCGACACACTAAAAAGTGTCGAATAAGCAATTGAATGACATTCTTGGTTGCTTACTCAAGTAAACTGAAGAACAATTCGTGTTTTTAAGGATTCTTGAGTTTGATGATGATGACGCACTCGTTGGACGTTAAATTTTTATGATTAATGGTTCAAGAATTTGGTCCAGACAATATCGTCGAAACCACGAAATTAAAAAAATGACGACTCAGTGATTTGATTGATTCCTACGATTGTTTATTGAGCATTAAACTATTTAAACTCGGTAGTTATAGAGGAAATTTACCTGAGGCGTAAAATTGACGATGGGAAATCACTTTTGAAACGAACCCGTTACACCTTTACAACGTCTGGCCATGAGCGGCTCTATGATGAAACTGAGAAGTCCCAAGCGCGGTGAAAACGCGAAGGAAGGCGTGTTCAATTTAACCTGCGGCGGTGGTGGGTCTCTTCCTCTCCTCAATTGGTCGTTGAATGGGCTTACGAGCGTTGGAGAAAGTTCAAGCCGCTCTCGATGAGAAGGATGGAAGGATAAGCAAGAAGACAGAAAAGGCTGGAGTTTGAATCGAAAAAAAAAGGTGCTTTAGAGTAAGGTGACGTCACATACAAAAATGGTTCAAAGAAACTAGGCTGAGCGACCTTTCCATGTTAATCGTGCAACATAACTGAAGTTTACTGCACCCCCCCCCCTTGTTCATAATCTGCTCTAAAATTCACCATAGTCCCTTGAATTGTTAGCCCGCAACACACCCGTCTTACAGATTTTATGGGTTGAAACGGAGGCACTTTGTGAGTTTGGCTTACCACCAGCTCATAAAACATTAATAATTCAGCC
Organism: Corythucha ciliata; assembly: GCA_038030265.1. Taxonomy (NCBI): domain Eukaryota; kingdom Metazoa; phylum Arthropoda; class Insecta; order Hemiptera; family Tingidae; genus Corythucha; species Corythucha ciliata. The sequence continues at coordinate 6,065,139 of CM075937.1, read as the reverse complement.
CCCCCCCCCTCATTGTCGAGTCTGTGTAAATTAGTGACTCCAAAAGTCACAACTTCCCTTTGAAGCTTGATTTAGTCGCAGACTCTGATTGAATTTTTGTTAAAGTCGTTGTAGATTACTGGGAATTCCTGTTCTTGTCTCCATAATAAAATATTTTAACAATTTTTAGCATTTGAGCCTCCGGGAAACCGAGGAGCTAATTGAGAGCTACAATCCCACTGCCCCCCCCCCTACCAACCAGCCACTGAGAAGGGCCTGCAATTGCCCTCACGATGGGTCTGTTGTGCGGGAAGAAAGCGTAACCTTTTTTTTAATTGAATTATGATGATAGAGCGTGGAAGAATGTTTGCTGCTGCTGCTGCTACACGTCACGAACTTAACAAATAGACGTGCTGTTTGACGTACCACGTGCAAAGGAGAAGGATGAGAAAAATAATAAGAAAACAAGTTTTTTCGGGAAAATATAGACATCAACAAAGTTATCGCTGTGACGCTCAGATAAGGCACACTCACAGAACTTTGTTCCACCAATCTTATTGACGCATTGACGAGACGAAAAAAAAAAAAAAAAAAATGAGCTGCCGGCTAAAATGCACTCGGCGATAATTACGTCGGGAGGCGGACAACGTTATAGTGTCAAAGGGGGCGGCTTATATTATTGATTCCCCGGCGGTTGTGAACGGGAGCTCAACCTGGGGTTTGACTTTGTGTGTGTGTGTTTTTCTTTTTTCTTTTTTTTTTTTAGAGCCTACTCAGTTGTAAATATACAATGAACAAAACTATTGAAAAGTGAATGACTCGAATCAAAGTCGGTGTTTGTCGCTCAGTTTCCAAAGAATTATGACCTGGCACTCGGTAAATTTGCCGCGAATACGACAATGTCGAGTCAGGAGGATATTTTCCGGGAAGGCGACGATGAGCTCGTTTTCAGTGACGCCGAAGACGATTGGAAAAAGGCGAGACGAGGAATTCATCTCGTTCTTAACAATAAATTTTCCGAAGCCGTGGACGTGTTCAAATGTCGCGGGGAATCGCTTCCTTTGGCCGTCGGCTATCTGTATGTTACTTTCATGGTAAGTCAGTTCAAAACGAAGACAAAATTAAGGCAAACCTTTACGTAATGCGACCATTTTTACTGCAACAAATAAATAATGCTCCCTCCCCTCCCGTTTGTTTCATGAATTCCAGTCGATTATGTCTAACAGAGGCTATTTTTACCTTCGGGACTACCTCAATTCCCTTTACCGATATAAATTTCATTTCATGTTTAAATATTTATAGAAAGCTGCTGTCACGTTTGAAGAGGAAAGCATAGAACAAGCGTTTGATGTCATAACCGAGGTAGAAAACTTGTGCGCTCCCAGTTGGTTGCAAGCGGTTAAAAATCGCGTATTTGGACAGGCTCAGGTAATTAAAATGTTTTGTAAAAAATTAGCCGAGTTTATTAGACTGGCATTTTTATTTTTTATTTTTTAAGAAGAAAACTCCGTACGAGTTACTCGAACAGAAAATCATTCTCGCCGATAGTTACGTCTGTTACGCATTTCTAAACTGGAACACGCAAAATTCGACTTCAGCTCTCGTTCGAAGCGGTTGGGCGTTGAGAAAAGCCTGGAGCTTGTATCATAGCGCATTCAAGGAATTATCCGACCAGTACAAAAAGGTTTTCGGGTTAAATGCCCAGATTCCAGGTCAGCTCATCACTCACTCCTCTCTCCCAACCCACCCATTTTTATACGGTTTATTCGGTTAAATCTCCATTTTCAGGTAGCTCTCCTGACTGGAGGGTTGTACCCACACCGTCAAGTTCAACGGCGTCTACTCCAGTATCACCGGACACAGAGAGGCTGTTCGATGAAACCGGTAATATTGAGCCCCCCCCCCCCAACCCCTTTGCTGGCTCTCAATTTTTAATTGTGGAAAATGTATCAGATTTTGGAGGCGTGGACGGGACATCCGGCGCCGGTGGCGTGCGCAACGTTTTTTTCAGGCTTTTCTCTCCTTTGACGACACCCCAGTAAGTAATTAAACAAAAATGAAGAAGGAATATTCGTCTTTAATCCAATGTCCACGCTTTGTAAATCATGAAAGAGACAAGGATGACACCTGCTATGTTGAACACGGTCCCCCACGTGAGCTTAATTCGAAGGAGATGGAAAAAAAACAAAACAAAACGAATTACTACGTCTTTCGGCCTAAAATTAGCGTTGCTTTTGATTTACCTCGAACGATACATCAAAGGGGTTCCATGGACGCTGAAGGGATGGGAAAAATTGTTAAATTTAGGAGGATTTAATTGGGGGGGAGGGTGTTAACCAACCATACGGTTCCTCCTATTTCTGTCGTCCTGATTTTCAAGCCACCAAAGATTTTCATCCAAGGGTTGTTCATCAAGGTAGTAGTTTAGAACCTAACCGGGTGGGGAGGGGGGGATCAGAAGAATTATCTTCTCACTCTTCACCCTCTCTCACCCTCTAACCTCGGCGTTGCCCAAAAGCCGTCCGTCGATTTCACCCACGTTCAAATGTTCATGCTCGAGCGATATTCGCCGCGATTCACCCACCGGATAGTTGATCATGGCGTTGTACGCCATAGCGGCTCGAAGTGACGGATCGATGCGCTCCTCCTGGTGAAGTCCGCTCTCGCCCCGCGCTCGAGGGTCCACGCGAAGCTGTGAGTATGTGTGTACATAGATGAGCGACGGTTTAAAGTCAAGGGAAAAAACGCTTTTGTTTTTTACCGTGCTGGGAACGCATGGTCTTCCTCTGAACCCCCCTAAGACGGCAGAGCTCGTGGACCAGGCTGCAGGTCAATAAAATGAACGATGAATGTCTTATATTTTGTCGTGCCATTTTTAGAAAGTGAAAAGACTCACGGGCCTTCGGAGAGTAAGATCTGTCCGTTTTTACGAATTTGTTTGTCACACCATAGTCAGGCTCCTTGTAAAAAACTTCGAAATTTGAAACCAAAACAACATTTTATTGGTAGAGAGGGGACCCATGTGATTTTTCAAGATTTTCTTGGGGGAAAATCCAGAGTTGTCTGACTCACCGTAACATGCGGATGTTAAGAGGGGAGGGGTGGGGGTTGATTATCAGAGAAGGGGGGGGGGACTAAACATTGGCAATAATACCCCCTCCCCTCTAATTATATACATACCTATTACAAACCTCTATTGGTAACCGCTAAGGCCTTTTCCTAATTGTAGCCAAGGCCTTTTCCTTGTTTTAGGCAAATCACCGCTATTTCCCAAACCTATCCGCCAAACAGCGCTTATGCCAAGTTTAAGCCGCGAATTTCTCCATTTTAGCCGCGAATGAGTGCTTTTTGTCAACTTTACCACCAAATTAGCGCTTTTCGCCGCAAATTAGCCGCGGATTAGTGGGGTATTCCCACCCCTCCCCACCTTATAGACATAAAAACGCGCTTTTTCTGAACTTCTAGCGCGGCAAAGAAGCTTTTTTATCCTGTGAATCAGCGATGTTTCTTAACTTTTTCTCGAGTTTGCGTTTTTCACAATTTTCACAAATTAGCGATTTTTTCTAGAAGGGACCAGAGAATTAGCACTTTACTCGGTTTGAGCTGAAAATTAGCGTTTTACTCAATATTAGCCGCAAAATAGCGGGTTTTTCTAAATGTTTACGACAAATTAGCATTTTCATGTTCACCATAACCATACGCTACGGATCAGCGTTTTTTTCTCAGTTTTTGCCGCGAATTTGCGGGTTTTTCACCCATAGCCATAAATTGGCGCTTTTTCTCAATTTTAGCCTCAAAGTTGAGGAAGTCGCGAATTTTCTCATTTTTAGCCTAGAATTAGTGATTCCCCTATATTTCAGCCGCGAATTAGCGCAGCGTAGTAGCGTTTCTAACCCGTCTGCGTCTGTTCATTTTAACCACGAATTGGCAAATTGGCAATTTTTCCATTTTTGGCAGCGTACTAGCACTTTTATCAATTCAGGCTGAAAATTAACCTTTCTCTTAATTTTAGCCAGAATAATTACTGATTTTCTCAATATTAGCTGCAATTAGCGGGTTCTTCTCCATTTTAGCACCGCATCAGCATTTTTTAAATTTTAACTATGGATTAGCGCTTTTTCTCAGTTCTAGCCGTGGATTAGTGTTTTTTTTTTTTTACTTATAGCCATGAATTTGCCGTTTTTCTCAATTTCAGTCACAAAGTTGCCCTCAGAAGGCGAGATGGCGGAATTATAAATTCTTAAACACTTTATCCGCAATTTTTTTCCTCAATTTTAGCCGCGAATTAGCGCTTTTTTCCTTTTTTAGCTGCGTAGAAGCGTTTTTAGCCTGTGAATTCGCGGATTTTCTCAATTTTAGACGCGAATTGGCGTTTTCCTCAATTTTTAGCCGGGGATAGCACTTTTTCCCTATTTGAGCTGAAAACTAGAGTTTTTATTTTATTTATGCCGGGCTAATTAGTGAATGTTTTCAATATTAGCTGCGTTTTTTTTTTTTTTTTTTTTTTTGTTTTTTTTTTACATTTCAGTTTCACATTGGCATTTTTTCCCTTCAATTTTTGCTATGGATTAGCGTTTATTGTTTAGTTTTAGCCTCGAACTTTTAGTGATTTCCCCCTATTTTGGCCACGGGTTAGCGCTTTTCCTCAATTTTAGCCACGAATTATCGTTTTCCTCATTTCATTTTTACTACCGAATTAGCACTTTTTCTCAGTTTGAGTTGAAAATTAGTGTTTTTCTTAATGTTAGCCGTCCTAATTATTTTTTTTTTTTTCAATTTTAGCCGTGTTGTTTTTTAGATTTTAGCCCCGCATAAGCAATTTTTTCTTTCTACTTTCTGCTATGGTTTAGCGCTGGTTCTCAGTATGAGCCTCGAATCTTTCAGAAGCTATACAGATTTGCGTTTTCTCAATTTCAGCCGGGAATTAGTGATATTATTCATTTTCGTATCCGCGAAATAGCGTTTTTCCTCAACTTTATCCGTGAATTAGTGTTTTTCTCCATATCAGCTGTCTTCGTCTCTTCGTCCCTCTTCTTCGTCTCTTCGTCTCTCTTCTTCGTCTCTTCGTCTCTCTTCTCTTCGTCTCTCTTCTTCGTCTCTTCGACTCTCTTCTTCGTCTCTTCGTCTCTCTTCTTCGTCTCTTCGTCTCTCTTCTTCGTCTCTTCGACTCTCTTCTTCGTCTCTTCGTCTCTCTTTCGTCTTTCATCGAGATCAGACACGATCGAATCAGCGCTTTTTCGCAGTTATAGCCACGAATATTAGCTTATTTTCATAAGATTTTGCCGCGTCAGCCAGTTCTAAATTGCCTATCAGTACAGTAGTGCGCTTGTAAGGACCTAACGAAACTGGGGACGGTCTGTTTTCTTTATTTTATCCATGAATTTTCCTCAAGAAGGCGCAAATTTCTGTATTTCAGCCACCAGAATAGCACTCTCGGGGGCTCAATCGAATAGTCAGCCCACACTCTTTGCTGATATCACTTGTAACGTTATATTCTCCAGGTCGGATATAGACTGAAATTCGTAGAAAGGAGCCAAATCGCTGTCCAACCTTTTCACATGAATGAACCCTAAAAATCCTCATTTTTCCTTATTTACTAAGCTTTTCGGGGGCCCCGCCTGTCAGGGGGCCCTGGGCGGTCCTCCCCCCTCGCCACTACCTCGATACGCTACTGGGTGGGGCTAACTCATTTGAACTGAGATGGAAGGGGTTTCACTCATAGTTCCGCGCTGATTTATGCTCGCATCGCTGTGTGCTTGATGATCCTCTTTTGATCATGTTTCGGAATAGCGAGTGGATATGATCTATCGAGGTTGGAATGCCTGGAACTGTCGGTGTAATTATGCTATTGAAAGAAAACGCGATATTTTTTGTTTTGGATTTATAAAAGACGAATGAACTTTAGGGGTACTAATGGTCAAAAGTTTAACCCGAGTTTAATCCTCGGGGGGGGGGGGGGTATCAAAAAGAGACCCGCACCGGGCATCACTTGCCCTTGCTACGCCCCTGATTCGAGTAGTCACAACGTCAAGTGAGATCGACATTAAAAGAAAAATTCAGAGCTGGCTAAGACTGGCGACTACAAGAATTGACGGCCGGGCCAAAAGAAATTTGACCGTGTAATTTTTTTAAAACGATTTTAAACGATTGGTCGCATTTTATTGTATTTTGCGGACGGTGCCTATTTATTTATTTTATTGTTATGATTTACATACGGAAGTCATTATTTTGTTCGGTTAGCGTTCTGTTGGCGATGTGGCCTTGGTCATTTTATTGTATTTTGCGGTCGGTCCCTTTATGGTGGATTTCACCACCGAGAGGTAAGGTTTGAGTTACGTTAACTCAGAATTAACTGAAAAAAGGCGTCACTATTTATGTAAACAATGTTAGAGTTGGGAAACTCCAATCTAACTCGCGGTGGTGAAATTGGCCCTTAATGTTTTTGTTATGATTTACATACGAAAGTCATCATTTTTGTTCGGTTAGCGAGGTGGCCTTGGTCATTTTATTGTATTTTGCGGTCGGTGCGTTTAATTTTTTTGTTATAATTTACATACGGAAGTCATTATTTTTGTTCGGTTAGTGTTCTGTTGGCGAGGTGGCCTATATTTTGACGATTTTGGAAGAAGGAGAAAAGAATCCAAAAATAAATCATCAATTATATGGAGTGTAAGGATTTTTTTTCTTTTTACGTTACTCAGACATCGAAAGACGTCTAAAAGGTGTACCTAATGCACAACAGGTACTATATAATAGGGTCCTATATATCGGTACTATATATCGGTCATCACTATTCACTAAATAGACGTGACTGACTCGAGACGTCTACTAGAAATTATCTAGTCCCCAAAGGAGACGTTATTCAGACTCTTTGATTGACGTTTAATATACGTATAATAGACATAATATAGAAGAATCCGTGGCGTCAAATGGACGTTATGTAGAGCCTCAATCGACGTCTTGTAGATGTAATTTAGACCCTATCTAGACGTCTATGAAACGTAAAATAGCGTCGCATATAGACCCTAATTATACGTATTAGTAGACATACATTAGATTTAAAAAAGATCAACCCGGTGACGTCTAATAGACTTTAATTAGGCCTTGAAATGTTTACTGGGACGTTTGCACAGTTTCAACACAACAACCCCGTCCACCACTACGTCCTATAGTCATCAACTTTCCCTTTTGGTAAATTGACGTGATGACGTCTTTGTTTTATATAGGATCGATCCTGACGAAGTCAAAAGGTTAATGTGCGCCGTCTGTTTCGGTTACGGCCTGTTTCATTTGTGCGTATCCTTTCTTCCTACGTCCATTCTGCGCATGCTTCGCATCCTCGGATTTACCGGGGATCGACAGCTCGGCGTCGAAGCTCTCAGCTTCTCTAAAAACGGCTCGGACATGCGAGCACCTCTTGCTTCGTGAGCTTGTTGTGATTAAACAGTTTTTTTTTTCTTAATTTCTCTTTTTTTTCTCTCTTTCAGTCTGGCCCTTTTGTGGTACTACACGATTGTGCTCCCGTTAATTGAAATTGACAACGAAGAGATTTGTTCGGGTATCTGTCAAGCTCGAAGCATTGTTGAAGAGTCGATGGACGAGTTCTCGAATTCAGTTATTTTTTTATTTTTCAGAGGCCGAATCTACAGACTAAAGGTTTACAGTCAAATAAACACTACCACCTCCTACCCACCCTCGTCTTCACACACGCAATTCAATTTTCAGAATGAAATCACCGAAGCAGTTTCAGTCTATAAACGAGCTCTTAAATTCTCCAGTCAAAGGGAATTGTCTCTTTTGTGCCTTCACGAAGTTGCCTGGTGTCAATTCATCGTCCTCGATTTCCACCGAGCACTGTCCAATTTCCTTCAATTAAGGGATAAAACGCGATGGAGCGGCTGTTTTTACTCGTACCTGTCGGCACTTTGTTGCGGCTCGACGAATGATTTCAATTATTTGATGACGTTCAGTCAGGCTTTGCGACGCGTTCCGAGGCGTCGTGTGTCCCAGCTTGACGGGCTCATTTATCGACGGGCTGGAATGTTGTTACCCGTAAAAAATGAGTTTTATTATAGGTTGTTAGCGTATGAAATGTTGTATTTATGGAGTAGTATGCCACCGAAGGATACGATTCTTAGAATTATTCAAGGTTTGAACCATCACAATTTAAGACTAATGTACCAAATTTAAACCGTTTGGTATTGTCCGAAAGACTGCGAAACGAACCATCCCGTCATTCGAGAGTCACTGCTGCGCTCGTCGTCGTCGTCGTCGTCACAGACATCCAATACAGTTGACGCCATCCTCACACCGAATTTCACCGATTTCGAGCCGATGCTCGGCCTTGGACAGCTCATACTCGGCGTGTGCTACGGTCTGATTGGAAAAACGGCGGAAGCCATCGCCACACTTCAATCGGTACTCGCGGTGAGAAGTGTCGTCGATCAGTACAATGGACGTGACTGTCACGTGTCCGCTTGGGCTGGTTATGAGTCGGCCGTCCTTCTCATTAAACAGGACAAGGTATTTTTTTTTTTTAGGCTGCTTTAGCGCCCACTGAACTATTTTATGAAAAAAAAAAACCGTTTACGTTAGACAGTCGGACGTAGGTTGTCAGAGTGGCAACTTTCCTTCAGTTTTGGATTCAAAAAATATCGCTATTAAAGTCTATTGCTCCCTTTTCTTCTTTTTCTTGTTTCAGATGCGAGAGTCTAAGGAATTGCTTGAGAAACTCCAAAACGACTACCCGTCCTACGATTTTCAAGACAGACTAGAGCTCAAGGTACACGCTGCCTTGAAAGCAACGGCCACGTAATTCGCCTTAATAAACTAGCTCAAATTCATTCGACCTATTATAGAACATAAATAAATATTTTTGTCCACTAGTTGACCCTTAAAAGCAAGAAAAGAGGCGTATTTTTACTGTCATCATTTACTATTGCGTAACAGGAATATACTCACTACGCTATAAACGGTTGTATTACTAGGTCGTCCTCAATAAATTTTACTTTTTTTTTTTAGACTGAGGAAGAAACGGCTTTACATAATTATATCTACTCGATTCCCGTAATTTAGAAAGATATTCACCTCCCAACTGCACAACCAAAATAACTCAACGTTGATGCAGTTCATCACGTTAATCTCGAAATTTGCATCCTGGCAAAAATCAACGTTTCCGTCCTTTGCTTGTTACTGAAAATACACTAATAAATACATTTTAACTGTAACAATGTGTATTTTTACAATTAAAACAGAGATGTAGAACTCATTTACCGATGAAAAGTCTAAAATCGTCGGTTCCAGTTAAGCATGTAGTACACAATAAAATACCGGGAGCAGAAGAATGTACGGCGACGGTCTCGTAAAGTGGTTAACCGCTCCCGTCTGAGACGATCTGATCTTTGATGGCGAGTCTTTCGAATACAATTTGCTGTCGAAATTGAAGAAATTCTCATTCTCATGAACCATCATGTACATCGATGGAACCATCATCTTCTGTTCGCCACAACGAGGACCCCAGCTAAGCAGGCCGACGGCTTTTCCTTCACAGACGAGAGCCGATCCCGAGTCACCTTTGCAGACATCACCTCCTGATGGTGACATGGCACATATGTGTTTTTTCTTGCTGATGGAAATATTGCAATAGTCATCGGAGTCTTCACATAGAAGTCTCGTGCATACTTTTTGGTTTATGATGTTGAGATTAATCGTTTTGAGTACCTAAAACATACCCAAATAAATAATTAAAATTGCGTGAACGGGCTTAAATCGTTAATTGGACACACCAATGATAGATCGGTGTACGTGCCGTTCATTTCTGCAGTGAAGCCGAATCCTGAGGCTAGGCACAAAATTTTGTTGGAAATCAATTGCTTGAAGTATCTTTGAGCGACGCTCGGTGTAACCGAGTAAAGTTGTAGCGGCTGTAACATTTTATTGAAATTGAACGGTTTATCCACCACAGCGAACGCGAAATCGTAATTCCACCCTCGACCATCGATTGGATCTCTCTCGCACTTCGGGTGGTACTTCATTTTACCGATGCGTCTCACCTGGGCGCCTATTTAAATGAAATGAAACTTCCGGAACAAGGTTCCCCGAATTTTTGTCGAGTACCTTCGGCTTTGGGATCGCTTTTAAGAGAGCCGGCTAGAATTATCTTGTCACGAATTGGGTGAGGTTTAATGACACCGTTGATAGACGTCACGGCACAGTGACACGCGGTGACGACGACGCGGGTGGTGACGACGCTGCCACCGCAATAGTGGCCCGACGGTGGAACGAGTTTCGGGTTCCGGAAACGTAGACTCACCGCCCATGGGACTTCACCCGGTTCAGCTCTTCGACCACCGAGGATTTTATTGTCGAGTAGCTCGGACATTTTTATTTTCCAGTCATTCGCGGGCTTTTTCCCTGTCGCTCCACTGATCAAAATCAGGATGGGCCATAACAACATTTTGTTTGATTAATCGGTATGAATTGTAGCATAACTAACTGAAGAGATCGTTAAATAAATTGTCTGTTTTCGAGTTCTTTCAACCACCTGGGGACTTTCCCCATAGTACCCAACATGGTACTGCATCACTTGAAATCGGTGTTCATTTTGCACAACATTGCCCCCCCCCCATACCTTACCGCATGATATGTCCATGATCCGTGACTCTAAATGACACTTTTCCACTCCTCTCAATATCCTGCGCGACCATGTTTGTACGCAACAATCGAAATTCCAGTGAGAGATGCTCAACAAGCTGTACAGTTGTGTGTTGCGAGTTCTTGATATCACACGCTCTAGTGAGGTGTTTCGCCGTTTTATTAGGGAATTTTAGTGACAATGGAACTCCGGGCCGGGTAAATGGTAAATTCAGAGTTATCCAACCCAATGAATACAGCTACATCTATTTTTCATGGAGGAATACAAATTCGCTTTGGCAGCTGGCTGACGAAAGGATGTTATGACGTGTGTAAGTGTGCATATTGTAAAGGTACGGTCGGGCGTAAACAATTTCCCCGATGCGCTCCATATTGCATTATTTGCTGGCTGGCAGTCAGCCACCACTTCGCCCTGAACATCTGAGGCCCCTGCATCCCTGGAATCAGGAAAATGACTTCGCAGGAGGACCTCCAGGGTCTCTTTAGCGCTCTCGGTATACGCCCCATCTGCCTTTTTTATTAGACCAATTTGGCCCGGGCTCTCTTTGGACAGGACCCTCTGTAGTCTGCCCATAACGGACACATTCTCCATCCCCTCACAGAAGGTCCTCCACGTGGCCCGCTTTGCTTTCCTAAGGGCCTTGTTGTACTCCGTGAGGGAGTGCCTATAAGCCTCCCACTCCCCACGTGATCTGGCCCTATTGTAAAGCCTCCTCGTTTCTCTTCTGAGCATCTCCAGCTCATTGTTCCACCAAGGGACTTCCCTGTTCCCCTTCTTCACCTTAACAGGACAGCTTTCCTCATACGCACTGAGGACCGCTGAATTTATCGCCTCCACCGCCCTATCGAGATCGGCGTGGCACTGAATGTCCAGGTCCATCTCAGACAACTCCTGTTCAAGATGCCCCTTAAAGACCTCCCAATCCGCGTTCTTGGGATTCCGATACTCTGTACTTCTAACCCTAGGAAACTCGACCTCAAACGAAATCAGCCTATGGTCAGACATTGATGTTTCTGACATGTCTTTCCAATCTCTGACACTATTGGCCAAAAACTGGCTAGTCAGAGTAACATCCAGGACCTCACTCCTCGCACTTGTCACGAAAGTAGGGATCGAGCCCTGATTTACCACCACCAGGTCATGCGTCATCAAAAATTGAAAGAATGACTCACCCCTGGCGTTGACATCTGTACTTCCCCAGATAGTATGGTGAGCATTCGCATCACAACCCACAATCAGCTGCAGGTTCCTCGCGCTGCAGTACAGGACCAAACGCTGAAGCTCCTCCGGCGGCGTCACCTCAGCGTCCCCCGGGAAGTACGCGGAAGCTACCACACACCTCCGGGTCCGGTCCTCATCCTTGGCTTCCAGGATGACTGCTGTCAAATCTCTGCACAGAAATTCTGGCATAGTTAAAAATTTCACTGCGGGACTTAGAAGCAGCGCAGTTCGTGGCCGCTCCTCATCCCTACAGTAAACCAGCTTACCTGCTGTCGCAGAGAGGCCCTTGACCTGCCTCTCCCATGCCCATGGCTCCTGAACCATGGCGACGTCATAGCTTCCCCCAGTGAACACCCTGCTCAAGACGGCCGACGCCGCTGCCGCACGATGCAGATTCACCTGGAGGAAGCGCAACCCCGTAGCGGTCACTTATTCCCCTTATGTACCCCACTCCGCGATTGCTTCTTCAGCATCGCCTTACTCGGAGTAGGGTGGGGTTTCCGTGCCCGACCTGCCGCCTTCGGGACTCTTTCACCCCCCCGCTGGTCCGACTCTATCACCTCTCTCCCCCGCCTTGCTAGTCGATGGCCTAGCATATGAGGGAGCTACCTGCGTTGACTGCCCGGATGCCGTGGCGCCAACCGCTGTTCCCACAGATAGCTCTTCCTGCCGTGGTGCGGGGGTGGGACCCCGCACAGCAGCGGCTACCTGATCCACCTCCATCGGCTGCTGCCGGGGGCCGGAGGATGATCCTTCCCCCTTCCGAGCCTTAGGCCGGATGGTCCCCTTGCCGAACCTGATGTGGACTACATTATTCCTTTCCAGGATCTTCGCCGACTCTTCATCGATGAGCAGGGTCATCATCAAAGCCGGCGTGCCCTGAGGCACACTCCTGGACAGTATCTTCCCCTGTCCCACATTTAACCCCCGATTTTGGCGCACGAGGAACTGAAGGACTTGCTCATTCCCCAGATCCGCGCACTTCGGGAGAAATGCAACCGCCACCCTGGGCTTGGGCAGGTCACTCCCCTCAACCACCTTCAACCTTGCCCCCTCCCAGGGTACGATACTTTCAACGAGCGACTTTAACCAAACAGCCGTCCCGTCGTCCTCGCAGGTGATGGATAGCCATCCCCTCCTTCGCACCAGACCATCAAACTGGGGCACTACCTCCCCAGCTTTAGGTTCCAGCGCAACAATAGCAGCTTCAATGCTCCTTTCCAGGGCCTCAAGCTGGTCGTCCAAGAGGAGGACTGCTGGGTAGTCTCTATGAACCACACCAAGCTTCCTTCCCTTGAGCGCTCCGGTGTACGAAGGACCCTGTGCAGTCGTCCTTCGCTTCTTTTTCACGGCTCCCTCCGGAGTCGTCTCTGCAGAGGCTCTCCCCTTCTTCCTCTTCTCCACCATCTGCAGAGCACTCGCCCTGGCGGCTTCCGGTTCCTCCCCCTTCTTCCGAACCAGCCACAAAAAGCGTCGCCTCTGATCCCTGTTCAGGCCAGAGACGTATTTGTCAAAATCAGCGATCTCCTGGTCTCCAGGCGCCGCTGTTGCGGGATCGACGGGTTCGGAGACCGTTCCCTGACCCGCTTGTAATTCGGGTACGCCGGATACCGGCGAACCCGAGAGGGAGACTGCTCCCTCAGCGACACCACCGGCGGTTTCGAGCTCAACCACCTCCATTGAGGTGGTCTCCCCCGTCATCCCTGCGGTGCCGGGCTGAGCAGGCTTAGGACTACTGAGAAGCTCGTCCTCAACCTGCTCCAGGGTTATGAACCCTGGGTTTGTCGATGTAAAACGGTCGCGATCCATAAACGGTCCCACGAGCAGCTAGGGAAATAAAAGTCACCCACGGCAGAGCCCCGCATGACGTCGTGGGAAGGCTTAATACTCAGGGAGGTCGCCTGGTATCCCTGAGGCTCCGTTAAATACACAGCTCACCCTGTGTCACGCACCGTTCGGCACGGATCGCATAACGCCTTGGGTTGGTAGCGAGTTCTTTTAAGACCGTGCCCTCGCCACTACACGGCCCATACCCCTCCTCCATTTGTTAAGAGAATTCTCCGTAACAGGGCCGCCAACCGTGCCGCGGATGCCACAGCACGGCGCGTCAAAGACGCCGGGAAGGCTGGAGGTCGGAGTTGGGTGGTCAGTGGCTAGCTGCACCAAAATGCATGGTGCCGTATTTTTAAAAGACGCCATGAAATACACGGCGTCAACGCATAACCACCCCTCGGGGTCACGAAGTCCTTCACGAAGAGGCAGGTGCAGGCGTGGTTGGACGAGAGGCATCGTGAACACTGGGTTAGACAACCAGGTCTCAGGCAGGCCAAGCTCTTTGTCACTCCAAAGGGACGATCGGAGAAGGGCCTGATCTCTCTGAGCCGAGGAGACCTTAGAATCTTGGTGGGACTGCTAACGGGACATTGTGCCCTTCGATATACACTCAGACTAATGGAGAAGTCTGACACGGACATTTGCAGATTTTGCGACCTGGCCGTGGAAACAGCAGAGCACGTACTGTGTGAGTGCCAGGCTCTGGGGCGGTTACGCTTTCTACATCTTGGAAATGATGTGCTTCAACCGGAGGACATCTCCAGGATGGCAACCTGAGGGGACACCACAATAGATCTTATAGGTCGAGTTTGGTAGGAGATAGTTTCCTCTGGGCTTCCCTCCCCGTTAAAAAAAAAAAAAAAAAAAAAAAAAAAAAAAAGGTACGGTCGATAATAACAGGATTCAAGTTCCACCCCCCAGTGAAACTCTTCGACAGACTTCAGAGCTGTCGATTGAATGGGCCCCTGACAACGGGAACCATCGAGAGGCCACTGAAAACGAGCCGATAGTGCAGCAACCCGCCCCAGGAATCACAGGGAGAACTCCTTCATCGGCTCGCCCGATGGAAAATCTGTTTCGATTTTCCGATTCCCCATGACGAGGAAGCTTGATATACCTACGAGGTTTCGTCCATTTATATATTTTGGCAATTTTTGCCAAAAATCCTCATGAAAATCCTCATGGTGGGTGAAAGTGTCTCAAAGTGTTCCGATCTACGCCAAACGCTATTTATGAGTCCCAGAATTGAGTAACAGAAATTGAGAAAAAGTGTTCATATTAAGCCGCGTGTCCACTGAACGCGCATTGTTCGCAAACGTTCGGAAACAATGTTCGCGAACAGGGTTTGCAAACATTTACAAATGTTTGTAAACAGTTTTATCAAAAGGTTTGCGAATGGCATCTGTTTCCACATTCCACGCATGGCAACAAAAAACTTCAAGTTAGCGCGAACTCGTATTGAATTTATCGGTTGTGATTTTCGGTTGCTTCCTTTATTCGAACATGGCACCTTTATCAAAGGTTGCTATTTGTGCTGTTCCGGCATTAAATTAAACGGAACTTGAAAAGAAACGGCAATGAGGAGACACGGAATGTGGGTGTCATCAGTCCTATGAGCGAGAAACTCCAGTCAGCTTATAGCAGATTTAAGAACGGATGAAACCCGGCTCTTCGAGAATTTAAATCGGATGTCGCTGTCGGACTTCAATATTTTATTGAACAAAGACACCAACTTTCCAGAAATCCTACAGTCCACCCGTGATACTAATAGATCGCTGGGCATCAGTGGCGGATCTAGGATTTTAACTTGGGAGGGGTTCTACCGTGAATCTCTCTCTTTTTTCCTGAGTTTCAGCCGCAAACATGCCTCTATACTATACCAATAATTGGCTATTTTTTCAAATTTAACCTTGAATTAGCGGTTTTCCCAATTTTTGCCGCGATCTTAGTGCTTTTTCTCAATTTTAGCCGCGAATTTTTTTCTTCATTTCAGACGCGAATCCCATTTTCTCAATTTTAGACGTGAATTAGTGGATTTTGTCAAATTGATCCGCGATTTATCCTTTTTCTCCGTTTCAGCGGAGAATAAGCGCTTCTTGCACACTTTAGCCGCAAATTCACTGCGATTTTTTAACAGCGAATGAGCTCTTCCTCTACATTTTAGACGGCAATTAGCGGTTTGTCTCAGTTTTAGCCACGAGTTAACGTTTTATTCCTCTAATTTTAGCGTTTTTCTTCACTTCTTAGTCATGCGAATTAGCGCTTATCACCATTTTAGCCGCAAGTTATCTCGTTTCCTCAGTTCTAGCAGAGAATTAGCGTTTTGTTTTCTTCGTATTAGCTGAGCATTATTTGCTAATTTTAACCGTGAATTACTGATTAATTTCACGCCTGAATCACCGCTTTTACTCAATTTCAGCTTCGAACTGGAGGATTTTCACAAAATCCGTGAATTTGCGTTTATCTCTATTCCAGCTCCGCGAATGAGCGCCGTTTGTTATATTGGCCGTGAATCCACGCAATTTCCCAACTTTTGCCGGGAATTGGCGTTTGTATCAGTTTTAGCCAAGCAGAATTACCAAATGTATCTTTGAAATCTAGCGCTTGCTTGTGCCGAGAAGTAGCGTATTTCTCCATTTTAGCTGCTGATAAGCGCTTTCTGCCAAAATTAGCCACGAATTAAATATTCAATTGTCTTTGTTTTAGTTGCAAATGAGCATTTGACATCAATTTCTAGACGGGCAGAGTGACTGCAGCTAACAAAGACTGCACGATCACCCGGAACTCGTCATTTTTCAAGCAAATACCACCACCTGTTGCGTCAACTTCGTCTACAGCATCTGACAAGGAAGATGAAGGTTTGACAGAAAATTTGATGACTGAATATCATCATCGTTTTCAGAAGATCCGTCCATTCAATGTAAGAGTGAATCAACCGTCGAAGAAAGAATGCCGATGGTATTCACAAGAAGTGGTCGTCAAGTAAAAATACCGGAAAGATTGAAGGACTTCCATATGTTTAAATGAAGTTGAGGAGGAATGTACTAGGTTGTCTATGTCATCAAGGAGACACATGTTTGTGATTGATTGTAAAAAAAAGATAATTATAATTATTCGATTATTGTCGCTATTATTAAAAAGTGCTGGTGTTTTTAAGTAGCTCTAAATACTACACTATGCAAGTCATTTCTAAACCTCGTCCGCAGGGAGGGAGCAAGAAAAACGGAAAAGTCGGGAAGACAAATCAAATAAAATGTTTCATTTGCGACAAAGTGGGCCACTTTGCCGCTAAATGCCCATCGAAATCAAAACCTAAGGCAAACGTCGTAAGTCTGTTGTGTTTCTCGGCTGAAACCAAAACGAACGACCAGAATAGGATAGCTGATAGTAGTGCTTCCCACCACATGACTCATTGCAAGGACTGGTTTGAGTCTTATCGACCGTTTCCTCAACCTGTGGAAGTGACCGTGGGCAACAACTCCACAATTAAGGCACTAGGTGAAGGCATGATTCGTATGGAAGCTCTAATAGGGCAAAAAAGGATCCCAGTAGAAATAAATAACGCATGGTTCGTACCAGACATCGGTAAAAACCTACTCTCGGTGAGTCAAACGCTTAAGAAGGAGTAACTTTCAAAGCCAATGGTTCTAAATGCGCTTTTATGAAAGCAAGAAATCCTATTGTCGTCGGAAAGCTCAAAAATGGATTATTTGAGCTGAATTTGAAGGTGCTCACACCTTCAAATTCTTCAGAAGCGCATGTCACGACCGTTAAAAACTTGAGTCTTCAACAATGGCATGAACGTCTCGCTCACCAAGACAAGCGGCACGTGATGATCGTACTGCGTGACAGATCTTTGCCCTTCGCCAATGACAAAGAATTTTGTAAGGGATGCCCATATGGTAAACAACACCGGAAGACCTACAAGCCGAGGACAGAGAGAGCAACATCCCCAGGTGAAATAGTCTTAGCCGACCTGTGTGGACCAATGGAAGAGGCATCCGTCGGTGGTTCGAAGTATTGCCTTTGTAGTCAAATACGACTATTCGCGGTTCCGGCGAGTATTCTTCATGAAGCAGAAAACCGAAGTGCCTGAATGCATTCGCATTTTTCTTGCCGAAGCAAGAAATGCAGGTATCACCGTGAAAACATTCATGAGCGACGGGGGTACGGAATTCGTCAATCGTACCGTAAAAAGCATTTTGAGCGAATCCGGAATCACAATGAGAACAGTGATGCCGTACACCCCAGAACAAGTTGGTGGGATCGAAAGAGAGATGAGAACTCTCGTCGAAAGCGCCCGTACTATGGTACACGCAAAGAATTTGCCGAAGCGATTATGGGCAGAAGCCATGAACACAGCTTGCCACATAATCAACCGAACTGTACCGACATCAGTTCCTGGCAAAGCGCCCATACAGTTGTGGTCAGGAAAATGTCAATTGTCAATTACCCATACAACATTTCAGGGCATTCGGCACAACCTGCTACGTCCACGTACCCAAGCCAAGAAGGGCCAAGTGGTCAACGAAAGCTCAGAAAGGCATTTTTGTTGGGTACTGCGGAGAACGAGATGGTTTTCGGGTTCACGTCGATGGACACGTTATCTCGTCAGCGGACGTGATTTTCGAACCTGAGAATGAAACAACTCTGCAATCAACTCCAGCTCTCGCCACAAGCTGTGCTTTTGGAGGCTGGAAAACTTACAAAATAAATAATAAATAAATAAATTTTCTCAGTTTTAGCCGCGAATTAGTAATTTTTCTCAAATGCGCTTTTTCCTGTTATTGTGGCCTTGAGAAAACCACGAATTTTGCGTTTTCAAAAATTAATTGTTGAGCCAGGTGAGCGATGGACTTCAGCTTTTTCTCAATTTTCGTCACATACATATAAGTGATTTTTTTCATTTTCAGCCACGAATTAGTGATTTTCGTTTTCTTCTATGAATCAACGCTTTTCTGCTACCGCTAGAAGCCACTATTTGATATTAGCGTGTTTTTTTTTTCTACGTTCTCCTGCATACTGGTCCAAAGAGTAGCACGTTAGAACGCATTCTCAATTTCTCCTGCCTTAAAGACCTACAGGAATTTGTAGTAGGCGTTTTTTCTCTGGTTTGGCCGCGAAGTTGCCTTCAGATATGTTGATTGGTGTGTTTTTCCTAATTTAAGTGACAAATGATCGCTTGTTCTCAATATTTGCCGCTAGTCATCGCTTTGAAACCCCTAAAATCCATTTTTTCCCATCTATTTATGCTTTTTGGTGCTCCCCCCCCCCTTCAATGAATGGTGGCCTCACCAACACGAGATCGCCCATTCGTCGAGAAATCATCATTCTGTGCAGATCCCCCTTCAACAGTCGCCCTTTGGTATGCGCAGGGTATTAGAAGAAATCTCTGGAATGACTGTCAACAAATTTTTGGCGGACGCCATCTGCTTAGGGGGGGTTTAAACCCCCAAAACCCAGCACCCCGTAGATCCGCCACTGCTGGACATCCAAAACGTATAAGTAGTCTGAGAAGCGCACTTTTATTAGCATCACACTTATTTTACAGAAGAGAAAAGAAATTACGTAAATTTATCAAGGCTGCCAGCCAGAAATCGTCCATTGCCATTGTGGGCTGACAGCTTTTGAAGGTTTTTTATTTTAGCAAGCTGGGAACACACATATACGCTACTTGTCAAGTACCGAATGTTCGGCAAGTAACCAGCTATTTTGATTGCTACTTATCTATTCACAATATCTATTGTCAAGTACGCTACTCTCCTACGAAACGATCAACATTCGTGCTAGCACTCGTTAAAATGGATAACAAGCAGCCGTTCTCACTGCAGCTGCTGTGGCTCAATGCCGGAGTTGGAGGTTATTTCGAGCATTTTGTATTGTATCGTATTTAAAGTTATTTCGGAATTGTATTTAACAACAGTGACATGGTGCTTTATGTATCGTGAGATGGTTCAGTTTAGGATCAATTATCCAAGCACGGAATTACTTATTCAAATTTCAGATTCAGTTTCAATAATTAGTGATGGGTTAAATAATAGTTAACTATTATGGATTAACTGTTAACGATAAAATAACTAACGACCAGTTAACCACGATAAAAAATAACTGTTTGAAAATAACTCCAGACAGACGGTTTTATCCGTATTCAGCTAAAAAAAAAAAAAAATCGCTCCGGGAGCTGGTGGTCGGAAAGAGTGCATTTCATTTTGTATACGGATACCCTAAGCCGTCCCAGAAGTAGTAATGTTGAGACCATGATTTGTTTCGTTTATGTTTGACCCTCCCTCGTACTGTTTGCTGCCGGGTTTGTTTAAGCTGAACTTAATGGGAATCAAAGGCTATTTCAAAATGGAATCGTCATACCGAATATAATGCTTCTGGAATCAACTGGTGATTTGTAGTGATTTTTTTACCATTTCAACCCCTATTTTCCCCCCTCCACCTTGACCGATTTGGCCCAAATGCAATACCGACCGGGGCCTTATGACTACTGATTTTTGTGCCAAAGCGCGTTCCGCTAAATTAATTTCTACGAGAGTTATCGTGCTAACAAGGCCTCACACTTACTTCCACCCCGGGAGCACCACTCCTCCCCCTCGACTTGTTCAAAAAATTAAAATGGGAATCAAAGGTTAGTCTAACATGGAGTACATATACGTACCGAATATCATGCTTCTAGAATCAACTGGTGATTTTTAGTGATTTTTTTACCATTTCAACCCCTATTTTCCCCCCCTCCACCTTGACCGATTTGGCCCAAATGCAATACCGACCGGGATCTTATGACTACTGATTTTTTAGATAAAGCGCGTTCTGCTAAATTAATTTCTACGAGAGTTATCGTGCTAACAAGGAAACGGCCATAAAGATATATATATATATGAATTCCGGAGACCACTGAATTCGTGTTCTAGAGGTTCTGAAACATGAAAAAAACATGACATGACCCATGTTTGCCACCATCACGACGAGACCATAGACCAATAGTGCATTTTCAGAATGAAATGCACTAAAAAACCCTAGCGAATGAGACTAGTTACAACACTATACATATTTCGGCTTAATCTCGCCTCAAATTTAGGGAAATTGACTGGCCATCGACCTAGGGTCGACCTAGGATCGACCTAGGGCCCCAGGCCGACGCTCATATTCGTATACAGTTCCACTACATCTATCAAATGTGACAATTTTCATGACTATGTTCTTCCGGTTGAATGGGACTGTCGCCAGTTCTCGAAGCATTGGTTGATGAGGTCCAATACGAGGCAGTTGATGAGTTCCAATCCTATACGAAGGTATTTTTGGGTAAAACTGTACAGTTTCTGTTCTTTGGCGAAGACGATGGGCCTCCGAAAAGCCTCCAGCCATGTCTGATGGCTTCTTTTCATACCAAAGGAGTTTCCCCGCATGAGAGAGCTTCTGTTAGTATTCAATTTAAGAGTATTCTACGCGTCATGTCCATATTGACCGGCTGAGTTTTTGTTTTGACATACACAAACCCTAGATGCCAACGAGGTCAAAACCTCAAATTTATTTTAACTACTGGTACTTCCCCTCGCACAGGTACAGCTATGCACGGAAAAAGTGCCACCGCCCCCACATATCATCAGATCTCGACCAAATTTGGCATAATTTGGCATGGTGACACTCCTTCACAAACCCTAGGTGCGAGGGAAAGTACCAGTATAGTTAAAATAAATTTGAGGTTTTGACCTCGGTGGCCCCTAGGGTTCGTGTAGAAGTGCCACCATGCCAAATGGTCGAGATCTGATGACATGAGGGGGCGGTGGCACTTTTTTTTTGGTCAGCAGATTAAGAAGTCCCAACTCGAGATATGAAGAAGCGACGCGGGAAGGGATGCAGAAAAATCAACGGAAAGAAAACTGAGGTTCATCGCAACTGTCGCACTTGACTCGGTAGTCGGTACTTGCACAACATCGACAAGAAGCGGAGCATCCCTGAGTACGAAAAGGAGCGAGTAGCCACACACACTACTAGGAATTCGGTGGGTAATGCATATAATGTGCCCACTAAAAGAAGCCGAACATATATAAAGGCCTATTCGTACACATCAGTACTGGCCTGAAACTATCCGCCTTGTCAAGGAAAAGATCATGACCGCCGCTTTCCCCACAGGTTCAAATGCAGCCGAATAGCATGAGCAGGGGTGTTCTTCAGCACTGCCCCTGATGGGAAAAGAGTTTTACGCTCAAGAAGCGTGTTTCTAGTTGGCTCGCAACAACAAACACAAATTCGATGATTTGTAGAAAAACCGTCACAAGTGGATCAGCCCCGCGCACAAACAAACACTGTTTGCGAACAATGCGCGGCGCGCGTGAGTGTTTCCACTGCACGCGCATCATGTACTCAAACGTTTGCAAACACTGTTCGCGAACAATGCGCGCTCAGTGGAAACACGAATTTAAACGATTAAAGTGTTTGCGAACAATGCGCGGCGCGAATGATTGTTTCCACTGCACGCGCATCATGTTTGCAAACCCTGTTCGTGAACAATATGCGCGTTCAGTGGACACGTTGCTTAAGACGGATGAAATTGAGAAAAAGCGCTGATTTGCGGATGAAATTAAGAACAAAACGCTAAAACAACAGAACAAAGGCTTGAAATGGAGAAACAGCGTTATTTCACCCTGAAATTGAGAAAAAGCGCTAATTTCACAGATAAAATTGAGAAAACGCCGACTCACAGATTCCTTGGGCAACTTCATGATTGAAAATTGAGAATAGATGTAATTCAAGCGGCTAAAATTGATTTGAAAAATTACGAATCACCTAAAATATTGAGAAAGAGCAATCACATTCGCAGATAAAATCAGTTGAACGCTAATTGGCGGATTCTTGACGTAAGTTTCGTGGCTGAAAATTTAGAAAAAGCGCCTATTCTAGGCTAAAATGAAAGCAAACGCTGATTCACGGCTAAAATTAAGAAAATGTGCGCTAATTCGTGTATAAATTTGACTAAAAGAGCACTGGCGGACCTACACCCAGATAAACAAGAAATATAATTTTGACGTAGCGTATGACTTTTTTCTTATTTCAGCCACGAATTGTCATTATTTCTATCCTCTATCCGCTAATTATAGCGCCTTTGATCAGTTTAAGCCGTAAAATTGATGAATTTCTCTATTTTAACGCGAATGAGTGTTTTTTTTGTCAATTTTACCCGCAAATTAGTGATTTTCTCTTGTGAATTAGTGAATTTCAACCGCAAAGGTAGTGTTTTTATCCAGTGAATGATTTTTCTCGATTTTAACGACGGATTGGCGTTTTTGAGAGAGAGAGCGAGAGCGTTCATTACGGCGTTTTAGCAGCGAATTAGCACTTGTTCTCAATTTTAGCTTAAAATTAGCGCTTATCATCCACAGTTTTGCCGTGAATTAGCAGGGGTTTTCCCCTACATAGCCATGAATTGGCGCTTCTGCTCAGTTTCGAGGAATGAGTTGGCCTTTGAAGATGCTTTCTGTAGCCGAGAATCGGCGTAGGTACTTCAATTTGAAACACAAATCGAAATTTGTTTCTATTATAGCCACGAATTCGCGTTTTTTCTCAATTTTAGCAGCAGAGTGGAGTTTTCATCCCGTGAACTAGCGGTTTTTCTCCATTTTTGGCAGGGAATTAGCACGTTTTGCCGGGTTAATTAGGGATTTTCCAAAATTAGCCGCAAATTTGCAGTTTTTTTTTACATTTTTGCCCTGCATTAACCATTTCTTTTCACTCTTAGCTATGGATTACCGCTTTTCCTCAGTTTTAGCCGTGAATTAGTGTTTTTTTTTTTTTTTTCACCGATAGCCAAGAATTGGCGCCTTTTTCTCAATTTTTTGGACAAATAAATAGCCTTTAGAAACCATGAATTGGCGAATTTTCAATTTTGGACACCAATTGAAATGTTTCTCTATTTGAGCAGCGAATTAGCACTTCACCAAGAGTTTCACCTTTAAAAAAAAGCTAAAAAATTAAAGTTTTTATTCATTTTAGCCGCGCTTATTAGTGGCTCTGCAGAATTAGCGTTTTTTTTTTACATTCTATCCCTGCATTAACAGTTTCTTTTCACTTTAAACAATGGATTAAAGCTTTTGCAGTTTTAGCTGTGAATTAGCGGATTTTTTCTCCTATAGCTATGAAAAACCGTTTTATCGCAATTTTTACCACAAATACATAATTGCCTTCAGAAGCTGAGAATTGGATTACTTTCTTCATTTAATACTTACTGAAAATTGTCTCCAATTTAGCCTCAAATTAGCGCTTTTACTCCATTTTAGCCGGGGATTTGCACTTTTCTCAATTTGAACTGAATACTATCGTATTTTTAGCGTTTCTATCCAATGAACTAGCGATTTTTCTCCATTTTTGCCATAAATTGGCGTTTATTTCTCCAATTTTTCTCGTTTTCAGCTGAAATTTAGGAGTTTTCTTAATTTTAGCCGCGATAATTAGTGATTTTCTCGATATTAGTCGTGAATTAGCGGGTTTTTAAACATTTCAGCCCCGCATTGGTAATTTTTTTTTTCCAATTTTTGTTATGGATTAGCACTTTTTCTCAGTTTTAGCCTCAAAATATCCTTTAGGTGCTACGGATTGGCGTTTTCTCAATTTTAGCTGTGAATAAATAATTTTTTTCACTTCGCTAAGCTATAGCCTTGTTATAGCGCATTTTCTTGAAAGTCCAAAAACAGCACTTTAGCGGTTTTTTTTTTTGTACATTTAAGCCGTAAAATTACCTTTATACACAGCGAATTAGCGATTTTTAGCCACAAATATTAGCGCTTGTTCCAATTGTTTTTGTGTCCAGTTGTTTGTGCCTATTAGAGCGCGTTCTCAACCTTATCTGCTTAGGGACTTGAATAAACTTGGGAATCAGCGTATTTTCTCTATTTTAGCCGTGAATTTACCTCAAGAAGGCGCGAATTTTTATCAATTTGAGCCATCAGAATAGCGCTTTCGTGGGCTCAATCGAATATTAAGCCACGCTCTTTGCTGATCGCTGTTAACGTTCTATTACGTCCAGTTCGGAGTTACGGAGTTCGGATGGCTGTCAATCGTACGCCAAAACTCCTTTTCACGTACCTAAATCCGTGAACATTGAACCTAAAAATCCTAATTTTTCCCTATTCAATTTTTCAGGGGTCCCCCTCTGCTAAGGGGCACGGGGTAGTCCGCCCCATTGTCACTACCTTGGTACGCTACTGAAAAAGAGCTAATTCTGCGCTGTGATAGTGTGAAAAGAGCTGTGATGCCGTGCAATAGCAATTGGAAAAACTCTGAATAAAAGCAATTTCACCACAGAAAAAACAATTTCGCAGAGTTTAGTTATGTTACTGAATAAAACAATATCGTGGCTACAAATAAGTTCCTCAGCTTCATGCTTGTTACTTGGGAATGACACCCCGAAGGCCCCCCCCCCGGGGGGGGGGAATAAATTGATCTGGCTAAGCTGTCGCACATCAGCCATTCTCCCCACTATGTAAACAGTTGGGCCTATAAAATAAAACTAATTTTGAGGGGGTTGGCTCTTCAGAAAAATATCATTCGAGGCATTACCTCTTGGAAAATCCAAATTTCACGGTTTTGGCTCATCAAAGAACTAATTTCGCTTGGTTTATACACTGAAAAAAAAAAAAAACAACTATTTGAGTTCCTTGGAAAATGCTTAATTGCGGAATGCAGCAGGCCCCGGCAGTAGACTACCCTAGTGGTAGGGGAGGGGGAGGCTTCCCCTCCAAAGTGGCCGAAAATTAGTTTTTCGCGTTTCCGATTTTCTCTACTCCTCAAGAAACAGCAGGCGTGAATCGCCTGCGTCGAGGTCTTAGTGTGTAGGTATAGTAGTGATATACATATCTGTATTTTCTTTGTCTCAGACTTCTACACAATAGGCCATCTTGCTGCTTGCTGAACCATTTTCGAGTGAAATAATAATAAAAAAGTGCGATTACTAACGAAACATATATTGAATAAAATTCCTTTGCCCTTAGATTATACGTAGGAAGTAAACAAATAAAAAATTTTAATTTACACGGTTATCATTCAATTAATTAACAATTTTTCATAATATTTTCATGAAAGGAAATGAACAGAAGTGTGTCATTTGTTCATTGACATCGTTAGAGCATTTACAAAGCTATTAATTTCCATTTTTTTGAGTTTTTATTGGCGCTAGAAGTTATTACCTGAACGCAAGTAGTAGGAATCAATTACGCTTCTCATTGGAATTCTGAAAAAATAAGAATTTCATCAAGAAACTACCCGGTCGTTTAAAACAATAAAAGCGTCCAGGGTTCTAATCTAGAAGAACTAAAACTTTTTATTGTTTTTTATTATTAAAAGGCCGGGAGAATTCTTATTTTTATTATTCCTCACCGATTGACGGTGAAAGGAAGGAGTCTCATGTAGGATGACCGTTTGGCTGCTGCACCGCGACAAGGAGGGGCGTAAATGTATCGTCTAAAACGAAACGTCGAATTCATTATTTAAAATACGACTAAAATGTGAAGAAAAAAAAAAATTGTGGCCCAATTTACTTACGCGCAGTCGATTTTGTCCGGCCGTGCGTCCACGTACAGGAGCTCGGCGAGGAAAATGACCGCGAAAGTAATGTACAGCAGTGTGATCGCTCCATAGATCTGCTTCCTGACCATTGCCTGAAAAACAATGAGAAAAGCGTCTTTTTAAAACAAATATTTGACCATTTCTTAATTTTTTTTTTCTATTATGAGGGTTGCCAGGTTTGAATATATTGTTGCATTCAAGAAAATAAAATTCTTACCGAGCCCTCGCCTTTTTGGAGCTCATCCGTTTCAATGACAAGAAAGGTCCACTGACGTCATTCCTCTCA
Organism: Corythucha ciliata; assembly: GCA_038030265.1. Taxonomy (NCBI): domain Eukaryota; kingdom Metazoa; phylum Arthropoda; class Insecta; order Hemiptera; family Tingidae; genus Corythucha; species Corythucha ciliata. The sequence continues at coordinate 6,038,602 of CM075937.1, read as the reverse complement.
TTTTTTTGTGTGTTTTATGCACACTCTACTTCTTTGTTGTTAGTTTTAGTGATTTATTGTTCGTGCTTCCTGCTTTTGAGCAACCCTAAGCATCCTACTGTTTATTCAAGTTGAAAAAATACATATTTCTCATTCCTTCGATCCTATACCCATTACGCCGTGAATCTAACAAATATTTTGAACGAGTCAACTCGCTTTTCAAAAAGAGAAATGAACGAGGTCTCGCAGAAAGAAAATCTGTAAAACATGATGGGGGGGGGGGGGTAAGAGGCACTGTCAAGTGCAAAAAGTGAAAATTGAAGCAAAGGCACACGCTACCTTTTTTTTTTGTCATTCAAAACTAATTACAGCCTCCCCCCCCCCAACCATCACTACCACTCGCAATATCTCGGTTGTACCCTTTCGATAGTTATACCCTCCTTTACACTATCACGAAGGACTGCCCTTATGCACCCACTTGGGGTGGTGACCTCCGCTATGAAAAGGAAAGAGAGTCGAGAGAATAATTTTACTTCGTGTAAACACTAGTGCTCGTCATTATTAAGCTCGGAATTACGTTATTTCCGGCACAGCGAGAATTATGTGTCTAGCTTAAAAGCCGTGAAACAAAAAGGCCATAATTTATTACGGAGTAAAGGCGTTGGAAGGGTCTAACTAAATATAACGTTAGTTAGTTATAATTAGTTAAGTTGAAAACGAATTTAAGAGGGATAAAAACGAATTAAACTGGTAAATGTTCTAGGAAATGCTAAAAATTATGATTGTTGGAGTCATTGGGAAACTAAGCAGCGTGGAAGGGGGGGGGGCGAAACATCTAAAATGCTAGGCGTCACAAAACCTATACCCAGTTCCAAAACCGTCTGAGGTCCAGTTTGTGGGATAATATTGACACTCCCCCTGGCTGGATTACGAGTTTCTAATGAAAAATGACCTTTTAAATGGCGTGAAAATGACTAAACAGCCTAAATTTGACTTTAAAATTGAACTGTGACCCCCTACCGCCCTCCAACCCTCTTTCCCCTACACAGAAAAGTCACTCCAACCAGGGGCTAAGCCAGCCCGTGATCAAGGGGTGGGCAGCCAGCTAGGCACGGAACCACAGTTTGCGTCTTGAGAAAAAGAACTCGTTCGCGTATGAAATCCAGAAAAGGATATTTTGAGGGTAAAAGACTGAAGGAAAAACACCCATTCACGTTAAACTTGATAAATAAATCTCATTATTCGCGGTTGAAATTGAGAGAACACACCAATTTGCGGTTTCGCGATTCACGGTTTATATAGAGCACTTTTCACAGCTAAAATTGACAAACTAAATCGCTCGTTCAATGTAGAATGGAGAAAAATCACTCATTTGCGGCTAGAATTGAGGAAAAACGCCAATTCACGGCTAAAATCGAGAAATGGAGATCATTCACGCGGGTAAAATTGAGAAAAGGCGCCAGTTCGTGGCTTATGAAAACAACAACCTGGTAAAAATTGCAAAAAGTTCTGATTGACCGTTTTTATACATATTCATATATTTGGCAAGTTTGCGGGTACAATGTTGAGAAAGAGCGTGACTTCACATTTTTGAAAAACTGCTTATTCACGGCTAAAATTAAGGAAAATTGTTCGTTCGCACGTGAAATTCAGGAAAATACCCATTTCAAGGTTTCGCGATGCGCAACGTCCGGATCAAAATTAATGAAATTCCCTCACATGCGGATTATGTGGACCTTTGGTGGAAAAATTGCTCAAGGCAGAATTGGGGAAAAAACACTAATTTGCGGCTAAAATTGAGGGAAAACGAATTGTCAAAATTGTCACTGTTTTTTTGTTTTTTTTTTATTGGTGGAATTCCGTGGCTGAAATTGAGAAATAACTTTCATCCGCAAGTTAAATTGAGGAAAAACTGTTCTTTTGCTGCTTAAATTGACAGAACGCACCGAATTCGCGGTTAGGCGATGCCCACTGCTAGCCGTAATTGAAACAGTATGTGGTGAAAATTTTCGACCACATTGTTTTATAAGGAACATATGAATTGAGTGCCGTTCCGATTTTAGAATTTCTACTTTTAGACCGAGAGCTGGCGACAGTCCCATTCAACCGGAAGAACATAGTCACCGCATGTGTGAAAAATGATGGCATTTGACCCCCTATTTACGAGTCCGGAAGTCTGCCATGCTGTATCTGGGGCCTAAGGATTTTATAGCTAATTAAAGTCCTTAATTTGGGACATTAATTTAACCAGAAGAACATAGACCCGAAACTAGTCTCATTCGAAAGGTTTTATGAAGCTGATTACGAATACGATCGTCTGCCGCCGTCTGCCTAAGGCATTTGCCCTCTGTGGCTCGCCAAAAACACGCGATTCGGTGAATTTAGATCAACCGGAAGAACATAGTCCTGAAACTGGTCTTATTCGATAGGATTTATGGAGATGATGACAAATAAAATCGTCTGCCGGCGTCTGCCTGGAGCATTTGCCCTCGGTGGCCAGTAAACTCCATAAATCAGGGGCATTAATTAACCGGATGAACTAAGTCGGGAGAATGGTCTTTTGCGACACGTTTCATGTGACTGAATACGCGAAAGTGATCGTCTGCCGGTGTCTGCCTGGGGCACTTGCCCTTAGTGACTAGTCAAACTGCACCGGAGGAAAATGATTAACCGGAAGAACATGGTCCTGAAACCAGTCTCATTCGAAAGGTTTCATGGAGCCCCCTGATTTAAGGAGTTTACTGGCCACCGAGGGCAAATGCTCCAGGCAAACGCCGGCAGACGATTTTATTTGTAATCATATACATAAATCCTATCGAATAAGACCAGTTTCAGGACTATGTTCTTCCGGTTAATCAAAATTCACCGAATTACGTGAGTTTGGCGAGCCACAGAGGGCAAATGCCCCAGGCAGACGGCGGCAGACGATCATATTCGTAATCAGCTCTATAAAACCTTTCGACTGAGACTGGTTTCAGGACTATGTTCTTCCGGTTAATCATTTTCCTCCGGTGCAGATACACTGGTCACGAAGGGCAAGTGCCCCAGGCAGACGATCACTTTCGTATTCAGCCACATGAAACGTGTCGCAAAAGACCATTCTCCGGACTTAGTTCATCCGGTTAATTAATGCCCCTGATTTAAGGAGTTTACTGGCCACCGAGGGCAAATGCTCCAGGCAGACGATTTTATTTGTAATCATCTCCATAAATCCTATCAAATAAGACCAGTTTCAGGACTATGTTCTTCCGGTTGATCTAAATTCACCGAATCGCGTGTTTTTGGCGAGCCACAGAGGGCAAATGCCTTAGGCAGACGGCGGCAGACGATCGTATTCGTAATCAGCTTCATAAAACCTTTCGAATGAGACTAGTTTCGGGTCTATGTTCTTCTGGTTAAATTAATGTCCCAAATTAAGGACTTTAATTAGCTATAAAATCCTTAGGCCCCAGATACAGCATGGCAGACTTCCGGACTCGTAAATAGGGGGTCAAATGCCATCATTTTGCACACATTCGGTGACTATGTTCTTCCGGTTGAATTGGACTGTCGCTAGCTCTCGAACTATTTGGAGTTTTTGGTTTCTGTCAAAAATAAAATACTTTTTGTCTCAAGCGCCTTATTCAGAAGTGACAACCAAACCACTTCAAATTGGTGACCCGCGACGTTCATTAACAAGAAAATTCGACATCCGACCCCGACGCTCGACGTGACATGGCCAACATCGAAGAATTGGTTGAGCAACTCGCTCAGTTACGCCAACAAATTCCAGAGTTGACGCCTCCCGCCGCTCCACCGGTCGGCGACGATAATCAAGCCGCTCCTCAAAACGCAAACCCCGCCTTCGTCAGCCGCGTCACTCCGAAACTTCCTCCGTTCTGGAGAAATAAACCGACATTGTGATTTTCTCAAGTAGATGCCCAATTCGCTCTCGCCGGCATCAATCAAGAGACAACGAAGTATTCGCATTTAATCTCTCAACTCGACGAACGATATATCAGCGAAATCGAAGACCTAGTAGCAACACCTCCTGCGCAGAACCCCTATACAACTCTCAAAAACGCTCTCATCGAACGCCTTTCTGTTTCCGAGTCTCAACGTGTTCGACAGCTACTCTCCCAAGAGGAATTAGGTGACTGGAAACCATCGCAATTCCTCCGACACTTACGATCTCTGGCTGGACCGACCCCGGTGCATGAAAATCTATTAAGATCTTTGTGGATCCAACGTCTCCCACCCCCTGTCCAAGCCATTCTCCAAACACAGTCTGACTCGCCGCTCGACCGTCTCTCCGCAACAGCGGACAAAATAATGGAAATTCAACCTACCATAGCTTCTTCTCATCCCTCTTTCCCCGTCGTCAACGCTGTATCTCCCCCAGGACAAGATATCAGTCGTGAACTCACCGAGATTCGTCAACAGCTCGCAGACCTCACACTCCGAATTTCCAACAACCCTCGACACTCTCGCTCCCGTTCTCGTCAAAGTCATTCAACCCGTTCTCGCAGTCCATCGGCAGCTTCACAATCGACATTCTGTTGGTACCACGCCAAGTTCAATGAACGAGCATCAAAATGCAGACCGCCCTGTTCGTTTCATTCAAAAAACGCCACCAGCAGCCGAGTAACGGCGGCAGCTGACTGCAAAATCGGAAAGTACCGCCTTTTCATTACCGACCGTAATTCCGCAAAACAGTTTCTTCTCGACACCGGTTCTGACGTTTGTTGTTTCCCGGCACGTTTTCTTTCAAACCGTCGTCCTAAAACCTCGTTCGATCTTTACGCCGCGAATACGTCGAACATCAGCACATACGGCTCAGTCACGCTAACTCTTGATTTCGGATTACGCCGCAACTTCCAATGGAATTTCATTGTCGCCGACGTCAACGTCCCAATCATTGGCTCTGATTTTTTTGGGCATTTCCATCTGTTGCCAGATTGCCGATCTCACCGTCTTCTCGATGGAACAACTGGACTTTCCGTCGCCTGTTCAAAAATAAGTCAGATGTACCCCAACATCAAAACAATCGACGATTCTCATCCGTTCGCTGAGTTACTTTCACGATTTCCAGAAATTACTCGTCCATCTGGAGTACCTCGAGATATAAAACACTCGACCAAACACTACATACATACCGCTCCCGGCCCTCCAATTTCTTTTCGCCCACGTCGTCTATCTGGTGATCGTTTAAAAATCGCACACAAAGAGTTCAAAGCAATGCTTCAAGAAGGCACCGCACGTCCTTCGGATAGTCCTTGGGCATCCCCTCTTCACATCGTGCCAAAGAAAACTGGCACCGGCTGGCGCCCTTGTGGCGACTATCGCGCCCTAAACGCACGTACCATTCCTGACAGTTATCCCGTTCGACACATACATGATTTCGCTCATTCAATCAGTGGTTCTACTATTTTCTCTCTAGTTGATTTGGTTAAAGCCTGTCAACAAATTCCTGTCAACGAGTCGGACATTTGTAAGACAGCAATCTCAACTCCTTTCGGTTTGTTCGAGTTTCCATTTATGTGCTTCGGTCTTCGCAACGCCGCTCAAACTTTCCAGCGCTTCATGGATGAAGTAACTCGAGGCCTAGATTTCTATTATGTCTACATCGACGACATCCTCATATTTTCAAAATCAAGAGCAGAACACATCGCTCATCTCGAAACTCTTTTCAAACGCCTGTCGCACTACGGCGTCGTCATTAACACTTCGAAAATCGTTTTTGCTGCGAGCGAAGTAATTTTTCTCGGGCATCGTGTTTCCGCCGAAGGTATAGCCCCACCGCCTGATCGTGTCACCGCCATTCAATTCTATCCTCAACCATCTGATGCAAAAGGTCTCCGTCGTTTTCTCGGCATGTTGAATTTTTACAGACGACATATCCCCATGGCAGCAGAAGTTCAAGCTCCTCTTCACGCCCTTCTTGGCCTCGACGTCAAAGGCTCGACCCCTATCACGTGGACTCCGACTCTCGAACAAGCTTTCAACGACTGCAAAAATAAATCCTCTTCGGCAGATTCCCTGTAACCGGAGCAGAAGTGGCGTTATTCACAGACGTTTCTAATCACGCCATCGGAGCTGTCATCCAGCAGAAGACCAATGACGCTTGGCAACCACTCGCTTTTTTCTCAAAAAAGATCTCTGCTCGTCAAGCTGCGTGGCCCGTCTACTACAGAGAACTTCTAGCGATTTATGAAGCAATTCATCATTTTCGGCATTTTCTGGAAGGCCAAGTATTTACAACTTACACTGACCACAAACCTCTCACACATATCTTCACACAAAAACATGACAAATTGCCCCCTGTCCAACGTAATCAGCTCACATACATTTCACAGTTCACAACCGACATCCAACACGTAGGAGGATCTGACAACGTCGTCGCGGACGCCCTATCTCGAGTACAATCTGTTTCAACGGCTCTCGATTTCGAATCGTTGTCTCAATCGCAACAATTAGACCCCGAGCTTCAGTCTTGGGAATCAAAAACGTCTTCTCTTACTCTCGAAAAACTCATCGTTCCTGGCACGCGAATTGAGATAATTTGTGACACCTCAACAGGTCGTCCTCGCCCTTTTATTCCTCATCCTTTACGACGCTCAGTTTTTCTCAAATTACACAACCTCAGCCACCCCGGTGCTCGTGCGACTACAAGACTGATCACCGAAAGATTCGTTTGGCCGTCAATGAAGAAGGATATTCCCGCATGGACACGTGCTCGTCTTACTTGTCAACGGTCCAAAGTTTCGCGACACGTCCACTCACCGCTAGGACATTTCGACACTCCTACATCTCGTTTCTCTCACGTCCACATCGATTTGATCGGCCCACTTCCACTTTCGAATGGTTTCAGGTACTGTCTCACCTGCATGCCAGAAGTAACTCCTCTTCCTGACATCACAGCTAACACCGTTGCTCTCGCTTTTCTATCCACGTGGATTTCTCGTTACGGCGTTCCAGAAAAGATCACTACTGATCGCGGTATGCAGTTCATGTCTTCAGTTTTCTGCACACTTTCGAAACGTTTCGGCATCCAACGGCTTGGTCGAACGCTTGCATCGTCAGCTAAAAACCGCCATCACTTGCCACGCTGACAGAAATTGGACCGAAAAACTTCCCCTCGTTCTCCTTGGAATACGATCCGCCTTCAAGGAAGATCTTCAAACCACCTCGGCAACCCTCGTTTTTGGAGAAAGTCTTCGACTTCCAGGAGAATTCTTGTCACCTCAACCCGAAACAAATTCTACTCCTGAGTTAATCGAACACCTCGCTAAAATCATCAGTCAGATCCGACCAATACCGACTTCTCGACATTCGACACCTGGTAGTTTCGTCTTCAAAAATCTCGACTCTTGTACACACGTCATGTTACGTGATGACAGCACTCGTCATCCCTTCCAAAATCGTTACTCAGGACCCTATCCCGTCGTTAAACGCGACAAAGTCTACAAGACCATCACGATCAAGACCAGTTCTGATAAACACGTAACAGTCTCAATCAACCGTGTCAAACCGGCGTATTTTCTTCACGAAGACGTAGACTCTACCACCCTCACCCACCCGACAACTTCAGCCATAAACAAGAAGGTTCGCTTCGATCTGGGCGAGCTACGCTCTCCTCCTCCAAGGGGGTGATGTGGTGAAAATTTTCGACCACATTGTTTTATAAGGAACATATGAATTGAGTGCCGTTCCGATTTTAGAATTTCTACTTTGGAGTTTTTGGTTTCTGTCAAAAATAAAATACTTTTTGTCTCAAGCGCCTTATTCAGAAGTGACAACCAAACCACTTCAAACAGAAGGTTGCGTGTTCAAATCACGCGTGAAGTGGTTTGGTTATCACTTCTGAATAAGGCGCTTGAGACAAAAAGTATTTTATTTTTGACAGAAACCAAAAACTCCAAAGTAGAAATTCTAAAATCGGAACGGCACTCAATTCATATGTTCCTTATAAAACAATGTGGTCGAAAATTTTCACCACAAGTAAATAAAAAATGCGTTTTTTCGCGGCTAAAATGATGAAAATGGGCTAGTTCTAGGTAGTATTGAGAAAAAGCACTCAGTTTCACCTGAAATCAAGGAAAAACGTCAATTCGAGGCTAAAAATAGTGCTTATTCACGAGTAAAATGGGGGGGGGGGGGCTCTGTGCAACTCCTCTTGAAGAAAAATGGATCCACGCCTGTGGGCAGCTTCACTGGCGAAAATATCAGACGCACCATTGCCTTTTTGCTGGCTTATAACAAGATCTTGAGGTTAGAATCGCGTCAATTCACGGTCATCAGAGACTAAATTTGCACAGAAACGGCCACTATCCGTCAAAAAATAAATATATGCTGGAAAACTGTCGTTTTTAGCCTTCTATTTCGTATTTTATGTCGAAAAACTAAAATTTCTCCTCCCAGAAAGCCCGGAAAGTGATATTTTTGGAGCTAAACTTTCAATTTTAGACCAGAGACGGTAAACAGAGCTGGCATTTTCCACCATAAGTTTGGATGGCACAGCGGGCTAAACACGATTCGAGCTAGCCAAAACACACGAAATTGCGCGTTGAACCTATGAAAATGGGATTTTTTTTTTAGTGCGAAAAATCAGCATAATCGGTTTTCAAGTTAAGCTGACCCTCAAAATTAGTCCGTCAGCAACAAACATCCGCAATTTTTTTTATTTTTTGTGAAACCGATATGCGAAAATTTGTTGTTTTTCTTTTAGTGAGAAAAATCCGCAAAACTGGTTTTATGGAGCGAAATATGTACAAGAAATTTAAGCGAGGACTTTCCTAAGGAAGTTCGTCAGATCAGAAAGGAATTGTATCCAAAAATGATGGAAGCGAGGCGTCAAGGGAAGTTCGCGATACTTCGCTTTGACAAGCTAATAATTCGGGAGAGAGTCCAAGTCGACGAAGATTCGAGGAAGAAGAGGGGTTTGTCGGAGTCTCCGCGGGCTCAGGTACCGGCAGTAATGCAAGAGGAAAAAAAAAGCAAACTGGCCGCGGCAGAAGAAGCCCCAGCGAAGGAAAAACTGAGCGTCTTTTCCTACCAGCCACGCGGTGCCAAAGGTGCGGCGGGACAAGGGTCGCAGCTGACGCCACCGGCGTCATCCATCTCTAAAAAGCAATAGCAACCAGCAGTTTCAGGACCTTCTTCTGTAAATAGTTTGTACAGTAAGATTAATCTTGTTTTTTGGAATATTGAGGGGTTTTCCCGGAACTGTTTTAATTTTGATGTAGACACAGTTAATTTAATAAGAGGAAACGATATAGTCTGTTTTTCTGAAACTTTTATTGATAGTGAAACTTTAACTACCCCACATTGGATGGAGGACTATTCATATTTCATTTCGCCCGCAACAAGATTGCACACAAGAGGTAGGCCCAGCGGGGGTTTGATAACATTTGTTAGAAATTACCTATTTGAAAGTGAATTGATTTTTTGGAATATCAGTCCCAGAGGTCTTTTATTGAGGTGTCCGGCATTCCTGAGACCAACAATGAGTGTACTACTGCGATTGCAAGGGATTTAACCAAGTTGTTGAACTCTGAGGCGACTATAGTTGACTCATTCAGGGTGGGAAAGGCTGATCAAAGCAAAAGCAGGCGTATAGTGGTGAAGTTTTCCTGCGATATGGACGCTCAATTCGTGGTAAAGGAAGCAAAAAAAAGAAAACTGAGTGCTAATGATTTTGTTTCTAATTGGCCTAGCAAACCGGTATACGTAAATGAACGCTTGCCCCCCTCTCTGCGTAATTTATTTTTCAAGGCGAGGCAGATAGCCCGGGAAAAGGCTTATAAATTTGTCTGGTGTGTGCAGGGCAAAGTATTCATAAGAAAAAATGAAGGGCAGAGTAGAGTCCTTATAAATAGCGCTGATGATTTAAATGCTCTTTGATTTCTGTTCTGTTCGGTCTTTTTCTTCTTGTACTTTTTAACTATTGTTTATGGAATTTATGAGTAAAACACTTGATGAGTTTGCGGTTATCCCCACCTTTTTGTGCGAGACTATTTCAGAATTAGATAAGCAAATTAACCCTTTTCACAAAGACTGTATTAAGGTCATTTCTTTCAATATTCGTAGCATTAAAAAGAATTTTGATGAGTTTTTAGCAGTTATTTTCTCTATGAAAACGAGTTTTGATGTTTTAGTACTAGTTGAGACGTGGAATATGGATTTAAATAACTTTACTATGGATGGCTATACAGAGATACTTTCGTCCAACCACGCAAATAGAGCTGAAGGGATATCTATTTATGTTAAAAACACACTCTTGGTAGCTGACCTAGAGATTGACGCAATTAAATTTTGTAACTCGATTTTCGTAGTATTAAGGAGGGAAAATACAGTGTTCGCTTTAAGTGCTATTTATAAATCGCCAGCCCGCAATTCTAACGATTTCATTTGTTGCCTAGATCAGTATCTTAGTTGTAAGTCTAGTTATAAGTTTCATGTCCTGTGTGGTGATATTAATATTGACATTTTGTCAAATAATTGTGTCTCTAATGAGTATTTGAATGTATTAGCAAAGTATGGTTTTGTTAGTATGATTAATGTTGTATCTAGGGAATCTCGTGTTCGGGATTTTTCGGGAACTTGCATAGATCACATTTTTGTCTCAGGAGCAAATCCGTTGAAGTGTCGGGGGCTGACTTATTTAACTGATATAACAGATCATTTTTTATGTATTGGTCTAGTTCCATGTATTATTAGTGTAGCAAATAGTAGTAAAACGCCTTCTGACTTTAGCCATACTGTCAGAGTTGTTAATTTTCGGGAATTAGAGCTTAAGCTTTGTAACTATGTGTGGCCACAGGTCTATAATAGTGATCATGTCGATGTGGCCCTTGATGCTTTCTTGGAATCTCTGCAAACCTTGATTGAATCGTGTACCAATTCAAGAACTATTAAAATTGTTAATAGACATAGAAAAATTAAAAATTGGATAACGAAAGGAATTGTTATTTCTATAAGAAATAGAGATAAAATTAGGAAAAAACTTCTTAGGGAACCATATAATTTAAACCTTAAGGGCTATTATGTAATTTATAGAAACTTACTTAACTCTTTAATTAGGAAGGCTAAAAATTTATGTTTTAGTGGCAAAATTGATAAGGCTAGTGGTAATATTAGGGATACTTGGAATGTAATTAATGAAGTTATTGGTAGGAAAGCCGAAAAATCGTTTGTGAAAGAGGTCAAGGATGGGAGTGGTCAATGTCATTCTGACAAACTTATGATTGCGGAAACATTTAATAGCTATTTCTCTAAAGTTGGTTGTAATATTAAAAATAGTATTTCTGTCCCTGGTGTATCTTCTTCCCCAACTAATAAGATGCGGATTGTTAACTCGCTTTTCCTTGAGCATATCACCGACGAAGAAGTTTCTAGTTTACTTTCAAAATTGAATGACTCAGAGAGTGCAAGTGTCTGCGGTATTACCAATCAAGTGCTAAGATCTATGCGCCAGTATATTGTAAAGCCTTTAGCTTATATTTATAATTTAGCCATGCAATCTGGGATTTTCCCTCGTAAATTCAAGCAGACCACGATCATACCTTTACATAAAGCAGGTGATGCATCTGAAGTCACCAATTATAGACCAATATCTTTAACCATATCTTTGGCTAAAATTCTAGAGAAATGTATTAAAGTTAGACTATGTAGCTTCCTTGATAGTAACAATGTTTTGTCTAAAAACCAATATGGTTTTCGTAAGGGCTTGAGTACTGAAGATGTTTTGCATGACTTCCACAAGATGATCATTGATAAATTGGATGCTGGATTTATGGCTATAGGGGTTTTTTTGGATGTTCGTAAAGCGTTTGACTCGGTTGATCATAGACTTCTCCTTAATAAACTGTTTGACTATGGTATAAGAGGTAATGCGTTGTCACTCATTGAATCCTATTTATTAGATCGGCCCTGCGTTACAAGGATAGAAGGAGTTGTGAGCTCATCTGTTCCTTTGGTGTGTGGAGTGCCTCAGGGGACTGTGTTGGGCCCATTGCTGTTTATTCTTTTTGTGAATGATTTAATGAGTTTGAAAATTCATGGTCAGATCTTTGGCTTCGCAGATGATACTGCAGTCTTGTTCTGGGGAAATGATTACAGTGAGCTGATTAAGTTGGCTAGCGGTCAAATAACCTTAATTAAGCGCTGGTTTGATGCTAATTTGCTTAGTATTAATTTAGATAAGACAGCTGCTATGCGATTCTCCTTAAAAAAGTTTTCTAAACCTGAGCGCCATAAAGTTAAGATCCACGAATATCTTTGCGATTTTCCTTCAGGTAGTGTGGAATGCGACTGTAGGTCTATCAACTTTGTGGAGTCTTATAAATACCTCGGTGTGTTTTTTGGTGTAAATTTAAAATTTGGTCAACATATAGACGTGATTGTCAAACGAATTCGTAAATTTTTTTTTAGTTTTAAAATTTTGAGATCTATTGTTAGTCAGAAATTATTGAGAAACATTTATTTTGCCTTAGTTTACCCAATTATTAAGTACGGTATTGTTGTATGGGGAAGTTCAAATGAGGCACATCTCAGGTCTCTTAAAGTAGCTCAGAATACTATTCTTAGGATAATGTTACATAGATCTCCTAGAAGTAATACTAATGAATTGTATAGCTCCTTGCGTTTACTTACTTTGGATAAGATTTTTTTACTCTATTCTTGCATCCACTTGTACAGAAAAGGTATTCCTGAAGAACAATTGGGACTCGTCTCTTGTACTAGAAATTCAGCTCTTTCTAGCATAAGATTGCCTAAGTGTAATCTTGAGGCTGCCAGGAGGACAGCGTTTTTCACTGCCATTAACTTTTGTTATCTTAATAAGTTAGACCTAAGATTATTCCACTCGTTAGTCTCCTTTAAGAAATATGTAGGCCTTTTGATTAATGTTTAAGTTTTCTCATTCTGTATAGTTTTTTATATAACTTAGTTTGTAATTTTGATCATTGTTAGCTCTACAAATATTCAGGAAATATTTTTGTTTTTGTTGTTGTAATTTTGTAATTTGTAATTTTGATCCTTGTTTTAGCTCTGCAAATATTCAGGAACTATTTTTGATTTTGTTTTTTTAGTGTACGGAACAGAACTCTGCCCCTTGCCACAAGCCTTTTTGGCTTTTTTAAGGGGTAGGCCTAAATCTTTTTTCTTGTATTTTTCTCTTTCTTGTGTTTTTTTTCCTGTATGGTCAAAAATAATAAATAAAAAAAAAAAAAAAAAAAAAAAAAAAAAGTACTCAATTAATTTACAGGGATTGCCAAAATTTATTCATTAAAATTAACCTCAGAGGCGAGTTTTTCATTGTTGGAAATATTTACTGGAGACCGCAGGTAGAAGATGAGACTTGTCTTGACAATTTGGAAAAAGCAATGTTGTCTATTTTTTTTTTTTTTTTTTTTTTTTTTTTTTATTTTATTAAACGGGGAGGGAAGCCCAGAAGAAACTATCTCCTACCAAACTCGACCTATAAGATCTATTGTGGTGTCCCCTCAGGTTGCCCTGCCAAGAAAGACGCTAGTTTTCAAGCGTCCTCCACCACCACTCCTTAACGAAGTTGAGGATATTTCCCGTAGCCATCCTGGAGATGTCCTCCGGTTGAAGCACATCATTTCCAAGATGTTGAAAGCGTAACCGCCCCAGAGCCTGGCACTCACACAGTACGTGCTCTGCTGTTTCCACGGCCAGGTCGCAAAATCTGCAAATGTCCGTGTCAGACTTCTCCATTAGTCTGAGTGTATATCGAAGGGCACAATGTCCCGTTAGCAGTCCCACCAAGATTCTAAGGTCTCCTCGGCTCAGAGAGATCAGGCCCTTCTCCGATCGTCCCTTTGGAGTGACAAAGAGCTTGGCCTGCCTGAGACCTGGTTGTCTAACCCAGTGTTCACGATGCCTCTCGTCCAACCACGCCTGCACCTGCCTCTTCGTGAAGGACTTCGTGACCCCGATACTTGGCTCCGGGCCCACGTAAGGCATCTCTGATCCTCTCTTCGCGAGTTGATCAGCCATTTCATTCCCCTCAAACCCCTTGTGACCCGGCACCCACATCAAAGTAAGGCTGTTTGCCGTTGCCACAGGCCTGAGGGCTTCAAGACATCCCCAAACTAGCTTCGAATTCACGACGCTTGAGCCTAGGGTTTTAAGAGCCGCCTGGCTGTCAGACAGGATAAAGATCTTCGCTTTCCGGAGACCCCTCTCACTAATCTTCCGCGCACAGGCTTCTATAGCATAGATCTACGCCTGAAAGATGGTGGCGGTCGTCCCAAGGGACTCCCAATGCTGAAGCCTGGGGCCAAAGACCCCAATGCCAGCACCCCCATCCTTCACAGATCCATCAGTATACCATACTTGCGTGCCGGGCTTAAACCTCGGCAAACCCTTATCCCAAAGGTCGCGGTTGCCTATGTCGACCTTAAAGGGTTTCTCAAAATCCATCCTCACATGCATGAGATCCGTAACGACTTCAGCCGCCTCACTACATGCAACTTCCTCCAGAACACGCAAGTGCCCAACCTGGACACCCCGCTTCACGTACTCCGCCCGCAGCAATGTTGTCTATTAATAACAATGGAAATTGTGGTAACGTTATTATCGGTGGGGACTGGAATGCTAGGATTGGAAATTTGAATCAGTTCAGCGAAGGGTTCCTTTTTGGTAGTACTGTAGACGATCGAAGAGAATCGTTGGACTCCGTCTGTAATGCTAGAGGCCGTAAATTAGTTAAGGCAATGGAAAGTAATGGGTTCATAGTGTTAAATGGCAGAAGCCCCGATGATTCACCGGGTCAGTTCACGGATATTACTTATCGTGGTACTAGTACTGTAGATTTAGTGTGGGTCACTCTTGACTAAATTCAGTCAATCAGTATTTTTAAAGTAAACCCAGTGCCAGAGTATTCAAGTCACTTGCCTCTGAGCCTAAGTTTCGACTATTCGAGCCAGACTGTACATGTTACCCCAGAGATTCGTAATCATGCCCGAGCAGCAAAAGATATAATTTGTATCAACTACCAAACTGTACAAAATTATCAATCTCTTTTGAGAAAATCCCAGGCTATTTATTTTAACTCGGACAATGCGAATGAGCTTAACGAAAACTTGGTTAGCTGCTTAAAATCATGTGCTATTGAGTCGGGCCTTCTAAAGATTAAGAAATGTTCTGGAGTGAAGAATTTCAATTCCAAACCATGGTTCAATCAACACTGCCTGTCCGCTAAAAAATTAGTGCGAGAAAAGTATAAAGCCCTGAGGAAGAATAACTATTCGGAGGAGTGTTACGGGGCATTGGTGGATAGCAGAAAAAATTACAAATTAACGATTAAACGGGAGAAGCAGAATTATTTACTAAGCAATCTGAACGAACTTTCCAACTCTCGGGACTCAAAAACGTTTTGGGCTATTATTAACAAATTTAGGTTTAAGAATCGAGTTGATGATGTCATTCCGTTAAGTGACTTTGCTAGCAATTACCTACAATTTTATCCCAGTAGAATATCTTGTGACTCGTATTTCATCGGTAATTATAACTCTATTTTAGATCAGGATATCACTTTGGACGAGCTTCTGACTGTAATTAAAAATTGTAAATTAGGAAAAGCTGCAGGCTCCGATGGCTTAAAATATGAATTGTATAAAATTATGCCGGCATCGTGGGAGCATTATGTCCTAAACCTTTTCAACTCAGTTCTTTCTACGGCATTTATTCCTGATAAATGGGCCGAGATTTGTTCATTTCATTTATTTAAGAAGGGGGACCGGAGTGATCCGAACTGTTATCGAAGCATTGCCCTTATTAATTGTATTTTAAAAATATTTACGTCTGTATTGGCTAAACGAATTTTGGCCTGGGCTGACCAGGCGAAATTGTTACCTGAAGAGCAAAATGGTTTTAGACCGGGAAGAGGCTGTTTTGATAATTTGTTTGTTTTAAATGCAGCAGTGGGTATGAGTGTTAGGCTAAAGAAGCGAACCGTTTATGCGGCATTCGTAGACTTTCGCCGAGCATTTGATCTGGTTAATCATTCCAAATTGTGGGCCAAGCTTTATACTTTGGGTCTCTCTGCAAAAATAATTAATGTCTTAAAGAAACTTTATGACAAGGCTAAGTTAATCCTGGAAGACGCGCATAACAAATTCACTATAGATATCACCATGGGAGTGTTGCAAGGAGACTCCCTCAGTCCGCTGCTGTTTGCCCTATTCATACACGATTTACTTAGTTTTTTAGAGTCGAATTCCTGCCACGGTGTCGATGTAGGGGGTAGTAAAGATTTAACTGGGTTACTTTATGCCGATGACTTAGTAATTTTAGACTACGGATGTGTTGGTATGAATAAAAAACTGTCGTTATTATCTAAGTACTGCGAGCTAAACTCACTGGAAGTTAACATTGACAAGACGAAAGTTTTACCTTTTAAGAGGGGAGGGAAAGTGGCAGAAGGGGTTAATTTTTATTATAACGGAGTAAGGTTAGATATATGCTCTAGCTTTAATTATCTTGGGGTTACTTTTTCGAGATCAGGGGTTTTTTCGTTGGCAGTGGAGGACTTTCTCAGGAAAGCGCAACTGGCGTCAGCGAAATCCCGTGATATTTTAGTCAAGTGCAAAGCCGATACGTGGGACACTAGAGTTAAGTTATTTCATTCACTTGTATATTCCACTTTGCTGTATAATGCAGAGGTTTGGGCTCCATTGTATTTAAACAAACTGGAAAAGATTTCGCAAGCCTTTTTTAAGTCCGTTTTTCATTGGTCTCGTCAAACTCCATGTTACATGGTAAGATTGGAAACTGGTATTTGCCACATAGCTGTCGAAATTATTAAGAGGACGGTTAAAGTCTGGGTCAAAATTCACAAAATGGCCCCTGACCGCCTGCCAAACATTTGTTTAAGAAGGTTATAAGCTCTTGATAGAGGACAAATTAATGAGACGAAATTCAATTGGTTTTCACAGTTAAAGTTGTTAGTAAGTGAGGTGGGCGTAGCGGACCTCAAATTTGTGGACGACCATGACGTTATGAGAGAATTAGTCCAACGCATCGGTCGGGAGGCACTTACATATTACTCGAACCGTGACGTTGTTTCGGCCAACAAATCGAAATTTAATCCACTTAATTGTCACATAAATGTGTTAATAACAGGCCAGGAATATTTGACGGAGTATAGAGTAAAAATCTGTAAACAAAGGGTGGTAAGCCAGTTACGACTGGGCCGACCAAATTGTTGTAGAATTTATTTCGATCAGAAGACTTTTATTTTTGATAGCGAAAAAATGTGCCAGCTGTGTAACAAATTCGAAGAAGATGATTTGTACCATTTTTTATTACGGTGTCCTATTTTTAATTTTTGTAGAAGCAAATATATTTCTGAGTACATTGCGTCTGATAGTTCCGTAGATAATATTACGAATCTGCTAACAATTAAGTCGAAAAAACACCTCAATGACTTATACTACTACGTTTCTGCCGCTCTGCGGTTTAAAGATTTTATTGAGTCTAACCAATAAATTGTGTTTTAGTATGTTAGTTGTATGTTTTGATTTTTCGTTATACGAACCCTGTAATTATTAGTTTTCTAAGTTCTTAGTTTTCTGTAACTTTTAGTTAAATATGAGCGCGAACTCATTTGTATAGGCGACAGCCTCAAAACAAATAAACCATCTATTCTATTCTATTCTATTCTAGTGTGGGCAACAATCTTCCGTCAGTGGAACAAGCTTTTCCTCAAAAAGAAGATTCGGCGTCAAACGCGGAAGCTGAAAACGACCGTGGCGGGAAGGTGGGCCATTCTCCACAACAACGAGTGATAAACAAAAATGATAGACATAATAGGCCAGGAGTCATTTTAGGAACGGGGGAGATCACGCCTTCGTTTTCTGCGGCGGCGAGGAAATGCTGGATTTACGTTGGACGAATACAAAAGGGAACGGACCCGGAAACAATTTCAAAATTTGTTGCAGCAAAACTCAACTGTAAAGAGGCTTTCTGCGAGAAACTGGTTTCACAGGGCGCGTTCGACAGTTTTAAATTAAGTGTAGATATGGAATACAAGGATGTAATAATGAAAAGTGACTTTTGGCCACCCAATGTTGTTATTCGGCGTTTTTTATGGAAAAGGAAGGGGGGAAATTTCAGTCAAGAGATGTAAACATGGGGGCTTTGACCTTCTTCGAAATCGAAGATAATATTATTTGTAAACAAAGGACTGTAACTCCTGAGACGCCTAGCAAGTTAAAATCTAAAGCTAGAAAGATACTTGACATTGACATGGTCCCTGAAACCGAAAATAATTCCAAGATTGCACTGCTTCATTATAATATTAGATCGTTAAGGAATAAAATCACTTTGCTAGAATCGTACTTGAGTTCTTTGCAATTAGATTTGCTTCTGCTAACTGAAACTTGGATGAGAGAGGATTACTACGAATTCATAAATATCTCAGACTTCAAGATTTTGTCGACTTACTCCAGGTCAAAATCGGAACACGGAGGAGTCGCAATCTTGGTAAAACAAACGCTTAATGCATCCCCAAACATCGTCGTCAATGGTCTGTCGGTTGAAAACCATTGTGAAATGGCCGCTGCTATGTTAAGTGATAGTCAAATAAATGTAGTAACTGTATACAGACCCCCCCAGGGTAAAATGGACATATTTTTAACAGTTATTGAGCAAAGCCTTAGCCTGTTGTATAAGAGAAATACATTAATAGCTGGAGATTTAAATGTGCATTTCAACAACCCGAATGACAAGAACGCAAAATCTGTGGGTGATCTCTTCACATCTTTTGGGTTTAGTCTACAAGATTTCTCGGCCACGAGAGGAGAAAATCAGTTAGATGTTGTTTTCACGAACTTTAGTGGAATAACTTGTTCAGTATCTCAGATAGATCCGTGTTTGTCAGATCATCTGGCACAGAAAATTTATCTTAGTAACTTGCCCGCTGAAAAGCAAGTATGTGACCCGATCTTGTTTCGTCCCTTAAAGTTAGATAACTTGTACTACCTTTGTTACTATTTGTCAACAATAGATTGGAGCTTTGCCTATAATTCTTTTCTTCCCTTAGATTCTAGATGGACCATTTTGATTGATATTGTAACATATTTCTTCAGATTTTGCTTCCCGCTACAAAAAATTAAAGGTCATTCGAACAAGGACAGCTCTTGGTACACGGATGAACTGCGCTTAATGGGCGAAAACTTAAGGCATTTTTGTAATGTTCACAGTTCTTCGACTAATGAACAAATTATTATTAGGAAAAGGCAACTAAGATACGAGTACAAGGATGCAATCCTCAAAGCTAAAAGGGCTTTCAATGAAGGTAAGCTCAAAAAAGCTGATTATAAACCTAAAGCCGTGTGGTCTCTACTGAATGAGGAGAGGAAGGGCTCTGCTTACCGCCCAAGAATTCCCGTGGATGCAACGACTTTCAATAATTATTTTGTTTCTTTTGTGGAGAAACATATTTCAGGAGGTACTGGGCACTCGAACCCTAAGACCGAGGAGCTAGGCCCTGACAGTGGCTTTGCTTCAAGCTTTAAATTTTCCCCGACAAATGCGTTGGAGATACAAAAGTGTGTTCTGTCCCTAAGGATTAGTAAGGCGGTGGACTGGTACGGTTTGAGGGTCCCCGTGTTGGTCGGTATTTTGGATTATGTAATCACTCCTTTGACCTCGTTAATAAATGAGAGTTTCGAGACTGGTCATTTCCCAAGTGCTTTAAAAATTGCAGTTGTCTCAGTGATCCACAAGGAGGGCGATACTTCGGATCCAGCGAACTACAGGCCTATCAGCATCCTTCCGGTGTTTTCTAAAGTCTTAGAGAAACTAATGAAGAATAGAATAATGGACTACCTCGAGAGTAATAACTTATTTTGTTGTCAGCAATACGGCTTTCGTACTGGGAAAAGCAGCTCAAACGCTATTTTGGATCTCGTCGAGAATATTTTAGAAGCTTATGAACATAGCGAATTCTTGACAGGTATATTTGTTGATCTTAAAAAAGCATTTGATTGCGTTCCGCATAGTAAGCTAATATCCAAGCTCAAGAAATATAACTTCACGAATGAGGCAATAGAACTCGTCAAGTCCTACTTGAGCGACCGTCTCCAAGCAGTTAAAATTGGAAATGACATCTCAGAGCCGTTGAGTGTCAAACACGGCGTGCCTCAGGGCTCTATCCTGGGGCCTCTCCTTTTTCTCATTTTTATTAATGACTTTCCGTCATCCATGCCTTGTCGAAGCGTACTCTTCGCTGACGACACAACTCTTCTGATAAAGGGCGATAATTACTCGGAGGTTTCTCAGAGGGCTGTTGAGGCGCTGGATGTGGCTGAGGTCTGGTTCAGGAATAATTCACTTTTGTTGAATAAAAATAAGACTTGCTCGGTAACATTTACGTTGCGAGATGTTCCGATTAACCGCGATACTCGGAAATTTGCGCCCTCTGTCAAATTTCTGGGAGTAATTTTGGATGAGCAACTGACTTGGGAACCACACTGTAATAAATTAGCAGCAAAGCTTAACAGACTGATTTTTCTTTTCCGATCATTGAAGAAGCTCGTTTCCGCGCCAGTCCTCGTAACCGCATACTTTGCTCTATTCCATTCCTTGATTTCCTACGGGATTCTTGGCTGGGGGCATTGTTCCCATTCAAAGAGAATATTTGGCTTGCAGCGCAAGATTTTACGAATTATAGTTTCGAAAGCCTTTAGGGAGGATTGCCGTCTTGATTTTGTAGCTTTAAAAATAATGACCTTACCTTGTATATATATTTATATGTCGCTGTTACACCTCCATGACGAAAGTTACCGACAGAAACACTTTAAGATTAATAGTAATAAGACCCGAAATTGTGATACATTAGTCGTCCCTAGACGTCGAATTGAAAAGACGAAAGCAAGTGTCAATTGTTACGGCGCTAGGCTTTTCAATAAATTACCGTTAGATTTTAGCAAATTGGACTTTAAAAAGTATAAGAAAAATCTTAAAATATATCTACTGAGCAACCCGTTCTACTCGATCGAGGCCTTTTTGGCGTGTAATTTGAAATGTGATAAAGATTTTAGACTGTTGAACCAGGTAAATAGCTAGTCACCGAAAACCTATTATGTTATCTTGTTTTCAATTTTTTTTTTTCGACCGATGTTAGTATGTTGCTTCAAAAACGTTTCATGACGATTATGTTACCACTGTGGTGTTCATAAAATAAAAAATGAAATGAAATGAAATATATGTACAAGAAATTTGTACCTGTTAGCCAGATCAGGGAAAATGATTTTTTTTAGATGTCAAAATCAGAGAGGCTGGTTGCTTAGTGAGGCAGAGCTTGTAGTGTGCGAAATTTGGTTTTCACAAAGAAAGAAAGAAAGAAAGAAGGAAAAAAAAAGTGAAATTGGTGTGTGTATTAGTAAGCGAAATTTAAGGAATTGGTTCTGTTGCTGAACAAGTCCTACGAAAGTTTTAATCATTATAAATGTTTTGGATTTTAACTTGAAATCTGCGCTTTTGATTCTAGGGGAGGGCAACTGCCCACCCTTGCCCCCCGCTGGCTACGTCCATGACTCCAACTTCTTCACGGAAATCACACAGAGGTACCACCGTCTCTCCCGTCTCTCGGCAGCCCGCACTAGAGATGACTTCGTGATTAAAGCTCTTCAGGGACGAGTGGCATGAAAGCCGAACAGGATTTCATTGCGGGTTGTAGCATCATGCTAAGCCCGCACAGTATGATCAGAGCTTCGGATGACGAAATATTTTTTCACTGATAGAACACATCAAGCACAGATGAACATTCTGTTCTGCTCTGATCTGTTTCGGTGTACTATTGTTCTCCGAAACCCAGGCACAGAGACCAGCTCGGGGACCAGCGCTGCAGGGCGGAGGGGTTATTAAGCCTAAGCGTCGACCATTTATGTGGAGTTTCCGTGGACAAACCCCTCCTCCCCCCCAACACTTCTACTGAATATTCCTTTCTATAAAAACTGATAATGCAGCTTCGTAAACAGTGTTTAACGACCTCTCACCGTTAACTCAGCTGACTCTCTTTAAGACAAAAGTGACTGTGGGTTGTGGAAAATTGCCCCTCTCTTTAAACGGACCCTTTAGAAAGGATCCAAATACTTTATTTTGGTTGTAAAAACCTTTTTATAAGTTGAATAAACAAATTTGTGAGATTCCCATCCAAACAGTGTGTTTTTCGGAATTCTTTCACTGCGGTAGTGATGATGGATAGTTAAAACCCCCTGCCCACAATATCCATCGTTTTGTTGACGACGGATGCTCGAAAGACCTTATGTGGGGGCATTAACTTTAAAAACTCTTCAAATGACCCCCCCCCCCCCGTTCATAATTCCTCGCCATTTCTATCCCGCAATGCGTATTTTCATTCAAATAATTTTGAGAAATGAAATTTAAACGTTTGTTGTAAGTCGACCTGAATTCCCGCGCATTATTGTTCAGAAAGAGAAATTTTCTTCCCTTTTTCTCGCTCGCCCCAAAACGTAAAATGAAATGTTACCCAGCGCCCGTGTTATGATATGCGTCTCTGAAACTGGAGTCCTCTTTTGTAAATCTGACAACTTACGGATGGCGATGCGGGGGGGGAAGGATGGATTTTAGTCGGGATGGGATGATAAAGGTAGCAAAATACCATCATGGGCATCAGTGCAGTGTCTATTTTTTTTTTACCTTCAAAAAAGTCACTGAGTTCAACCCCCTTCTATATAGAATTAAATAAACGTGCATTACACAGCATCAAACAAAACTGATGTCGTGGTGGTGGTGTGGGCGGGGTTGTTTTTTTTTGTTGGCAGGCGTCCTAAGTTTTCTTTTATAGGAATGTATCGGTGGTGTAAAGGGGGAGGGGTTGCAGGGTGGTCGTGAGAGGAACAGTGGTATTTTGAGTTGCCCTGTCCCTTTTCAGTTTTGTTGTAAAGCAAGGGGACATATCGAGTGGAGGGGTGAGGAGAACCGCCGTGGCGGAAAAGGCTTCTGTGGAAAAAGAACAAAAGGAAAAGCTTTATAATGTTATTTCCTATAACACACTCACGCCTCGTCCCCTCACACCCCTCCCACCATCGTACTCTTCTATAAGCAAACACCTGAGAGAGGAAAAACGTACGCGAAAGATAGGTAGAGGGAGAGGAACCTTTGACCGAACGGAGCACGTAGCTCCTAGTCTAAAGGATCGCGCTGCAAGAAAATAATAAAGCGTACAACGAATAATAAACTTTATTAAAGGGGAGGTAGAACTTCTTGAAGACTTGAATTCAAAATGATAAACAAAAGTGCTTCCCCCGTACATATTTCACAGAGTGAAAAAAAAAGGGACCCTTAACCAACCCCTACGGGTTCCACCGTCAACAATTAGTCTAATTGAGTAAGTTTCGTGGCGTGTGGGGGCTGATTCAGGAGGATGGTGGAGGTTTCAAATGAAGAAACTATTAGAGAATCATTCTAATTTAACAGTTCTTGTAGCTGGAAATTTCCTAGACTCTTGGAGTCCCAAGAAATTATGTTTTGGAGACTTGCATAATCGAATTATAAGTTCAAAGGTCAGACTATTTACTCAAATCGGTGTGGTGAGGCTTTTTAGAAAGGCCGGGGGAGGGGGTGTTCAATTATGGCCCATGTTAAGAGTTTCTTCATAAACGTCACAAAAGGGATCACTGAATTACGCCATCAGGTTTTTAAAAACTTGTTTTTTATTTATTTATTATTATTATTTTTTACTGCCGTACCGTCCGCTACCATTATTGTATAGTTACGTAAGACAGGTGATCTCATTTAATGAAAGGATTGATTGATTTTTGTTCTCCCTCATTATCCGGCGCGGAATCTAGACAGCTATCAACAAGGACAAAACATTTGGATTTGGCCTTTATGATAATTTGTATCAATAGGCTATAATTATTTGAGGAATCTCTATACTGATTCGCCTATTCGGGCTTGTAGTAGTCCAGAGAATTTCTAATATCACTGTCAATTTTTTAAAACAATGATTGATAACGCTTCGATGGTCGGAGAGCATCATTCCAGAGAAATCAACGGCCCTATAAGAGCTGGTTTACCCTGAATTCGGCAATCAGAGGGAGACAGTGGAAGAGGGGAGACCAAAATAATTCGGGAAATGTTTCTTGTTATCTTTATGAGAGCCTCTGTAGTAGACGACAGAAAAAGAAAAAAAAAAATGACCCTGAATGAGCCGCAACAGGTTTATTCTTGGAGTTTGCGATGTCGACTGTGAATGAGGCGAACCTAAAAAGGGTTTGCCCTGGTTTTTATTTTTACATTATTAGCCCTTGCCATCAGTGGACAGGGTAGTGTGAATATGTCTGGGCGAATCAATGGATTTCCTGGTTGACTCAAATGGTGGGAGGGAGGGGTGGAGTGAAGGAGTAAAGGTGGGAGGTGGGATCTTGTGGTTTTGAAGCCAAATAACAAGGCTCGAGGTGGTTAAATTACCAAATTACGTTATTTGACAAATACGCGAAATCCGTCCTATTCTATACGTGGCTGTAGTAGAGGTTCATGGGCGCTTTTCACAGGAGAAAACACTCATTACCAATGGGTCTCTATATCCGCTTCGAATCTTCCGAGAAAACAAATATCCGACGCTTCAAAAGATTGTGGAAAGAGGCTTTCAAACAAAAAATGGAAAAACGACTTTACTGGGAGTATGGACTCGAACGAGGTTGAATAAAAGGATTCAATCATCGCATCACTCGCAGGTTTCAATTTAAGGAATAACTGAGACAACATTTCGAGCTTGGGCTATTTTAGCGAGCTTTTTATCCGTAAAATGTTCAAATATTTCGCTTTTTTGAAATCACTTAGCGTTAAAGAATCCCAAACACCTCCCAGTACGTGTGCATCGCATGCAAATGAGCGGCTTCAATCACTCGTAAAGAGTTTTCTTGAAAGCAATAAACGAAATAAATAACATGTCGATTGAATAGGTATACTTATATTGGATTACCTGTTCAATTTTGCTTATGTATTCCTTCGGAATTTGAACGCGTTCAATCTGGCAAAGTGGCACGTCAAAAAAATGCTCCCCCCCCCTCAACACCCACAAATGATGTAAATAGCTATTTGTTAAAAATCCATGAATCCTCATTTTTGAGCCTCCCTTTGACAGGGAAGCAAACAGTGGGGCTTCTTTGTCTCCTTTTTCATGGTTGATCCATCGGATTTAAATTTATCATAATCCTGTATCATAAATAATTTTGTATAGGCTTCTGTTCATTAATTTTGATTTGAGAATTCTTCCTGATTTGGCGTTTTCTGAATGGAGGGGGTATATTTTGGATTTTCATGGAACAAAAAGCTTTTTTCCCCTCATATAAGCGATACATACAGACTATTTACATTGTTTTTTTTTTATATTTAAATCAATGGGTGGAGAGGCAATACAAAAATAAATTATGTCGGTCGTCCACTGGAAGCGTTTTCGAGCGGTGCTACAACGCTCGACAACGAGCGTACATCCCAAAGCCTCAAATTGAGTGTGACATCGTCCACTGAAGGCTTAGCAGCAGTGAATTAAATTTATGTCTTTTTTTATGTACACTCGATGTCGCTCGTTGTAGCGCCGCTCGAAAACGCTTCCAGTGGACGACCGGCCTTAATTAAACCTTTCCCGTAACATTTTACTTACAATTTCGTCAAGCCTACACGCGACTTTGATTTTTACGTTTTTTGTTGTTTGTTTTGTTTTTCTTGTTTCGTGCGGTCTCTCACACACAGAGGCCCACCTCGCGAGACGTATCAAGAATTTATGAGAGAGTACCAAGAACAAAGTACCCACTTTATAGGTGGACGGGTGAGAGAAGGTTGAAGGGCCTCGGTGGCGGGTAACTTTTTCGCCTACGATATAATTTACTGTGGTAGGGGTGGAGCGGTGGTGAAGGTTGGAAGAGATTTTGTGTCTTGCGTTTCTTGTGAAAATGGGGGGGCGCATGTCGCCACCACCCCGTCTCTTGTCCACTGTTAACTATCATCGTTCCTTTTGGATGAAAGGGGTCACCTTCTTCAGATTCACAATACACTTCGATGGGGGTCTCATCATTCAAAATTTTCAACCCCCCCCCCACTCTGCCCAATCCATGATCTAACATTTTCCACGCCCCCCCCCCAACAGTATTCATGTGAGGGAGAAAATCATCCCCATCACCCCCCCACCACCTCTATCAACAGATTGAAATCGACGGTCCGCGACCCACTCCCTGAGAGAAACTTTTCTGCAAGAAAAGCTACTGAAAGATGATAGGAAAGGGAAACAAAAAGAGTCTCACTTTTTTAGATGATGGGGAAAATTTTGTTTGACAATATTTTGAAAAGATTTTGCTCTTGGATCAAGAAGAATCGTCGTGCACTTGGGTGGGCATGGGCTTTTTATAGCAGTCAACAAAGAAGAATTAATCATCTATTATCCCGCCCCTCCACCCCAAAACGAAATAATTAAAAAAGTAGCGACAAAAGGGGCCATCCATCTATTGTTTCGTCAATTCCAAAGTTATTCACGTTTAAAATGAGTCAAAAAATCAAGTTTAAATACCGAATACACCCATCTTATTCACATTTCAAATGTTATTCACGGACCAGCACGACCTCTGAGTCTTGATGGAGGGGTTGTTCCAACCGGCCTGGCCATAACATTAGATAGAGCCCTGAAACGATGATCATTTAAATGCCTAAACACGGGTTTTACCCCTGAACGAGCCTATTAAGACGAAAAATAGATTTGTTTGTCACAAAACTCGCGAAATTGTCTCAGAAACTGTTTAGCCGACGTTAGCAGACCCAACGCAGTAGTGTACCGAGGTACGAGGGGGGGGGGGGGGTTCGCCCCAGACCCACTATCAGACAAAAATCGGTAATATTCGTGGCTATAGCTGCTAAAAAGCGCTGATTCGTGGTCTCGCGATGCAACTTCCAGACTAAAAATTAAGAAAAAAAATCGCTGATTCGCGGTACCGTAGAGGCCATTCTTCAAATAAATTGTGGAAATCAACGCGAAAGTGTTGTATTTGGCAAACCCCGCGGTTAAAGTTGAGAAAACACGCTACAATATTGACAAATAAAAGACGCTTTCGGGTCAAAAATTCGACAAAAATGGCAAATTCACAACTGAAACGGCGTAAAATCGGCCATTCGCGTATGAAAAAGGGAATAGGATGCTGAATGGCCGCAAAATTAGCAAAAAAAAACGCTATTTCACAGCTGAAATTGGGAAAAATCGCTAATTTGCAGTTTACAGATGTTATGTAGGAGGTGAAATAAAATAATAGATTTGAGTTTGATTTGATTGTTTTATTTTAGCACGCATAATAAGTAAACGGGGGGAACCGTGATAGAAATGAACTGGAATAGAAAAGAAGGGAATGTGTGTCTGTGAACAAATGGACAGGGTGAGGGGGACGGATAGAAGAATATAAAAGAGGTGGGGATTTGAATCAGCAGGATGTGACTTGGCTATGCATTACTAGATTATTTTTAATTTTAAAATATAACAGTTTTCCCCCCCCGCAAAAAAAATTGATTCAAGCGTAGAAAAAAATGAGTAAAGCGTAGAGAAAACAAAAATTGAATGCTTAAAAACGATTACTTTATTACGATTATTGATTTTTCACGAACTGATCACTCAATGACGTAATCACGCAGATGTTCAGGAGGTCGTCGTTGACGGGTAGGACGTCCGGAGCGTTCAGGCTCCCTGTGGGCCGTGGTGTCATCCGAGATCTGAGCAGGACTTTGCCCAATTTCTACGGGTCGATAGAAGGGTGCGTAATTTGTGAGGCACTGCCCCTTGCATGATGAGGCGGGGGCCTCGTCGATGTTTGGTGGTAGATCAAATGTGACCTTTTTCGTCGAGGAAGAGCGGAGTTGGTCGATGTGGCGCTTCAAAGAACGGCCATCATCGAGTGATGACTCCGAATATCCACTGAAGTTTATTGTTCCGAATGACTCTTGTTTGGATTCTTTCCCCTATTGAGAAGCTGCGAGTTCGGGGCAGAATTTTGATAGATGTTTTTTCCTCTTGATAAGGGCGTAGGGCATCCAGTTTGATTCGAATTTTCCGGTTCAAGTATTGTTCGGCCGGAGATAGCCCTGTCGATAACGGTGTGGCCCTGTATCTCAGTAGGATTTTTAGGACTTTCTGTTCGAGACTGAGCGCTTCGTTCTCCATTGATTTTAAGCGTTTTTTGAGAGTTTGCACGTTTCGCTCAGCCAGACCATTTGTCGCTGGGTGATATGGGACGATGAATTTTTGGTGAATTCCGTTTTCCTGACAGAAAGTTTTGAACACGTCGCTCGTAAAAATTGTCGCGTTGTCGGATACCATGACCAGTGGGTAGCCATGGAACGCAAAAATTTCGTTCAGAAGATTTATTGTATTCATTGATGTGGGCGCTTCTTTCAATATTTTGATTTCTGCCCAGCGTGACTTAGCATCTACCGCCAGGAGGAAGTGGACCCCGTTCATGGGTCCGGCGTAGTCTATGTGAATTCTCTGCCAGTTGGAGGTAGGCTCTTCCCAATGATGGATGGGGGCCTTAGCGGGGTTTTTCTGGGTGAGGGCGCATTTTTCACATGCTTTGACCATGTGGTCGATGTCACGGTCGATAGTGCTCCATGTGCAATAGCGCCTTGCGAGCTGCTTCATTTTAACAATCCCAAGATGGGTGGCATGAAGTTCTTGAAGCACAGCTGGTTGAAGGATCCTTGGAATGACGATTCGATTATTTTTGAGAAAATAGTCGCTGGCCACAGGGTTTGATTGTAAGTCTCGTTTTATGGTCGAAAGCTGTTCATCTTTGTCAGTCTCTCGGTGTAACACGTCGGCGTTAAGGCTGTCACTCGATATTTCAAAAACGGATGATGAACAGACCTGGTGGATTTCCTCGTTGATGAGCATGTCGGTTGACATGTGGCCTTGGATAATAGGAGCTCTTGACAGGCAGTCCACATGTTGATTTTCACTACCTTTTTTGAAAATGACGTCATAGTCGAATCCAGAGAGAAACGACGCGTAGCGTAATAGCCGCGCAGACGTCATTTGTGGCAAGGTGGTTTTTCGATGAAAAATTCGAGATAAAGCCTGGTTGTCGGTGATGAGCGTAAATTTTTTTGCGTACAGGTAATCGAAGAAATGGTCAATGCCAAAAACAATGGCTAACGCTTCGCGGTCAAGTTGAGAGTAATTTTGTTCAGTTTTGGATAACGAACGGGACGCAAAAGCAACAGGACGATCTTCTTGATCCATCGTTTGCGATAAGATGGCGGCAATCCCAGTGGGACTGGCATCGGTCGTTAGCGTGAGGGGTAAATTTATGTCGTACGGCACGAGCACACGTTCACTGGCAATTTCGTTCTTCAAATTTTTGAAAGCCTCTTCGCAAGCGGGTGACCATATAAATTTTTGATTTTTGTGTAGCAGCCGTCGGAGCGGGGAAGTGAGGGATGCGGAATTTTTGAGGAAACGTGAGTAGTACGTTGTCATGCCTAGAAAGCGGCGAAGCTCCACGACATTTTGAGGCCGGGGCATCTCGATCAAAGCCTTGATTTTCGATGGTGACTTGTAGATTTTTCCCTCTTTGATCAGATGACCGAGATACTCGATTTCGGTCTCGAAGAAAACACACTTGCTGATATTTAGATGTAAGTCGTACTCGGTAAGACGCCGTAAGCAAGCAATTAAATTTTTGTGGCATTCTTCTTTGGTGTTCCCATGGACGAGAATGTCGTCAAAATAGGCGAGTGTCTTTGGGACATCTGTTAAAATTTGATCAATTACCCTGCTGAATTCAGAAGGAGCGGTCTTTATGCCGAAACTCAATCGATGCATTTTATAAGTTCCGCGATGAGTTGATATGGATTGAATTTGACTACTTTCCTCGTCGACTTGGAGGTGAAGATAAGCTTTGAAGAGGTCTAACCGACAGAAATAACGGGAACCTTTGAGGCTGTTGAGAATGTGATCGATACGTTTGATTGGATAATTTGAATTGATGAGTTTGTCGTTCACGCCTGGCTTGTAGTCCACGCAAAGTCGGACTGTTCCGTCAGCTTTTGGTATCACTACGAGAGGCGATCCCCAGTCGCTGATCGGTGATTTTGTGATAATTCCAGCTTGTTCGAGTGTGTCGAGTTCTTTGTCGACTTTTTCGCGCAACGCGTAAGGCACGTTTCGATGCGGTATATATTTTGGTTTTGAACCTTCCCGGAGGGCGAGTTTGATCTTGATATTGGGGACACATCCCACTTTTTGTTCGAAAATTGCAGGAAAATCCCTCTCGATGTCCTCAGTACTGGTGAGAGAAAAAA
Source organism: Corythucha ciliata (assembly GCA_038030265.1). Classification (NCBI taxonomy): domain Eukaryota; kingdom Metazoa; phylum Arthropoda; class Insecta; order Hemiptera; family Tingidae; genus Corythucha; species Corythucha ciliata. The sequence goes on along the minus strand of CM075937.1, from coordinate 6,008,308 downwards.
CAGGAGCTTCCGTAGCGCGTTCAGAAGCCTCTTGATCGATGGAAGTTAGGTTTATTTTTAGACGTCGTATCCAGGTTCGACCAAGGAGTGGGTCAAAACCGTCTGGAACGATGTATAAGTCTTCGAGACAAGATATGCCGTTCAGTTCGACGCGGACTCTCACTTTCCCGAGAGGACGAAAAAGATCCTCTGTATACGATTTAAAAGCAATGGTTGAAGGCTCGAGGGACTTGTTAAGTTTCAAGGCATGAAATTTTGATGACGGTAAAAGTGTGAACCCTGCGCCGGTATCGACTTCAAATTTTTGGGGAGCCCCTTCGATGTTAACTGTTGTGAAGAATTTTTTTGTATGCGGTTCGCTGGTTCGGTCGTAAATATTCATCACTTGATATACACCGAAGTGTTCGAAATTGTCGACTTGATGAGTGGATGAGGATCTTGAGTGTCCTTGTTTCGTTTGAAGTTTGCTCTGAATACATACTTTGGACACGTGACCCTTTTTTTGACAGGATGAACACGTTAGATTCGCTCTTAGCGTTCGGCAATCTTTTGATAAATGGTTGTTTCTACCGCAACCCAGACAAAGGTTGTCAATACCTAAATCCTTGAAGTTTATACGAGGACGAGCCCTAGATTGTGATGAGCGTCGTTTTGGGTCACTCGATTTTTGATTTGACGCCGGTCTCGATTTCCTCGAGTGGCTAGAGGAGCGTGATTGATGTGCGACCCGCGTGATATCATCGACCGTGTTGATTGATGGGGCGTTGGTCAATGGTTTCGATAGTTCGCGGCTGTCTGCCTTTGAGACTTCGAGTGCAAGAGCCTTTGATACCAATTCATCGAAGTTTTGAAGACCAGACTGGAGCAGGTGTTCTTTTATACTGCAGTCCTTTAGTCCTCTGATGAACTGGGCGCGAAGAAATAAGTCCGCGGCGGAAGCACTTTTACCACACGCGCACGGTACCGAAAATTCACATTCGACTAGATCGCGGCGAAGGGACGCGACGAATTCGGCGATCGATTGTGTCTCATTTTGATAAATGGAGAGAAAAGAATGTTGTGCCACGAGCACAGTCCTTTTCGGAGCGAGGTGTTTCTCTAGAACGTCGATGAGAGCAGAATAGACGAGCTCATCTGGTGTCTTTGGGGCGACCAAGGCGGCGACGATGTTGTAATTTATAACGCCGATGGAATTTATGAGCATTTGAGCGCTTTTCTTCGAGTCCAAATAAAGGTCTTTCATTTTGAGATAATTCTCAAAACGTTGTCGATAGTATTTGAATTTTTCCTTTGACGGATCGAAGGTTTCGAAAGGCGGGACACAAAGAAGTGACGGTGTTGCCGTACTCGCGGAGGCGGCAGCCTTCTGCTGAGCAAAAAGCGCCTGGAGAATCCTCCCCTGAGTGTCCATAAACGTTTTAAATTGCTCAGGGTCCATGTCGCCGGAGAAAAAGGTATCACCTCGTCGCCAAACTTATTGTTATGTAGGAGGTGAAATAATAGTATATTATGCACCTAGCCGCGAAAGTGTGTCTTTGCCGGGCCGAGAGGAGTTGTACGGCCGAGGCGAAGGCGAGGCCGGACACCTCGAGGACTGGCAAAGCACTTTCGCGGCGAGGTCAATATACTATTTTTTTTGTTGAATGAAGTGAAAACTAAGGTGTAGAAAAAACCAAATCATTTTATTATCAAAATTAGAGACTAATTAATGGTCTTTTGGGGTCTGAATATAGAAGGTTGGGTTATGACGTAGCTCAGGACCCTCTCGGCAGTTGTCTCCTGATTTTCACAGATGTTTAAAAACTCCTTTGGATGATTTTGTTTTTTACCTTTTTGTCATTATGAAGTGCAGTTCGGAGAATCACTGCTCGGAACGCTCCTGACGGACTCTTTCCGAAACTACTTTCTCAGGCTAGCCGTAGAAACGACCGTTTTATCGCTCGTTTTCGAGCTATAAAAACGTGTTTTCGCTTCATGAAGAAAAAAAAATAATAGATTTGAGTTTGATTTGATTGTTTTATTTTAGCACGCATAATAAGTAAACGGGGGGAACCGTGATAGAACTGAACTGGAGTAGAAAACAAGGGAATGTGTGTCTGTGAACAAATGGACAGGTGAGGGGGACGGATAGAAGAGTATAAAAGAGGTGGGGATTTGAATCAGCAGGATGTGACTTGGCTATGCATTACTAGATTATTTTTAATTTTAAAATATAACAACAGATAGAAAGTTATGGAAATACGTTAATTCGCGGATACAAAATGAAGAAAATCATTCGCGGCCAAAAATTTAAAAAATCATCAATTAGCGCAGTTAAAATTAAGAAAAACGTTAATTTTCAGTTCAGATTGGGGAAAAGTGCTAATTCTCAGTTAAAAATGGAAAAAATTGCTAATTTCCAGCTTGAATTGAGTCAAACGCCAATTCATGGCAAAAATTGACAAAACTCGGTAGGTAATGCACGGGCTGGAGACGCTACTACGCTGCTAAAATTTAGAAACAGCGAAAATTCGCAGCTAAAATTGAGAAACATCACTAATTCTCTAATTAAGTGTCTAGAAATGTATAATTTAAAAATGATGATTTTTTGACAGAAATGGATGGATAGAAGTAAATTTTTTCGTTTGAAAAAAAAAAACAATTACATTTATAATTAAAATTCGCACCTTCTGAAGGCATTTTTGTGGCTAAAATTCAGAAAAATGGCAAATTCATGTATGGCTATAGTACAATGTTAAAAAATACGCTAATTCACGGCTAGAACTGAAAAGAAGCAATAATCTATACCTATAAAAGTTATATAAAATTGCTAATGCGGTGGTAAAATGTGAAAAACCGCTAATTTGCGGGTAATATTTAGAAAATAAAATAATCAGCCTGGTCAAAATTAAGAGAAAGGTTAATTTTAAGCCTAAAAATTGAGAAAGTTGCTCATTCGCGGCTAAAAATGGAAATTATCGCCAATTTACAGCTGAAATTGCGCCAAACGCCAATTTGTGACTGAAATTGAGAAAATTCGCCAATTCACAGGTCTGAAACGCTATACGACGCGTCGCCGCTACAATTTTTAAAAAGCGCTAATTCGCGGTTCAAAGTGTAAAAAATTCTTATTTGCGCCAAAAACTGAATATACGCCAATTTGCGGATTCTGAAAACAACTTTTCAGGCTGAAATTGAAAAAAGCGCCAATTTGTGGCAATGGGTGAAGAAACCGCTAATTCGCGAGTAAACTGAGAATAGTCGCTCGTGCATTGCGTTTGGTGAACCAAAAAATCCTAAATCGTGAAAAGTCCCCCTATTTTGCGGCTAATATTGAGGAAAACACTTGAGAAAAACGTTAATTTCCAGCTGAAACTGAGAAAAGTGCTAATCTCCCGGTAAAAAAAAATTAAAAAATCGGTAATATGCTGCTAAAATTGAGGAAAACGCCAAAACTCGTGAATAATTAAGAAACATCGCTCACGGGATAAAAACTATACTTTGCTGCTAAAGTTGAGAAAATGCGCAAATTCACGGCTATGGGAGGGGGTGGGGCCGCTAATCTGCGGCTGAAATTGAGAAGAACGATACACTCGGCAAAAATTGAGAAAAGCGCTAATTTGCGGGTAGAGTCCAAAAATCGCCCTTAACTGAGAGATTGAGGCTATGATGAGGCCAGCAAGATGTCGAGATTCAAGTGAAATTACCCCTCTCCCCTCACCCTTACGATATTTCAATCTGATCCCCCCCCCCCCAGGACAAATTCCTACCTACGCCACTGGCCGCGTCCACTGGCAAAAGCGTCCACGAATTCCGGAATCACAAGAAGGATCTTCTTCAATTGCTCGTCTGATCGAAAAACCGTTTCGATTTTTCGGGTTTACTCGTGCCGCGAGAGAAACACGCAAGATACGCGTATTTCATCAAAGAGTCACGAGAAAAACGCCATCGGCAAGACGGAAAATTTTGGAATGTTCGAAAAATTATCTTACGGAATGTGAGTCCCCCTCCCCCCAACCAGCCGCGGATATCGTTTAAACCTTGAATGCCATTTTTCTTCAACAATTGCGTCGTGTGATCATCAGGAAGAATCCGATTAATTGAATGTGCTCGAGAGTATGAGGAAGAAACCTCAATTTAACGTATTTTTCTCATAATTATTAGCGCGATAAAATATTGCCAATCTCTTAAAGGTGCAGGGAGGGTTGTTAGTTGGTATAAAATTAAACTGTTTAATTCGCCTTGAATAATCATTTTATGGCGATTTGTCTCGTTATTAGTTGAATCAACATTTTCTTCTCCATCAGGCTATTGCGTTTTTAGAGTACTTTAAGTAGTAAATATCGGCCAGCTCGTCAATTTGCTCCAAAACCTGAAATTTTGCGAAATTGTATTTCACTAACAGTAAAAGCCCGTTCACTGTGTTTTCGTTGTGTGGTGTCTATGCAACCTATGAAAATGCTTCATTTTTCGAGGGAATTTGGTTGCATAGACTTTACACAACGCTAACATAGAGCTTGTGAACGGGCCTGTAAAGATTGATTTTAAGCACACGCAAGCATCTTACGTAGTCCAAGTGTTCCTTGGTGTGCGCCGCTGAGATGCAAAATCGAAGGCGTCCCTCTAAAAACGGTATTACTGGGAAACCAACTCCTGCGACGGCTACTTTCCTCTTGAGCATTTCTCTGACCATCATTCTACGTTGCGTTTAAACAAATTTAAGAATTCGTTGTAAATATGGCAAAAGTGTCCGTCAAACTTACACAAATTTGCACGATTGATATGTCATGATGGGAAATATTGGGGAAAGCTCGTGTCCTCCTACGTGAAGGCCCATTTTCTGGAGTTTTCCCTTGAAATATTTTGTGTTCCAGGAAAGTGTTTTAATCTTATGTTGGCCTACAAATTTAGGGATAATTTTCGTGAAAAGATCGTCAATTTAACCAGTATTGTTCACCTTCCCCGTCTTTCCCCAACATTATTTGCAGTGCTGATATCGTTTGATGAGCCACCGGTTGAGACATGGAAGAGCCGTAGCAGGCTGCGTAACTTTTCGCTCTTAGATAATCAACAACTTCCTATAAAGTGAGTCTTCAATATTTTAAGTCCTTTCCCATTCTTATTTTAGTTTTGTTTGGGGTACTTTAGAGCCGGCTATGAAGCCTCCAGCGCTTCCGAACGACTTGGAAAACGAGCCCATTAAAACGTCAACATCTCTAGGGTTACAACCGTAGAAATCAATTGAGCCGGCTCCTCGAGAACCAATTGCACCCACACTGTGAGCCTCGTCAAGATAGATGTATGCCTTTAGCAGTGTTCCAGTCCTTCCCCATTCATGGTTCTGGTATAAGTTTAAATAATAATTTACGAATACCTTGTACTTCTTTTTCAATCTGATAATTTCTGGTAAATTGACGAGTGTTCCATCCATGCTGTAGATTCCTTCGACTACGATTAAAATCTTCTTCCACGAACGGCCATTCGACTGTCCGTACGCGATGCTTTCTCTCAGTAGGGTCTCCAAATGTTTGATGTCTATATTGGGTGAAACAAATTTTAAACCCCTCGAAGATGCTTAAAATTCCGGTTTGAAGGGGGAAAAATGTAAGACCATTGTGTTTGAAAACTTTTACAGTTGCCCCCGAAAGCCTCAAACCGAGTATTATAGACGAGTGATTCTTCGCGTCGCTCAAAGCGAGACAGCCTTCCGACAGTAGGCAGGGCAAGCTATAAGCGTTTGTGGCAAAGCCGGTACCGAATACGACGGCGTCTTCAACTCGCAAGTACTCGGCGACTAGAGCTTCCGCTTTTTTTTGAAGGTACGTCGTGCCTGGAAATGTTGTGGATAGAATAGTCGGGTGATATGATCGAATTTTGCTATGTTACCCACCAAATTCGTGATTTGTCGAACACGGTGCCCAACCGTGTTCTATAAGGGCGTTAATCGTGTCTTGAGTGCACTTTTCAGAGGTCCCAGCAAAACCCAAATAGCTGTACGAGCTCACGTTAATGCATTCAACTTCTTTACCGGTGAGCCTGTAGTATAGACGAATTACACGTGCCGGGCTCGATTAGAGAGACATTTTCGCGTATTATACAAACATACTGGAATTTAAAGTTATCTTCGCTTATTCGTTCCTTGACTATCATTTGAGTACCTGGAACTCCACTAATTGGCGTCTCAAATATATCCGCAGCTCGATTAAAATAAAAGAATTTAAAGAAATATTCATCTTCGCTGTACAGAGGCACGTAACCCTTTTTTTTTAAACATTAGTAATGTGTCAATTTTGTTTGTAGTAAAATACACCTTTAAACTGTTTACCTTTCTGTTCTTCTCTTTGGACAGTACAGGACGCGGAAGGAAAAGGCGGTTCACAAAGGCGAGGTAAATCAATAAATAATGGCCAATGGTCCCAATAACTAACGTCCAAAATCCGACGTGTCTCATACAGTTTAAGTCGTCCCGTCTGCCGTTGTCATACTCCTGGGAAATGTAGAAGAAATTGAAAAATTCGTAAGGCCATCCTCTCCACCAGTCGTTGCTACCTTTAGCCCAAAGAATTGTACGAGAAACTTCAAACTGCCGATGCACATCGTATTCAAACTCGAAGCCATTTTCTGAACTCTGTGAGTCGTTCAATGACATGAGTACTATAAGACTACCGAGGAAGCCCCCCAATTTGAATGCAAGAGTTTCGTGTTTTGGTGCAAGGAAAGATCGCGTGAAAAAAATTGAAGGACACTCATTAGCGGGGCAATCAAATATTATTTTATTCACATTTTACAATGAAACGTTAATATACGAATATATTCGTTAGCGAGATAACAATACGCTTATTCGTGTTTTTTATAGTGGCGGAGTAGCAAAGGAATCATTCAACACGTACATGAAAAAAATTGGTATTAATTAATAAGTTAGTAGATAAGAAGCAGGGAAATTTTCATTGAAAGTTAAAGCTAGCGTTATTTAACATAAAAATTCCAATGTTAGTTGATGTCAAATCCCTCGTCCCCTCAACAGGCTATCAAGAAACTTTACTTCCGAGAAGCTTCACTCCCCCCCCCCCCCGACAAGTTGTTTATGGCAGTCAAACAGAAAAAAAAGGCGAGAATACGCTTCAATAGTAATTTGCGATCATAAACCTGAGCGTTTCTCCAATTTTTTTATTACTAAATGAGTAAAAAAATATGACTTGTTAATGGGTGAGGGACGGGAGTTTTTTAGGGCGGCGCCGAATAACTTTATTCCACCTACTCACAAACCCCCCCCCCCCCTAATCACTCTCTCCCACCCAGCCAACCAACGCAAAACACAATCTTTTTCTTTCGTTCCCATTTAATCCAACCTGTTTTCAAGTCACGACCTCCCTTAAGTATCTTCGAATCCTTCAATTTGGAACAGTCGCAATCAATCACTTTGTGTCGTTTCACAATACTTTTAGTCATAAAATTATCGCTTGGTGTGAATGACGTGTTGTATATTCATTTTGAATGTTGTTAATCGTTGTACTCCAATGCACATTCAATGATCGTAGATTGGATGGGAGGGTGGGGGGGTCCTTGCAGTAATGATTGAATGAATGCACCCTAGAATGGTAGCAAATTCAACGGCGTAAGGAGTCAACAATTTCCTCCCTATTCATTACAATATAATTATATACGGATACGGGGGGGGGGGGGTAAGTGGTAGTAATCGTGCAACAGTAGAGGAGACCGAAAATTCAGTGTTCTGGAGGAAAACTACCGTTTATTTCCAAGTTGAATTAGGAGTTCATATTTGTGCTACGGGGAGGGGGAAGGGTTTTTTTTCGAGCTCCAGACGAGGACCAGAAAATCAACTGTCGCCCTTCTCTAGCTGGTGGGGCAGGGTTGTAGTGCATTGGATTGTGGGGCTGCTCACACCCTTCTTCAACTCCGTCTTTGTTCGAAACCAGCTACACATGGAATTTTGCAAACCTTCAATTCGACCCTTCAAAACTGACTGATTAGCATTAAAACTGAACATTTTGGCCCAAAAAACCAAAAAAATCTAGAAATACCGCCAGAAAAACATTATTATTCTCAGAAAAAAGTGTCATTTTTCGCTAAGTCGCTTATAACAGCTAAAGTTGAGAAAAGCGCTAATTTGCGGCTAAAATTAATTGCAAAATTGCTCATTCACCACTAAAATGGAGAAAAAGTGATAATACAAAAGTGCAAAATCGCCAACTCGCAGCAAAAATAGTGAAAATCGCTCGTTATTGACGGATAAAATTGAGAAAAAGCTAATTCGGAGCTATAATTGAGGAAAAAAGCTTAGTCGCAGCTAAAATTGAAAAAAGTAGCCGCTAAATTAAAAATCTGCGAAATTGTACGTCTCGGGTCTAAAATATCCGGAATCACAATGTTGGTGAGCCTCAGGCCCGGGTCCATGGGTTGAAGTTCCGTTTAACACTAAGCTGAGCTTAATAGCTTAAACCTTAAACCCCTGTCAGAATTTAGTATTTTGAATACAAAATCGTTTAAAGCCCTTAGCAACGTTTTACAACGGGGCCATTGTCGACCTAACTCTAATGTCCATATTTATGAACGTTCCTTGACGTTAAGGAACGCTTGAAATCCGTTAGAACAGATGTTTTTATTGTGATAAAAACCGTTCTCAACGGTTCCTTGACTCAAGGAAGCTTCAAGGAACGTTCATAAATACGGGTCTAAATAGTGAGTTTTAGCACTCACCCATTAAATCCTCAGGAAATTTTATTTTCAAATTTCAACCCACCTCTTAATACCGTTAATTTGAAAGTTTTAGGGATTTTTGTAGTGGTTAATGATGCCAGGCCCCGACAGCGCTCAAATCCTGGCAAATACACATAGTCACGATATTACATCTCTCGGAGCCGAAAACTGCGAAATTGCAAGCTTTAGGTCTAAGCATCTGTGATTTGGGTCTTTAATTTCACGAATTTGAAAGGTTCGAGTGTTTTTCTTGTGCCCGCGGAATACACATGTGCGCGCCCTGAAGAATGGCCGCAAATTTACAACATTTTTTAAGGTAAATATATTCGCGAAATTGGAAGTTTCTTGGCTTTTTAAGTGACTGGCTTTCCATGGCTTTAATTAATGAGTTTCACTGCTTAATTCAAGCGATATTGCATAAGTTTAAAGTTAAGTTTGTTCAGTGAGTCCAGATCTTGAGCTGACCGCCCCCCCGACTGTATAGCTGTGTAATTGCAACATTAGACGCTGAACAATTGAAGTTTACAATTTCGTGTCATAAATTGAGCGAAAGTACAAGTTTCCTGGCTGAATATCCGCGAAATTGCAAAGTTTCGGGTCTTAATTTCAGAAAAAGGTGAAGTTTCGAGGTTACAAAATATCCGTGAAATTGGAAGTCTGTTAGTGTTTTTTGTGGATCAGACCTCTCGGGATAGACGGCAACGACTGATGCGTGCGGCGTCGTGGGCTATAACGAGGCTCCTTTCCCTCCCGTCGACAAAATTATAAAATTTGGCTTCACTAGAGGTAGGAAATTCGCGGCATATTGCGAGTTTCACGTCTTTATATTTCAGTGAAATTACGAGTTTCGGAACAGGAAAAGGTAGTATACCTATGGTGTTTTTTTTTTAAATGCGAAAAAATTTCTGTCCTGAGCTATTCGCCTTGATCATAATTCAGGCAGCGCTGTAGTTGGCCATACAGGGAAACAGTCATTGTGGGTAGTTTCCATTAGAAACTTTAGTAGAAGACTGCCCACATGAGCTAGTTCCTATAAGTGGCCAACGACGGCGCTGTCCAATTATGAAATAGGCGAATAGCCGGCTACGCGGCTGCATGATGTAATAACACATCCATTTAGTCGTGTAATTGCAACATTTAAGGACTAATTACACCAACCGAGAAGCTAGGCCGAGTACTGGGCCGAGAGCGGGCAAACGCGAAATCACATGTTCGTGACTCGGCCGAGTACTGTTTGAGTTGATTCGGTGAGCCGAGCACTCGGTACGTGTAATTGGGCCTTAAGAGATAAATATTTGTGTGTCTGCAATTTCGGGGGGGTTTGAGCGAAATTACAAGTTTCCTGGCTGAATATCCGTGAAATTGAAAGTCACGGAGTCTCTAATTTAGGCAACATTGCAATAAGTTCAGGGCCCTAGTTTGAGTGAAATTGCAAGTGTTGGGACACCTTTTGCGGGGCAGCAGATTCAATAGGCTTGCGGGCTTCACCAGAGCCCTATAAGCCTGACACCAGCCTGATTCAGATTTAACCAGGTAATTGGAAGCTCCACGGCCCAAATCCAATATCGACGGAAATACGACTTTCTGCGATTCTCCTAAAATGCATCTTTAGGGTCTTTATTTTTAATTTAAGCAAAATGTCAAGTTTCAGGCTCTTTTTTGTGGCAGCGAAACTATATCTAGCTATAGCCGGCCCCACCGCTCAAAACCAGACAAATGCAATGAAAGTGGACGTTTCCTGGCTGAGTAGCGAGATGGACATTTTCGGGACTTAATTGCAGCAAAATTGCCAGTTTAGAGTATTTAATGCAAGCAAAATTGTACTGGTGGAACCCATCAAGGCTTTATATCCAATACCAAACAGCCCCAAAAGCTTGACGATTAAAGGTTGGAATTTATTTGATATATAGCCCCGATATATAGTCACGAAATTGTAAGTTTCCCTGCATGAATATTCGCGCGATCCATTACAAGTTTCGGGACCTTTTTACTTCCATGTTCCCTACGGGAATGGAAGTGTGGTGTTCGTGAAAAAAATCGAGTCCGAGCTGACACCACATTCATAATGTACAAACTCCGAAAAGTTGAAAAAAGTGGTTTTCGACATGCCGTCGGTCTGTCGCTTTTATTTTCGATAAATTGCATGAAAATGAAAACCTGGCTATTTCTTAATATGAGAAGCACAAATCTGACCTTTTGTTTTGAGAAAAAATCATTTATCGGACATGTTCTCCCCGTACCGAAATGTCTTTTTTGGATATAACTTCAGAACAAGTGATTCCAGAATTTTTTTCGGATTCCTCGCGAAATTTCCTTGCGAATTGACCACAATATTGCCGAAAAAATGCAACTTTTTTTATGGCCAAAATCGTCGTTTTTAGCGCAAAAGGACCAGTAGCAAAAAATGACGGTCGAAATTGCAAAAAAGGGCTTCTAGAGCCCCTTTGTATCTTAATTGCTAATATTTGTACCCGAAAAAAACTGAGATTAAAAGAATATTGTGGGAGGAGAAGGATTTGGCGTGACTACGTCAAAAATTATTTGCCACGGATTTACATAGTAATCTAAATCTAGTTGTTTCTTGGCATGAAAAACGCGGATATGACCTTTGCTTTGAAGGTAAATCATTTCCCAGGCATGTTCTCCCCGTAGCGGAATAATATTTTCGGTATTAACTTCGAAACAATTGGTCCTGGAATTTTGTAACTATTTTGTTAAGATTTCTCGTTCAATTTCCATGCGAATTGACTACAACGTCGCCGAAAACAATCCCCTTTCACTCCCATGTTCCCTACGGGCATTTTTTTTTTGCCATCTTGTATATATGTATGGTCAGATGTGATCGAGAAAAAAAATACTAACTCTGAAAAGCTTGTGCAACTTTTTGGCAGCCCAAAAACCGAAATGTTTTGGCACTTCTTTTAGTTTCTTCCAAATATCCCGAAAATGAGTTACTTTCGAGGAAAATCTTCATTCATAAAACTTGTTGAGCATTAAATTTCCTACAACTTTTGTATGTAAAGTAGTTTTCCACGACGAATATGGAACGGGCTACAGCCTATCGAAATTGTTGTTCTAAAATGGTCGAAAGTCCTAAAATCGCCCTTTTTCGACCCAAGTATACTCATTGTGCTTTACTTTGGACTATTTTCCAACATTTTTGTTTTGTGATTTTTTGTATGAAAGAACGAAGACGAATGATTGAAGGAGGATTGAAAAATTGAGTGACGATTGATGGTTATAGTCGTTGATGGATAAGGGTCGGTAATTGAAGATTAGTCGATGTGGGTCGAGGGTTGATTATTGATTATGTGCGATGAAGAATTTTTTTTTATTTAGGGTTATGGAAATTTTGGTGTTTGAGGAATGAAGACTGCGTGATTGATGATCCAGGGATTGTGTGGATTATACACGATACTTCCATGTTCCCGTTTTTGGCGTTCATCAATAATGCGTACAAAAAATAAAAATAAACAAGAAAACTTCCATGGGCGTCTCAATTTTTTCAGTGCTCCGAACCCTCCGATTTCATGCTGGTTGAAGGGTAACATGGGCGCTCGAGTTTTATTTCGCATTTGTCGACTAACGCGCCCATGTTACCCTTTAAGCAATTATAATTCCGGTCACTATTAATTCAAGGAACGTTAGCCTGATTCTTGACACGGGTAGTCCAGTTACTATCATTTCCGAAAAGACGTGGTCATTTCGGAAGTGCTTCCGAGCTTCACTTTGAATAGTGGATACGACTTGATTAAATCCCTCATCTTCTTCATCGAAACCATCGTTACTTCTACATGGCAAACGGCTGAGTCCATCCACTTTTCCAAAGTTCCTAGTTGAAATGAACTCGACGGTGTACGTATAATTGGTGAGTAAAAGTGCCCATCTTTGCAATCGATTAGAAGTTGCAACTGGAACACCTTTCCTAGATCCGAAAATGGTTACTAGAGGTTTATGATCCGTTTGAAGAATAAAAGTTCTGCCTAAAATATAAGGCTTGATCTTTTTAACGGCATATATGATCGCCAAAGCCTCTCGTTCTATTTGAGAATAATTGGTTTCAGCAGGCGTCAAAGTCGTCAAAGTGATTTTTTCTCAAAACAAAAGGTCAGATTTGTGCTTCTCATATTAAGAAATAGCCAGGTTTTCATTTTCATGCAATTTATCGAAAAAAAAAGCGACAGACCGACGGCATGTCGAAAACCACTTTTTTCAACTTTTCGGAGTTTGTACATTATGAATGTGGTGTCAGCTCGGACTCGATTTTTTTCACGAACACCACACTTCCATTCCCGTAGGGAACATGGAAGTAAAAAGGTCCCGAAACTTGTAATGGATCGCGCGAATATTCATGCAGGGAAACTTACAATTTCGTGACTATATATCGGGGCTATATATCAAATAAATTCCAACCTTTATTCGTCAAGCTTTTGGGGCTGTTTGGTATTGGATATAAAGCCTTGATGGGCTCCACCAGTACAATTTTGCTTGCATTAAATACTCTAAACTGGCAATTTTGCTGCAATTAAGTCCCGAAAATGTCCATCTCGCTAACTCAGCCAGGAAACGTCCACTTTCATTGCATTTGTCCGGTTTTGAGCGGTGGGGCCCGCTCTCGAGCTCGGGACTTCATTTTGACAACGCCAATGTGTGACCTGTGGAGTGTTCCTAAAATGTCTTGTTGGAGAATTTTCGGAATAACGGTTCGCAATCCCCAGATCAAGCAACCATTGTGAATGGAAAGTGCGTCTTTTTTGATGAAGTACGGCTTCAAATCGATGTCGTTGTTTGATGGAGGCCAACCGTTTTTAACGAAATAAATAACCTTTTTGAGAATAAAGTGCCTCCGAAACAGAAAAATACTTTATTCTCAAAAAGGTTATTTATTTCGTTAAAAACGGTTGGCCTCCATCAAACAACGACATCGATTTGAAGCCGTACTTCATCAAAAAAGACGCACTTTCCATTCACAATGGTTGCTTGATCTGGGGATTGCGAACCGTTATTCCGAAAATTCTCCAACAAGACATTTTAGGAACACTCCACAGGTCACACATTGGCGTTGTCAAAATGAAGTCCCGAGCTCGAGAGCACTTCTGGTGGCCAAATGTTGACCGCGACATAGAGGAAATAGTCCGCAAATGCGAAGCTTGTAACGTTTTTGCACCCATTCTTTGACATCTTGGCCGCCATCGTCGAAACCCTGGGAGCGAGTTCATATAGATTTCGCTGGACCTTTCTTCAAAAAGCAATTTTTTCTGGTCGTCGATTCGTATTCGAAATGGGTCGAAATTTTTCCAGTCGTTTCAACATCTACTTCAAGTACAATAAATATTTTGAAGTCTTTAATTTCAAGATTCGGCATTTTCGAGACTTTAGTGAGCGACAATGGACCTGCTTTCGCTTCTGAAGAATTCAATAAATTTTGCGCAGACTACGGCGTCCAGCACGTAACCACTCCCGTTTACCACCCTGCGTCAAACGGTCAGGTGGAAAAATACGTCGACATTTTCAAGAGTGCAATGAAAAAGATGAATTATTCGGATACTTCTGACCAGGGGCGGATACACAGATTTGACCGGCCCAATATACATACATATGTACAGGGTGATTCAGGAGGTATGTGAGAAACTTGCATTGGTGATAGTGCGTACCTGGACACATAAAAACGTCATGCAGACGCATAGCCGAAAATGCTTTGGTTCCGAGCTATGAGCATTTTCCTACTTTATTCTAGTTTCATTACTTTTCACGGTATTTGTCGTGTTATAGACAAAGTGGATTCGGAAAGAAGACAAAATCCTGTTCCAGAAACCACCAGAAAATGTCGCTTGCGTGGCTATTTCAGCCATGTGAAAAGTGAAAAAGTGTAGATTTTTAAAATAACTGATAAATTTCAAATCAGTATCAATCAGCTGCTGTATCGACGGGTAAATTTTCTGTGTACTTTCGAACGGCGTCCTGATAGTTGCGTTTTTTCTCAATGTTTGCCGTAAATTAGAGCTTTTTGCTAATTGGCAGCAAAGTTGCCTCCGGAAGCCTAGGCTTGCCATTTTCTCAATTTTCTGTGAATTAGCAAATTTTCTCAACTTAACCCACAATTATAACCACACATTACTGTTTTTCCTCATTTTAACCGCTAAAATTATAGATTTGTATGCATTTCGATTTCAGCCACGAATTAGAGGTTTCCCCAATTTTCGTCGCGAACTACGTAAAGCTTTTTATGAATTTGGCTGTGGATTAGCGATTTTTTCACTTTCTGGCACAAAGCTACCTTTAGAAGCGGCGAATTTGACGTTTTGTCCATTTAAATCGCAAATTAGCGTTTTTTCTCACTTCAGCGCTTCTCAATTTTATCGGTGAAATAGCCACGGATTAGCGATTTTTCGCCATTTTAGCGTTGAATTATCGTTTTTTCTGAGTTTTTGCGGTGATTTCGTATTTTTCTTGATTTTAACCGCTAATGAGCTAGTTTTCTCAATTTATATTCATGAATTAGCGCTTTCTCTCCCTTCTGTCCGTGAATTAGTAGCGGCGTACAGAGACCGCGCCGAGTGGCGAGGGGGCCAGAAGCCCATGCTTGCAGGTGATTTGCAAAGAGTGTAGCTGAATATTCGATTTAGCCCACAAAAGCGCTATGCTACGCTGCTCCCCTGTTTTTTTTTTTTTTTTTTTTTTTTTTTTTTTTGTTTAGGTCCGTAAGCGGATAAAGATGAGAAGGCGTACCAACATGCTATTCTTGCAGGCAAGTACCAACGCTGCAAAAAGCTGGGAAAAATCGCTTGTATTCATGGCCAAAACTGTTCAAAAGCTTTCATTCGCGGTATCTAGATAAAACATCGATCCAGGCCGAAATTGAGAAAAATTCGCTTATTCGCGGTTTTTATGTATATGCCACTTTATGCCTAAAATGAAGAAAAAACGCTAATTTACTGTTGGTAAAATTGAGACGTGGCCCAGTTTTTGCATTTCTGCAAGCGCTAAAAGGCAAGAAACCCCACTAAGGCTATAAGATAGAAAAAAGCTAATTCGGGGCTAAAATTGAGAAAAATGACAAATTCGCAACTGAAATTGCAGAAAATCGCCCTTTCGCGGATAAAAAAGTGAAAATTTCACAGCTTATTTTCGAAAAATGCTAATTCACGACTAAAATTGAGAGGAATGGCTAATTAGCTGCTGCATTTAGGACATAGGTACACTAATCCACAGCAAAAATTGAGAAAAAAAGCTAATGTGCTAATGAAATTGACAAAAAGCGCTACTTAGCGGCTAAACTTGGAACAATCCTACTTCGCGGAATAAATAAAGCTAAAATTGTAAAACGTCGGACAATTTGCGGATAAAGTAAAGAAAAAACGTTCATTCGCGGATTCAAATGAAAAAATCGGTTAATTCACGGCTATATTAGAGAAAACGCGAATTCAGTAAAATTTAGTAATAACGCTGACTCGGGGCTAAAATTCAGCAAAAGACAATAATCTGTTGCTTCTGAAGGCAACTTCGGGCCTAAACCTTAAAAAAAAAAAAACGCTAGTCCATAGCTAAAAGTTGAAAAACAAAAATTGCGGCCAATATTGAGAAAAATCACTAATTAATCAGCACGGCTGAAATTAACGAAAAGCGCTATAAAACAGCCTTGTGTCTTGAGTCATGGGTCGAAGGGTGTCCCGTTTTTAAGACTACCCTACTTGATAGGTTCACTCATTTGTCTCATTGTACCTATGCTTAATAGGCCAGTTCCGGGATTCTGTAAGGACCATTACCGAGAAAAATTAATCTGTAGTTACCAGTTTTCTCAGGAGGACTGGGATCCGTCAAAGAGTTGGGTGGGGGGGGGGGCATCGGGCCTCCGGCCGCACTGGCCCTCCGGCCCTTCGGGCTCAGCCCGATCGCCCACCCACTGTATCCGCCCCTGCTTCTGACCGGTTCTTGAACCATCTTCAAAAGTTTTTACTGGATTACCGAAGCACTCCACACACTGCGACCAACGTTTCACCAGCCGAACTGTTCCTCGGAAGGAAAATCAGAACCTATCTGAACGCCCTTCAGCCTAAAGTCGACTCAGAGAATGAAGAAACTCGAGCCCCGAGATCTTCACCATTCTCACAAAACGAAATGGTCTACGTTCGTTACTACGGCCACAAGTTTAAGAAATGGCAGAAGGGAATAGTGGTGAAACAAATAGGCTCGAATACCTGGTTGGTAAAAAACAGCCAAGGCTTCCGAAAATATCACGCGGACCAGATGAAGAAACGTCTGTCAGAAGAAGAGGAAGAGATGATGTAGCCAGTCATATGATTGTTGTTTAAATGAGTTTTCTAAATAAAAAAAGTATTCGTTCTGTTCCGTAATCTTCTCGTACACATTACTATTTATCCATTTCTGTCAAAAAATCATCAATTTTAAATTATAAATTTCTCGACACTTAATTAGAGAATTAGTGATGTTTCTCAATTTTAGGGCGAATTTTCGCTTTTTATAAATTTTAGCAGCACGGTAGCGTTTCCAACCCGGGCATTACCTATCGAGTTTTGTCAATTTTTGCCAAGAATTGGCGTTTGACTGAATTTAAGCTGCAAAATAGCAATTTTTTCCATTTTTAACTGAGAATTTGCATTTTTCCCCAATTTGATCTGACAATTAACGTTTTAATTCTACGTCTTATAGCGTTTCCCATTTGCACAAAATTCTGCAACGCGGCAATTCATTTCCACCCGTCTTCTCCAGGAACATATGATTTAATTAAGAGTGGACGGGTGGAAATGAACTGCCCAAATGCAGAATTTTGTGCAAATGGGAAACGCTATTAATTAACGTTTTAAAAATAACGTCTTAATTTTAGCTGCGCTACTTGGTGAGTTTTTCGTTAACTTTAACGTTTTTCCATAACTTGCAAATCAGCGATTCTTCCCAATTTCAGCTGTGAATTAGCGTTTTGAGCTAATTTTGCGGCCATTCAGCATCCTATTCCCTTTTTCATACGCGAATGGGTGATTTTACGCCATTTCAGTTGTGAATTTGCTATTTTTGTCGAATTTCAACCTGAAAGCGTCTTTTATTTGTCAATTTTATAGCGTGTTTTCTCAACTTTAACCGCGGGGTTTGCCCAATTACAACACTTTTGCGTTGATTTCCACAATTTATTCGTAGAATAGCCTCCATGTACCGCGAATCAGCGATTTTTTTTCTTCATTTTAGTCAGGAAGTTGCATCGCGAGACCACGAATCAGAGCTTTTTGGCAGCTATAGCCACGAATATTACCGATTTTCGTCTGATAGATGGTCCGGGGCAACCCCCACCCCGTACCACGGTACACACGCGTTGGGTCTGAAGTCCAAGGAAAAAGCTGGACGTAGCTCGGACCTTTTCGGGCTGCTTCAAGTCCAGAAAATCTGCTAAACCTAACTTCAACGTGAAACGCTCATGGAGATTTTATGGGGCTCTTCGTTATGGTACTAGTGCTCCTTCGTTCGTATACTTGTGGATCTATCCCCCCCCCCGTACCGACGCCCATGTTCATGGGAATGCAAAAATAGCTGCCCACCCTCCTGTATTGAGCTAGCAACGCCCATGCCGCCACATGGCTCGACTTATTTGAAAAACAGGATAACTGCTACGAATGCAAAATGTCTTGGATATTGAAATAATACTTTTAAATCCAGGACTGGTGCAGAAATAATTTCTTGGGGCTTTTCCGGCGTTTTGTTAGCGTTTTTTTTTTCATAGTGTTCGCTCCTAACGGTCACCAGGTAGGAGGAGCTGTCAAACATCCTTGGAATAACCTGGAGAAGCGGAGGCTTCCGTTAGAATTTTTTGGCTTTCCCCGCGGCCCCGCATTCCATTCGTGAGAAGATCGACCCTGAGTCTGAGGAGTAACCACAAATGGAACTGCTCAAAAGCATCTTTTATTAATTACAATGTGAGTATTGTTCTCTGGGCAAAACGTTTTATAACGTTAATTAGTGTATTAAATCGGTTTTTACTTTGCAAGTTCGTCGCCTTCGGAGAGTCTATTCGAGCTGCGTATACGCCGTTTTACAATCGGCTAAATGTAAGAAAGTGGTCAAACAACAACACACCGGGCTTGATTTGAGGTGAATTCAACGAGCGCTACACGAAGGAGATGTTCTTTTGAGAGAACGTGGGATTTACAAAAAAGTTCAACAAATCGCCTGCAACCATGTCAGGTAAAAACTTTCCGTTGAAAATAGTTGACTGTTTCACTATTTTCTTCTATGGTCCCAAAAGGGGGTAGGAAGAAGAAACCCGGTCTCAAAATTGCCGTGCCAGACGAGGTGCCAGTCATGTAAGAGCCAAAATGCGGTGTCTGTACCTTTTTCGAAGTTGCTCATTTCGTACGTCCCTCCCTTCTTATAGAACCCCGCCCAAAAATCTGGACTCGAGGACGACGATAACGATAGGGGACAGGACATTCGTTGTCGAACCGGAAGACTTGGAGAAAATCGGCGATTTGGGTCGAGGGGCTTATGGTATTGTCGAGAAAATGAGGCACATCCCCTCTGGGACAATAATCGCTGTCAAGGTGAGGCAATCTTTTATTTCTCGGCGTGTACTGTCAACTGACAAGTTTGCCGTTTGCAGAGAATCACACTCACTGTTAATACAGTCGAGCAGAAACGATGTCTTACAGATTTGGACGTATCGATGAGATCCTCCGATTGTCCGCACACAGTACAATTTTATGGGGCTCTTTTTCGAGAGGGCGACGTCTGGATATGCATGGAAGTGATGGATACGAGTCTGGATAAATTTTACCAGAAAGCTTTCAAAAATGGAATTCACATTCCCGAATCCATTTTGAGCACCGTCGCTAGAGCGGTAAGGAACTAGTCCCCCCCCCCTTTACTAATTACTGCTAAGCTTGCTAATTTACAGGTTGTATGCGCGCTGGATTACTTGTACAGCAATCTGAGGGTCATACACAGAGACGTAAAGCCGTCCAATATTTTAATAAATCGCGAAGGCGAAGTCAAAATGTGCGACTTCGGCATTTCCGGTTATTTAGTCGACTCAGTCGCTAAAACTATTGATGCTGGTTGTAAACCATACATGGCTGTAAGTTTCATGGGGACATTTTTTTTTTTTAATGAAAAATTCACCCCCCCCCCCTCTTCCTCTTTTAATTTTTATACAGCCCGAACGAATCGACCCTCACGGCAATCCGGCTCATTACGACATTCGATCCGACGTCTGGTCCCTCGGTATATCGATGATCGAACTGGCCACTGGCACCCATCCCTACAGCTCATGGACCAATCCATTCGAACAGTTGAAACAGGTTGTGACGGACAGCCCGCCGCGTTTGCCTCAAGACAAATTCTCTCCGGAATTCAACGATTTCATATCGCAAGTGTAAGTTTTGACTCAATTCCACACCGAACAGCAATCAAGTGCCGTTGTAACACACTGAAAGAGGGGGGGGGGCACATGGGTATAGGGCTCGCCATTTATTGAGCTCTATTAGACTCGATGGTTGAAGCCAAGGGTGACCCCCCTTCCCCCAAGCAACAGTGCAACCCCCTCCCCAATCCATGGATGTGGTCCTCGGACTATCGACTTGTCGGAGAACTAGGTATGTGCCTTGGGGATTTTATTCTATTCTTTTTGATGATGATGATGATGAAATTTGATGATACTGCATAAGATCATTCGGCTGCTCGCCCAGTACTCGCGTATTTTACAGATAATGGTAGCCCAAATCTAGTTTTAGACCTTTTTCTACCTCAAGAAATAAAGCAAAATCCGGTTTATATTATAGCGACTCTTCTCACCATGCAAGCTCATGGCATTTAGTCCTGAATCTTGGCAGTTACGTGACTGTTTTATGTCCTGACTTGTAATTTCACTGACTGTTGGCATCCGGAACTGCGTGTGTGGTGCGAGGACGTAGCTAAGGCCAGGGTCAGGACAAGGGTAGCATTGGCGGATTTAAGGGGGGGCTATAGGGACTTAGCCCCCCCAGTTGGACGTATTAGCCCCCCCATGATGTTTATTCTCAAGCCCCTGTTCCACAAACTGTCAAATTGAGTTTTCAACTCCGAAAATGACAGTGTCTGTAGGGCGACATTGGCATGTTTAGAGGACGAAATTTACAGTTTCCGAGATAAATATGTCCATTAATAAATTCCAGGTTTTGAACGACGATATTGATAGTTTCTAGTAGTCTGATGCAAAACCTCGTAATCAAGATTTGGGATACTCGTTATGTTGGAGGAAATTGAGATTCCAAGTCAAAAATGTCCGTTCCTGAGGCAAAATTGACCGTATTGTAAGTCGAAATTGACAGTTTGAAATACGACAATCACAGTTTTGAATGTTGGAATTGACCAATTCGAGGATGAAATTGACAGTTTATATGATGAAATTAGGAGTTTTAGGACGACGTTGATAGTTTTGGCAACGAAATTTACAATTTCCTGGACAAAATAGACAGTTTCAGAAAGGAATTGACTGTTTCTCGAACAAATGCAAGTTGATAGTTTCCAGGACGAAATAGAAAGTTTTGAATGATTCTTGAACGAAATTGACAGTTTGTAGGACGATCTTGGCAGTTTCAGGACGACACTGATAGGTTTGGCGACGAAAGCGACTGTTTTGGGGACGAAATTGACTGTTTAAAAGTCGAAATTGTTGGATTTGAACATTTAATTGATATTTTTTAGGGCGAAATTGACAGTTTTGAACGACGAAATTGATAGTTTCTAGTACTCGACTGTTTTCGGTGAAGGGACTTGGAAATCTTCAGTTTCCGGAATCCCTTGACACAGTTTCTAGGAAGACATTGGCAGATTCGAGGATGAAATTGACTGTTTGTGGGGCGAAATTGGCAGTTTTAGAATGATATCGGTACAGTTTTGACGACGAAATTGACCTTCATAGGACAAAATTGACCATGTTAGATCGATACTGATAGTTTCAACTAGAAATGTACAGTCTCCAGGACGAAATTGACACTTTTTGAGACAACATTGACAGTTATTTATGACAAAATAGACAGTTTCTCGGGTGAAATGACAGTTCCCTGGCCGAAATTGACAGTTTACGGGACGGAATCGTTTTGAGAGTTTTAACTGATTTAGGTGAAGGGGTCCAAAAACCCCATGTTGTGAGCCCGAATGGTCCGCTACTGAATCTCGAAATCAAGTTTTGTGATCTTCTGTTATGCAGGAGGAAATTGACAGATTCCAAGTCAAGACTGTCAGTTTCTGGGGTGAAATTGGAGTTTTTTAAAGAAGAAATTATCAGTTTTAAAGACGAAATTGACAGCTCGACCGAAACTGACAGTTGCCGAGGGAGGACTTAAGAAAATCCATAGGTACGGTCGTCTGAAACCAGAATTCACGTCAGTGACTGAGTTTGCAATTTTTATTGCCTGACTAGTCGTTTTGGTGATAGTTAGGGTACCAATCGTCAGTTCAGGCATTTTTAAGACACGAATGGTTAATTTGGCCATTATTGGAAGGCGAGTGGTCGTTTTTAAGACGAAAATCTATCAGTATAGCCATTGTTGGGGAGGGGGGAGGCATGAATTGTCAATACGACCAGCAGCCCGTTTTAGGGTTTATCCAGTCTGTTCTACCACTTTCAAGGGGCCAATTGTCGTTGTCCCTACTGACAATTGGTTGTCCCTGACGCTTTCCAAAGAGCGCGAATGACCAGTTTGACCATTTTTAGACCAAAACTTTGAAGATTGAAATTTTTAAGGCGTTTGGTTATTTCAGAGCACGAATCGTCAGTTCAGTCATTTTCAATGGCCTGAGAGCCGACTTAATAGCCTGAGAGTCGGTAATCAGTTTCAAATCAAATCTAAAAGTTTATCCAGTCCATGAGGTGCATGTAGCTAACGCCGGTGGTGGGGGGGGGGTCGGTGTGACGACGGCCCATGCTCGGTACGCAATCGCAAGTGGTCAGCTTATCGCTTGAAGGGTGCAAATAGCCCTGTTTGGCCATTTTTTGGGTGCAGATAGCCACCCAAATTTGAAGGCGCGAATCGTCTCTTTCTCTGTTTAGCCTTTGTAGAGCACAAATGGTCAGTTAGGCCATTCTTAGACCGTGAATTGCTGGTACGAGCTGTTTATGTCATTTACAGGTTGCAAAATAGCGTAAATAGCCAGCTTTTAAGGCCAGGATCGTCAGTTTAGACATTTCCAAGGCGTGAAAGCTCAGTATGGCTATTTCTGACGCGCGAATGGCCAATTTTGCCATTTTCAGGACATTAATCATCTGCTTTGGGATTTTCAAAATGCGAATTTTGTCAGTTTAACCATTCACCGTAGGCCGCGTAGAGTCAGTTTTACAAATTTTATAGGGCGTGAATAGCCAGTTTGGCAATTTTAACGCTGCCAGTATGGCCATTCCTAGGGCATGAATCCGTCATTTTAGTCAATTGTATGTTACGAACTCAATTTGACATTTGCATTGCGTGAATTATTAGTTTAACCATTAAGAGTACGCAAACAATCAGTTCTGCCATTTTTTAAGGTGCGAATAGTCCGTCACCCCATTTATGGGGTGCGAATAATTGTCAGCTTGCCATTTCTAGGTCGCAAATTGTCAGCATAGTCATTTATAGAGAGTGAATAGCCAGTGTGATATTTTCAAAGCATGAATCGTCAGTTTTTCCATTTCTAGGGTTCGTAAAATCTGTTGGGCCATTTATAATAAGCGCGAATCGTCAGTTTTGCTTTTCTAAGGACGCTATTAGTTCTGTCAACCCAACCCCCGTATGGTCATTCTTGGCGCGCAAATGGTTGATTTTGGAATATTTAGGGCAGGAATTGTCTGTTAAGGGATTTGCGGAGCGTGAATTGTTATTTTGCCACTTTTTGAGCGGGAATCGCTAGTTTTAGCTCGCGAATGGAAGATTTAGCCTTTTTCATAGCGGGATTCATGATCTTTTCATGCATTTTCAGGGCTGCACGAACCGTCAGTCTAGTCACTTTTAGACCGCGTGAAGTCCGTTGGGCTTTCCTTTTTTTTTTTTAAAGCGGTAATTGCCCGTTTGGCAATTTTTAAGGCGTTTTAAGGTGGGAATAGGCAGTGAATTGATAGCAAGCCATTTTTATTAGAGCGAAGGACACAATTTCATAAGCCTCTCCCTTGACTAAATCTTGGATCCGCGTCTGGACCCTGCGATATTTTGTTTTTAAAAACAGCCAGAGCCGTGAAATTTCTCTTTAAAATGAGCCAGTACGCTCATTTATCCTCTAAAAAGGTGTGAAATCCCGTTAAATTAGCTTGTCTTAAGGAAGCCAGCCCCATGAAATTGGTTTCTGACCTACGAAATCCGACAAATTTGGTCTCAAAAAGTGCCAAACCGGCAAATTTTGTTATTGAAGTAGCCAAAACCACGGAATTGGTTTTTGCGGTGTGTTCAATCCGTGATATTTGGACATCGAAAGTGTCTAATGAGCGGAATTGCATTCATGAAGAGTCAACCCGGTGCAAATTGGCTTTTTAGGGAGTCAATTCTGTGACATTGGCGTTTTGAGCGAGGAAAACCTTTGAAATTCGTTCTGATAGCAAAAATCCACAAAATTTGGAATTTGACTTGATCTGCGAGAGGTGGGGGGGGGGGATCATGAGCTCAGGGCTAAGCCCCTCTAAACATTTTACATTAAATCCGCCCCTGAAGGGTAGGCTACTACTGGCCATCCTTCTTCACTGCTACTCTCAAAAATCATTGATTTATCCCTTCAAACTAGCCTGAAACAGTTTATGGAAAAATTCAAACTAAACATTTTGTGTTTGAAAAAAAAAGTCTTGAAATTACGCTCGGTAATCAAAGTTTCTACACCAAAAATAACAGTTTTTTTTTTAGGATACTATCAACTTTTGCCATAAACTGTTGAAGTCCCTTAAAAACTGACAATTTCAACCCCACCCCCCACCCGATAGGACTGACTATCCTAGCAGGAAACTGCGAAATTTAGCTCCCATGACCCTGATTTGTATGGCTGTAAAACGTCTGCTTAATTAAAAAAAAAAAAAAAAAAAAAACCAGTTTGAATCGATAACTGGTGGTTGATCCTAGAAATTATTGAAACTTGCTTCAACCCCCCCCCCCTTGCCTGTAAACGATTACCAAATTTGTTTATTTGTCCATTGAATCAAATTGTTCAGCTCCTCAAGTGATGGTATAGAGTCGAAACCTGTTCGTTCAATAGCCAAACAGGTGATGTTGATTTCGGAGCCCAATAATAGTCAGTAAAATTACAAGTCAGGGCATATTATAACTGTAAAAAAAAAAAAATGCTAAGATTCAAGGCATAATAGCGCCTGTAACTGCCAGTTTCTTGGCTAGATATCCGCAGAAACAGCAAGTGGTAACCTAAAAGGCGCGATTCGAAGGATAAGTAGCCGCAAAATTGCGAGTTTCGTGGCTAACTATTCGTGAAACTACTAACTAACCGTTTACCGTACTACTAACTATTCGTTTGGGGGGATAATAGTGTTGATAATAATGATTTAGGGGGATTAACAGCCGCGAAATAGCAATCTTACGAAGAAAACAGCGAAAATTAAGCGGAGTAGTCAGCCAATGAACAAACTTCGTCGGTATATGTATAGCCTGGTGTTGCAACATTTGGAGCTAACTACCCGCAAGTTGCAAGTTTCGGGTCTTTTTTCCGTTGAATTCCTAGCACCGGGTCATCATATCTATTTAATTGCTAGTTTCGGGCAAAATATCGAGTGGGTGGCCATGGAGCTGGGATTTGAACAATAAATAGCAGGGAAATAGCAAGTTTCAGAGCTAAATATATCCTCGAAGTGCAAGCATCGGCCTTTTTTTTAGTGCCCTGTCAAGAGCCCAAAACCGGACGAATAGCAGCATCATTCTGAGGTACATATTCAACAAAATTGCGTTCGAAGGCTCAAAATTTCAATGGCGCACCCTGCGTCAATCCCCCTCTCATCATTCAAGTGGGAAGCCCTGGTTGAAGCCTGAAATGGACCATTTGGTTCCTGGATCCCCCTCCCTCCCAGATCACAGCCCAAAGGAGGCACTTCTTGTAAATAACTTTTCGATGCGTACTAATAATCGCTGGTTCCCTCCCCCCTTCTGTCATGCTTCATTCAGCCTTCAAAAGGACTACGAAGAACGGCCCAACTATAAACAACTTCTGGAACATCCGTTTTTAGAAGCCAGCTCATCGCCTTCCGAGATTGTTGAGTTCGTATGCAATGTTTTAGATTTACCCGATGCTTCTTAAGTTGTGGATGAGGAAACGAAACAAAACATAAACAAAAAAAAACCTACAAGGAGTCACCCCCCAGCCTGTTAGTGGGGTGGTGTTTCCCGGATTGTCCTCTTAATTTATTGTACCTGAGTTGTCGAGAAAAACTGTACAGTTTGCAATTTACAACTAACCCCCTCCTCTCTCCTTTAACTTTTAAATGTTGTCTCTTTAAATTATATATCAGAGTTGATAACTCTTGGAACATTGGTAACTGCCGAGCAGTACTTCTGAAGTACCTGATGAACAAAACAAAATCAACCGATTTAACAGTCGTTCCCCTATTGCTCATGGCTCTCTTTTTATTCGTCTCCGGCGCCATAAATATCCCTTATAAGGGATATAAATATCTCTCTTTTTTTTTGCCTTGTTAAACACCTAACTCAAAGAATTTCGTTTGTTTCGGAGAGATATGGATAATTAACATAGTTTTTAATCACCCCCCTCCTCACCCACGCCACAGTGCATTACAATAATTACGCGGCTCAATAACTCTTTTTTGATGCTTCATACCTTTGGAACAAATCATCAACTTGACTGTTGTATAACGAAAACTGGGGGACTTTGTAATACGGTCATTGAGAAGTGTAATATGTATTATTTTAGTCATGTCGTAGATGTGAGGGAAGGCTAACACAAACAGGTTTGTACGCGTTAAATAAGTCGATGATGCTGATGATAATAGTAATAATAAAATACCTCGGTTGTTAATTAAAATCAGCTAGTGAGTGACTACTGTAATGAGGTACTCGAAAGAATTGATGTTGTTTTCTGTGGTCTAGGAGATGACCCTTTTGAGATGGCCAGACATTTTCCGTGGGACAGCAGAGCTAGCTGTTGCACATTTTTGGGTGCTTTGAAAACGACTGGCGGGAGTAAAAAGTCGTTTCCCACGTCCAAAACTTTACGAAATCAACAACGCCATCCAATGTGACCGTTGATAACGCCGTCAGCGAGCATTAGAAAATGTTAAATTTCGAGGCTCACTAGTAGCCAGGGTTTCATTCGAATATGGATGGCGGTGGTAGTTTTTTAGTTAAATGTTTGCGAAGAACCAATTTTTACACTTGTCAGCCGTTTTCAAGCAGCCCAAAGGTCTGTTTGCCAACAGCTAGCTGTTGTGAGCTCCTGTCCCGCGGAAAATTTCTGACAATCTCATCTCCTAGACTATAGACGACGTCCTGCGCAGGTGCCAAACACGATCAAATGACCCAGATTTTTCATACGGTGGGATCCTGCTCTGCAAGGTTTTAGTGACTGTTTTTTTTGTTTAATTGTTGTTTTCCAGTGGCCCAGAGAAATCAGTAAGTTTTTATACCACCGGCTAATTTTGCCGCATGCTATGATGTTATTTTCGTTAATAGGTACCATTTCAAATAGCGAGTGAAACCGAAGGCGAAATCGGTGAGTCTGGAACTCCCGGCCGCGGCCACCTCTGGCTTGTTGCCTCCAAAACCAGTGAGCTGTGAATATAAACATGTGAAAGACCGGGCAAAAAAATTTAACAAACTTCTCTGAACACTCGCAACGAACGCCATGCGCCATTCGCTCAATTCGATGAAGTGGATTTTATACGCTCGTAGTTTTTATGGCCTTCGGCGGTGCCTCTGGCGCTAGACAACAACTTGCGTATAAAATCGTACTTAATGCACTTGGTGTATAATATTGGCGATTGTAGCTAAGGGATGGCGGCGTTTCAGGGAAAAATTGAGTCCGGTACTCCCCTCCGTGTGATTTGTTGTTGTCGTTTGACAACAAAGATTTTCTATAATGAAGAAGTTCCAAGTATCAAAACGGTTGGTCAGTGAAACTTTTTTACTGTGAACTACGGCTAAATAATCCGACAGTGACGAGGAGGCCTCGATATTGTACCTTTGCCATCGCCGAATCAATAAAACAATATGGTTATGCGGGTACGTGGTACACCCGTACAGAAACTTTCACTGTCGGCTATTTGTAAGGGTGAATCCAGAGAAAACTGCTGTGTCTTCGGTTGCTGTTCCCATCGTAACCATCTTTCACGTTCACTAAAAATAATAATAGGCCAGTCAATAAGAACATTAAAAATTGCTAAAATCGCAATTAAACGGCTAGTTCTGATTTTTTAGTATGTTTTCAGGACCAGCACCAGTAGTGTAAATCCAAGTTTTCAGCTTCGAAAGACTTGTGCTACTTTTGTGGCACTCGAAAAACCGCGAAAATTTTGCACTATTTTTGGATTTTTCACGTTATCTCCTAAAATATGCATTTTAAGATAAAACGTACGAAATACGTTAAAAACCACATAAAATTTGCTACAATTTGAGACCTAATGTACCTCTGTAGGGCATATAATAACCAAGATGCAACTCCTTGAATTTAGATTTATTTATCAAAAAAATTGAATTTTCAAGTTTTGGTCAACTTTCGACCCAAGGTTTGGCCGAAATACTCATCCTACAGGGAAATCCGAGTTGAGAGAAGTTGTAGCAAATTTAATTATGTTCCATTTAAGCACACAAGGATGTCTGTAGACCAAATAGTTTCATCAAAATCCTCGAATAAACAAAAAGTTTGGAAACTACATTTTTCTAAAAATGAATCTGTTGAGTTCCCACCCCTAAGTTTGGGTGGGTCCCAGTGCACACGAGCGATAAGTGTAGCATGGTCATAGCTAAGCTAATCATCAGGACCATTCTCCTCTATACACTCTATGAATGGACTGCTGCACTAGTTGCTAATTGTTTTTCCATGGTCGCGGTGACATGTATCGCAGTGATCGGGCGAAACTTATCGCTCGTGTACACGGAACATAAGGCTGAATGAAAATACCACAAAATTGAAAGAATGAGGAAGTAACACATTTTCCAAAATCATGCTGTCGTGATAGCTTGGTTACCAAAACTCATGAAAACACGATCGGGTTGACAGCCAGGGACGTAAATCAGAGACTCTGTTTATATTTTTCTACCTATACACGTACTTACGTCAATGTGTGAAACGTTTTAGTTCTTTTTATTATTATTATTCATGTTTCTTGTACAGCAATCCCATTTTTTATATACGCTTTAATGACACTGGGTGCTGCGTTATACCATTTTAAGTGTACAGATGCTTAGTTACCGTTCTTTTTAACATCCTACGTCCAGCCACAGAAGATGACTGTATAAGTCGAAACCGGTCTGGCAGTAAAGTTTTAATTTGCGACGAAGGAATTTTTGTTCCACCTTGGTGTTTTTTCTTTCTGTTGACACGCCGTCGCTCTTTCGGAGAAGAAATTTGAATCTCAGTTGAGTGATGTAATCTCTGACGCCTACCTATAATACTGGTGATACGTTGAGTTTCAACATTTGTGGACAAAGTTGGTGGGCGTAGCCACTTTTTTTGAAACAACACCTATTTTCATCGCCCTGTACAGAATATTTTCCGGGCCTTAAAAAATCTGGCAAATATGGTTTCTGACTTTTAGTTTCACCAGCTTTCATTGAAAAATAGTGCAATTTTCATCGAAGGCTTCGTTCGATAGTTATAAGCAAAAACGTTCGGCTGAGAAAGGAGTTTTTGGAAAAATAACTAATTTTGCGAATTTCCCACTGCGTTTTATTGCCACTTATCGGGTCTTTATAAAAACGTCATACATGACTCCTTATAGGAAATTTAATGAGCTTACAGACGAGTTTCTTCAAAGTTTAATCGGATGGATAGTTTTTGAGTTATAGGCCGAAATGTGTCAAAAAACGTTTTTTTTTTTTTGTTTTTTTTGCAGCAAATTTTAAATTGTTTGACGTTATGGCCCAGTCTTATGTTAATCTTCAAATGAAATTTCATATAATAGGTCTGATAGAAAATTCAATCAGCTTTCAGATCGTTTTTTATAGAAAAAAATTGGACTACTACTTTGCGAGCTACTGGCAGAAATGTGCAGAAAAACGTGGTTTTTGGGCCGCCTTTTTCCGCTTTTCTTGTCGCATAACTGATGCCACTGATTTTTCCTGTAGGTTTCAAGGATTTTCATTTATGAGAAATTCAATTCTGAAAACTTTGATTTCTTGACATTTTTCGATTGGAACAGCCGTTTTTGAATTGCAGCTGCCTCAGTCATTTTTATTAATTTTACCAAAAGTGGCTATAAGTGACCATTTAAAAAAATTACTACCGGTGAAACGGCTGGGTCAATTGTGACAAAAGAAAGAACGATTCGACGCAGAATTCAACGCTTTTCAAAAAGTGAGAGGTTAACATTTTCTGTAGAATGCGTCATTGAGGAAATATAAGCAAAAAACAAAAAAGTGCCAAAAATGAGCAGTTTTCGCGATTTTCTCAAAACGCGCAAGGAAATTTTGTTGGATCTCTTTAGATTCCTGTTCTTCACCCCAAAAAACGTAGAATAAAGTGAAAAAATTGAAGACGAAATTTTTGTCCACGTGGAACTACAGTTTGACTGGACTATATATGGTCTTTCAGACATCGTTGTGTGCTTAAATGGAACATAATTAAATTTGTTAAAATTCTCTCGGCTCGGCTTTTCCAGTAGGATGAGTATTTTAGCCAAAATTCGGGTCGAAAGTTGACCAAAACTTGAAATTTCAATTTTTTTGACAAATTAATCCAAATTCGAGGAGCTGTATCATGGTTACTATATGACATACAGTGGTACGTTAGGTCTCAAACTGTAGCAAATTTTGTTTGATTTTTAACGTATTTCGTACGTTTTATCTTAAAATGCATATTTTAGGAGATAAAGTGAAAAACCCGAAAAAAGTGCAAAAATTTCGCGGTTTTTCGAGTGCCACGAAAGTAGCACAAGTTTTTCGAAGCTGAAAACTTGTACTTGCATTACTGGTGCTGGTCCTGAAAACATACTAAAAAATCAGAACTAGCCGTTTAATTGCGATTTTATTGTTTTTGTTGACTGGCCTATAAATGAGGTCTAGAAATAAATTCTAAAATTAGAAATTCAAAGTTTACCAACAGATCTTCCCGAGGAACATGATTTTATTGCACAAAATGGCAGAAACAAACGGAAAGGTACCCACAGACTTTAGTTCACCAGAGATCCACTATTAGAGCCGCCGGAATTATGTAATAGCCGAATAACGCGTGTGTTATAGATAGATTTGTTGGCAGGGATTTGTTGTTACTTCCCAAACTAATGCACACAATTTTTGGCCTGGAGACTCCGAGCGAAAACTGGATATCTGGAAACCCTATGCGAGACTGAAAACAGTTCTATAAATTTTAAATGTCACTGTCTCTTTCCACCCGTCCTCCCAATCAACATGTAAGTGTATTCTGGGCAGACGGGTGGAAAAGGATATTCCTATGACCACTGAAATCTTACAGAACAGGCTCCCTGGTCCCCCTGACAGTACTATCAAGCCTAAGAGAAACAAACTATGGTATCATTTAATAAGATATATTTTCAGTACAAATAATTAAATTAACATTGCGTGAAGTATAGGGCACTCCAAAGGCCAGCACCTACATGAAATATTCCAAATAGTATACTTTTTCAAACTGCTTGAAAATAATTCTTACCGGCACTGGAGGCACGTCAGCGTGTTACAGCTCATGTTTTGATGTAATTCGCCTCTATGTAGTGGTACAAAACGACCAGAAGAAACAAAGAAATGCCCAAAAAATTGGCAAACATCATCAACTGTATATCGGTGATCATTTTCCTCGGTTATTTTACTCTTTTTGGGCACTTCAAAGAATTAAATACGACGAGCGTGAAGTTGGCCTCCTTTTTTCTCAGCCCCCCATAACCACAGTGTAACCTACCCCTTCAAAATGGATGTTAAACGACAACTAATCTGGGGAGAGCAAACAAGAAGATACCATACATGAAAATCGATTATATCTATGCCTTATCACTGATAAGAAGCTTATCATCTGAAAACAGCAACTGATAAGCCTCCACAACAATATTTACCTAGCAACGGAAGTGAAGACGTTTCCCCTCCAGTACGAAAATTTCGGAGTTGCCCGAAAAAACTGAGTGCGTCCCAGTGTACAGGACACATGTGGGTAAGTGTTGACTGGAAAATCGTTCGGGAGAATTGAAATGAATGTCCGCGAATAATCAACATGTGTCCAGGTACCCCCTATTTGCCCACATTTTGGCCCCTGTACAAAAATATGAAGTGCATCCCTTGTGTACTGGACACATATGAGCAGAGGCTGGCTATAAAAACTTTGAGTCGAATTGAAATGGGTGTCCGTGAAAAATCAACAAGTGTCCAGGTACCCCCTATTTTCCCACATTTTGGCCCCTGTACAAAAATGCTCAAGGCGTGTGGCCAAATGAATTGCACCCCAGTGTACTGGACACATATGAGCAGAGGCTGGCTATAAAAACTTTGAGTCGAATTGAAATGGGTGTCCGTGAAAAATCAACAAGTGTCCAGGTACCCCTATTTGCCCACATTTTGGCCCCTGTACAAAAATGCTCAAGGTGTGTGGCCTAATGAAGTGCATCCTTGTGTACTGGACACATATGAGCAGAGGCTGGCTATAAAAACTTTGAGTCGAATTGAAATGGGTGTCCGTGAAAAATCAACAAGTGTCCAGGTACCCCCTATTTTCCCACATTTTGGCCCCTGTACAAAATGCTCAAGGTGTGTGGCCTAATGAAGTGCATCCTTGTGTACTGGACACATATGAGCAGAGGCTGGCTATAAAAACTTTGAGTCGAATTGAAATGGGTGTCCGTGAAAAATCAACAAGTGTCCAGGTACCCCCTATTTGCCCACATTTTGGCCCCTGTACAAAAATGCTCAAGGTGTGTGGCCTAATGAAGTGCATCCTTGTGTACTGGACACATATGAGCAGAGGCTGGCTATAAAAACTTTGAGTCGAATTGAAATGGGTGTCCGTGAAAAATCAACAAGTGTCCAGGTACCCCCTATTTTCCCACATTTTGGCCCCTGTACAAAAATGCTCAAGGTGTGTGGCCTAATGAAGTGCATCCTTGTGTACTGGACACATATGAGCAGAGGCTGGCTATAAAAACTTTGAGTCGAATTGAAATGGGTGTCCGTGAAAAATCAACAAGTGTCCAGGTACCCCCTATTTTCCCACATTTTGGCCCCTGTACAAAAATGCTCAAGGCGTGTGGCCTAATGAAGTGCATCCCTTGTTGCCCACATTTTGGCCCCTGTACAAAAATGCTCAAGGCGTGTGGCCAAATGAATTGCACCCCAGTGTACTGGACACATATGAGCAGAGGCTGGCTATAAAAACTTTGAGTCGAATTGAAATGGGTGTCCGTGAAAAATCAACAAGTGTCCAGGTACCCCCTATTTTCCCACATTTTGGCCCCTGTACAAAAATGCTCAAGGCGTGTGGCCAAATGAATTGCACCCCAGTGTACTGGACACATATGAGCAGAGGCTGGCTATAAAAACTTTGAGTCGAATTAAAATGGGTGTCCGTGAAAAATCAACAAGTGTCCAGGTAGCCCCTATTTGCCCACATTTTGGCCCCTGTACAAAAATGCTCAAGGTGTGTGGCCTAATGAAGTGCATCCTTGTGTACTGGACACATATGAGCAGAGGCTGGCTATAAAAACTTTGAGTCGAATTGAAATGGGTGTCCGTGAAAAATCAACAAGTGTCCAGGTACCCCCTATTTTCCCACATTTTGGCCCCTGTACAAAAATGCTCAAGGTGTGTGGCCTAATGAAGTGCATCCTTGTGTACTGGACACATATGAGCAGAGGCTGGCTATAAAAACTTTGAGTCGAATTAAAATGGGTGTCCGTGAAAAATCAACAAGTGTCCAGGTACCCCCTATTTTCCCACATTTTCGCCCCTGTACAAAAATGCTCAAGGCGTGTGGCCAAATGAATTGCACCCCAGTGTACTGGACACATATGAGCAGAGGCTGGCTATAAAAACTTTGAGTCGAATTGAAATGGGTGTCCGTGAAAAATCAACAAGTGTCCAGGTACCCCCTATTTTCCCACATTTTGGCCCCTGTACAAAAATGCTCAAGGTGTGTGGCCTAATGAAGTGCATCCTTGTGTACTGGACACATATGAGCAGAGGCTGGCCATAAAAACTTTGAGTCGAATTAAAATGGGTGTCCGTGAAAAATCAACAAGTGTCCAGGTACCCCCTATTTTCCCACATTTTCGCCCCTGTACAGAAATGCTCAAGGCGTGTGGCCAAATGAATTGCACCCCAGTGTACTGGACACATATGAGCAGAGGCTGGCTATAAAAACTCACACCTTGAGCATTTTTGTACAGGGGCCAAAATGTGGGCAAATAGGGGGTACCTGGACACTTGTTGATTTTTCACGGACACCCATTTCAATTCGACTCAAAGTTTTTATAGCCAGCCTCTGCTCATATGTGTCCAGTACACAAGGATGCACTTCATTAGGCCACACACCTTGAGCATTTTTGTACAGGGGCCAAAATGTGGGCAAATAGGGGCTACCTGGACACTTGTTGATGTTTCACGGACACCCATTTCAATTCGACTCAAAGTTTTTATAGCCAGCCTCTGTTCATATGTGTCCAGTACACAAGGATGCACTTCATTAGGCCACACACCTTGAGCATTTTTGTACAGGGGCCAAAATGTGGGCAAATAGGGGCTACCTGGACACTTGTTGATTTTTCACGGACACCCATTTCAATTCGACTCAAAGTTTTTATAGCCAGCCTCTGCTCATATGTGTCCAGTACACAAGGATGCACTTCATTAGGCCACACACCTTGAGCATTTTTGTACAGGGGCCAAAATGTGGGCAAATAGGGGCTACCTGGACACTTGTTGATTTTTCACGGACACCCATTTCAATTCGACTCAAAGTTTTTATAGCCAGCCTCTGATCATATGTGTCCAGTACACAAGGATGCACTTCAATAGGCCACACACCTTGAGCATTTTTGTACAGGGGCCAAAATGTGGGCAAATAGGGGCTACCTGGACACTTGTTGATTTTTCACGGACACCCATTTCAATTCGACTCAAAGTTTTTATAGCCAGCCTCTGCTCATATGTGTCCAGTACACAAGGATGCACTTCATTAGGCCACACACCTTGAGCATTTTTGTACAGGGGCCAAAATGTGGGCAAATAGGGGCTACCTGGACACTTGTTGATTTTTCACGGACACCCATTTCAATTCGACTCAAAGTTTTTATAGCCAGCCTCTGCTCATATGTGTCCAGTACACAAGGATGCACTTCAATAGGCCACACACCTTGAGCATTTTTGTACAGGGGCCAAAATGTGGGCAAATAGGGGCTACCTGGACACTTGTTGATTTTTCACGGACACCCATTTCAATTCGACTCAAAGTTTTTATAGCCAGCCTCTGCTCATATGTGTCCAGTACACAAGGATGCACTTCATTAGGCCACACACCTTGAGCATTTTTGTACAGGGGCCAAAATGTGGGCAAATAGGGGCTACCTGGACACTTGTTGATTTTTCACGGACACCCATTTCAATTCGACTCAAAGTTTTTATAGCCAGCCTCTGCTCATATGTGTCCAGTACACAAGGATGCACTTCATTAGGCCACACACCTTGAGCATTTTTGTACAGGGGCCAAAATGTGGGAAAATAGGGGGTACCTGGACACTTGTTGATTTTTCACGGACACCCATTTCAATTCGACTCAAAGTTTTTATAGCCAGCCTCTGCTCATATGTGTCCAGTACACAAGGATGCACTTCAATAGGCCACACACCTTGAGCATTTTTGTACAGGGGCCAAAATGTGGGCAAATAGGGGCTACCTGGACACTTGTTGATTTTTCACGGACACCCATTTCAATTCGACTCAAAGTTTTTATAGCCAGCCTCTGCTCATATGTGTCCAGTACACAAGGATGCACTTCATTAGGCCACACACCTTGAGCATTTTTGTACAGGGGCCAAAATGTGGGCAAATAGGGGGTACCTGGACACTTGTTGATTTTTCACGGACACCCATTTCAATTCGCCACAAAGATTGTCAGGCTAGCACTTACCCACATGTGTCCTGTACAGTGGGACGCACTCAGTTTTCCCAGCCCCTCTCAGCAATTTTCCTCAGGAGACGAAATGTTTGCATTTGCACAGTCTAGTGAGTTTTGTTTTGGAGGCTTATCAGTAGTAATTTTCGTGTGATAAGGTCGTATTTAGTGATAAGACGTGTTAATTATCGTTCGTTTGGTTGTACCTAGATGCATTTTCAAATTTTTCTGGGTTTGAATTTTGGCGGGCCTAACCTGCTAAAAAGGAGGCTGGAAAAGGAGGCCAACTTCACACTCGTTTAAATACGTCCAAAAAACTTTGAGACAACTCACAACATAACCTGACGCCGAGGGCTTGTTTCCTTAACCTTCCTATATCATTGCTGACAACTCAACGCTGTTACGTTGGTAACGCACCGTTTTCCCGAGCGCGTCCTTCCGTGCAGTTTACTGATAAAAGTTAAGTTCGTTATTGTTGTTTGTTTTTAAATGCGGCAAAGACAAATTTAAATTATGCCGAGTCTTTTTTCAGTGCTAATTACCCAATTGGCGTGAAAACTAAGTATAATTCGAAATGCCGGAGGAAGATAATCACTCCAGTAGTCCTGAGCCGGAGGCCGAACCCCGGAGAAAGATTTTGAAGTCTAAAACCCAGCGCAATCGGAATGACATTTTTAAGATCTTACTGGATTTACCTGAACTAGGGGACAGTGAAAAGCAGTTGCTTCAGGTAAGGCTCGGCAAATTGTCTATTTCATGGCCGTTTTCGCATGAACGGTGTCATTATGTGGAGGGTAATACCCATTTCTTGTTGCTGAAGGTGCGTCTCGTCTGTTGTATTTGCCCCCCCCCCTCCTGATCAATTTCAGCCCTTACCTTCATGAACACGTTTTGCGGTTGTTTTCTTGTTAGAAAAGAGTCGTACGACCTGTAGTCTGTTTATACTGTTGGTTTCGATGTGGAGAGCATCTTGGTGATTATTTCCCTGTTCCTCTGAAATGAGCTCAGACTGTCCGGTACGTGGAAAAAAACTTTCGTGCTGGCTACTTGTAGTTAGCCTCAACGTTAGAGCCAGAGGGCACCGTTCCCTCTGTCCGGCCTGTACCCGAAGATGTGACAGGAGTCCTTTGAGCTTTCTGTTGGGATAATAAGGGAAGCCTATGGTCCAACCCGTTGCTAGTGGTTGGGTGTCGCGTAGTGTTGCACCACTAAAACGTCGCTGGTCGATGTTGGCCTCAGAAATCTCGTGGTGCAGTGGTTGTCCTCTTCCTTCTTTTACTGTTTTCCACTTAAAGAGTCACTTCTGTTTCGAAACTTTATGTTGCCTTCCATTGTTGATTTGTTTTCAACAGAGTTTCATAGGATGTTCAAAAGATGTCAACGAAGAAACTTTACTTCTCTCGATGGCACCCGCCGTCGATCAGTTACTCTACCAATGCACGGACGAGGCCACCTGGACAGCAAACTATCCCGCTCTCCACGCCTTGGCCACACTGGTCAAGTCAGTTTTGAGTCGTCGGTCGGACATAGTCGAAGTGGCACGCGTCGTCGACATCGTCAAACGACTCGTCGACACCCTCAGTTGGTCTTTCGTTAAACCGCCATCTTTCAAGTCGCTCGTATCCACCGGAGCGGTTAAATTGATCGAAAAAACCACAATATCGGCCTACCTCCCAGTCGCTATGCCTCTTTTAAATTATTTACTCGACGTTACTCTCAAAGGACCAACGACCCTCGCCTCTGAAACGAGTAAATTTAAATGCTTGAAAAGCTTTGTTCTATCGTTAAATTTCGACAACGCCGCGTTGGAACCTCTCAAAAAACGGTTTTTGGAAGCGATGGGCTGCCCAAAAATGCTCAAACCTCAAAGTGGTGCTACAGTTTTGGCGGCTTTTCTGTCGCGAAATGAGAATTGCATTGAAGAAGCCCAGGAAAAAATCAAAAAGAGCCTCGCACTTATAACTAAAATGCAGGCGCAGGTATACGGACATGTATATTTCTACGCTTGGTCCTGGGCTGAAAAACATGCGATTCAAAAGGTACGTCTAGCGACTGTCTTGTTTTCTTTATTAGTCTTCTGACACCCTTAATGTTTATGTTTAAGGCCATCGAAATTAAGTGTATTCAGGATTTAATTGGAAAAGTGTTCCAACTTAAAAGAGGAGCTTCTCCCTTAGCAATGGGGAATATGGGAGAGAAAGTTTTAGCAGTCCTACATCAACTACACGAGTTCCGTCGACACAGAAAGTTTAGCTTGGTGATTACTGAGCTGTATACTCCGTTCATTTTCCGCAATTTGAAGGTAAACTCCCACCCCCTCTATTTAAAGCCCTAGCAGTATTTTTTTTTTATAAAAAATTACAATTTTATTTCAGAATTATAACGATGCGATCAGATGTAACGCCGCTCAAGTTCTTTTCGATGTGTTTCCGCTTGAAGTGCCAGGCAAAGGAGCTTTTGCTAACACACAGCTGTACAACTCGCAAATTAAGGAGATTAAGGATCTTTTATTGGACGATTGCCACTACGTCAGAATATTGGCTTTAAGGGTAGGCTCCTGCGATTAATTTTTGAATCATTAGGAGTGCACGTTTGTGACTTTTTTTTTTTTTTCAGGGAATCAGTAATATTCTGCCAGAAAAGACCGAGGTGTTCCAAAAACAGGACATTCAAGATATTTTGAATATTGTATGCGATAAACTTGCTTTCGACGCCAGTTCCCCTCAGGTTCGAGCTGCCGTCTTTGATGGATTTGCCGTTATGGTCACTTACGAGGAGATGAGAAAAATTATTCTTCCCATTCTGTCGAAAATGCGTAACCATTTACACGATGACTGTGAAGCTGTTCGCGTCTCGTTCTTACGACTTTTGCTTCGAATCAAAAGTTTGGACGTTGACGTTTGGAGCGTCGTGGATCTGAGTCACGTCATTTATCGACTGAAGGTAGTGTATAGTGTGAATTATTGTACTGTGTTTGTATTGACGTTAGTTTCTTGTAGGGAGAGAAGGAAGTTGTTTGTTCGTTGATAGCTAAACTGCTGATGCCCGGCATTTTCGTTAAAGGACAAGCCCTGTTTAGGACTTTCTCCAAAATAGTCCGCTTGATAAGTTTCAGCGCAGAGGCGGCCATTCAATTGTTTCAATATTCAAGCCCAGCCCTGGATTCTGACGGTGCATTTGAGGTGAGACCCTCCCCCCCCCCAAGCCCTACTATCCGTGTACCAATCGACTTTTTTCCGCCTCGCCCAAGGTTGTTCTGGCAATTCTCGGTATGCTGTGCTCGAAAGTCATCGAACTCGAAAATAAAGCGAATAGAAATGACGGATCTACGGAAAACGAAGGAAATGAATGTGAAAGTCGTAGCCCTGCCGCGAAAAAAAATAGACGATCCCCTCTCAGAGATATCGCCAACGAAAGTGAGTCTATCCCCTCCCCCCCCCTCAGCCATACTCTACAACCACAGAACAGCGGGTGTTGAGACGGCTTTGCGTGGTTTGGCGGCACTGATCTAATTTCAAAGATTTTCGTTTGTTTTAGCCGAAGAAAACAGCGATCTCGACAATTCTTCTACGACAAATTCCTCCTGTTCCTCCTCCGGTACACCGCCGGAAACCACCGAAGGTGACGATTTCATGTCCGATCACAAGTAAGTGACAGAGAGTGTTATGCTTAGTGATGTGACAATAATTACTCAATTCGCTTAATTTCTAGCACCATAGACGCATTATTCCAAATAGCTGCAATTTTATGGTACAACCATTTGGAGAAGTTTATTGCCAAAGGGGACCTCTTAGATCGCCTTTACACCCTTTGCTGCACGTTGATTCCATTTTGCCAACGTCTGTACAGTGTAAGTGCTATAATTTCAATCCTCAGTGATCCACATTTCCACAGTTTTTCATTTATTTACAGGGGAAAAAGGTATATTACACCGTCATTAGTTTTTCATCTCTAATTCCTGTTAACAAACTTCATCAAGTGAGCACAACCGGGTCTCTGTGCATCTCTCACTTGAAAAAGGTACATTTAAGGGAACTATTTCGATTGAACACCTTGTAATAAGCTCCACTAATGTCTCAGATTAACGTGGATCAGACTTACGAGTTGAAATGTTTGGTCACTGCTTTGAGCTCGTGGAATCGAGGAACCGACGTCCTAGAACTAATAACAGAGTCATTGAACGAGGTTTTCCGTCATGTCAACCTCAATAGTTCCGTGTTCAACGTAAGTGGGATTGAGGTGATAATCGTAGGAAGTCGTCCTAACGAGAAAGTACCATGAATTTGTAGAAGAAGTCATCGGGGAGAGTCCGCTTCGCGCCGGTGGTAACTTGTCAACCGTCGGTCGCCATCAAGTTATTCGAATTATTGTTGGGCAACAGGGCGCTTCAGGCTAAGGAATTGGAACGAAATTACGGCGCTGTGTACGACACTCATCAGTATTTAGCTCGAGTGAAGGTAAATTTTATTGATCGAGATAATCGAAAGTA
Organism: Corythucha ciliata; assembly: GCA_038030265.1. Lineage (NCBI taxonomy): Eukaryota > Metazoa > Arthropoda > Insecta > Hemiptera > Tingidae > Corythucha > Corythucha ciliata. The sequence goes on along the minus strand of CM075937.1, from coordinate 5,967,903 downwards.
ATAGACAATGTCCTCCTATCCCCACGAAAGACTGTCATAGAAAGCAGACTTTCCCGAGGGGAACCGTTCGAGCATCCATCCTTGGACGATGAATTTTTATTGCGATGTTTTCAAATTTACTTGGAGTCCATCATCATTTTACATCGACCCGACGGGGTCCCTTCAATTGACGGTGATTCCTCGCAGTTGTCCTCCCGATTTATAAACGCCGGCAACGCCTTTCGAGACGTCATCGCCTGGGCTAAAGAGTGAGATTTTCCATGTGGTCACACTTCCTCAACCTTAGACTCTTTTGTTTGGCCAACCCTAGAGCGGTGATTCCATGTCTTCCCGCTGAGTCCTCCCCACCGGAAGCTCCGTCGATTGCTGTTCATCTCGTTAAAATCCTCCTAACGTGGCTGAACACTTCGATTCGAACGGGCTGCTCAAATACAACACACTGTGTGGACATCAGCGAGTTTGGTCTTTCACTTCTTACAACCGGTAAGCCCCGTTCAACTACTCGACTACAACAACAACTCGACTACTATTCGACTCCCTTGCACCCTTCCCCACCATAAAGGTTGCCCGCTGTTTTGGATCGACGTGATGTACAATCTGATCGCCCAGTTGTCGTCTTTCGCCAATGTCTACGATGTCGACGATAGCGCCGGACTCTTCAGTCTACACATTTCACGTCTGATTCAAATCAGCCTGGAGTTATTGACGGCTTCTGGGATCAACTCGAAGAACTTATGTAATTTTATTAAGGCGAGTGTTTCACAAATTTCCTTTTGTTTATTCACGAAATCAATTCAAGTCGTTCCGGTTGGGGCAGCGTTTATTTTAACGTCATTGGGGGGGGGGGGGCAGGTAAGGGCCGGCGACGGCCTTGGTACTGGCCACATCTTAAGGAGATCCGCAGCATTGTGGGGGGGGGGGGGAATTGTGTGATGAGAAAGTATCAGACTGACCTGGGATGGAGGGTTGGGGCGAAATTGATGCTTTCCGGAAGTATCGAAGTTCAGAACCTGTGAGGGGGATTTTTCCATGGGTAAAAACCCACCCACGTACCCACTCTCTGACGTGACAGCAATTTTTAGTATTTTGATTAACGAATTTTGGTGTTATCTGTTTTTAGTGCACTGTGCATTTAATTTTTTTTAAATTAATGTCGTTTAACCGTATTTTCAGAATCCAAATAGATTCAAGAACGATTTCTTTGCTGGACTGTTGATCATTTCGAAACGTTTTAGCTCTTCGAGCGATATTTTCAAGAAAAACTTCCAGTCGTACATGGTTGCTTGTGTGTTGATTTCAGCGAGAGAGATGGCGGGGGTAAGATTCGCTCGATCCCTGTCGATCGTCGTTAGTGAGCCCCCCCCCCACCACCACCATATCACATTTTATCTCTTCTAGGAGGTCGACGAGGAACTAGCGGCTGACATCCGCCAGCAACCTCATCTGGTCGATTTTATTTTGAAATTTTTCCTTTCTAAGCCAACTCTTGCCGTCAACGTTCTACCGACACTCGACAATCTGTTGGAGCTATTCAAAGAAGAGCCTCTCAATCTTGTCAGTTGCCTTAAACTGGTGGTCGTTGTCATATTTTCGGGACGAGTGAACGACGTCGACGACGAGTTTCTTAAGTGTTACCAACACGCCGAGTCGCTCGTCAATGACCACAAGTCTCGGCGCTCTGAAACCTCCAGTCTGGGGAACAATAGCCGGTTGAATGATACGTCCTTCTCAGGCTGTTCCTTGTAAGACATTGTGTTTTAATTGGGCTATTTTGGCGTTTGTCAATTTCTTGTTTCTTTCTAGGAACATTCTTGCCGTGGCTGATAAAATCCTGACTGATGTCAAAGATTTCCTTATGGTTGCCCGGTAGTGACCCCATCCCACCCATCATGTGAGTACAAAAAAAAAAACCTTTAAAAGGAATTATATGTGTAATATACTAATATATAATTATAACTATAAATTTAACTAAGTTCACTGGGTTATCCTTGTTTAATTTGGTAAAATTAAAAAAAAATCACAGACAACGCTAATTAATACTGGTGTAATCAATGCTAAAACCTACCGGGTGAACTGAGATCTTTGCTTAATAAAAAAAAAATACTTTTTCTCGGTGGTTTCTAAAAAAATTAATAAATTAAGCGTCAATCGAACTTAATCCGCGTACTCTCCTCCATTAGTTAGGAACGTTTCGAAAGGGACCTCAACCCTGAGTTCGTCAGGGTTTATCACTTCGTTGCACATAGGGCACCTTTCGTTGTTTTCAAGTAGACTGTGGTAAAATAAAAAACAAACATTTTGCAAATCATTTGAACCTGAGACTAGAGTAAATACCTGAAAAGTTCGGATTGAATGGCCGGAAATTGACAATTAGGGCAGACGGTGAAATCATCTTTGACTACATGGCGGCCCTGTTGAATTCCCCCCCCCCCCAAATTATTGAATTTTTTTTTTCTAGAAAACAAAAAATAAAGAAAATTTACCGTTGCAATACAAAACGGGATGTTATTACGACATTGTGGACACGTAAGTGAAGAATTCGCGAGTTTAAAATCGCAGAACGGACATGGACTCGTCTCTTCGGGTTTGTCCACTACGATTTTATTGTCCGGTCCTTTGGGCGGTTTCCGAACGACGCCTTCCAGTTTTTTCAGGTACTTTTCTTCGATCTTTTTTCCATTTTAAAATTGTCGTTTTATTCGTCGCGCACAATCGCGAAACATTGGGTTCTTACCTTGCTTTTGTACTCGGGTTTCATTAACATGGCCGCGTAGTTAAATGCTGCGCCTTTTAAGTCAGCTCTATGGCACTCGATGACTGTGGAAGTTAGTATTGGTACGGTGTCTAAAACAAAACAAAAATGGATAGGAAAATTTCGATGAAAAGGGCTTGGGGGGGAGGGGGCCCTAACGTGCTGAGAATTTTGAGATATTGTCGGCGACGCGAAGTAACATTCGGGCGGCCTTGTAGTGATCGCTGTTTTTAACGTGAATTCGAACTAGCCGGTATGAGTGTAACAGGGTTAAGAGAGACATGAGCTCTGAAGTGACGGGAAGGCCGTTATCGTGTAGGTCCATGCACATGCCAAGGAGTACGGAGTGAGCCACGCTGTAATTACCTGAAATTAACGTTTTCGTGAGGAAAACTGTCATTGAGTGAGTTCATATGGGGAGGGGGGATCGATCTTACCATTAATGAGCTCTTCATTCGCGATCAATATAGCGGTTTTGGCCGCTTCACGGTACTGCTTCCTCGCTCGGTACAATTTAAACACATACTTCGGGTCCCTCGCCTCACCGTCAAGATCTCCTAAAAGCAATTCGATGAGTTGATTCGCCATGATGTCATCATTGGCCGCCCCGACGACTTCAATGGCCAGTGCAATGGCTTCGCTATTCTCAGGATGACCCCGTGCGACTTGAATCAAATTCCTGAGAGCTTTGGCGAACTGAGCAGCATGATAGTAACACTTGGCGGCGAGCATTAAATTCCCTTGATGCTCGAAATGAACTGCGAGAGCCGCCAGTTGACGTTCACCCTCCTCACTGCCACCCATCTCCTCCGTGACGATACTCGCGTACAGTTCAACGAGCCCGTGCTCCTTACAGAGCCGAAGCGCTTCGTTCTCCGAGCGTGACATGACGAGAAATTTCAAGGCCGTCGAGTAGTCCCCGATTTTTTCGAAAAATCTAGAAAAAGCACCGTCGTCATAAAAAAAAAAAAAAAAAAGTTCTGGGGGATCGCACTGAAGACGCACTTTCCAACTCGTTTAGCCGACTCGATATTTCGCGTTTCCTCCACGACAGCCACCGCCTTTTGCGGTTGGTTTAATTTTTCGATGAGAAGTCGAACGACGCTGTCGACGTCACCGGCAGCGTGAAAGGCTTGAACAGCAGCAACGAAGTCACCCTCTGACTCTTTCGCCTACCGCAACAACAAAAAATGCACTGAGTTCTTGGCAACGTATATTTCCTATGATGCCCCCCCCCCCTCCCTGACGGGTCATAAACTAGGGATCGCTTGAGTTAATTGCGTCGAAATTACCTTAGCGTACTGCTTATAGATTTTCATATCTTTCACGTGAGGTAACAGAGCGCCAACTTTTTTCCAGTTTTTGAGGCCAATGTAACAACTAGCAGCCTTGTCAAATTTATTTGAACTTTCATACAGAGCGGCAGCTTCACTCAGTTTCTAGAAACAAAAAGTATCTAATTTAAAACATGCGTCCACGCTACGCGACCCTCACTTCTTTGTCTACACGCCAGCCCTGTTTTCCTCTTCCTCACCTTGACAGATTCCATTATTTCGGCGCACTGAAGTTTACATTCGGTCAACGTCAACGGATCATTCGCAATGGCCATACCTCGACGGTAGTCGCCCACACGAAGCGATGTTCGGGCGACTCCTGACCGACACTTGTTGTTGTGGGCTTCTATTTCTGGGAGGTTGTCCGGATTATCGATGACGGCGTGCTCGAAGTGTATCAACGCTTCGGGAGGCTGCCCACTGAGGAAGAAGGAGGAAAAATGTTGAACGTTAAAACTCTTTATTACCGTCGATCCGTTGACGTCACTTACGTTAATTCCAATTGGAGAGCGTACTCGAGGGAAATGAATGGAACCTGCTCGGGGGCGAGATTCCGAGCTAGATGCAACGCCTGGTCCCACTGGAGAAGATTTTGCCTCATGGCGAGTGCTTGGATGGGCTCGCTCGATTCCAAGAAAAGTGTTTGAGCCTTGTCGAACTCCCCGAGTATTTCAGCGACGTGCCCAGCGGTCAGTTTTTTATTTTCGACCCGACCGATACTCTCGAGTGACATGACCATGCCAGCGTCGCCGATGTGTCGAAACACGCGAAGAGCCATTTCAATGTCGAGACTTCTAAGGGCGGATTCAGCCAGCGATATCCACGCTTCTTTTTTGTTCAACGAAATACAAGTGTTCCAGGCGTCGTTGTACCTGAGAGACCAAAGGATTGAATCCACTTGAAACTGAGGCAGTGAGGAGGGGCGTACCTCATTAAAGACATTTGTCGACGAAGGGTGACATCAAGTGCCTCTTCACCGCTTTGAATTACTGAAGTGGTTGGGCTGTGCGTGGACAAAGTCATGTTAACAAGTTTCCCACTCGCAGTTTGTAACGTTAAAACTCCTTCTTGTAATATCAACGGTATTTGTTCAACAGGGAGTTGTGTTTCGCCGAGTTTCAACACTTTTGAACCTTAAAAATACGATCATTTCTCAATAAAAAGAGGAATTTGACACAAAACAGCCGAAGTTTTACCGTCGATTGAGTCTCTAACGTGTATGAACGTCGTAACGGTCGAACTATCGTAAGTGACGAACACGTTTCTATCAACGACGCTCGCATCCCAAATGACGCCCGAAGAGTTTGTCGGGAAGTCGTTGATTGACGTTACGACATTCTGAACTGGAGAATACAAGTAGCCGTCCATTTTGTCGTCAATGAAAACAGCCCGCGTTCCAACCAAGTCGGGGAATATGGACTTGATGGCAACGCTGTGCTTGTACTCGCGAATCATTTTCCAGTCGTCCAGACCGAACATTCTGATGTCTCCTAACTGATGAAACGGGTAGGAAGTTGTCTTCAAAAAGAGTTATGGGGAGGGAGGGGGTAATTGCTTACATCGGAAGCAAAAATCAAAAAATCCGTAGTGATGGCGTGACAGGTGATGTTCATTTGCTCTCCAGGGTCTGGGAACATTCTCATTTCTTTATCTTCAGTAATATTGGCGGATTTGCGCCCAGTACCGCTTTCCGTCTAAAAAGAGGAACCCGTGTGAATATATCTGGTTGATCAAGGGAGGGGGGAGCTTACCAAGTGAAGGTTGATCTTCCCAGAGAATAAAGCAGCCGTATACTCGGCGTTTAGACACAAACTTTTAATGTTAGCCATGTACTCGCGGTCCCCCAACAGAGCAGGCGATGAGTTCAAAGTGGACACTGCCTCGGCTGACGTCACGCCCACCGATTCCGGGCTCAAATCGTAGATCCATGTACGATTGTTCATACCGACGACCAGGTGATAGGGTCCAACGGCAAGCAGACTCGGCTCAACCTCCGTCCATATGTGAACAGCAGGGACTGTTTTCTCCTGAAGAGTAAAAATGAACGTGATTCACACGTGTCGTTGGTCAATTGTCCAACTTTACCTTGACGTAATAAACAGTAAGATGAGACAAACTCGTCAGAACAGCGACGATGTTACCGTGACAGGCGAACAGTCGAGCCAGCCTCGACACATAAACGACAACCGAACCGCTCAAAGTGGACACGCAAGCTAATTGGCCGTCTTCGCTCCAGCCCACTCGCTCAACTCCTGACTCATCCGACAGGTTAATCACAGCAGTCACTTCCGACAAATTTTTGAGCTCGTGAATCTTCACACTGCCAGGGGGGGAAAAAAAGTGTTAGGACAACGCATCGCTCCAAACTTGTACGAATCTCACTTATTATCCCCACAAGTTGCCACTTTAGACAGTTTGTGATTCACAGTCATGTGAGACAGTCGATTATGGTGATTTTTAACTTGGAACAACTCCTGGCCCAGCTCCCTAGCGTTTGTTGAAATACAGACCAAATAACCCGCGCTGAATCCGAGAAGAATATAGCTGTCGTTGAACCATTCATAGGCGACGATGTTACCGTAAATAGGCTCAAATGCTAATTTGATAGGATCGTCAGGTTCTTGTAGATTATAGACTAGTAGTTGTTTCTTGCCGACAATTAAACTAATCTGAAAAAATCGGTAAATTAATTGCAATTAAGGCTGAAAAGTATTTTAAAACTTACTGTCGTATCAGGCGTAACGACGTCGTCGTATCTCACTTGGGCAAATTTCAAAGCGGATGGCTCTGAACTCACATGAAGGGTTTTAAGTGTGTCACCTTCGGCATTGCTAATTGTTACAGTTCGATCTTCGGAGCCCAAAGCGAGAATATTCGTCATGCCCCAACTGGCGGTAACGATACGTTTGTTGTGTTTGCCTAATATTGGAATTCTCCTGGGGAGGGAGAAAAAATCGGATCGATGGTAGACGATGGGGGAAGGGGCAGGTAAAACAAACTTGGATGTCCTGTGATTGTAGATGGTGAGATTTCCTCGTGAGCTACCCACGGCGACGATAGGCTCAGCTTTGGCCCAGGCGATGACCGTTAAAGTGTCTCTCAGCCCAGTGTCGATCGGGTGTTTCTTCCCTGTGTTTGCGTCCCACAAGAGAATTGAGAACGAGTCTTCGCAAATGATACCGAGAAGATCTCCGTCGCTGTCCCATCCAAAACCTAGGCACTGCCTGGAAATGACAATGACGAATAAGGCAACGTCATAATAACCGTGCTTGAGAGTCGAGGCCTTGACGTCCTTTCGCATGATAAGCTGAAGCGACTACCACAGAATACACAGAATTTTGGTAATGGACAACCCGAGCACAAGCCTGTCGACAGAAGGGGGGGGGGCACTGAGTCCGTTATCTCCGGGCAGGGCCTACCTTGGGGGCCCGGATTTCAAAAATGCGGAAATTTTACCGAAGTTGAAGCTCTACCGTAGTTGGAGCTCAACTGTGACTAAGACCTTTGGGGTCGTAGGAACATTGCTGTGGTTGAACCATGGCTCAACCACGGTTTCTGTGGTTGGAGCTTTACTGTGGTTTGACACTACTGTGGTAGGAGCTTTTTGTAGTCGAAGCTTCGCTGTGGTTGGACCGTAGCTATGGTTGGACCTTGAAAATATTTGGCACTATAGCATGGCACTACAACAGTGTTGTGATGGTTGCAGGGGGGCGGAGATGCGCCTGGGTCTGAATATACTCACTGCGGCCCTGCCCGAGCACCCTTTGTGCCTGATTCGACACCTCAAGGTCTACAAATACCTGGTAACAAAATAGAAGCGGCAAGCCTCCGCGGGAACGTCTACGCGAGTACGACAGCTAGATCCTCTGTTTATTCTTTGCACTTCCTCACAGCCAGTATTCTTCAATTATTCGCAACCTTATCAGTTTCTAACTCACCCAGGAAGGCGAATCCTTTCGTGCTGTTTCCCCTGCCTGTTGTACACGGCCACGGATGCATCTCCGCCGACAGTCGTCAGAAGAAGACCACTGCCTTTTTGCCAAGCGAAATAAATCTCGCTGTCTCCGTGAGGCTGGTCGAGACGAAATAGTTCCTTAACCAAACAGTGCAAGTTTCAAGTACTCGTCGTTGAACACCCAGGACATTGTTAAACTCACTTTCTCGTACGACATTTTATTCGCTTCTTGAACGTCCCATCATACAACATCACACTCGACTTTCGGGTCCACATTTCGGCTCGGAGCATGGAATTTTTACCATTTTATTACCGTTTTGTTGAATAAAGATAGCAACTCAAACGACACTGATAGAAAAACTGGTGCTCCGGGCTCATTATTCATCGTTCATGAACGGTAAGACTCGACTTGGAGCGTCGTTCACTAGGTCGTTCACGTGTTCTTCCAGTAGTGTTGGCATGACAACTACCATTCCTCGCCTTTTCAATACAAAAGTAAGAGAAACAACCTTTTTTTAATACTGAAATTCATTGATTTGACTATTTAGAGGGGTGGGTAAACGTTTTAATAATTTGAAGGGTTGATCACCCTTACACGCTCACCCCTTCGTCCACCGACATGGTATGCTGCCCCCCGAGCCCAGAAGTCCAGCCATCGATGGCCTCTTCGGGTGGCTTTTTTGGCTCCGTGGGCGTAGCCAGCGGGGGACAGGGGTGGGCAGTTGCCCTCCCCTAGAATCAAAAGCGCAGATTTCGTGGTTCAGTTGCCCACCCCCCAAATTCCAACAAAAAGTTAAAATCCGAAACATTTTTAATGATCAAAATACAGCATAAAACTTTCGCCGGCAGAACCAGTTCCTCGAATTTCGCTAACTAATTACACCAATTTCGCTGTTTTATTATTTTTGGTGAAAACCAAATTTCTCAAAATACAAGTTCTGCCTCACTATGAGCAACCAACATCTCTGTTTTCGACCACAAGACATCACTTTTATTGATACATTTCTAGCACACAAAAAACAAAACAAAAAATTCGGTCCGGCAGCTGGCGGTCGGAAATAGTGCATTTCATTCCGCATACGGATATCCTAAGCCGTCCCAAAGTAATAATTTTGATACCATAATTTGTTCCAATAAGCCAAACTTCTTCCTCTATTTTTACCACCCTCTCTTCAAAAATGTCGAAAAGTTTCGGTAGTTTTCCAAGGGCTTTGTTGTATTAAATTTTTGTGCCGTATTTTATAATACCTAAACGTGTGAATTTAAGCGATTTTTTTGAAATTTCATCCCCCATTTCACCCCCCTCCCCCCATCAGAGTTTTCGATAAATCTCAATGGAAACCAGGGCTTTCGTTACATTAAATTATTGAGTCGAATTTTAGAGCGATAAGATGAACTAGTGAAGTTCAACGCTATTTTATACGTCCACACCGGAAGAACCACCCCCACCACTTTGACTTTTTCGAAAAATTAAAATGGGAATCAAAGGCTACTCTAACATGAAGTATTCGTACTGAATATGATGCTTCTAGAATCAACTGGTGAATTGCAGTGACGGCGGAAGTATTTTGGTTCAAGGGGGGCGAAAATTAAGGCTCTCCCCCCTACCCATACCCTTCAATACCATATCCCATCCTTAGTTTTCATCGATAGAAAGGTGATGTGTAGTGTAGTTCTCAATTTTAAGTAAATAGAGGAGACAAGGTATTGAATGGAGGTGCTCTATAGTCTTGAATTTTCAGCATTTTGGGAATGATTTGAATGTGGTACACAACGGCCTGATTCTTGATAGGTTTTTGACCAATAGTATTTTTTTTTATCCTACATGGTTCTAAAACCGAATTTTACAGCCGCGAATGAGTACAATCATGTCTCTTTTCATGCCTAGGAGCTAAAGTATTTTTCACACGACATGCTCCGAAAGTAGTCATTTTCTCTACCCAAAAGTGACTGGGAAATTGACCATTACCGCACAGTGACATTCGAGAAATTTTCTGTACTGATCCAGAGAATATTTTCCGTCCTAGTAAGGAAAGTAAATGAATTCGGGTTATAACCTCGTTTAAGGTCTTCTTGAACTAACACACGAGAAGTCAGTGGTGTTAAAGTCCTTTACAACAAAAACCAGGAATTCCAATCGATGATAGAAGGTGGATAGTATTTTACAGAAAACTTCAATCAATTTCTTTTCTTACCAAGGGGAGTCGTATGTTCATCACTCGTAGGAAGGGGATTTACCTACTCGTTTTTTTTTTTTTTAGCGGGCTCGGCCTCCGCCTCGCCCGCCAAATGAAAAGGTCGCAGGTAATAACCACTTTCCTGGACTCGTAATGTAATATAGTATTACCGCCGCAAATTTTACGGCGTTTTAGATCCTAGGCTCTAAAGTAATTTTTTCGGACTGTGCTTCATATACTTGCGTTGAAGCGCTCTTAGTAAGAATATCAGCTGTTCAGTTAGTGAACCTATAGTTACACACAGGTACTGACAACATGCGCCATATGTGATCCTTTAGAGTGGGGAGGGCTTGGTTGAAGCTTGGCTGGTGAGCGTTAACCTATACGACCGCAGCAGCGATTGAGAGATATCAAGTCCATTTGATCCGCCAATGGACCAAACATGGCGTCATATGAGAGATTCCAAATCTATTTGATCCACATATGCAGGGGAGACCAAATATGGCGACTGTCAGTACTCGTAGGAACTTATAGAGCCTTAGGCCCGTATTTACGGACGTTCCTTGAAGCTTCCTTGAGTCAAGGAACCGTTGAGAACAGTTTTGATCGAAATAAAAACATCTGTTCTAATGAATTTCAAGGGTTCCTTAATGTCAAGGAACGTTCATAAATCCGGGCATTAGTTCAGTGACATTATCTAAACATGGAATAACGTTTTCGAATTGCCATCAAATTTCAAATCTTATCCTGCTTTCAATATCAATGCCCTAAAAAGCCCTAAGCCCTACAATAAAAAGTAGTATGTACACCACGAAGCTAAAGTGAATTTTCAAACCTCGAGGAGTGGCCAAACGAGGCGAGTCCGGCCAAGTCTCTTCTCGTCTCGAAAAGACGCACTTTAGCTCCTGCGTATACATGCTATGCTATACATATAGGTTTCTTAGTTCAAAACATTCAAATATATTTATGTAGCAAAGTGTAGGATCGCAGATAGGGGCGTAACTAGTAATCTTCCCGGAGGCAGCGATTCCGGTAGCCCGGAGGCTGCTGTGTGCTCGTGGGGGAGGGGAGATGTAATAAATGTCCTTCATATTGCTTAAATTTGGGCTGAAACCCTCTCGGAGGGGGGCCGATAGGTGGATCGCCCCCGTATGTCAGATGGCAGGGGTAAAGTGTAGAAAAAGAACATACCTAACAAAAATTCTGCAGAAAAGTGAAAGATGAGCAGGGGGGGGGGGCAAATGTTCCAGGCATTGCTATTTTTCATCTTCTCGTAAATGATCCAGGATTTTCGATCTGAGAGACGGTCGCTTGGTCCTCGAATAAGAAGCGAAAAGGATAGAATAAGAACCTTGGGTTCAGTGTTCGGGATAGAATAAGATTGGCATTAAAGCCTGGCGGCCGCCCCTCCTGCCCCCCCGGTTCCGCCGCCACTGGTGAATTGTAGTGATTTTTTGACCACTTCAACCCCTATCCACCCTCCTCCTTGACCGATTTGACACAAATGAAATACCGACCGGGGTCTTATGACTACTGATTTTTGTGCCAAAGAGCGTTCCGCTAAAATGATTTCTTCGAGAGTTATCGTGCTAACAATACCACACACTTACTTCCACTCCGGGAGCAACACCCCCCTCCCCCTCGACTTTTTAAAAAATTAAAATGGGAATCAAAGGCTACTCTAACATAGAGTATACGTACCGAATATGATGCTTCTAGAATCAACTGGTGATTTATAGTGATTTTTTGACCATTTAACCCTTATTTTCCACCCTCCACCTTGACCGATTTGGCCCAAATGCAATACCTACCGGGGTCTCATGACTACTTATTTTTGAGCCAAAGCGCGTTCCGCTAAATTGTTTTCTTCGAGAGTTATCGTGCTAACAAGAAAACGGCCATAATTTTATAAATAAACCAATAAATATATATAAAGAAATATACAAGGTGGATCCGTATAAGTGTGACAAAAATTTTTGGGTTAAACTACGTTAAAAGTGGAGTAAAATGGTACCTTCGGAAGTGTCCTACGTCGATCCGTTCCGGAGTTATGATTTTTTTTGTGTTTAAAAAAGTAACCAATGCTTGCTTCAAAAAATCCGCAATCTCTCGGCTTACATCGCACGAAATCCAAAAAGTGATGCCATTTTCAGAAACTACAGAACATTTCCTTTAGGATAGAGGCCATTTTATTGCTTGAAATAATCGTCAACACCCAGAAATCTGGCCTTTTTTCCATAAATTTACGTGTCCTCTAAAATTTGTCCGTTTTACGAAAAGTCGCTGTACCCAAACAGCTTTCTCAACAGATTTTCGGTGTATCACAAAAACTTCCCCGTCTTCTAAGCTTCCTTTTGGCGTGTTCACATTTCATGTTACCACTGACGTTTCTCACAAAAACGTCACGAGAATGCACAAAAACCGTGTTTTTACGAAACATGGGCCATTGGCTACAGTATTCGTGAAGGGTGCGGAGAGACCGGCAGTAAGTGAGAACAGGATATCTTACCATGGAGAAGATACCGCAGGCAAAAGACATTCAATTTGACACCCCCCCCCTCCATCCATTTCTGCCGATCTCTGAGCACCATTCACGAATATTGTTGGCACCTGGCACATAGGCTATTGCCTATATTTTTCTGTCAAAATACTGTTTTAGAAAGGGAGAACAGAATATTTTAGGAAAGAGAAGATATCGCAGGCAAACGGTATTCAATTATACCCCCCCCCCCCCTGAATGGCGACAATTTAATGAATCACTGGTGGGGGAAGGGGTCAAATCGAATGCCTCTTGCCTTCTCCATGGTAAGATATACTGTTCACACTTACCGCCGATCTCCCTGCACCCTTCTCGAATACCGTAGACAATGGTCCATGTTTCGTAAAAACACGGTTTTTGTGCATTCTCGTGACGTTTTTGTGAGAAACGTCAGTGGTAACATGAAATGTGAACACGCCAAAAGGAAGCTTAGAAGACGGGGAAGTTTTTATGATACACCGAAAATCTGTTGAGAAAGCTGTTTGGGTACAGCGACTTTTTCGTAAAACGGACAAATTTTAGAGGACACGTAAATTTATGGAAAAAATGCCAGATTTCTGGGTGTTGACGATTATTTCAAGCAATAAAATGGCCTCTATCCTAAAGGAAATGTTCCGTAGTTTTTGAAAATGGCATCACTTTTTGGATTTCGTGCGATATAAGCCGAGAAATTGCGGATTTTTTGAAGCAAGCATTGGTTACTTTTTTAAACACAAAAAAAATCATAACTCCGGAACGGATCGACTTAGGACACTTCCGAAGGTACCATTTTACTCCACTTTTAACGCAGTTTTACCCAAAAATTTTTGTCACACTTATACGGATCCACCCTGTATGTATATATATGTGTGTGTGTAAATGAATTCTGGAGGCACTGAATTTGTGTTCTAGAGGTTCTGAAACGTGAAAAAAACATGACATGACCCATGCTTGCCAATATCACGACGAGACCAATAGTGAATTTTCAGAATGAAATGCACTAAAAAAACCAACAACATTTTCCCTGATCTGGCTAACATAAACACAAATTTCATGTCGCTCCATAAAAACAAATTTTGCGGATTTTTCTCAATAAAAAAACAACATATTTTCGCTTATCGGTTTCACATAAAAACAAAAATTCACGGATGTCTGTTGCTAACAAACCGATTATGAGGGCCGGCTTAATTTGGAAACCAATTTTGCTGATTTTTCGCACTAAAATCCCATTCTTGAAGGTTCATCACGCAATATCGTGTGTTTTGACTAGCTCAAATCGTGTTTAGCCTGCTGTGCCATCCAGACTTATGGTGGGAGAGGGCATATGCCATCAGCTCTGTTTACCGTCTCAGGTCTAAAATTTAAAGTTTAGCTTCAAAAGTATCACTTTATATTTATTTCATGACGGATAGTGGCCGTTTTTGTTCAAACTTAGTCTCTGATGACAGTGAATCGACGCGATTTTAACATGCAGATCCTGTTATAAGCCTGCAAAAGGGCAATGATGCATCTGATATTTTCGCCAGTGAAACTGCCCACAGGCATGGATCCAGTTTTTCTCAAGAGTCGTTGCGGAGTTTTTTCCCGATTTTACTCGTGAATGAGCCCTGTTTTTATAGCGTCAAATTGGCGTTTTCCTTAATTTTAGCTTAAAATGAGTTCTTTTTCTCAATTCTGACTCGAACTAGCCCATTTTCTTCCATTTTAGCCGTGAAAAGGTCTCAAAAACCGAGAAATAACGCATTTTTGATATACTATTTCAATTACGGCCAGCACCGGGCATCGCCTAACTGCATATTGGTGCGTTCTGTCAGTTTTAGCCGAAAAAAAAAACAGTTTTTCCTCAATTTAACATGTGGATGAACGCTATTTCTCAATTTTAGCCACCACAATTCCACCAATCAACGACAAACGGTGACAATTTCGCCAATTCGTTTTCCCTGAATTCTAACCGTACATTAGTGCTTTTTTCTAATTCTGCCTTGAGCATTTTTTCTCCCTTCAAATTTTAGCAGTAAAAAAATTCGCGTGAGAGCGAATTTCATTAATTTTGACCCCTCAATTTCATGGGCTAACGAACAATTTTCCGTAATTTTAGCCGTGAATAAGCACTTTTTTCAAAAATGTATGCGCTAAGTCACGCTCTTTCTCAATTTCACCCGCAAACTTGCCATACATATGTATAAAAACGGTCAATTAGCTCTTTCTCGCAATGTTTACCGATGTTTGAGGAACCACGAACTGGCGCCTTCTCTCAATTTTACCTGCGTGAATGAACTCCATTTCTCAATTTTAGCCGTGAATTGGCGCTTTTCCTCAATTCCAGCCGCAAATGAGTGATTTTTCTCAATTCTACATTAAACGAGCGATTTTGATTTACTATTTCAATCATATGGGCAGCACTGGGCATCGCATAACCGCGAATTGGTGCGTTCTGTCAATTTCAGCCGCAAAAGAACAGTTTTTCTTCAATTTAACCTGTGGATGACGCTATTTCTCCATTTTAGCCACGATAATTCCATCAATCAACAACAAACGGTGACAATTTTGCCAATTCATGTTCCCTCAATTTTAACCAAAAATTATTAGTGCTTTTTCCCAATTCTGCCTTGAGCAATTTTTCCCCCCTTCAAATTTTAGCAGTGAAAAGGTCCACATAATCCGCATGTGAGCGAATTTCATTAATTTTTATTCGGGCGTTGCATCGCGAAACCTTGAAATTGGCGTTTTCCTCAATTTCACTTGCGAACGAATAATTTTCCTTAATTTTAGCCGATAATAAGCACTTTTTCAAGAATGGACGCGCTAAAAGTCGCGCTCTTTCTCAATTGTACCCGCAAACTTGCCATGTACATGTATAAAAACGGTCAATTAGAACTTTTTCGCAATGTTTACCGAGATGTTTGCTTGAGAAACCTCGAACTGGCGCCTTTCGGAATGAGCTCCATTTCTCAAGTTTAGCCATGAATTGGCGTTCTTCCTCAATTTTTAGCCACAAATGAGTGATTTTTCTCAAATGTACATTGAACGAGCAATTTGTATCGTCAATTTTAGCTGTGAAAAGGGCTCTACAGACCGTGAATTAACGCATTTTCTTAATGTCGTTCCGCGGGCTTTGCATCATGAAACCGCAAATTGGTGTGTTTTCTGAATTTCAACCGCGAATAATGAGATTTGCTATTTCTCAATTTTAGCAGCCAATGGGTGTTTTTCCTCAGTCTTAGCCGCAAAATGTCTTTTTCTGGATTTCATCCGCGAGCGAGCACTATCTCTTAAGACGTGCGCCACCCCCTCCCCCCAACTGTGGATCCGTGCCTAGCTGGCTGCCCACCCCTTGATCACGGTCTGGCTACGCATCTGTTTGGCTCGTGGCTCCCCAAAATTTTGTGGGCTCTGTACACTTGATGTGTTTCTACCGTTGAGTCCTTATTGGAACTTCGATATGCTTTTTAGATTGCCTTCTCACGTAACCAAGTCAATGATCATGCAGAGGTTGGTCCCCAGGCCACTTAATGTAGCCCCATCGAGGGCTTTTCGTGGCATTTTCAATGCCTTGTTGGGATTAGGTCATAGGCCCGTTTTGTGAACTGGGATGTTCGACTGCTTCCTGTGGACTTTTCATGGCTAGACTATCGTGTATATCCGGGCCTTCGTCTGGTTTCCATGATCTCATGGCCATTGAGTTACTTTCAAATTGATACTTTTATTTTACTTTCAAATGGTGTGAAACGACCATTAGCCACCCCCTGAAATGGCTCGCACGTTAGTCGTGCCAACTTGAATGACACAAGTCAACTCTACCAGACTGCGCGATATGACGTCAAATGCAACCCTCGTGCGTACATGTCCCTTGGTTACGCTTTCGGCATTGGTTGGTTATTTTATCACTGTGATTTCTGAGAAAAAATCCCTCGTAGGAAAATTCAGGAAAGGAAAGAGTCCTTGAATGAAACCGAAAGTTCATTTCTTCAGTTGAAGTTCCACGCTTCTTACCACCCTGCACCCTCATTCGCTACCACTTCGCGTGACGAGTGACCCACCCTTCCCACCCCTTCTTTTTTAGTTCAAATTCGAGTTTCCCCTCGGGATAATTTTTCTTTTCCCTTGCGTTCGAGGGTGGGCATTGATTGAAACTTCTGTGGAAATTAACTCTCGAGTTTCGAGTGAAGCCTTTTCGGGGAAAAACGTGTAATCGTGGGCAGTTTACTTCGAGAAGCGATGAAAGTCATCGCTCAACCGCACCCACTCGTTCGCTGTCCTGAATTTGCTAGGGAAACCTGCTCGTTGGAACTTCTCCCCTTCTCGTGCTGCTTGAAGTCGTCTCTTTAATTTCCGGATTTAACTGGTTTCGGTCGGACTCCCTTGTATTTTCCTTTGCACGCCTTCAAAGTTCGAACGCTTTTGCCCCCTTTTTTTTTTTTTTTTTAATAATTTTCTATCGTTATTCGGGGGTTTTATTCGGCGAGAAAACCCCCGTGTGTCACGCTTTGAACCCCCCGCGGCCAAGACATTTTTTGAACTCAAGTGCCCCACATTTTTATTTAAATCGTCAGAATGTCTTCCGCCTACGGTACTGAAGAGACGTCGTCCGACAGGAACGTGGAAATATGGAAAATCAAGAAATTGATCAAAAGTCTCGAAATGGCCCGAGGGTGAGTTGCGCTATATTGCTTTCCATCTGTTTCTTGCCACGAGTTTTTCCCTCCGTTATGATGAAAATCACGCTTTCGCCTTTATCGTTACAGGAACGGCACCAGCATGATATCGCTCATCATTCCACCGAAAGATCAAATCTCGCGTGTTAGTAAAATGTTGGCCGATGAATTTGGAACGGCCTCAAACATCAAGTCGAGGGTGAATCGTCTGTCAGTACTCGGGGCCATCACTTCGGTCCAGCATAGACTGAAACTGTACACCAAGGGTGAGTTTTTTTTCTCTTTCATTTTTCTGCTATTTAAAGCCGATTTATGATCTTTAGAGTTTTGATTAATCGTTTCAAACTTCTGTTACGTCATTCAAGTGTTGACGTTTGAATATGCTGACCAAATTGCTCGCGTTTACCCCTCCATATGCTTGATTAATCCTAATGCAAGTTCCGAGGCATCCACTTGTCACTACAGCTAGTGACTTAAAATATCATTTTATGTGTTTGTTTCGAGGCCCAGATAGTCATAGAATCCTGCAACACTCCGTTTTCCTTTCTTAATTTTCCGTTCCAGAGGGAAAGGGGTTACGTTGCATGCAAAAATACAGCTTTTTGCTTCAATTCATTCTTAAAGTGAAAGTTATCCACTGGCCTTTCGAAATAAATTAAGCTAAATAAATTTTGGCGTCGTGGTAAATTCCACTAGGTTAGAGGGTAAACGTGGTACTTTTCCAGTCACTTTTCCTTTCAACAAGCCAAACTGTGCCCTAGGATTGGCTGGTGAGTAAATGCCAGGCGCAGGCGGAGGCGATCATAAGCATCCTGGTTGATTTTTTTGGAGTGTAGACTCACTCGCTCTCTCGTCTAGGGGAGTACTTAGTTTTCCCTTCAAGGGATACTCATTGAGGATGGGGGGGGGGTTGTGCGCGAGTTCGTGGCTCCGTCTGTCTATTCTTTCCAGACTGGCATGACGATGTCTGAAGTTTTCAAGTGTCTCCAATTAATTGTGGGATAATTTTTGCTCGGTGCATTCTGTGATATTAATATCGTTGATCGATCATCTCAGTTTTCTGCCATACTGTGTCCCGAAGTTTCAGGTAGTCCTCCAAAACTGTTTGCTAGCTGCTCTGAGCACATCCCGTAAAGCATGCCTCAGGTTCCTCGTTATTCGCACTGGGTCGTCTGAGAAGGGACATTGTCCAAGGAGTTCGAGGATGTGAGTTAGCTTCTTGCAGCTCAGGTAGTCTGGCGCGTTGCCTTGGTCAAACAACAGCGATGCGGCTGTATAATCTACTACCCCACGTACACCTCAGACCCTTGCGAGAACGCGGTCCGCTGCCTCGTCCATTCTTTTGTTCGCCCTGGCAGTCATTGTGACTAGCTCGCGTTAGCTCGGAAAGTCTGCCTCATATGGAGGAATTCATGCAAATGTTTGTGGCATGCTCATGCAATTGTCCGAGGAAACTTGGGAGTGGGATGACCTGCCTTGTCTTGATCCAATTGCAAGACTCAGAAATTACGAACGAGTGACGGAGTACAAATTGACGGGAGAAGGGAGAATAATGGATTATTAGGCTTCAGAGCGCGGAGTGAAGCTTTTTCATGCCCAAAAGAAAAGATCGAAGCTTACATGGATGGAGTTCTTGGAGATAACTCGTCATGCGTCGGAATACGGGAATGGTTGTTTGAACCAAATTAAATCTTCGATCTCGGCCCCTGTCAGCGTTCGGCCCTGAGCTTGGAGAGAGGGGGGAGCGCTCATTGGCAATTTAATTCTAGTCAGGGTTGTTAAAAAACATGTTTTTTTCTATTTTGAACAAACAGAATGTTTTTAATGTTTAAAACTTGTTTTTTTGTTTAAAACATCTTTTTGAATTATTTGTTTAAAAACAATTTAAAACAAGTTTTAAACAATTAAAAACATGTTTTAAAACAGCTATTTAAAAATAAAAACTGTCTCATACTAACAGTATTCGATATTTTGCTGACAACTAGGATTAGCGCGAAGTAGAAAATGATCCCAGTTGTCCGCTCACGTGTCACAGTGAAGTGTGTGCATGCGGTTTGTAAATTCCGCATGCAGCGAAATAAAATTCGTATTCGTGGCTAGAAATTGGCCGCATCTTGTTGACGGGAATGTGGAAACCACGAATGCAAACACGCATAGGCCTGTCATACTCGGGCGGTGTGGCACTCGATCGCTGTCGTTGAGCAGCAACACCCGTCCATTTGGGTTTGGATAAGGGATGTGATTTAATATGAGGATAGGCGAGATGAAAACGCGGTTGAATGTTTGGACCGACACTCGGTAATATTTGAAAATCTTGACATGAAAGCAAGGAAATAAATTAAAGTTTTTACTATTCAAATTTTAGGGTGGACGCACTGCGTACCTTTGCCTTCATGGGCGTTCAGGTAGAAACCCAACACCTTCATCAATTGCAACACAGGAACAACTATTCAAAATTCGAAATTCTGATTGAGGTTTGAGCTCTTAAGCTCAGCTTAGTGTTAAACGGAACTTTAAACCCGACCCGAGCCCAGGGGGCCTATTCTCTAACTCCGAAGCAATAGCTTTTTCGCAGTCAGATGTTTATTTCATTAATTTTCTAAAAACGTAAATGAATGAAATAGACACATGGCTGGCGAAAAAAATATTGCTTTTTGTTGGAGAATAGACCCCCAGGCCTGATTCCCCTTCCTTTAAAAGCCGGATACACACATGCGGTACTTGCCAAGTAACTTTCAAAATATTCAATCAATTTCTAGCAATTGCCTAAAAATCAGAATTTCAAAAATGTGTTATTCGTTACTTGGCAAGTACCGCATGTTTGTATCCGGCTTTAAGGCCCGTTCACAAGCTTGTGAAGCTGCTTGTGTTGTGACCTGTCTGTGCAACCTATAATTATACATAATTTGTTTGGTTGCATAGACTCCACACAACGCTAACATAGAGCTTGTGAACTGGCCTTTAGGCCCGGTTTAAGGCCCGTTCACAAGCTCTATGTTTACGTTCTGTGGAGTCTATGCAACCAAACAAATTTATTCCCTCGAAAAATGAAGCAGTTTGATAGGTTACACGGACTCCACAGACGCATTGCACAGAGCTTGTGAACGGGCCATTACAAGCTCTATGTTTACGTTCTGTGGAGTCTATGCAGCAAAACAAATTTACTCCCTCGAAAAATGAAGCATTCTTATAGGTTGCATAGACACCACACAACACAAACATAGAGCTTGTGAATAGGGCCTTAGAGAAAGAAAATGCCTTGCACGAAATTTTAGATGACTATTATTTTAAAAAATGGCTGAAGAAAGAACTTGCAATGCCTCCACTGCTTTTCGTTCATATCGAGGTGAATCAGCCTCTTCTCTGTCCTTCCGTTTTCTCTAGACTGGCCGGCTGGCTTCTGAAGAAACGTTGACTTTTCTGACGACGTGAGAGGACCCAAAGGCTAATTTTCTTACTGTTTTTTATGTGATTTTAATGGTTAAAAAAAACAAATTTTAAACGTTTTAAACGCTCAAATGTTTTAATCATAAAAAACACGAGCATTTTGTTTTAAACTTGTTTAAAACGACTTGTTTTAAACATTCCAACCCTGATTCTAGTCGGTATCTTGTCAGTTGTTGTTTTTTCGTTGGCTCGGTAAGTTATAAATACATATTGTTGCGCTTGTTTCTCTAGTTTTAAGTTGTTGACCGTCTGTAAACTTTAAATTTTTTGATTGTTTGTCGTGTTTTTGTTGGATTGTTTAGTTTTGAAGATGGCGTTAAGCTTAAACCGCGGTCACGAAATAATAAAACAATTTTTAGTGGGAGCGAGCTTTCTTTTCTCGATATCAATGAGAGAGATGTATGTAGCCTCCGTTGAAGAGCGAAGCCAGAACGAGACCGTAAAGGGCCGCAAGGCCTGTTTGTGGTCCTGGCTGATCGAGTCATGGCAGGGGTATCAACCTGCCAGTCTGCTACCGCTGGTGATCGAGAACCACCTTGGCCGAATGGTGTTCTTACAGCCCGTCAAGAAGAACATGAACCCGCGGCCAGCGCTCTCTCACTCGATTAGTTGCAACTTCTCTTCACTCTACTTTCGTTACCGAATGGGGAAATTGCACATTTTTCAATCACTGTTGTTTCTTGAAGAGCGCTCTTCAACAAGACAATTGCCCTAATTAAACATTGAAATCAATCAAGGGTTTTTTTAAGGCGAATTTTTAAAAATTTTGAGTGGGGGTTTGATTACGTCAAAGGACAGTTAATGAAATGGATGGTGTTGAGAAGAGGGGGGAAGACGCGTTTTCTGGGGTTTAATTTTTCTTGTTATTTGTAAACAAAACATTTTAGAGTTTCCTCAAATGCTTCAAAACTGCTCTTTGACGTCATTTTTCCCTCGCACCATCCATCCCCTCCTGAAGAACTTTGAAATTTATTTAAAAATCACCAGACGCACCAATCGAGCTGCAACTACCGTTGATATCTTTGTCCGCATGTGCCAATTCACTGGTATACTTTTTCCTCAAATCGGGCATTCATGCAAGTTCCCCATTGGTGGTCCAACTGTTTACCAATGATAGTGTTATTATTATTATTATTATCAAGCCAAAGTTTCATCATGGAGGGTGTAAGGAAAAGTAGCTAGAGGGGCTGATCACAGGAGGGCGAAGTCCACGTTCAACTTGACGAGCTACATTGCCTTCAATGGCTCGTCTGGTCGAAAATCAGTTTTGATTTTCCAATTCAATACGCAGATACGTAATTTCGGTGATTTTTGCTAAAATCGTCCAGTGTCCCAGAGGTGGTTAAGTGGGCGTTTGGGGAACGGCGATTTTTCAACGTTTTTCAATCCAAGCCGAGCGAGTTTCTATAAGTCCCTCGGTCTTTTGAAACGTGGACGGACCCAGCCAAACTGCAGCTGAGGGGTAACCAAAAATTGGCTCTTTGATATGTCGTTGGTTTCTGTCGATTTTTTTGACTACGAAGCTGGCCAGTGAGGTCTGCCTGCGCTGAGTCTGTTCCTTGGAATTCTTTAAGGCTGTCGATTGTGCAGCCTCAGTTTTTTAATTTTTTTTTTTTTTTTTCTGTTGCAGTTCCCCCAAACGGCTTGGTTATATACTGTGGAACTATAGTGACTGAGGAAGGAAAAGAAAAGAAAGTTAACATAGATTTTGAGCCTTTTAAACCGATTAATACCTCGTTGTACTTATGCGATAACAAAGTAAGCCAAAAACAGTTTTTTTAGTTATCTCGACAACTAACAATTTTCGTATGATAAAACAGTTCCACACGGAAGCGTTAACAGCGTTATTAGCGGACGACAACAAATTCGGTTTCATCGTAATGGATGGTAACGGGGCCCTCTTCGGTACACTTCAGGGTAATACGCGAGAGGTTTTGCACAAGTTCACCGTTGATCTGCCCAAAAAACACGGTGAGACAGATCTAGACACTGTAAAAAAATATAACAACAAAAAACATGAACTGAATGTTTCCTTTTCTCGTTCTTAAAAGGTCGAGGAGGTCAGTCCGCGCTACGTTTCGCACGTCTCCGTATGGAAAAACGACACAACTACGTGAGGAAAGTGGCTGAAGTAGCTGTAACGCTCTTCATAACGAACGACAAGCCCAATATCGCCGGTCTTATTCTCGCAGGTTCCGCCGATTTTAAAACTGAGCTTAGTCAGTCCGATATGTTTGATCCGGTGAGTCTATATCCCTCCTTCTCACGCATCGGGTGTTCGAACTTAACCGAGTGATTCGTTTATAGCGGTTACAAGCTAAAATAATTAAGTTGGTCGACGTTTCATACGGTGGGGAAAACGGTTTCAACCAGGCTATCGAATTAGCCGCTGAATCGTTACAAAATGTTAAATTTATCCAGGAGAAAAAGTTGATCGGTAGGTTGTCGTAATGACGACTTTGTGTTTTCTTCTTGACGATTCTTTTATGTCCAGGTCGATACTTCGATGAGATTAGTCAAGACACAGGCAAATACTGCTTCGGTGTTGAAGACACGTTGCGAGCTCTCGAGTTGGGTTCAGTTGAAACGCTCATCTGTTGGGAGAACTTGGAGATTCAGCGCTACGTACTGAAAAACCATTCGAACTCCGACGAAAAAATCCTTCACCTCACCCCTGAACAGGAGAAGGATAAAACACATTTCACTGACAAAGAAGTGCGTTCATACTCAACCCAAATCTGTCGCCCCACCAATAAACCTTCACCCTCTGTTATGTCCAAAGTCCTAAAACGTTATCTTTTCTCTTATTTCCTTCAGAGCGGAGTTGAACTCGAATTGGTAGAAAGTCAACCGCTTCTCGAATGGCTCGCGAATAATTATAAAAGTTTTGGCGCCACCCTCGAAATAATCACCGACAAGTCTCAAGAAGGTTCACAATTCGTGCGAGGCTTTGGAGGAATCGGAGGTAAATATTCACACGCCTCTTCCCCCCCCCCCCACTAACACCCATTTCCATGGTACTCGGGTGAATTAATGCGAAGCCGATAACATCGTAAAACCAAAAAAAAAAACCGCTCGTTACGTGTTTTTTCTCTGTCTTTTTTTTTCCTGCTGCCGCAAAATTACCACAATAACTAGGGATACTCCGCTACAAGGTCGACTTTCAATCTCTTCAGGCTGAGGAACCACTGGACGATCTAGATTTAGACGATTATTAAACAAACAAAACTAAAAAAAAACTCAACAAATAACAAATTAATTTTTTAAAAATTCAATCCTTCGCGACCGCAAAGGTAGACGTAACATTTTTACTAACCATGGGTTTTTTGTTTTGTTTTTTTTTTTTTCGTTATTTCTTCAGTTTTATTTAAATCGGCATGAAGCATGACTAATTGTTTTATTTTCTTAGGAATAGCTCGAGAAACTTAAATTGTCTAGCGTGTCCTTATTGGTAGAATTAGAATTCAGAAAATTCGAAACGTCAACGTTTAATTTGTGTTTTGCCCAGGTTTGCTTCGATACAAAGTTGATTTTCAAAGCATGCAACTGGAGGACATCGACAACGAGTTGTACGACCTCGACGATTATTAATTTTTATTATTTAAGGAAAAAAGTTCTTTTTCTCCCTTTTCGCCTTAAAAACAAAACAAATTATGATTCTCCGAATTCCCAAATCTGCTCCTTTTTCGAAGAGACTTGGCAGCTTTTTGTGTGAATCAAAAAGGCGATTTGCAAAGCGGGGAAAGGGATAACGCGTACTCCAACCCCCTCCCCCTCTCTCCCATTCATTAACATAAACCTTACCCTTCGTAATCGAAAGACGATGCACATTCATACACTCTCCCCCCCCCCACCTCATTAGCATGTAACTACTTTCGTTCTCAAAATTAAAATTGTTTTTGTTCACCACAAGATAATTTTTTGTACTAAAATGTTTTAAGGGGCTATTTTTAGTGCATTTCGTTTACGACTTTTTTTTTTTTTAATGAGCGCCGCGTTTACCCGCCCTTGCGATTTACTGTGTTTCGGCAATACAACAAGAATTATTGTTTCTAAGAGCGGTTTTTATTAATATTGAATGGCGATAAACCGTTCATAATATGTACGTTTTTAAGTGATTCTCTCCCCACGGTTGAGCTCGACGAAACGGCCAATTCGTTACGTATTTTTAAAAGAAGCCAATTTTAAGAATAAGAATCCTTCATTATGTTTTTAATTTTAGTTGAAGTTTATTGTTTTTTTTTTTTTTTTTGAATAGCGAATTTTACTATATTTATGGAAATTGATTCTTTCGAATTATTGCAGATAAGTTACGTATCTTTTTTGTAATTTTTGAGAGGCAAGTTGTATTTGTGAGGTAATTATTATATGCGATAATTGTGTATTTCAATATTTTTGTCGTCACTCTGGCAGTTCAAAGCTTAGCACAGTTACTTCTGGAAAAGCGACGATTTTAGCAGTTTCTTTGTTTATTTTCCCTTTGGATGGCCTCAAGTATAACACATGTTGAATTTCTTTTCTTTTTTAGTTGAGAATATTGTAGACACAAGTTTCCGGTCAAGTAATTTCCACTTTCTTTTTATGGAATAAAAGACGGAAGATGGAAATTCGTAACGAAAAATTTTAATTATTATTTTTTTTACCGTTATCCTCGATTTAACCGCTCGTTTTTTCTAGCTCTAGAAAGCCCTTCAGAATAGCCTTCCCTCACTGTTATCGAATTCTCGACTCCGAGAGAAAAGGAAAGGTTATTGTACCACTGTGGTCTCGTCCTCTCATCTCAAGTCGCCTTGTAGAATGAGTTTCTTGAGTAAGCCAAATTTGCCCTTCTTGAATCAAGTTCGATTTCGTTACCACGCCGACAAAATCGCCCGCGGTCCATTGGTGAAATATTACGGCTATAGAGAGAAAATTCTGAACCGAGGGACGCTACCGCACGTCGATGGTTCCAAACTTCCGATGCCGGTGTACCGTCCAAAGGACAGCTGGTCGGTAAAGAAGGCTTTGTTCGGACAGAATGACTACATCGACATTTTAGGTGAGTGGGCCGATTTTTCACTAACTCCAGTTGACAGCAAGACTTTAGTGATGGCGCGAGCAGCGGTTGACAGTTGTCCTCCACACATGTCTCACCAGTGAGGGTCAGCTATCCACTCTGTCAGGTCCTGTTCAGAGGGTAGTCTGACTCGCGAAGTCAATAGAAGACAGCGTTTCCATTCCAAGTACATTCAGACGGAGGAGGCAACAGCGCTTAGCCTACGGTGGTGATGAGGGGGCGCAGTCATCCTCACTTTGATTCTCTTCTAACTGCTGGGTTGTTGTAACAGCTAGCGCTTAGCCTTCAGCATGGCCTGATCTTTGGCAAGGGGAGGAGTGTATCCATGAAATGACCAAACTCGCGTTTATCTAAATTTTGTCCGATGAATAGCCAAAATTGAGGTTTTTTTCGGGATTTCAGCCCCGGAACCGCCCAACTCGCAGGTTTTCCAAAATTTTATCCACCGAACGGGAAAAAACTCAGCCCCAGGACGCCCAAACTCGAGGATTTCGTCAAACTTTCTAAGGAGCAGCAGCAGCAGCGCAAATTGTTGATTTTCACATTTTAAGGCATGAAACAGCCTTACTCGAAATGAGATCTTGAGAATTTTAGTCCTGAAATATTGAAAATCGTCGGATTTCTCAGTTGTTTTTTTTTTACCCCCGTGAAACGATCAGAGTTGCGATTTTTTGACGACGAATTGGCCAAACACGTTGTTATCCCTCCACCTTTAACAGCAGAGCCTCCAAAGTCACGGGTTTTCTCAAATTCATTACGGGTACGGGGAACAGCCAAACTATAACCGCAAAATGCCAAACTCGCAGTTTTTCATTATATTATCCGAGCAGACTCGTAATCCAAACTTTTAGAATTCAAGCCATAAAATGCCCCAACCAGTGGGGTTTCTCTCGATTTCGCTTCGCTGAGTGGCCAAAACTGGGATTTTTGTTGATTGAGGCCGAGAAACAGTTCAAGTCGTGGTTATGCCTGCTTTTATAACCACAGAACAGCTCCACTATAGTGGTTTTTCTTATGTGTTTTGAGGGAAAGAGACCAATTTTGCTATTTTCTTGTGTTTTATAAATAGCAAACTCGCGGATTTTTTAAATTATATCAACTGTACAGCCATAATTTAGATTTTAAAAAACAAAAAACAAATCTCACGGATTTTTCCAGGTAAAATTCGAAATTTCCAGGGTGTTGGCTCATTTTAACGAGCCCAGTGGGTTGATCCCTTTTAGAGTTCAAATTTTGCGGATTATAGGCACTCGCATACCCCCGATTTCGCTAGGTTTACTCATTTAAAGTCCAAGCTCGCTGGATTGACTTCCTAAAATGGCGAATTTTCCCATGCGAGAAACCTAATCTCACGGGGTTGACTCCTTCAAAAAAGCAATCTTATTGGTCTGGGACCATTAAAAATGCAATTCCTTGGGTTCGGGTCTTTTTTAAGTCCAAATTTCGTGGATTTGGCACTTTCAGTCCTATTTTACGGTTTTGAACCCCGAACATAATTCAGAAACCGTCTGATCTTGAAAACAAAACAATTCTTTCGTGTTCGCTCTTTTTAAAACCAAATGTTGCGAATCTTGATCGTTATAAAAACCTATTTCGCTCTGCTAATCTTGGTGATTTTCAATGCACGTGAACCTGGCGGCACACATATCACCAAACACGACGAAAATGGCGCCATTCGCTTGTTTACTGTTTGTTTACGTTTGTTTAGCCAAAATTTTCGTTTGTTTAGCCCTGCAAAATACAATTTTTTAAAAAACAAAATGTGTGCCGCCAACTTCACGCAACGGCACACATGACCCCAATCGTTTGTTTCGCTACATATTCAGACACAACTTCGTTTGTTTACGTTTGTTTAGCCCAAATTTTCGTTTGTTTAGCCCTGCAACATACAATTTTTTTAAAAACAAAATGTGTGCCGCCAACTTCACGCAACGGCACACATGACCCCAATCGTTTTTTTCGCTACATATTCGGACAGAACTTCGTTTGTTTACGTTTGTTTAGCCCAAATTTTCGTTTGTTTAGCCCAAATTTTGTTTGTTTAGCCGAGCAAAACATGTATTTATAAGAAAATACATCATGCGTGCCGCCAACTTCACGCAACGGCACACATGACCCCAATCGTTTGTTTCGCTACATATTCGGACAGAACTTCGTTTGTTTACGTTTGTTTAGCCCAAATTTTCGTTTGTTTAGCCCAGCAAAACATGTATTTATAAGAAAATACATCATGTGTGCCGCCAACTTCACGCAACGGCACACATGACCCCAATCGTTTGTTTCGCTACATATTCGGACAGAGCTTCGTTTGTTTACGTTTGTTTAGCCCAGCAAAACATATATTTATGAGAAAATACATCATGTGTGCCGCCAACTTCACGCAACGGCACACATGAACCCAATTGTTTGTTTCGCTACATATTCGAACAGAACTTCGTTTGTTTACGTTTGTTTAGCCCAAATTTTCGTTTGTTTAGCCCAGCAAAACATGTATTTATGAGAATATAAATCATGTTGTGTACCGCCAACTTCCCACAAGTTGGCGGCACACATGACGTATTTTCTTATAAATACATGTTTTGCTGGGCTTAACAAACGAAAATTTGGGCTAAACTAACGATTTTTTGTCCGAATATGTAACTAAAAAAACGATTGGGGTCGTGTGTGCCGTTGCGTGAAGTTGGCGGCACACATGATGTATTTTCTTATAAATATTATAAATACATGTTTTGCTGGTCTAAACAAACGAAAATTTAGGCTTAACAAACGAAAATTTGGGCTAAACTAACGATTTTTTGTCCGAATATGTAACAAAAAAACGATTGTGGTCGTGTGTGCCGTTGCGTGAAGTTGGCGGCACACATTTTGTTTTAAAAAAAATTTTATGTTGCAGGGCTAAACAAACGTATACAAACGAAGTTGTGTCTGAATATGTAGCGAAACAAACGATTGGGGTCATGTGTGCCGTTGCGTGAAGTTGGCGGCACACATGATGTATTTTCTTATAATTACATGTTTTGCTGGGCTAAACAAACGAAAATTTGGGCTAAACAAACGAAAATTTGGGCTAAACAAACGTAAACAATCGAAGTTCTGTCCGAATATGTAGCGAAACAAACGATTGGGGTCATGTGTGCCGTTGCGTGAAGTTGGCGGCACACATGATGTATTTTCTTATAAATACATGTTTTGCTCGGCTAAACAAACAAAATTTGGGCTAAACAAACGAAGTTCTGTCCGAATATGTAGCGAAACAAACGATTGGGGTCATGTGTGCCGTTGCGTGAAGTTGGCGGCACACATTTTGTTTTTAAAAAATTGTATGTTGCAGGGCTAAACAAACGAAAATTTGGGCTAAACAAACGTAAACAAACGAAGTTGTGTCTGAATATGTAGCGAAACAAACGATTGGGGTCAGTTGCGTGAAGTTGGCGGCACACATTTTGTTTTTTAAAAAATTGTATTTTGCAGGGCTAAACAAACGAATGGCGCCATTTTCGTCGTGTTTGGTGATATGTGTGCCGCCAGGTTCACGTGCATTGCATTTCACACGCTAACCAATAAAATCTCCAGGATGTTGCGTCATTTCGTGCGATGAAAAGCAATTTCGTGGGTCTGGTTAATTTTACAAATGAAATTTCGGAGAACTGTCTTTATAGCATTTTCCATTTGCATAAAATTCCGCTTTGAAGCCGAGCATTTGCACCCGTCTTCTCTGCATTATATCATATAGTAACTGAAAAGACGGGTGGAAATGCTCGGTTCCAGAGCGGAATTTGATGGAAATGGAAAACGCCATTATATTGCCTCGCCCAAAAATACAATTTCGCGGGTGTGCCCCAGTCGACAAGCCAATTTGGTCGTGGGCCTGGCTCCTTTCAATAAAAAAATCGAAAGGTCGTTTCTCTTCTCAATGCAAATTTCGTTGGGTTTTGCGAGGTTGCCTAAATAAAAAATACAATTTCGCCGGGATAGCTCCTCCAAAAAGAAATTTTCGCTGCATAACTACAAAATTTTGCGCTGTGTCGACTCATTCAAAAAGCTATTTCGGGGACTTGGGGTCGACTGTTTCAAATAACAAATCTCGCTGGTTTGACTCGTTGGAAACAAAACTGGACTTGGTTCTTTCAAATCCCAAAATTAGCGAATCTGGCTGCGTCATAAAAAGCCAGAAAAGTATGTTTGTGGTTTTTGCTTGCTGAAGATTCAACAAACACTTTTTGGTTCTT
This sequence comes from Corythucha ciliata, assembly GCA_038030265.1. Lineage (NCBI taxonomy): Eukaryota > Metazoa > Arthropoda > Insecta > Hemiptera > Tingidae > Corythucha > Corythucha ciliata. The sequence continues at coordinate 5,937,780 of CM075937.1, read as the reverse complement.
TGTGTATAATTTGATTTGCTTTGAGACGTGACCCTGCCCCCAATTTGGGGCAGCATAATCGAGTCTTGCTTCTCCCCTCCCTAGAAAAATGTCTAGATCCGGCGCTGGCCTTCAGCAACGCTGCTTAGCTCCAAAGCTGTAACTACAGTCTGAACATGACCCGAAAAGTTTGACTTAAATCATTATGATCAATGATATTGATGATTTTGCTTTCAGGATCAGATGATCTTCACCCGTCCAAAGTATGCTACCAAGTACCATCATGGCTTCGAGGTGTGTCTGGCAACGAGTATCAAGTTCTTATACGCAAACGGAAAATGTTGGCACATGGAATCTACCCCGTCGCTCGCCCCACCAAATGGATGGAATTGAACCAAAGAATGATGTACTTGTATAGATTTTTGAATAGAAAAACCAAGACGTCTAAAGGCAGTAAATAGAAGAAAATTGAAGTGTTACCGTAAGTAAGAAATAAATTTATTTGCTACAAAAATTGTTATAACGATCGAAAGTAACAAATTCTCTGGATTGATTCTTCCTCCTACGATAATTTGTATTAGTTGTTGGAAAGATATCGAAAAGGAGAGTTTTATTACCTCCTGAATAACAATGGCCATTATCGTTGTAGAAATTTGTAACGCACGAGCATTTCCCCTGTCTACATTCTATTACGTGTTTAAATTCTTCCCCCAGGAAGCATTCACCATTGTTGTTACACGTCTCTTCCAGACCTGTAGAAACCCTCCAGGTGGTGACGAGTGTCGCCTGACTGGCGGTGGAGGGTTGGGTTACTTACGTCTCGAAAATATGCAGCGAGAGCCGTTATAATGAAAACTGGGCATACATTGACATGCCCTAAACGTGCAATAGGAAAATTCGCCCAATCTTTCCTGGCATTGGTTGTCTTGAACGCATGCTTCGTACAAGCGAGCCGCCACTGACGAAATCGGAAATTTATAGGGCTGGGGGTGAGGGGGTGCTATGGTGTTTAAAAAAAAAATACCTGGTAGGCAAGCACTGCCAACTGAGTCTGGTACATAATTTGTGGTGCACGTGCAAGCATTTTCCGAGCAAATCGAATGTTTTAACGAACTGCAGTCGTACTGCGTATCGCAGACAGCTCCTACGGCTTTTTTTTAAAAAAAAAAAAAAACATGCTGTTGATTTTTACGTAATTTTTTTTTTATGAGTGTTTCATTGCTTAGGGATTTACAAACTTGCGATGCACGAATGAAAATCAGGAGTCGGTATGAAATTCTCCTTGCACTGACAACTCGTGTGATGCTCGCAATAGCTGTGCTCGACGAAGCAATTGTTGTCGTACCGGCATCGATCACCAATTACCTGGCCTGGAGTGTAACACCAGAAATTTGCTGTTCATAACGATGCAGAAAAATTCAAAACACTTTGATACTTTTCAGTTTCACCACGAAACAGGCGATGAACAGGAAAAAGGGCGTTGTAAAAGTGGCGTGCATTCCTTTCGAGGGGTTTTATATTATCGGTTCGCAAAATGAGTTTTTCTCCGAATGGCGTGTAGCTGGCACTCCCCTTCTTCTCTCCGCACTAACTTTGTCATCGAAAGATAATTTTGTTGGGTTCCCCTCTCTGAAAGTAGAGAGAGATAAGTAAGGTAAACATTCTTACGCACCCGAATAAATTGATATTCACAGGTTTTTATCTGGATCAAAGCAAAAACCACAATATGTAGTACGGCCATAGCCTAAAAGAAAATGACAATTCCAGTGAATATGGTTGCCTGCCCCGTGGAAATTTCCTTCGAATTATTCCCATTTATCGAACAGCCCCCCCCCCCCCAACCTGTATTTCAGCCTTGAAATTTGTAATTCTGCTCACTACCCTTCAATCCAGGCTCTGTTTTTTGGGCCCATAAACCGGCAAAACTTGACAATATTCAGGGTAAAGCTGGAGCTGTTCACCTTTTTCCATCAGGAGGCCATAAAACGGTCGTCTCACACGAGTGTTTGCCCCTAAAACTGGCTCTCTGGCTTCCTTACTACCCCACACTTAGCCCGTGAGCTTACTTAAACCGGTTTAAATAATTGAAATATGGTGAGATTTGACATTTCGAAAGTCTTAATGCATTGTTAATAGTATAATAAGTATAAGATTATATTTGAGCCATGCATCTTCTAATTCTTCTTTTACTTATAGAAGAAGGAGAAGGAACAAAAACAAGCCAAACCCCTGAGATAAATTATTAATTCAATGCTTTAATTAGGCAAATTTTTGAGTTAATTTTGGCGTTTTGACATTTCTCCGACGTTTCAGTAGAAATTGCTTTTCCCATCCGGAAAGTTCACCCCCGGGCCATGCCCTTCAGCGAGTTGTGGTGAGGATGTGACTCATGTGACCGTTATCTTCTAATCAGAGTGGGTTATCAGTCGAATGTGGCGAGGACGGTGAGTGGATTTCTCTTTGGCAAAGGAAAGTTTTTTTTTTTTCTTCATTCTTTCTCTCTTGGGCAATTTAAAGGAAAGTCCCTAGTACGTGAGAGTGGAGACGCTCTAGAATGTCTTCATGTGGCCAGTAATTCCCGTGGAAGAAATAACTGTCACAAACTGCGGTTAATTTCAACACAATGGAGAGGACGTCGGCTCGCTGTGACGGAAGGTGAGTGACTTATGTGCCTACTACGAAAAATCAGTTCTTAGAAACGCCTTATAAGTCGATATTATGCAATAGTCTGTTTACTTCGAAATATTCGGAACATTTTTGTGTCAAATTTATTGGGATCGAAGTGGGGTGTCTCAAGTTGATGGCCATCAAAGGAATAATTAATGATATTCATGGGAATTTCCGTGTTCCGGTCGAATATTTGTAGCCGTTTCCCTAGCCTTGTGTGTAATTAAAACAAACAGCGGTCAGCCTTTGGAGAATTCACATGTAAGTTTCTCCGACTAAGCCAAGACCCCCTAGGAGCACTCCACCCTTTCCCTCAATGCATGTGCATGTTGCCATTTTAATTAATGTGCATAACTCAAAAAATACGATTTTCTTGCGTTTGCATAATAACGTTATTTTCATTGCAGCCATTTTGCTCAACAGTTTTTGTTAAGTAATGCCATGATGGTCATTGTCCCAGAGAATCCCTGAAAGCACCGTTGATTTCACCCGAGAACTTGGCTATAAAATCGTATATTTTACTCCCAAAGCCGTCTACTCAGCCTGGAAACTATCATTCTTCTTAAAAACTGGTTGTTCAGACCTCCAAAACAGTTATTAATCAACTTAATACTCGACAAGGAAATCTTGAGTTTTTCATCCCTAGAAACTGAATGTGCACTAATGGGGTCATTTTCCCTCAAAAACTAGCACTTATGCTGGGAAACTGTCGTTGTAGCCTTCTAATCAAAATTTTCTGTCCGAAAAAACTGACAACCCCCCCCCCCCCTAGTAAATGATACCGCAACACTTGGAATTTGGCCCAAGGACTCGCTATGTTCGATACTCGGTGATTAAGCCCCTCAAGGCTCAACTGACCCTTCCGACGCAGAGACGATCTGTTTTTTTTTTTTTTTTTGTTTTGGCTTATTATTTCTCAATAATAAGTCTTTGTAATCGTATCGCCAAAAAATTTTTTTGACCCCCCCCCCTCAAAATTTGTACTTTTACGTTTCAAAGTGCGTAGAATCCAAATCTGCAAAAAAAAAAAAATGTCCGTCCGCCGTCCGGGCCATATCTTGCCCTAGGATTGCTCGAAAAAACTCGTTCTTTCGCACATAGACTCCATTTGGGGTCTAGTTGGTCCTAACATCTGATCAGTTTGATCAAATAACTCCCTGGGGTTTTATGAACCAAAAGCGGGTCCAAAATGGGGATTTTCAAAGGATTTGGGATCATAGGGGTGTGGGGTGTCGATTTTCATGTAATTTCAAGCCGGATTTGACTACATCGATAATAATAATAAAAATAATAAACCCATAAACATTCGAAATAATAAGGCATTGTTCGATAATTCGCAGCGTTTTTTTATCAGGAATTCCGGGGCTGTATTCAAGGGTGTGCAAAGAGGGCACTTGCACTGAGATCGGGTTCAACCCCGCGAGATTGGCTTTTAGTGGGGTCATTCCAGTGAAATGAGTTTTTCAAGTGAGCAAATCAGCAAACCCCGCAAAATTGGCTTCGATGAGTGACAATGATGTGCAAAATTTGGGACTTTGATTTTGTTTTGAAAAAGAAGTGAGACCCTCAAAATTCGCGTTCTCGACTATTTTTCAGAAAGCCAACCCAGGCAAAAATTTGATTTTCTGACTTTGTAAGGTCCAAACCGGCCGTATTGTGCCCTTCGAGAAGCTAAGGGCGAAATTAATTATTGAATTAACCAAAACCGTGAAATTCGGTTGTGTAATAGCGTTTCCCCATTTACACAAAATTCTGCATTTGGGCAGTTCATTTCCACCCGTCCACTCTTGAATCATATGTTACTTGAGAAGAGGGGTGGAAATGAATTGCCGCGTTGCAGAATTTTGTGCAAATGGGAAACGCTATAGTGTCAAATTCGCAAATTTGGACTTCAAGGAGGCCAACTCGTGGAATGTTTTTTTTTTTTTTTAATGAGTCAACCCCTTGACGTTTACTTTTTAGGGAGCCAACCTGCAAAATTGGCTTAGTGAGTGAGAAATACCCGCGAAATTTGGTCATATGATGGCCAACATTCCGCTAATGGCGAGGAATTGAGAGTTTGTTTAGTCTTTCCAATTTTTCTTGTCTTTTGCCTTGAATCAGTCTTACCGAATTGCCCTGGAAACCATCCAATGATCCACCAACGGACTAACGGGGTTATCCCCCCCCCCTGGTCCATGGGCTTGATGGGCATGTCTATGGACTACCGTCTGTTCTGCTGTTGTGTCTTGGTTTAACTTGGGCCTCCTGTCTTCGGCCTTCATTTTGAGTTATTATATAGTCAGTGAGCGATCCAACGAGCAGCTAGAAACAACGGGACATCCAAATGGAAAGAAAGGACCACCAGCTCGTCTCAAAGTATACGGCTCTGGGCGGGCATATCGAGGCCCGCAAGGGCTCAAGCAAGTACTTGGGCACCTTAGTGGCCCACCCCACTTCCTCCTGCAATCTGCCACCTGCTGGACTAGACACTGTACCGGCGGTTTCAGACCTTCTCGCGCTCATAGTCTTCCTTGGATTCCAAAGTCCATTAACGTTGCTTAATCGCACTGTTCCGGTTTGTTTTCTCTTTGCATTACCATCGGGGGATACAGGAAGTCCGAAGTTTACGTAATCAAAGAAAGTCGGACCATGATTTCATATGACGACAGTGTTCGTTTAAAGGTTCAATAAAATTGTCCTTGCTCATAGTTTTTTCTATTTATATTTCTTTTCTTTTAAAACTGGGAACGCTCGTCAACGAGGTTACGCCCTCTTTTTCTGTAGCTTGTTGAACTTGACCCGCAGTGTCAACAACAACATAAATACAAACAGAAAAATTCCTTCAAGGGGTTTATCATTTAAACGTTGCGTTGAATCTGTAGCCCTCTTATTAAAAATTTATTGCTGATAATACCCCCAACAGTAGTCATCCCCAATGTTGTTACTCGCAAAATTTGAATCAAACGTTGTCGACCGGCTAATCATTTTCCCTCTGGTGAGGTCCAACAAAAAGTTGTTTGCCATTATTTTTCAGTTTTAAGAGTTAACTCCGCTGTGAATGGAACTCTTTCATTCTGGTTTTGTTGCGTAGTTGAAAAACACGCGTCTCGTTAAAAGTTGTGACTTGTAACCTGTCTGTGAAACGATGTACCACGAAAAGGTTGCGTGTTTGTCCGAGTGCTATGAGAATGAGAAGGTAACGATTAATAAAATTAAAATAAATAAATTTCCCAATAATCAAACCGTCGCCTCGTGACCGTTGGTAAATTGATCTTGGCGATGGCATGACCACACATTTCATCATTTTTAAGAATGACTGCTTCCATCTTTTCATGCCCAAGTCTTGCCCTAACTTATGGTGGAAAGGGGGTGACTCAAAAGGGACCACTGCCCCCAAAAAAAGTTTCGTTTTCGTCCTTAAGTCCACATCAGACGCCTTTAAAAATTATAACAATTTATAGAGTTCTTGCTTTCGTGTACGCTGTTCCTACAAATTACTGACCAGTGGATAATTTAATTATGCGACTCTCAACATTTACATCATCAAGACGGACGTTATCTCCTCTATTACATATTAATTAATTTATAAGAGATGCGAGTTCCTCTTTTTTTTTTCTAAGGCCGGATTGTTTCTTTTTATCTTGTCTGTTCCAAAGTCGAGTTTCTTGGACGCCCTGGCATTGAAATAACGGACACCCTGAAGTTTGGCTTTGTACGCCCATTTCCCAGGCTTACGTTGTGGAGCCGCCAGATTTTGGAAATGGCCGCCCAGTGGCAAAATTTATCTATTCCTCTTCGGCTGTGTTTCGCTTTCCCACAGTGTAATTTTTATATTTTTGTTCGTATATGGATAGAATCATTGTGTAAAAGTTGCCCCGTATAAAATATTATCACGCGTTAATCCTATGGAATGTTCAATGCACGCGGGAATGACATAAGGACGTGCCCCTTCCCTTCTTCCCAGCCAACTTTTTTTTTGTCTTAGCGACGTGCTATAATTCCCAGCTCTTGAAAGTATGATTTCTAGCTGGTGAAGAACGAGAGAAATACATAAATATTATCTTGTCCATTTGAAATGGGCGATTATGATCAAGTGGGGGTAAATAGCATGAGAAATCATTTTTACCTCGCGACGCTTTCGTCTTTAATATTTACATACAATCCTTAAACTTGTTCGTGCGTGGTTCGTGTTCGTTCTCGGCCCCCTAATTGATTATTCTGTTCGATTTAGGAGCCCCCTTGACGCTTGCTGACGTCGAACTCAGGTAACTTCCGTCGTATTTTACTTTAGGAATAAACCAAATGCTGAGGGCTTAGCTAGTAGCTTGATATTTTATTTTCTTTATTTTTTTATTACCAGTAACTTGGCCTCCTCCTCCTCCTCATACCAGGCTGTTTCAATAGGAGCGTTCCTGAATAACCCCCTCGCCCCTCTGATCTCGTCGGTTCAAATCAAAGTGCCCCCTGCCCCCCCCCCCTGTTCATCCGTTGCACCTACCTGAGGTGAAGCTACCTGGCTGTGCATAGTTTGCGATTTTTTAAAAAAATCTCGTGAACCAGTGAACTACAATTCCTCGCCCAGGGTCATGAGGATTTCTTTCTTCTCACTCTCCCTCTCTCCCCGAAATTTTAGCCTTTAACCTCTGCCTTATTGCGCTTTTCTTCCTCCCCCACCCCTCCCCAATTTTACGCAATAATCATGAAATTGTCTAGGATGTCGGCCGCACGTGTTTGTAGGCAAATTGGCTTTACTACTGTTAACAATTATACAGTCCAATCCATATGGATTTATTTCCCGGAAAAAGGCGAGAAATACCGTGTTTTCTTATCGTTCTCCCCCACTTCTTTATGCAAAGATGCGTCCTTGCAATTGTCCTCTGGGAAAAAGTAGACAAAAAGGACTTATTTATTGTATTTTATACGTTCGCCTGGTAGCCCAATCGAAGACCTTGGGTTTTTGCCTAAAAAAAAAAGTTTCCCAAGCGTCATCTTTTACAATCGCTGGCTTTTTTTATTATTTATTTACAGAATTATTTAGGAGGGGCTTTTTAAATACAAAAACGCGCCATTTTCGCGACGCACGTCCATTGAGTCTAAAGTTAAGTCGGTTGAGTGTTCAAATAAGGGGTACCTAGCTTTTGAAATAGTACCTAGAAAACAGGACAAAGACTGATTTTCTTCAAGGTAAAAGAGTGTTTTTTTTAGTATTTCTCGTTAATCCTTCAAATGATTCAATAATTACGTTTAAATTGCAAAATTTCTGACGTCGTGGATTCCGTCACGAAATCGTCGTTGAGATAATTGTTTTCATTCTATTGGTTAGGAGATGAAAAATTGACCGGTTCTGTGTTTGGAAGCCCCTGGGAGTCCATTACGTTGTAGCAGAGCTCATCCTGAGATCCTGGCTTGTATAATCGCTTTCAATAAGTTGGCTTCCACTTTTTTTTTTTTTTTTTTTTTTTTGCAATTTGTAGTGACACGCTAAAACTGTTTTTGTGTGTGAGTTCAACCCAAAGTTCCTCCACCCCTTCTTCGAGATCTCCCACCTTGCCGCTAAAAAGTGTGGGTTGACATTATTGTTTCCAATTGGCTGAGCTAAATTGACCAATCACGGGCCAGTATTTGCATTAAAATTGTGTTTTCGATAGTTATCTTAATTTTTTTTTAAATATTCGCCCACTCCCCCCCCCCTCATCCAAACAGTCCCAATAGAAACGTGCCACCATAGGTGGCCTGTCGCCTGAGTGAATCGATGACTCTTCCTCGAGCTCCAGGCCTGTCGGTTTGGTGGGAGCCGTTAGAGAATTCTAAACTTTATATTAGTACTATCGTCGTTCGGTCTCGAATATGCAAAGATCATGGTCATTGGCTTACTTTGTGCTTCAAATCTTCAGTTGGTGGAGGTGGGGGAGCTGAAGCTCTCCGAATGGTTAATAGCGCATATTTATACTCTTACCGTGCTTGACTAATTTGGTTTTTATCGTGTTTTATCGACCATTATCTTAGTAATTAAAACGTCTTCCGCGGCCTCAGTTGACTCATTCCTTGACAAGTACAGGGGGAGTTTTCAAACCCGGTTGGTATATCTATCTTAGAACCCACCCGAATTATTAACTTTAATAAACGTTTGCGCTAATGTGAAAATTGGGGGTACAATTTTTATTTTCACCAAATCTTTAATTGTTGCTACTGTTATCCATCGTTCTCTACTAATTTGTGTAACGATTAACCTTTAGTGCTTAATGATCAAATTGGATGACTTTGACGCCCCATCCGGCCCGCTCCCACCGATATTCCAGAGTCAGGAAAGAAAAAAGAAATGATTATGTCTCTCGTACTCTTCTTAATGATACAAGCGTTATTCATCAAGAATTTCCATTATTATCGCTTTACCCCCTTGTTGTTCAAAAACAGATGGCGCCCCGAAGTTGCAAAGTGTGCGAAAGATTGAGAATGGCCAGTGGCACCATACAGAACGGCCGGACTCTGTCCGGGTCTTCCGATTATCCTTGTGAGTTTGTGACGCTGTTGGAAGCTGGAGTTCTTAAAACGATTCTCATCGACTTTTCTTTTATGAAAAAAAAAAAACAAATCAGGCATGCCTTGGTTCGGCATGGATATCGGAGGAACTCTGACCAAACTCGTCTATTTCGAGCCGAAAGATATAACGCAGGACGAGGAGAATGAGGAGGTTGAAGTTTTGAAAAATATCAGGAAATATTTGACGAAAAATTCCGCCTACGGGAAAACCGGTCACAGAGACGTTCACCTTCAGGTAATTGAAAAACTCGGTTAATGTAAATTACCCCTAATTAATCAATCGCCCCCTTTAATTAACAGATGGACAACGTTGAAGTCGGGGGAAGAAAAGGTTCCGTTCACTTTATAAGATTTCCCACGAATGAGATGGGTGCGTTCTTAGCTTTGGCCAAAAAGCAGGGGATGGCTTCTTTAATAACGACCGTCTGCGCCACTGGAGGTGGGGCATTCAAGTTTGAATCGGCGTTTGCCTCTGTAGGTAAATTGTTTTTCCGAAGAAAAAAAGAACATTAATTTGTTATTGCATGTTAGTTTTATTACTTGAAGCTTATCTATTATAGCAAACTATTCCGACCATTTTGCCAATTGGGGAGGGGAGTGTAGGCTTACCATGAAGCAAATTACCTGAAAGGCTGGTTGCAGTAAATTAATTAAAGAGACAGCGGCTGCCTCGGCGGCAAAATTCATTAATTTTGTAATGGCCTACGCAACCTATATCCATATCTTAGGAAATGCGTGATATAAAGTGATGAGGGGGGAGGGAGGTATTTTATGAAATGGTAGTTTTATGTTTGTTTTTAAGGCAATTAAATACTGTGTTTTATTTTTAATGCTATTTATGTTTTTGGCTGGTCCCTTTAGGAGGTAAACGTGAAACTAGCCAAATATGACGAATTGGATTCGCTACTCAGAGGAATGCACTTCGTTGAAATGAACAACCCCAAGGAGGTGTACTACTGGTCAAATCCAACGCTGGAGGATAAGTGTAAAAAAGAAACGTACGATTTCAGTCAGCCCTATCCTTACATTGTAAGAGATGCGTCCACGAAGTCAATTGGGACGTTCTGGTTAAATTTGTATTTCAATTTCCAGGCGGTCAACATCGGCTCTGGAGTGGGCGTGCTAGCCGTCTATGGACCTGACAATTACAAAAGAATATCTGGAACCAGGTAGATTAAACTTTTTTCGTGTATTCGTTTATTCGTCCCACCCCGTCCTTCCATGTTTCACACTCTGGTTTTGCCTATGATACGGAGAAAGTGGGAGACCTCGAGACGGATGGGGTGCTCTGCTCGCATTCTAATTTAACGCATCGAATAAAATTGACAGCTTAGGCGGAGGTACCTTCCTGGGTTTGTGCTGTCTTCTAACTGGATGCAACACATTCGAAGAAGCCATTCAACTGGCCACAGAGGGTGACAACACCAAGGTGGATAAACTCGTCAAGGATATCTACGGCGGTGACTACAGTCGTTTTGGTCTTCCCGGGGATCTCGTAGCTAGCAGGTTCACACCACGATTGTGTCTCATATTTTGTTTAATTTCTTCGATGAATTTTACCGTTTTATTTGTTTCAGTTTCGGACAAATGAACCTCCCGGACAAAAGACAACACGTAACGAAACAGGACTTGGCCCGTGCCACTCTCGTCACAATCACCAATAACATCGGCTCCATCGCAAGGATGTCCGCGTGCAATGAGAAAATAAATAAAGTTGTATTTATGGGCAACTTTCTTCGAGTCAATTCAATCTCAGAAAAATTGCTCGCCTACGCCATGGAATACTGGTCTAATGGCACGCTTAAAGCGTTATTTCTACAGCACGAGGTAACGTCGTCTCTTTCGCTTGTCCGATTAACATTTTAAACCACGCAATTAATTTTTATTTTTACACCCTTCAGGGATACTTCGGTGCTGTGGGTTGCCTCGTGGCGTTCAACGAATTCAGTTGAGACCGTAACGTAATGAGCTGCAAATTGGATTTAATTTTCATTCAATTTTATTTTTTTTCTTTTCTTCGAGCGCAACAATTATTATTGTTGGTGTTTTTTGTTTTACCCAATTTTACCGCCCCCCCCCCCGTCACCATCATCTTTATACTTTGGTTGCAATGTACTCTCCATTCCTTCACGTTCTAGGCAAGACTTAAGCTGTGATGATTCATCTAAATTGGTTATTGTTTTCACATTATTTTTGTTGTGTAGTCTAAGATTTCGGTTGATGTTTACGGCCGGAAATCATTCCAAAAGTTGAGAGAGGTTGTCGTTTTTACATCTTATGTATATTTATTTTTTATTTATATTATTGTGGCATACTTAAAACATCGTTAAATCTTATTTGGTTTTATGACGGTTAAATAAGCATGTCTCGCCTCCACAAAATTGTGTAATCTTATTAGTTCCTAGTTAAATAATGTAATCGAACACACTGTGAAACAAGAGTGAAATGGTGAAACGAAGTTTTTAATGGGCACTTCTAGCTGGAATATATAAAGGCAGACACCTTTGTGCTGACGGATCACACGGCCGCTACCCACGGGAAATAACGTAAGATCCTTGAATCATTAGTAGGAAACGCTAGGACAACACCTTCACCTGCTCGCCTGATTGGGACTCCGTGATGATTCCCCGTGATAAATGCTTACGCTCATGAAAGAGCGTAAGCTGCTCTCAAAGTGGCTAAAAACGACCGTTTCACTGTAATTTCGACCTCTTGAAAATGTCTGTTTTTCACCGTAATCGTTGACCCAGTTATAGTTAATCGCAAGTTCTGAAACATCGGTAAAATCAAAGATATATCAGGGTTTCTCATCACGAGTCAGAAACTCGAAACGAATTTTCCATCAGACGAGCCGTTGAAGGAGTTCTCCCTGTAATTCCGGCGATTTTGTCCGCTTCGACCCGTATTCCGACATTCGGATTAAAATTGGGCCAAAATGGCAAATTCACAACTGAAATGGCGAAAAGATATGCTAATGATTGCGAATTGGATGATGTGGGGAAGAGGGGGTTAGACGCGTTTACTGGAGGGAAAATGTTCATGTTATTTGTAAACAAACAATTTTAGAGTCGCCTCAAACAGGGGCGGATACAAAGGGTGGGCGATGGGGCTGAGCCCGAAGTTCCGGAGGCATCGAGGGCCAGTGCGGCCGGAGGGCCGATGCCTGCCTCCCCCCCCCCACTATTTGACGGATCCTAGTCCTTCTGAGAAAACTGGTAACTACAGATTAATTTTTCTCGGGTAATGGTCCTTAAGGTAAGCCTACAGAATCCCGGAACTGGCCTATTATAGGTACAAGGAGACAAATGAGAAAACCTATCAAGTAGGGTTTTCTTAAAACCGGGACAACCTTCAACCCATAACTCAAGACACAAGGCTGTTTTACAGCGTACAGCTTAGAAGTTGGTTCAAAATTCACTATTGAGAACACCCAGAATACACGTACTGCCTGCCGCAGCAGTTTGTGCCTCACCCTCATGCTGCACACATTTTCCCCATAATTTGTTGTCTTATATCTGCACCGATACCGATTTTATGGTCCCGTTGCAATCTTCAGGGAACTGGGCGTTAGGACTTGACCGGGGCATTAGGCATACTACCTCGTTAGATTCAGCTCAGCAAAGCAGATTGTGATCTTTGTGTGTAGTTTTTTCTCTTCCACCCAGGGGCGCCGTGTCCTTAGGGGCGCGTCTAGCAAAATGAGCAGGGGAGAAGGAAGGTGGACGAGAAAAAATGGCCTAAGAAGCCCATGAATATTTCAAAGCTATAAAATAGTCGAAAATTGAAGTTTTTTTTTTTCTTCTTCTTCAATTTTAGCCGTGGATTAACGAGCTTTTCCTCTACACTTTGTCCGCGAATAGGTGATTTTCCTTAATTTTAGCTGCGAAGTAGCGTTTTTATCCCATGTTAGCGATTTGTCTCAATTTTTGCCATGAATTGAAGTTTTCCTCGATTTTTGCAGCAAATTAACGATTTTTTACCTTTTCAGCAGTGAATTAGCACTTTGAGCTGCAAGTACAGCGTTTTTCCTTTATTTCCGCCGCGCTAATTTATTATAATTAATTTATCAATATTGGCCGCAATTTTTTTTTCAACTTTTAGCTATAGAAGCGCTTTTTTCCACGTATACGTCCGAAGTTGCCTTCAGAAGCAACAGATTATTGTCTTTTGCTGAATTTTAGCCCCGAGTCAGCGTTGTTACTAAATTTTAGTCGTGAATTGGCGTTTTCTCTAATATAGCCGTGAATTAGCCGATTTTTTTCATTTGAATCCGCGAATGAACGTTTTTTTAGACTATCCGCAAATTATCCGACTTTTTACAAATTTTAGCTGCCAATTAACTATATATTCTTTTCAATTAAGTCCGCGACATTGGATTGTTCCAAGTTTAGCCGCTAAGTAGCGCTTTTTGTCAAACTTCATTAGAGAAGCTATTTTTCTCAATTTTTGCCGTTGATTAGCGTATGCGCCAATCTTAGCAGATAATTAGCCATTCTTCTCAATTGCCGTCGTGAATTAGCATTTTTCGAAAATTAGCTGTGAATTGTGGCTTTTCACATTTTTATCCGCGAACGGGCAATTTTTTTGCAATTTCAGATGCGATCTTGTCATTTTTCTCAATTTTAGCCCCGAATTAGCGTTTTATTCTATCTATTAGCGGTTTTTTTGCCTTTTAGCGCTTACAGAAAAGCAAAAACTGCGTCACGTCTCAATTTTACCAACAGCAAATTAGCGTTTTTTCTTCATTTAAGGCATAAAGTGGCATCTATACACTGCGAATCAGCTGTTTTTTCTCAATTTCGGTCTGGATGTTTCATCGAGGTACCGCGAATGAAGGCTTTTGAACAGTTTTTGCCACAAATACTAGCGATTTTCCCCAACTTTTTGCAGCCGTTGGTACTTGCCTGCAAGAATAGCACATTAGTACGCCTTCTCATCTTTATCCGCTTACGGACCTAAGAAAAACAAACTGGGGAGCAGGGTATTCTCTCTATTTTAGCCGCAAAATTACCCCCAGAAGGCTGCGTTTTGTCTCAATTTGAGCCTTCAGAAAAAGCGCTTTTGTGGACTAAATGGATTATTCAGCTGCACTCCTTGCTGATCATCTGCAAGCACTCCATCCTGGTTCGGATTGATTGAAAATCGTCGAAAGGAGCCAATATCGCTGTCAAACTGCATGCCAAAAACTCGTTTTCACGTACCTACAAACATGAACATAAGCTATTACTTCTTCACCTGTGCCTTTTCGCGTGCGTCAGAGGCATGCGTCACAGCGGTGTGTTGAACGTGAGGAATACGCTATTGCATGCCTAAAAAAAGCTGAAGGACGCATGCGTTGTTGAAAAGGCGTGTTGAATTGAAAGAGGAAGACGAAAGCGCACAAGTGGAGACATGCTATAGATCCTTAATATCCACATTCTTAGGCCCACATAGGGAGCCCGCGGTGATCCGGCCCCCTCACCCCTGTCTCGGTACGCTACTAATTCACGAACAGAAGTAAGAAAAAGCGCTACTTCGTGGCTCATGTTTCCTAAAAGCTTCCGCGAATAAAGTACAGAAAAAGCGGTAATTCATGAATGAAATTGAGAACAATGGCTCAATAGCGGTTAAGATTAGGAAAAATACGAACTCACCGCAAAAACTCAGAAAAAACGCTAATTCACCGCTAAAATGGCGAAAAATCGCTAATCCACCGATAAAATTGAGTAGCGCTGAAGTGAGGGAAAACGCTAATTTGCTATTTAAATGGACAAAACTTCAAATTCGCAGCTTCTAAAGGTAGCTTTGTGCCAGAAAGTGAAAAAAGCGCTAATTCACAGCCAAATTCAGAAAAAGCTTTACGTAGTTCGCGACGAAAATTGGGGAAAAACTCTAATTCGTGGCTGAAAGGTATAAAAATCTATAATTTTAGCGGCTAAAATGAGGAAAAACGCTAATGTTGTGTGGTTATAATAAGGATAAATGACTAATTGGAGTTTAAATTGAGAAAATTTGCTAATTTACAGAAAATTGAGAAAATGGCAAGCCGAGGCTAAAATTGAGAAAAATCGCGGCTAAAGTGAAAAAGTATCGCTTATTCGCGGTTGGAATGGGGGGAAATATAGAATTCACCGATGAAATTGAGAAGAACCACTGAAGTGTTGGAAAAAGTGTGAAAAAAAAAACACGTTTTTCGACAAAACGGGTGGGTGGATAGCGCTGGCTAGTGGGTAACTAAAGCATTTTCGGCTATGCGTCTACATGACGTTTTTGTGCTTCCAGGTACGCACTATCACCAGTGCAAGTGTGTCGGCTTCCTTCTGAATCACTCCTGTATAAATGTATACTGGGCCGATATTTTCCCAGTGCCCCGGGGCCGGACAAATCTGTGTATCCGCCCCTGCCCTCAAATGCTTCACAAGTAAGAATTTAAGTCATTTCCCCTAGGACCATCTATCCCCTCCTGAAGAACTTTGAACCTTTTTTAAAAATCTTAAAACGCACCAATCGGGTTGCAACTTCCGTTATTATCCTTGAGTTCACGGGTTAAATCACCGGTATGCTTTTCTTCCCAACCTGAGATTGATGCAAGTTCCCCATTCACTGCAAAATTATCAGAAAACGCTATTTCACTGCTCAAATAGAGAAAAATCACTAATTCCCGGATAAAGTTGAGGAAAAACGTTAATTCGCGGATATGAAAATGAAGAAAATCACTAATTCGCGGCTGAAATTGAGAAAACGCAAATCCGTATAGCTTCTGAAAGATTCGAGGCTCAAACTGAGAACCAGCGCTAAACCATAGCAGAAAGTAGAAAAAAAATGCTTATGTGGGGCTAAAATCTAAAAAACAACGCGGCTAAAATTGAAAAAATATATTAATTAGGGCGGCTAGCAAAAAAAAAAAAAACACTAATTTTCAACTCAAACTGAGAAAAAGTGCGAATTCGCTATTAAAAATGAAATCTGTAGCTGAAAATGAGGAAAACGATAATTCGTGGCTAAAATTGAGGAAAAGCGCTAACCCGTGGCCAAAATTGAGGAAAATCACTAAAAGTTCGAGGCTAAAATTCAACAATAAACGCTAATCCATAGCAAAAATTGAAGGAAAAAAATGTCAATGTGGGACTGAAATGTGTTGTTTAGAGAAAAATCAAGGAAAGACAAAAAAAGAATAGTAAAAATTTATTCCGGAGGATCTTGAGAAAGTAGTTATTTATTGACAATTTTGAAGATCAGAAACTTGGAAAGGAGCTGGTAATGAAAATATTGATTAATTAAAATTCTGGAAGAAAGACACAAATAATTAGTGACGAACCAAACTCACTTCAATATTAGCTTTTATGTGTTCGAAAAAGCGATGCCGCACTAAGGCGGCCGAGGAGACATGACGGTGGTTGTCGGCGACGGTATCGAAACAGAAAATGTTGAGGTCGACGACGAGTGTGAAATGTCGGAGCCCAGTCAGTCGAAAGGCGACGAAAAACGATTTTCACGATGAATATAATTAAATCGATCAGGCGATTAAGATTTGGCCGAAGTCAATTCTACGGACGAGTGATTTGTACCTCGAAAACACGCGTTACGACGACAAGACAAAAATGGAACAAAAGTCACCGCTCTCCTCAAAGGCCAAAAGGCAAGTGAGTCTTAAGCGCCCCATACACGTACAATAAATATTGCGCAATATGCGGGTTGCACAATAAAATTGAGCGTGTGTGGGTAGCATTGAAGGGTTGCACAATATATGGTGCAACCCATTTTCATTTTCAGACATCTGGAAAAAAATTATTGTGTCGTTTAATGCCAGTATTGCGCAATATCCTGTCATTCGTGCATTTGAAATTCAGCCAGAAGCAAATTTCGCCCAAGCCTAGCCTTAATTTTCAGTTGGATGAATAGGGAGAGAAAAACTCCACAAATTTTAGTCACGTAAATTATCGAATAAGCCCGAGGGCACAATATGCGTTTTGTCTGGACGATTGGTCGGAGCGCAGGTCAATAGGACTGATATTTTTCTTCTTCTTCTTTTGGGCTTTTTACGGTAATATGCCAATAGTATTTATTTGTTAATAAACTGTGGTGAGGGGAGGACGGCTTATTTCGCTTAATCGACCGTGAGTGAGTTTAATTTTCTGTGGGTCTGAGTCTGACTAGTGCTAAAATTTTGGCTATTCAATGGATTCCGCTACTAAACAATTCATTCTCGAATTTATTGAGACGTATCGTGGGCTTCCGGCCCTTTGGGATGTGACATGTAAAGACTATTGTAATCGGCCCAAAAAGGGGGCACAGTACGATGTGCTGGTGGAAAAGTACCGTGAAAAATATCCTGATGCTATAACAAAGCAGAAGTGATAAAAAAACTGAATTCTCTGCGCACCAACTTCCGAAAAGAAATAAGACGTCTGCGGGAGGTGGAAAAAAGTGGTGCTGGCGCGGAGGATGTCGAAACAACGCTTTGGTACTTCGATGAAATGAAGTTCCTTTTAGGACAAGAGACGCCAACGGCTTCTATCAGTACGATGGACTTGGAAGCCAGTCAATTAATCTGATGCGTATCAAAACAACGAAGATTCCGACGACCCTTTAGTAAGATGCCAGTTGAGAATTATTTTAGTTCAGTTCAAAAAACATAATACTGTTCAGTAATGTTGATTTTACAAACATTTTTCAACATGGCGAGGTGGTTTGGCCTACAATATTCCATCGCCATGAAACTTGACCTTCGTTGTTGAAGAAATTGGAATAGGTATCCCTAACCAATTTGGAATAGTCTGATGCGTTTCTGGAGGTAATGTTAGGCTGAAGAGGTGATCCCCTTTCAACCACGCCACCCAGCAAATCCTCGTTATCCACGTGATTCCTAGTCACATAAGCTCGAGGTTGGCGTTTTCGCAAAAAGTTGTGCGGGTAACAACAAGCCAAGACAATGATTTTATCTTTTTTTGGAGACAGTGGTATCGCGCGCTGAAGCACTCCAAACCTGCTGACCAATATCCCGAAAACATTTTCGATTACACGACGTGCCCGACTTAGTCTGTAATTATTAATTCTTCTCTCCGTATTTAATCCTTCTTGAGGGTATACGGCTTCATCAAACTTTCTGTCAGTGAGAAGGCGTCATCTCCCACGAAAACAAATGGTAGACTTTTTTTGCTATTAGGCAGTTCCGCGTGGAATTCCCAAATTCTTATCGGCAAGCGCTTGCCCAAACTTCGTCGATCGAATTACACCTCCATCTGATATTCGACCGTTTATTCCGACATCAACCATGATGAACTCATAATTTGCGTTAGCAACTGCCATCATCACAATGCTGAAGAAGTTTTTATAATTGTAATCTAGCGATCCAGAATTGAAAGGTTTCTTTATTGCAATGTGTTTCCCATCTACTGCTCCCAGACAATTTGGAAAATCCCATTGATCGCCAAAATCTCGTGCAATTTGTTTTCATTAGTTTTCGCTTTTTGGTACCTGTAATTAATTAATTGGAAAATTCAGCTATTTAAATAAGTCGTTCGTTTTGCCTCCTTTGATTTATAATGTTTCACTTTTTTTTATTATTTATAATTAGAGGGTTTCTATAGTTTACTTGGTTTGACTGGGGTAAATTCGCATAACGTTAAATTCCCTGAAATGAGTGCTATACAATAATGCGGTGAGCGTGGTCAGAACCATGAAACATTTTCAATTATAACCGAAAGGTATCATTTATGTGAATTTACCATCAGCGAGGCTAGGTTTGGTGCTTGAGTAACTGTTGAATTCATTCTTAGGCGAGAAATGAATCTCAGAAGAAGAAGAAGGGAAAAAAGAAAAGAGCACCAGAAGATCACACTGAGGAATTGGTGAAAATGGCTTGCAAGCGCTTGCAACAGCCACCAGATGAAAATGAGATAATTGCTGCAGCGTGGGCAATAGAGCTGAAAAAAATGGATCCCCAACAGCAGATATTTGCTAAAAAGGCCATAAACGATATTCTTTTTGAGGGACAAATTGGGAATCTAAGTCTAAAAATTCGGTCAAAAACAATCCAATTCCATCCACATCTACCTCGTACAGTGATTCTCCACCCCCAGCCCAATTCAATAACTGTATGCCCCGAGAATCGCCATTCAACCAATACGACTTCCCGGCACATTTGGGTCAAAACGGGAAACAATTTTTTTCCGGTTAAATTGAAAAAATGGCATACTTAATATTGAATTTTTATACATATACAATTCATACCTATACCTCTGCCTTTTCATTTTTTCTACATTTATTATAAATAATCTACATTAACACAAAAATACGGCTACAACTTTGTGCATGCATTATCTACTAATCCTCGTAGTTTAAGCGATCTAACTAAAAATTCGAAAATAATCAATTTCAATGTTGCAAAAATTGGTTGCAATGTAGGTAAGTGCATTAGAATTTGATGAAGTACCTGTATGAGTGAGAGATAACGTTGAGGAATGGAGGAGGAGTTATTTGGCTCGGTGAATCATCTATTAGTAGCTTAGCGACAGAATACTGTCATAATATGCGCGAGAGTATATTTGACTGAAGAAATTATGGGTAGCGATCCAAGTGTGGATAGGTGACCCAGCTAGGAAAAGCCCGCGACCCACTTTTGAGTCGCTATACCCATAGGTAGATAACCACTGAACGTTTCAGACGTACATTGTAACGATTTTGGGAGAAAAGACTCAAATTGAATACCTAATGTGTTTAGTATTTGATAATGTCGACTTGTCCAAATGTAGTCTATACGATGAAAATGTGAAAGCTGAAAAAATGCTCACCGTAATGTAATCCTTGAGACAGTTGATCAGAGCAGTGCACGTTTCCATCACTTCATGCTGATTGATTGAGGGGAAACCGCGGTAAAGAACTTCATATCCTCGAAACCACTCCCTGTCGCGAGATACCGCAGGGTTATTGATAGACGCTGACTCGCTGGAATAGCGTCGCGCATTATAGTGTCCATTTTGCGGATCCTAGGAGAAATTATTCCCAGGAGTTCGTCGAATAGTTCACCATCCATCCGTATAAAGTTACGAAAATCGTTTGGCTCAAATATCCTCAATTCATTCAAAAGATTTTCGTAGGTATATTTTTGCCCTGTCGATGAACCACTGCTTCGACCACTTCCTTGATGTGCGACCATTTCTCTTCTTCTTCACTTTGCCCCCTGCACTCAAGCCCACAGCAATCAAGATGCAACTCAAATCAGAACCACTCAGCATATTTAGGTATCTCTCTGTCTTGACGGAGGTAGCAGGACAAAAAAATAAGTTTATAGTTTATACTCGAGATTGCACAAATTATTGTACAACCTTCAATACGACCATCATACGGTTCATTCCAGTGGGTGCTCACTCAAGGCGGGGGGTGCAAAGCTTCGAAGGGGGCACGTCTGATTGGCTCCCCCCGAGATCTGTACCAACCTAACTAATTGTCAACAAAAATTTAAACAAATTGAATTAATTATTTTTTCTAAAACTGAATTATTTGTGTTCCTTTTTCTCGTTAATTTAACGAGTGAAAATTGTTTTTGTACGAAATTATTAGAGAATACTTTAATAATTGGCAACATTTTTTTCTATCCAAATTGCGGTCATTTTTTTGAAAAAAATTCTGCTTTTTGTTATTAAAATCAGCTGAAATGAATACTGGAGTGTGGAAAAATCAATGATTTATCGCTTTCTGCATTTTCTTCGAGTGTAATTTCGTTGTGATTAGAGTGCTGAGGTAATTTTCCCCGTGGTTTTTTCATTTTCACATTTTCCGACGTAACGGACACGACGCCGGAAGAGTTGAACTGCATGCTCACTTTAACAAAATGACCAAGTAAGTATCTACATATTTTCAACTTTACTTAAAATAACTTGCAGGGGGGTATGTATTCTTTATGAACGCAGTTAGTTTCTAGCTCGATCAAATAATCAAATCCCTCCTAGTGAACGAAATAAAGTAAACTTATTTTAAACTTATGGGGGAGAAGTTGGGTGCCAAACGTTTCTTTCAACGGCAATTAATATTTAGTACTCAGGAAACAGATCTAAGAGAAGCAGCTTTACCTGCGCATGGTGTTGTAGAAGTGTTTTAGGGCAATCTGGAGGGCTAGTACGTTTTGCACGGAAGTATAATGCGTTCATATAGTGGTAATGCCTAGTATTAGGAACCTGGTACTCTGGAAAAAATAGAACTTTCTTTTTATTTTCTAACCAAGCCCAGTAAGCAGAATATCAGGGCGAAAAGATGCCGAAAATTCCAGTACTTGAGCTACCTCATCCATAGAAACAAGTGGAGACGTGGAGAGTTAGGAAAAAAGTAATCCATTTTATAGGTGATGATGACGTTGTGAAGGTTGATCTATCACTAATAATAACACAGAAAGAACAGGACAAAACCTTTCTAATTAGTTTGGAGAAAAGTAACTTTATTTCTCTCTATCTGGGTGCCAGTACCACAAATGCAGGGATTTCGGGGATATTTTTGCTTCGACGTCCTGCCTAATTGCCTATACTGAAAATACTTCCACGTGTATGAGAAAATACCGATAGTTCCTTTTTCCCAATCTTTTTGGCTATTTTTTGCCCTTCAGTAAATTGTTGTGTAGCTTTTGGTTGTTTTTCAAGGGGAGGAGGTCGATATACTTCGAGCCCAGTGAGAATCTACCGATTCTAATACTTTTTGGCCCTCCATCACCGTGTCAAGCGTATTGAATAATAATAATAATAATAATAATAATAATTTTCCGATTGAAGAAAAGTAGGGCGCGTTTATTCCTACGAATCACCTCCTTGTTTTTTTGTAGTCAAATTGACAGACATAAAAGATCAATGGTTTATATCCTCTGCTTTCACACACTGTGCTTAATTTGAAATACTCCTAATAATTGTTACCAAATGTACGTGTTGTCAATTCTCATTGAGTAGTTCGGGAACACTTCATCCTATTTAGGAGGGGCAAGGATATCCCTTAGCAATATTTCTGAATTATTTCTTTTTACTAATTGTATATTTAATTAATAAATTAATTAGACTGATGTTATCCGGACGACGATGGAAGGGCATAGCCCAACACGATTCGAGTTTCGAGAAAAAATGGCTCCCCGGCGGGATTTGAACCCGCAACCTCTGGATTACCAGTCCAGCACGCTGCCATTTGCGCCACGGAGACGCCTATGGGAGTCGTACTCCCATATCGTACTCCCCGGAGCCATTTTTTCTCGAAACTCGAATCGTGTTGGGCTATGCCCTTCCATCGTCGTCCGGATAACATCAGTCTAATTAATTTATTAATTAAAATACCGGCGACAGATTTATTCAATATATCCATCTAACAACATCTAGATAAGATAAAATTCGGCGTGGTTTACCGATCAGGAGAAGCGCCTAGAGTTTCGAGAAACAATGGACCTGGGTGGGGTTCGGCTTAGCTTATCCCTCGGAGTACGACTCCCATAGGCGTCTCCGTGGCGCAAATGGCAGCGTGCTGGACTGGTAATCCAGAGGTTGCGGGTTCAAATCCCGCCGGGGAGCCATTTTTTCTCGAAACTCGAATCGTGTTGGGCTATGCCCTTCCATCGTCGTCCGGATAACATCAGTCTAATTAATTTATTAATTAAAATACCGGCGACAGATTTATTCAATATATCCATCTAATTGTATATTTCTATTATTTACAGAATGCACTTTCAGCACGATAAATGTGAGATCTGTGGGTGTTTACTTCCCGCAGTATTTTCTATTTCTTGTTGCCGATCCTATGTGGTAAGAAACGGTTTTTCAAAACTACTCAGTATATTTTATTGACGGGATTAAATTATATTTTCTGTTTTAACCATTAGGTGCACCGTTTGGATTAAGTTTTAGAGGAATGAGCGGATCCATTTGATTGGATGGAACGTCCCATGCCGCGATCATCAGATATGCGTGATCTTCTCTTCGAAGACCAACACTTCATGCCTCCAACTCAACACGGACGGAGACCGCTGCTTTTTAATTACGTTATTCCTATACTTTAAGCTCTACTTTAAGTAGTTTCAGTGCTAGTATTAGCCGTCATCAACCCACGTCCACTGAGGTGAACCACGGGGTCTTCCTCCTGTATCACCTTCTCCTTCAGACCATCAATTCAAAATTCATTGCTTCCTCAGGGACGCCTGTTTGTAAATTACGGAGGAATAGTCTTCCTTTACAGTGCTTCCAAAAATTTATTATGCGATTCATCCCACTTCTACTCCAAGCTCTATGATTGGGCGCTAATTGCTATCTAAGTTACCATCATATACGCCATCACTTCTGCTTGTGTGAGCAATCCTCTTTCTTTTGCCTATCTGGCTATACTTTTGGTGTCCTCAGTTCCCTCCTTTCCTCATTAAATTCACGTGATTCTTCTCAGCCATCGACTTCATCCACTGATAAATCAGCCAATTAATCGGTTCGTCTTTCTAATTGCCCAAAGTACAAGCAACTACATAGCAAGATTCAAATGTTGAAACTCCTTCACTAAAAAGTTGAGAAAAAAAAACGCGTAGTTTGGCTCTGGGTGACTGACCAATATGATTGCTCAATGAATTTTAATTCATCAGGTTTTTCACTGTGGTCTGAAATTATTGTTCTGAGCAAAACAAAGGCAGATTTTGAGTGGAACTAGGCTAAATTGGTAGGGAATTCGTCGGTGAGAGGTAGGGAGAGGGGTAACCGAAGAGTGTAAACGGTGAGGGGAGTCCTTAACAATTATTTGTATTTATTTAATTTTTATTGGGGGGGGGGGGCTGGAGCAGATCACGTTGGGCGTTTACCAGACCAGCTGTGTGTATAATATTCTTAAGATTGCGCCGGCCCCGGGGGATCTCTCAAAAATTCGAAAGCCTCTCTTAAATTGAAAAACCAACAGTCCGCCTCCGGGAACCAAAATACCATGTTATGTACGTGAACCTCACCTCCAGATCGCAATTAATTGTTTCCTCCGGAACCTCATAACAAGGCGACCTACAATACCTATAATTTTGTAAAATATTAAATAATGAAAGCCGTGATTCGTAATCCCCCCTCAAACTGACGTATTTTCACCCCTTTCTCAGAGCTGTTCTGTTGTTCTTGAGACGTTCTTCTTGAGATCGTTGCAATGTCCATTGTTAATTCTCTTGAAAACCCTCTAAGTACTTCTCCAATTATAAACTCAGTAGTCTTAAATAAAATAGACAGAAGATTATACTAGAGGTCCAAGCTCATGTCCAACTTTCCTCTTTGTACAGAGAGGTTCATTCATGACTCGTCCCTTCGACTAGAGGAAATACCAGATCGGGGTGGTAAGAATCGCACAAAGCAATTCACTGACAAGCGTATTATAATTTAATATGAATCTACTATGTATATTTTCTTAAAAGCCTATTTTTCTGGTGAATCAGAAAGGGGTGGGGTTGTCGCAAGCTTCGTATTATACGACAGGTTAATGTTAAATCCACAATATTTCTGTTTTATTTTCTGGGCAATCTCAAGTCTTACTCATTCCCTGGTGGGGAATTCGACATAATAGGTATAGGTCTGACTCAAGCCAGGTTTTAAAAGAATGAGAGACACCATGAAAAATATAATTTTCCTCCTGTAAATATGCAATCAAGTCGTTAGGTAGTTTTAGATACTCATACTGAACTGTGAATAGTTATTCAGAGTTATATTACTGTGCGAGCTATACAAGCAACACAGTTTTACTCACTTTGCTGCAATATACCACAACCTATTACTACTTGTGAACCGAATTCTTCCACCTACTATTCTGTAATTTGTATACGGATTCTCATGTTCTCACATCCTATGATGCTTCATGAAGTATTCCTCTTTCATAAACCATTCAACTTGATCGATGTACCCTGAAAACCACTTGAAGTATCAACGAAGAAAATAAAATAAATTAACTCAATTTGACTTCCTGCCTTTTTTATTTTTGAACTTGGAGCTTCGCGCCTAAAAAAACCAGAGGAGGAGTGAAAATTAAACAAAAGTACCATGGAAACAAAATTTGGATGAAGAAGGAAGGAGGAAGTGAAGCTAACCTTCCCATTTCCCCCCGAGAAGCTACCTTCCCTTGGCTTCGAAAATTTAGCGAAGTTTCCCTTCTTTACGACAGTATAGTTATTATTCTATGGTTCATTCCTTTTGTATAAACAAAAATATTGCGCAATAATATTGTACGTGTATGGACCCCTTTATTTTATTTTTCGCTAAAACCAGCTTGTTCAGATCGGAACATATGATTTGTGGCTATAATTGTTCCAAGCCCGAATAATAAATAATACATAAAAATGAAGCTCTGAAGCAGCCGTTTTTTGTTGTTGTTGTTGTTTGTTTGTTTTTTTTTTTTAGTTTTAATTGAAAGAAGAAACAGATGAAGAAAGAAAAGAAGAAGAAAAAAGTGAGAACAAGGAGAAAAAGGAAAAGAAGAAAATTAAAACAAAACAAAATGTGAAAAAAAAACGCAGCTAATATTGAAAATATTCACTATACTGGGTGTTCATGAATTAGCTGGACAGAAGAAAACCATGGGGCGCACCATTTGCCATCGAAATGACTACTTGGAGTTTTTGGAAATTCCTCTTTGTTTCCGAGATATCACACATTTTATGATTTTTTCATGAATTCCCTTTTTCCCCAATTAAACCCAATTTGCTTGCCATACGCTCATAAAATGGTATTAGCCCAAAAATAATTAGGTCATTGGAAAGAGCACAAAATTTCCTTAAAAATATGTTCACTTTCGGGTGAAAATTACCTTCGTACCACACGTGAGAGCAGCCGATTTACCAAAGAAACTGGTGACTCACATTTCCAAACATTTTTCTGACGCGATTTTCACCTCTTCGCCATTGGGAAGAAAAAAATTGAAATCAGTGGAAAAACTTCCTTATTTTGTAAGCTTTCCAGCGTTGTGTAAAAGTTTACACTTCCAGTATTTTTTCGTTGAAATATAAGTAAAAAACTTGAAAAATCCCAGTCAGAAATCGTGGAATTCAAGCATTTTTTCAGTACCACTATAATCGAAGAAACTATCGTTTTCTTATTTTATTTAATTTTTTGACTTAATTATTCATCTTTTATCTTCTTAATTAATAATTTAAGCTCGATTCGTGAACTCATCCCCCCCTCCCCCTACAATAATTACGTATGCACTCATATGAGAGGTGGTGGGGGTCTCTTTCGAAGGAGAGAGGAACTTAAATTATTGACTAAGAAGATGAAAGATGAATAATTGAGTCACAAATAAAATAAAAGAAGAAAAAAATGTCTCCTTGTGTAAAAAAATATATTGTCAAAGAAGTGCATGAATTTCACGTTTCCTGGCTGGATTTTTCAAGTTTATTGCTCATATCTCAACGGAAAAATACAGTAACTACGAACCTGTTGTACATCATTTGAAAGCTTACAAAATAAGGAAGTTTTTCCACTGATTTCAAATTTTTTCTTCCCAATGACGAAGAGGTGAAAATCGCGTCGGAAAAATGTATGGAAATGTGAGTCACCAGTTTCTTTAGTAAATCGGCTGCTCTCACGAATGGTACGAAAATAATTTTCACCCGAAAGTGGACACATTTTATAGGAAATTTTGTGCTCTTTCCAATGAGTTGATTAGTTTTGGGATAATACCATTTTATGAGCGTATGGCAAACATTTAAGTGGGGAAAAAGAGAATTCGTGAAAAAATCATAAAATGTGTGATATCTCGGAAACAAGGCGGAATTTCCAAAAACTTCAAATAGTAATTTCGATGACTAATGATGTGCCCCATAATTGGTTTTCTTCTGTCCGGGTAATTCATGAACACCCTGTATAATAGACACACTAAACTCTAGTTTTCAGCTCAAATAGGGAAAAGTGCTATTCCCGGCTAAAAATTGAGGAAAACGAAAATTCGTGGCTAAAATTGAGAAAATTCGCGAATTCACAGGCTAAAAACGCTTCTACGCAGCTAAAAGTAAAAAAAATTTCGCTCCGGCAGCTGGCGGTCGGAAAGAGTGCATTTCATTTTGTATTCGGATACCCTAAGCCGTCCCAGAAGTAGTAATGTTGAGACCATCATTTGTTTCGTTAATGTTTGACCCTCCCTCGTACTGTTTGCTGCCGGGTTTGTTTAAGCTGAACTTAATGGGAATCAAAGGCTATTTCAAAATGGAATCATCATACCGAATATAATGCTTCTGGAATCAACTGGTGATTTGTAGTGATTTTTTTACCATTTCAACCCCTATTTTCCCCCCTCCACCTTGACCGATTTGGCAAATGCAATACCGACCGGGGCCTTATGACTACTGATTTTTGTGCCAAAGCGCGTTCCGCTAAATTGATTTCTTCGAGAGTTATCGTGCTAACAAGAAAACGGCTATAAAGATATATATGTTACCGGCAAAGTGGGAAACCAGGCATTGTGGAAAATGCCTAGGCATTGTGGAAAAGGCCTAGGCATTGTGGAAAATGCCTAGGCATTGTGGAAAATGCCTAGGCATTGTGGAAAATGCCTAGGCATTGTTGACAATGCCTGGTGAAATCAGGCAATGTGGGAAAAGAGGGTGAAAGAAGAAATATTTCCCACTTTGCCTAGGCATTGTGCACATTATCTAACGCTAAGCAGGCATTGTGCACAATGCCTATAACAGCACTGCCGGCAATTTCAGAATCAGTTTATTTCTTGGGAGTCATAATGCTGTTAATTTATTTATTACTATTATTTAATTTCTGTGAAGGGAGGTAAAATCCCAGCCTCCTATAATGTATAAGAAGGATTTTACCGAAAATTCATCACTGACCCAAAACGGAACCATCAAATACCGTAAACAGATGTCTTACCAGGGGGGGGGGGGGGTATCCGGCTATCCTCGTGGCATTGATGCAGAGGGCCAAGCTCCACACTTGACGACATAGAAAACACAGCAACGCCCCAGACATACCAAAGAACAAGAGGTGGTGAGTCTTGGAGCACCTCACTTCTATCGTGTGGAATCAGTGGCGTAGCTTGTTGAAAATGTCCCCCTTCCTCGGCCAAACCAGCCTTTGACGCCCCTTCGTCCCATGATTGCCAGTTCAAGCTTAAGAGTAAGTTTTTCAATTGCAACGCTGTACGCGGAAACATTGGAATCAGGAGAAATATGGGATGTTCTCGTCGCGTAAAATAATTTATTGGTACCGGTTTCGGCTGACTGCAGCCCTTTTCAACCGTATAAAACCAAATAGAAAAATTAAAAAACAAATAAATTATTAACTACAAATTAAAAATTGTCTACTTGATCCGCGAATTAGCGTTTTCATTTGTTATTTTAGCTGGGAGTGAGCGCTTATGGCGGTGTTTCAGGCGGGTTCCTCGACCCCTTCCGAGTCACCCTTCCCCCCACAAACTTCGCACACAAATTTTGGCTCCATTTCTGCACCAATATTCGATTTCAAAGTCTAATCTCAATCTTCAAGAAGTTCTTCAGTGACGTTAGATCATGCGTTTTAAAATTTCCTCCCTGAAATTACCTTAAAACACTTAGAATTCCAAAGTGTTTTGGGGTTATTTTAGAGATGAAATTTGAAAGAGACCAATAGTGCGTTTTTTGAATGAAATGCACTAAAAGCAAGATCTAACGTCACTGAAGATTGAAAAACGACTTTGAAATCGAATATTGGTGCAGAAATGGAGCCATTTATGTGCGAAGCTTAGGCGAGGGTAGACTGGGAAGGGGTCGAGGAAACCCAACTCAATCTTGATTTTAGCCGGGAATTATCGGTTTTTCTCAGTTTCAGCCACGTATATCAGAAGGTTTTCCCAAAAAGATCCGTTAATTAACGTTTTTATCGATTTTAACCGCGAATTATTTCCTTGTTTCAGTCGCGAATCATTTATTCAATTTTAACCCCGGGGAACCAGCAGCTTTTCTCATATTTATCCATGAATTTTGTTTCCTTCATTTCAGCCGCGAATGAGTGTTTTTTGTCAACTTTAGCCGCGAATTCACGCTTTTTCTCCATGTTAGCTGTGAATTACCGGCTTTTCACAAATGTATCCACGAATTATCATCATATTATCTGAATATCAGCCGCGAATTCGCGCTTTTCCACTATTTCAGCCGTGAATATTAGCGCTTTTTTCCAACTTTTTGCCACGCTCTTGCTCCAAGACTAGCACACTTGCGTGCCTATTCAAGAATAGTTGCCATCAGATACCCCTGTGCCGTACTGGTTGCATTGAGAATTTTTGTGTGTATTTTTCCTAAGTTTGGAGGCAAATGAACCCATTCCTCAATATTAGCCGCAAATAGTTAAATTGTAGTCATGCGAAGTTGCCTCAAGAAACCACGAATTGGGGGTATTTCGCAGTGATTAATAGTGGATTTGTCTCAATTTTAGCCGTGAATTTGCGTTTTTCCACCTTTTAACGGTTCTCAATTTTAGCTGTGAGTTAACGTTTGGCTGTGGTTAACGCTAATGAAAAAAAAAAAAAAGTTTTTCTCAATTCTAGCCCTGCAATTCTAGAGGTTTTTTTTTTTATTGGCATTTTTCTCACCCTATCTGCGAACCAGGACAGAGTAGCTATGGTAGCTGAAAGTCTGAAGTCGGAACGGAGACTAGAGCGCACTTCTTTGCATCCTGGGCGCCTCTCAAGTCTGCCGGTGGAATCCATTTTTTGGTGTGCATTGTATTTTCCGCCGGGCGCTTGAATTAATTGCCGGTATGATTCACTTTTTTGCCAGGAATTTTTCCTTTCTTGACGGGCGGAAAAATCGGTAAAAAAAAATTGAAATGACAGCCGCTGAAAGTTGCCGCTGGAAGGTCTAGAAAGCAACTAGGCCCTCCCCTTCATCCGCTTCTGCCGACATAGATAAATAAATAGATGGTAACAATTCTCCAAGCCCCCCCTCTCCGTGACTGTGGGGGCTATTGCTACGCCCCTGCGTACGTGCAGTGCAGTGACATTAAATTGAGTACCGAAGTTCTAAATGAAAAAATAAGAACTTCAAGCACCACACTTTTCCCACTTTGCCTGAGTGTTGTTAGGTATTATCCACAATGCCTGATAACAGCCAGGCGATGTGAGAAATAATGAACAAATTTCCCACATTGCCTAACAGGGTCAGGCATTGTGAACAATGTCTAGGCATTTCCCACAATGCCTGATTTCCCACTTTGCCGGTAACATATATATATATATATGAATCCTGGAGACCACTGAATTCGTGTTCTAGAGGTTCTGAAACGTGAAAAAAACATGACGTGACCCATGTTTGCCACCATCACGACGAGACCAATAGTGCATTTTCAGAATGAAATGCACTAAAAGACTGATTCTCGGCTAGAACTGAGAAGAAGCGCTAATCCATAGTTAAAATTTAAAAAAATGCTAATGCGGTGCTAAAATGGAGAAGAACCCCCTAATTCGCAGCTAATATTGAGAAAATCAGTAATTAATTGGCTAAAATTAAGAGAAAGGTTAATTTTCAGCCTGAATTGAAAAAAAAAGGGCTAATACACAGTTAAAAATGGAAAAATTGCCAATATGCTCTTAAAATATTGGAAAACGCCAATTCGTGGTTAAAATGAACAGGATTCGCTAACTCACGGGTTAGAAACGCTACTATGTTGCTAAAATTACGAAAAAGCGCTAATTCGCGGCTGAAATATAGGGGAATCACTAATTCACGGCTAAAATTGAGAAAATTCGCCGCTTCCTCGGTCAACTTTGAGGCTAAAATTGGGGAAAAGTGTCAATATTATGGCTATGGTTGAAAAACCCGCAAATACGCGGCTAAAATTGAGAAAAAATCGCTAATTCGTAGCTCTATGGCTATGGTGAACATAAAAATGCTAATTTAACGTAAACATTTAGAAAAACCCGCTATTTTGCGGCTAATATTGAGTAAAACGCTAATTTTAAAGTGCTAATTCCCTGGTCCCTGCAAGGAACCAGGAGGGTTTCATCTCGCACATCGGTTAAGTTTTTTGTGGTATGAAGAACTTTCAAGTTATTGATGACTATCAGAAAATTGACACAATTATTTGTGATTCTATTAGTGAAGTGGAAGACTGTTTTTACAAGGATGTAAAGGGCTTTGGGCTAAACGTTTTATGTATGAACATAAGGAGTTTAAAAAAGAATTTTGACCAGTTTCTAGCTTACATAAGAGCTATGGATGTTGTTTTTCATGTGATTGTCCTGACTGAAACGTGGAATGCTGATCGGTTAAGTTTTTCTATTCCTGGTTTTTGTGAAGTAAAGTCTTTAAATTCTGTAAACAAGGCGGAAGGGGTGTCAGTTTATTGTTCGGATGTATTTAAAATAAGAAATATTGTGGTTGACGTTATCTCTAATTGTAATTCTATCTCAATAAATTTTGAATTTCACTTTCACGTTTTTAACGTAATTGCTGTTTATAGGTCTTTTGGTCAGTGTGTAGAAGATTTTATTCAAGAATTAGACTGTTATTTAGATCGCTGCTGTAAAAAAGTAAATCATATTTTTTGTGGAGATGTTAATATTGACATAAATAAGCCGTCTTGTCTAGTTAATAGGTATTTAAATGTTTTGGCTAAATATGGCTTTATTTCGTTAGTAAATAAGGATACGCGAATTTCAAATTCAAGTGCGTCCTGCTTGGACCACATTTTTGTATTTAACGCTGAGCATTTTGATCTTAGGGGTTTTATTTTGCAATCTGATATCACTGACCATTTTGCGGTTCTGGCTAAACTATCGAGCAGTTGTAAAGTAGACGGTGTGCCTCTGCCTTGTGATCCCCAAAAGTGTAAAAAAATTAATTATCGGGTGTTCCATCAAAAGATTTCTCAGGAGAACTGGTCTGAGGTGGTACACGCGGAGGACGTAGACGCAGCGTTTGATGTTTTTTTTGGCATACTAAAAAGGCACATGGAGACATCTTCGACGACCGCTAAAGTTCAGAAATCAGGGAAGTTTAGGAAGCTAAAGGATTGGATATCGAAAGGAATAATAATTTCTATTAGGAAAAGAGATAATCTTTTTAAAAAACTGAGAAAGAACCACTCCGTGGAAGGTATTGCTTTTTACAAAAAATACAGGAACATTTTAAACTCGTGTATTAAGGAGGCTAAGGGCCGTATTCAGAAACCCTCCTTTACAAAGCCTTAACTAAAGGAGTTGAAAAATGTGATGGTTTATTAAAATGTGTCATCTGTTTCGAAGCGCTTAAAGGAGACGTAAAGGTTAAGGTTGGTTTCTGAATACGGCCCTAAGACTATTTACTATGTAAATAAACTTGAGGTGCTTGGGTATAGTCCAAAAGGAGTTTGGTCAGTAATTAGAGAGGCAACTAACGAGTCACCGCGAAAGTCAATGGGGGTTGTCTCGGAATTAATGCAAGAGGATGGTAGTTTTGTTCAAGGGGACTTTAACATAGCAACTGAATTCAATATGCATTTTTCAAGGGTGGGCAAGCGAATAAAAGAAAATATTGTGAAATCCTTTCCGATGTCAGAGCGTCGAGCACAGACCAGCCTAAAAGGTGTCCCTGAAACTATTTTTCTCCGACCAGTCACGGAGGCAGAAGTTCTCGGACAATTCCATAGACTTAATAAAAATTCCAGTTATCGGATATCTGAAGTTAGTAATTCGGATCTGAGAGTCGTTAAAGATTTGTTGGTAAAACCAATCTGCCACATTATAAACCTTTCTTTTGAAACGGGTAAATTTCCAATTCTTTTTAAGAAAGCTATCGTGTTACCCTTGTTTAAGGATGGGGATAAAAAAGACCCCAATAATTATAGACCTATTTCTCTAACCTTTTCATTCGCTAAAGTAATGGAGGGCTGTATAAAATCTAGGTTGTTAGAGTTTTTAGAGAAACATCAAATTCTATCAGAAAGGCAATTTGGTTTCCGAGAGGGGTTGTCTACACAACATGCACTGTTTGAAGTAACAAAGTTCATTGCAGAGAATCTTGATGAATCTAAGTATGTAATTGGTTTGTTTTTAGATGTAAGGAAAGCTTTTGACTCAGTTGATCATAAATTACTTTTTCTAAAATTATATAGCTATGGAATTCGTGGGTTGGCTTTAAAATTAATAAAATCATATCTTTCCAATAGAACTCAGGTGGTAAAGGTGAACAATGTGTTTAGTGATGAAGTATTAGTTAATTGCGGAGTTCCACAAGGAACAGTGCTAGGACCTTTATTCTTTTTAATTTATATAAATGATTTGTTCTCATTAAAAACTACTGGATTGCCGTACTGTTTTGCAGATGATACGGTGTTCTTGTTTTCTCATCGTGACCCTGAAACTATTTTGGAGATAGTTAGATCTGATTTTAAAATTATTAAAAGTTGGTTTGATTTGAATTTTCTTGCAATTAACGTGGAAAAGACTAAACTTCTATCTTTCGTCAACAACTATAAAGCTTCTAAAATTGATGAATGTTTAGCTGTAAAAGTGCACAATGATAGTTGCAACTCGAATAGTTGTGATTTGTCTAGGTGTTTTTCAATCAAATTTTCGGAATCTACAAAGTACTTAGGCATACATATGGATAGGAAGTTTAAGTTTGATGTGCATATAAATTATTTGATTTAAAATATTAGAAAATTATTTTATAAATTTAAGCAGCTTAAAAGTATTTTTAGTTTCAGTGTATTAAAGAGAATTTACTTTGCACTTTGCCAATCACTGCTTTCGTACGGGATCATTGTATGGGGAAATGCGTCCAAATGTATCACTAACCAATTAAAAGTGGCTCAAAAGACCATCATTAAAATTATTCTAGGGAAGCCGTCTGTTTACCCATCTGACAAGCTTTTTTGTGATTTTGGCGTTTTTACAATAGAAGAATTATACTTGTGGAATACGGCTATTCATTTGTTCAGAATAAATAAAAATTGCTATTTTTTCCATAGGCATAGGACTAGGCTAGCTTCTGTAACTAATATTAAAGTACCTAAATGCAACACCGCGTTGTACTCAAAGCATTCCTCGGTTGTTGGTCTCCGGTTTGCATTAAACAATAAGTTCAATTTCAGCAGTTTTGAAACTATTAAAGATTTTAAATTTTTTTTGTATAATTTGAAGCAGATAAAGGCTTTAAGGATTGTAAGTGTTTAGTACCTTTCGTAAAGGAAAGTGGGTGTATCGTTGCTTACTTATATTGTATTCTTTAATTTATTTTTCCTATTTCTTTAATTTGTATTCAAATGAATTGGTGTTTGAATGGTAATTGTATTGTATTCTTTAATTTACTTTTTTCATGTTATTATATTTTTAATAACATTAAGTTCATTTTATTTTTGTTTTTTTCTCTAGCTAATTTTTACATTAGACTTATGGCTAAGCCTACTCCAGCTCCCTCCTCAAGTTTTCCTTTTGGGAGCTGGCAGGTAGAAACCAATAAGGTCAATATGTACTTCTTCTTATTTTTTACATTTTTAGAATATTTGTTTTTGTTTTTACTTTGTATTTTCGTGGTTTCTAATGCGAATAAATAAATAATAATAGATGTAATAATAATAATAGGAAAAATCGCTAAGTTGCAGCTAAAATTGTGGAAAACGCCAACTCGAAAAAAAGTTGAGAAACATCGCTGATTCACACTCACAGGATAAAAAAAGCTACTTTATTGCTGCTAAAGTTGAGAAAAAGCGCGTGTTTATGTCTATAAGGTGGGGGGGGGGGGGATTACCCAATAATCCGTGGCTAATTTGCGGTGAAAAGCGCTAATTTGCTGGCAAAGTTGTCCAAAAGCGCTCTTTCGCGGCTTAAATGGAGAAATTCGCGGATTAAACTTGGCACAAGCTCTGTTTGGCGGATAGGTTGTGGAAATAGCGGTGATTTGTCTAAAATAAGAAAAAGGCCTCGGCTACAATGAGGAACTAACATGATGTTGAACTCTGCCCCAAAAGTATTTTTTTTGTGACCTTTTGTGCTTAATTAGACATAATGTATGAAATTTCGGCACTAAAAGTCCTAAATTTATTTGTTATTTAATTATTAAAAAGACCAATTTTTTATGCGAGTTTAAACGTTTGTGATTGGTTGGTGACTCGTGTCGTCACTGGGCACTATCCGCTCATGTTTCTCGGGGGAGGACCGCATAAAACTGAAATAATTACTGATTTAAGTCAATTATATAATATTAACCAGGACATCGCTGATGTTGTTTTAAGTCAGAATTGTTACGTGTTATTACCCAAATATGCTAGAAACAAACAATTTTCCTGAAATTCCGGACTGGATCACTGACTCATGACGTAATCAGTTTTGTTGTTGTGTTTACAACCTTATCATTCATCACTCGTAAAATTAAGTAAAATCTCCAGTCGTCTCTCATCCCTCAAATCGTTCGCCAGTAAAGTTTTTAATTGTTTTAACGCGTTGAACCTATCTGTCAGTCTGTATCACTCAACACCTTGAGTTGGCCATCACCACGGTGTAACAACTTCAGGGCGGGGATATGACGAATTAGGCAGATGAACGTCCCGCGCAAACTGAAGTCGTTTCAAACAGGGGGAATTTTTTTGGACATTCGAAAAATCATTAAAAATAAAATAAACGTTTTTTCGGAAAATTAACTTCACGTAGTCTCTTAGGATAGCAAGTGCTATCATTGGTGTGAATTTCAAAAATTATGTTAGTTCCTCATTGGGAAAAGGCCTTAGCGGTTACCAATAGA
The DNA here is from genome assembly GCA_038030265.1 of Corythucha ciliata. Classification (NCBI taxonomy): domain Eukaryota; kingdom Metazoa; phylum Arthropoda; class Insecta; order Hemiptera; family Tingidae; genus Corythucha; species Corythucha ciliata. The sequence continues at coordinate 5,901,968 of CM075937.1, read as the reverse complement.
AGTTTATATTAGGTATGAATGATTTGAGACTTTTAGGGGCCTCTCGAAGATTACCGCTCCGGGCCCCGATACGTGTAGGCCCGCCAGTGCCCACCCCCACCCGTCGCATTTATTCAGCATGCTCCGAGGGATATAAATATATTAAGCCACGTGGTAAATTGACAAAATGACCCAAACGCTCATTTCTAGCTAGCCAAATTTCGAGTGGCGCTCGACCCCGTCACGTGACACCGTGAGAACTCATTGGGGCGTCCCGGCTGAAGCTGAAACCGCCTGAATTTGTCACTTCAGCTATTCAAAATCGGAGGCCACCCCGGCACCCCCTCCCCCCCACATACTTTTAAGGCTTCATCGGAACCGTTTGGTGATTTTCTTTGGAAGACACTCATGTCTCGACAACTTAAAAACATTTACCGAAGAGAAAAGAGCATAAAGAGTAAAAAAAAATGTTGAACGATAACCGCTATCTTATCGTTTTGGAAAGGGCAACCGGTTGTTTAGTTTTTCTGTACGCAACGCATACGTTGTCTTCTTTCTCATTATTTGTGTTTCAAGGCCGCATTTTATTAACGCACTTATGTAACGCTCCTCATATTTGCCTTACAACAGTTTTATTCCTGTGCCTTGGTCGAGTTATTCATTCCATTAAAAATGTCGCTGTCCGGTGTTCGCCTACTCGTGAGGTTGGGTGTTACAAAACGTGCCACAGTTTTTGCATCTCAAATCAGATTTGCCAGTACGTATATTTTACCGATTTACCTTTCGTTAAGTCAGCTTCATTATTCATAAGTTATGGCAAAAAGCAGGGACAGATAGTTAAATCTACCAGCCTTCAAGAGGCACGTTGCCCCCCCCCCCGCTGCACCTCTTTTGTGAGGGAAAAAATTGTCCATTGGTCCCTCAACCGAACCCTTTAATGTCGTTGCAAGGGTCATTCCCAGAAATTAGACTTTTCTTTGTTTATACCAGGCACCTCCTATGAATTCATCAAGACTGAAAAACGAGGTGCCAAACAGAATGTTGGAATCGTCACGTTGGATCGACCCAAAGCGTTGAACGCTCTCTGTAAGGGCCTGATGCAAGAACTGACCCAAGCCGTTCGACAGTTCGACGGTGACGAGTCCATCGGTGCCATTGTTTTGACCGGAAGTCAAAAAGCCTTCGCCGCCGGTGCCGACATCAAGGAAATGCTCAATAATACGTACGCTCATAACGTCACCGTAGGTTTCATCAACGAATGGAGCGACATTTCCCAATGTAAAAAACCGATCATCGCCGCCGTCAACGGATATGCCGTAAGATTTTCAATTTATAATTTCGTAAGAAACAACCGTTAGAAACTTTATAAAAACAAATTCTACAGCTCGGAGGTGGCTGCGAATTGGCCATGATGTGCGACATCATCTACGCCGGTGACAAAGCTCGCTTCGGTCAACCTGAAATCAACATAGGAACCATTCCAGGAGCCGGTGGCACTCAGAGAATCGCCAGAAGTTGTGGGAAAAGCAAAGCCATGGAAATGTGCCTCACGGGGAATCACATCACGGCTGAGGAAGCAGAGAAAATGGGTAAAACGCCTCTTCCCCCCCCCCTCTTTCTAGCCCACTGAGCCGGTAATGGTGAATTCGTGTTTAGGTTTGGTCAGTAAAGTTTTCCCAGCAGACAGCCTATTAGATGAGGCCGTCAAACTTGGTGAAAAAATCGCCGCCCAATCCCCCATCATAGTCCAACTGTGCAAAGAATCTGTTAATGTCGGTTAGTACCTATCTGAGTAGTTGTTTTGTCTCCGAATGATCCTATTAATTCCAAATAATTCTCAAAAGCTTTCGAAACGTCCCTACAAGAAGGCCTGCGTTTCGAAAAGAGAGCGTTCTACGGCACATTCGCGACGGTAATTCCTCATTGGTCATCGGTATAATTTTCAACTTCTAATCCGCTTGTTAAATTTACAGGAGGACCGTAAAGAAGGCATGTCCGCGTTTGTTGAAAAGAGAGCCCCGAGCTTCAAGAATAAATGATCATTTTTTAAAAATATTGTTACTCGTTAAAATTCAAGAACATGAGGTTATCGAATACAAAAACGTTCCTCCCTATCCTTTAAAACAATTTTGTAACTGACCCTTTATGTGGTCACTGGTCAGGCGTTTTCTTAATTTTGGGACTGACTGGATTGTTGGAGTCGAAAATAATATTTTGTGGGTTTTTATCGACGACAATGAACTGCGTATAACTTCTTCAGATTTCACTCACAAGGAACGGTGTGTTGGGGTGAAGCCTGGTAGAAAAGCGGGAATCCGCCCTTCCCTCCCGATCTATTATTGCAACGAGAAACTGAAACATGTGATGAAAGGAATATTCTGATGTTTCTCAGAACTGTATACTTTCGTTGAATCATAAATGAGCGATGATGATCAACGAGACGACACTGAGCGACATCCTCAATGTCGGAGAAGTACGCAAGACTTGCGTGAAAGTCCTCAACGTGAGGGTCCACCACCGCCGAACACACCAACATCACACCCGGAAACTTCAAGCATTGGTTCGCACGGCGGTAAACAAAAAAAGTCCTCCCTCGTGGACCATAAGGGTACTTTATTCTTTTTGATACGCAATTTTATTCAGCGGAAGAGCCCGGCACAAGATCGAACGCTTCAACCTCCGCTCTGAACGGTAATTTTGTTTGGGTACCACTAAAAAGTGGATTGCTATGCTATATTCGCTTGATTTTGAATTTGTAGGAAGCGCGAGTACAACACGTGTGCGCTTTCAATCACAGGAATCGTTGAAGAATCGAACCGAATCAAGGTCGCAACCTGATTTCCAGTCAAGTAACGCTTTTGAACGATGGGGAAAAGTTTCGTAAAAACTCAAAAAATAATGTTATTTTTAGCACCCTTGGCGACGCCGTTACATCGCTCATTGGAACTACAAAGTAGCTCCACGAAGAGTAAACCACCTCTCACTAAATATTTGGATTAGTACCAACCGTTTTCACAACTTGATTATCTATCTTGTAGCTCAATCGTCAACGGCTTCCATCACATCGAGATTCTGGCATCATATTGAACGTATCGTAGTCCGCCTAAAAACTTGGAAAGAAAAAACCGACACAACGCCACTTGCGAGCGTGAAATCGGAAGAAGTTCAGCCCATAGTCATCGATAAAAGCGTTCAAACGTCAGTCATTTCCCTTCTACAAGAACCGAATCATGACAAAAAACCACCACCTCCAGTAGCAGTGAAGCCGACCGCGAGCAGTCCCCCTCATCATTCGGGCTCTTTTTGTGGGGCGAGGGCTCAAATACCGGGTTCTGGTCACCGGAAACTGCCGCTTTACTAATTGGCGTCATAGTGGCCGCTGTGGTGACTTTGATTCTGGCAATACTTGTCTTGCTCAAGTACAAGAAGGAGACATTGAGCTATCAAACGGAAATTTCATCGCCCAAAGTAGACGTAACAAATGACTGGAAAAGTTATTAAAAACTTTACATTTCTATTTATAATTTTGTTTAGGGCTGACCAAAAATACAACGCGTAGTCGTCTTACTGATAATTTTGTTCGCCCTCAGTCGTTTGAGAGCCACCGAGCGCTTCTTCCAGCTTTGTCTTCTGCTCGTCGCTGAGTTGCTCCTCGATTTCCGCGCACGCCTTTTCAATCTCGTAATTCTTCCTCACAAGTTCCTCCCACATAATTTGCAATTTGGAGATTTTGTCCCCGGCCTTTGTTTGAGACTGTTTTCTTTGCCAGTTGATTTCCTGAATTTCTTTCCTTTAATTTTTAACGAGCCCAATAGTTTAAAGCACTCAACTCCCCCCCACCCCCCACCAACTATATAAACATGACCAAAATTCTCACCTTACGGCTTGCAATTGTTTTTGAGACACAGACAAATACTTCATGAGGAGTTCAATATAACACCGCCAAGCTTCACAGCCGTATTCCAGCATTAACTCCAAATTGCAGATCCTAAAAAAAGAAAAAAAAAAAGAGAGGAAACATACAAGAGGAATAAGTCTGTACCGCTCTTTTCAGCACGAAGAATAGTCAAGTACCTCGTCGCCTGATGTTCCAACTGAGCCATTGAATTTTCAACGCACTCCTTCCAAGCGTTCAAGTCGGACATTTTGGTCGCCGGTGGTGGAGGCAATTCGTACCGTTTCATACTCAGCGTGTCCATGGGTAGGCGTTGTTGATATCGTTCGAATTCGTTTTTGATCAATTCGGTCTGCGTAAAAAAGTAAGACAGCATCCCTGAACGTATGTACTTTCAAGGAGAAATCTGACGAAAAAGTCAAAGTGTCGCATTACACTTACTTCAAAAGCGTTTACGTTAAGGGGTGGTAAATGCTCCAAATAATTCTTCGTGGGCCTATACCGCCTAGTCTCTTCCTCGACCAGGGCAAGAGCCTGAAATCACAATGTACATATTACAAGATGGTTATGAGGCTCCCCGGACAGTGATCGGGCGGCCTCTGCAAACCGGGCACAAAGTGTCCAAAAATGCCAGATTCACGGGAAGAACCCATTTAACGTATCGTCTGGTAGAAAGTCCGCTTAAAATGTCAGATCCCCTGAGTGGTGGACCCCCCGGGGTACGCAATATCACCTAATTTTGAATTTTGGCCATTTTTTTTGTTGCAAAAATCGCTAAGAGGTTAGCGGGGTGATTTTTTCAGTGTTTCGATTCGGCCCCAACGCCTTTTATAACCTCGGTCAACCTCTAACCTCGGTCGGTTTTAGTACCTCGGTCAATTTTTAACTGCGAAATGCTGTCGGGCCCGGCCATAACGCACCTGGGAACTGTACATAGAGTCAAAGGTGGGGGGGGGGGCGAAAATGAGCGACGATGTATTGGTTTGGACCGATTGTCTTAACTCATTAGCAGGTCAGTGAGCTTCTTCAGCGCCGCAGCGCTTTCTTGGTCACAATTCGAACGCAAAAAGCATTTGAACATGCTCTGAATGGCGGGGAGGGGGTGAGCTGTCGATTCTGTCCCAAGAATGTGATCTCACGAAATCGAAGACTGCCCTTTGGCCAACGTCCATGGCAGTGACAGTTCGGGGTCAGTGGACTCTTCAAGAACCTCGAGGGCCCATCTTTCGGGACAAAATGGACACTTTCATGGTTTCAGAGTGAATGATTAGTCCCGTGCCCGACCACGCGCGGGTCCAAGCTTTCTCTCTTGTCTTTGTCTTTTTAGATACCTTAAACCCTCAACAATCTGGCAACTAGGCGCTCAACAATAGCAGGCAGAAAATTAGATCTGAATAAGTACTCACAGCTTCGCGAACGCCAGGATCGTCATACCCTACGTCGATGTACGGAAGGGCATCTACCACTGCTTCCCCAGCCATGTCTATTGGACGAAAATGTTGCAAAACTTGCTTTAGCACTAATTAAACACGGATTTAAGCCATTAATTAATTGAACCAACTTTTTAAAATGCTGAAACACTAAAGCGACTCTTCGGGACGGGGCGCAGGGTCGACAATCAACAAAAAGCGGAAGGTAGGTGTGAAGCAGGTTATGAAGCTTCCCTCCTGATAATTTCATCCGGCTCTTCAACTCTTCCAAGGAAATTATGTCTAATTCTCACTTATTTTTAAGTTCCGGGTTCCCCAGAGTGACGCTAAAAAATGGTTTGGGTCGTTACATTAACCAGTTGCAACGAGTTGTCATCAAATTTTGCAAAACTCACGGTGATAGCAGCGGAGTCAGGTGAGCGCCCCAGATTATGGTTGTTTATTCTTTATTGCCTTCTTCACTCTAAATCTGGGAATTTATGAATAATGTCACTGTGCGGAAGGTCACGAGCGATGTCCAACGTCCAGGGGTTGAGGGTGAATGGTCATTTGTATGCTAGAGCTGATCAACTTTGTTAATCCTGCAGGGACTTTGTTGAATCTCATTTGGTGGATTTTGCCCGGGGCAACCCGTCTGTAACTGTCTACCTGAAACCAAGACGCCACCGTGCACCCACACTAACAGCCGAATTTTGTAAGTAATGCCCCCCCCCCACCCCGTTACTCAGATCACGCTCGTTTCGTCATCCTCTACTCAGGCAACGGTGAAAAGTCCTACATGAACCTGCACAATATGTCCAAAGAGGAGGTGTTCAAATGGCTCACATTGTTCACACAACAGGGCGGTCGCCAGGTGATGCGCTATAGAAAACACTGGCACACTGACTCCCCGAGCATTCAAGGTGTATGGACTCCAACGACTTTTAGAGACATATCGCTCAACAATGAGACTTTTCCTTCGGTAAAAACCGACTCCAACCAGACTCCCTTAATGAATTTTGAATGACTAAAATGTATTTTGGGGGGCATTCAGGAGAAATTCATGGGACCTAAATTGCGGCCGTTGACAGCCACAGAACTGCTTGTGGCCATGGCTGAAAAGGAGAAAAATTCAGCCAGTCAGGTTGACTAATGCGTAAATTTAGCATTGTCTACTGTAAATATTGTACCTAGACAAGTTTAAAGAAAATCTTTAGTTGTTGAATACTTTTTTTGGTTACCCTAATCATTCTGTAGACAACCGGGAGGGGTTGAAGATAGAATTCTACCTTTTCATCGTATAAAGAAATTAATAACAGACAATTTATTTTCTTACCTTCATAGACCATAGCCCTTTAACATTTTCAAACAACGCTTCTTCTCAACCAATGAGTACTCTTTTAAATTTGTCCTAACGAGTTTCATTTCCTTCAGTATGTTCGAGTCTTTGGGGCAGCGTGATTGAGCGACGCTCAAATCTTGAAGGGCGAGATCGTAGTTTCTCATAAAACGATTTGACTGCGCACGTCGAAATAACGCTTTTAGGTTATACGAATCAATTTTAAGGGCCTGCGCACACCAAAGACGTCAACATTTAGAACATAATTATCGTGGATGACGGAGAAAGGGAGGGCTTGCTCACATCGGTGCATAATTCGGCTGCTTTTTTAAACTCGTCGAATTTCAAATGAACGGCAGCTGAGTTCAAAAGGCAGGACAATTTTAAATTACGTAGGGCGGTGGAACGAATACGCCTGTTTGGCCCGAGCCCCGAAAACCTGGACAGGGAACTTTGTTGTACTCTTTATCGGGTCGAGCACCCCCCCCCCCCATCTTTACGATACCATTCGACGTAACGTAAAGCCTTATTGTACTTTTTTTTGGCTTTTACGTAGTTGGCCTCGGAGAAATATTTGTTACCAGATTCTTTTATTACGGAGACTATGTTAACCATCTCTTCGTCCTGTACATAAAATAATATTCACGTTAAAAAGTTTGGTATGTCTAGGCCAAGTGGGGTTTTTAGTTTTCACCTCTATCGCCTCGTCTCTTTTGACCCAATCATCTGGATAGGTGGGGACATCATCCTCTGAAGGACCATCTTCGTTTGACCAATCAGAGCCGGGCGTCACCTCACCGCAGTCGCTGATGAAACATTTCTAATTAAAAAAAAGAAGAAGGAGGAGGTAAATAATATCAGCCGAGTGATAGCCTTGAGCACGGATGTCGTAATGAAGGCAGGAGGAGAGATTTAGCGTGCAGCAGATGCGAACTTGCTGCACACCAGGAGTCCTTAGCTAGTATACCGGTATTATGACTCACAATTGATGGCTTGTGGTCGTCATCAATCGCAACTCTCATAAGCTCTCTGATCACACCCATTCCGTGGCGTACTTTGCCAAAAACGACGTGAGTTCCGTTCAAATGAGGGCAAGGCGCTGCCGTGATGAAAAACTGAGAACCATTGGTGTTGGCTCGACCGCGATTCACCATGCTCAGCAAACCACTGGTATCGTGCTGCCAGACGAATATAAATAACAGTGTCTTCGCGACTTTTTTTTATTTAAAAAACTAACCTTAAGCGTGAAATTTTCATCGTCAAAATTGTCTCCGTAAATGCTTTCGCCACCAGAGCCGTCACCGTGTATAAAGTCACCACCTTGTATCATTACTCCGGGAATGACTAAGGAGTAAATATACACATGTCAATCAACAGGTTTCATTAACGCTCTCGTACCTCACCTTTGTGAAGAGTAGAGTTCCTATAAGAGAGCGGAAGCCCGTATGCTCCATATCCCTTTTCACCGGTACAGAGAGCTCGGAAATTTTCGCTGGTCAAAGGAACAATGTCTTTGAACAATTCGATGACAACCCGGCCAACTTGTTTTTGACAGAAAAATAACACGTTAGATACAGCCGCGTTTTCCGAGAAAGGGCTATCATACAAACATTAAAACATTATTTAAAACACAAACCATCCTCCCGTCCGATGCTTATGTCTAGATAAACAAGAGGGTTGTCATTTCTCACGTCACTGACATACCCCATAGTTCGTCTATAGTTACGGTCGGTAAAACGACATTAATAGAACCCATTAAAAGGTAAGAAATTCTTCCTAGGGATATATTTGTTGAATTCGAGGAAACAAAAAGAGTCCGCGATGATTCTTACTGACAATTTACAGCACGATTTTGATGGGTCAAACTACCCTAAACAAGAATTTACGTAACCTGGTAGCCTGCACGAACAAAACCTTCGTCAAAACTCAAAAGTGTCCCTTGTCGTGATATGGGCGGGAAAGTGGAGGCGGTCTTTTAACGGTCGTTTCCGCCCCCCACCACTGTCAAAACACTAACGCACACATAGGAAACTCTTCAATAAACCGAATTTTATTATTAATTAGGCCTTTGGACGGCTTCGCCTAGCTACGTGACTGCTTAAATGTTTGTATTCAATAGCGATTTCCCTGCACAGTAGGTAAACCTACCGTCCCATCCCATTGCCCGGACTGTCCAGACTTGGGCTTCAGGGTGGATTGCACATTTCGATTTCCAGAGCTGGTTACTGGCCTAATGAGAAGCTCATTTGCTAGAATCCACAGCGCAATTCGAGAGTTTTCCCATGTTTAACAACAAATGAAATAAACAATACTTTCAATCGATCTTTTTCATGCATTTCTCTTGGTTCAATAACTACAACCCCTCAAGTTCATAAAATTTCATTATAAAACAATAAATTGATAACGTTTACAACGCGTTTCGTTGGAGATTTTCAACTTGAAATTTGGCATTTAAAAAAAAACAAACAGAAAATAGACCTAAGTGGCGATGGGAGGGGGTGATGGGAGGGGGTAATTTCACATTTTAGCCATCATTCCACCCAACCTTCACACTCTTGAATCTATCGGACACCTTTCTGGCCCCATCATAGCCTTGCCCGAGAACAAAATTACTATTAATCCCTGATTCATCCAGACATTCCAGAATTTTCTTTTCGATAAATCGCTCCGTTATGGAATGAGTCGAGTAGAGGCTGGTCTGCTAGTCTCATGAAGTTCGCCCGGATGCAGATCGACGTAAGTCGATGATACGAGTGCGAATCTTTTACCCGATTTAAGGGACAGTGGTGGCCACTCTTTGATGTTGGGAAGGAAACCGCGTACTCCACGACGGGACTCATACTTTCAGCTCAAATCGAAATACTCAGAAACAATTTGGACCATATTTTTGTATTTAACGCTGAGCATTTTGATCTTAGGGGTTTTATTTTGCAATCTGATATCACTGACCATTTTTCGGTTCTGGCTAAACTATCGAGCAGTTGTAAAGTAGACGGTGTGCCTCTGCCTTGTGATCCCCAAAAGTGTAAAAAAATTAATTATCGGGTGTTCCATCAAAAGATTTCTCAGGAGAACTGGTCTGAGGTGGTACACGCGGAGGACGTAGACGCAGCGGTTGATGTTTTGTTTGGCATACTAAAAAGGCACATGGAGACATCTTCGACGACCGCTAAAGTTCAGAAATCAGGAAAGTTTAGGAAGCTAAAGGATTGGATATCGAAAGGAATAATAATTTCTATTAGGAAAAGAGATAATCTTTTTAAAAAACTGAGAAAGAACCACTCCGTGGAAGGTATTGCTTTTTACAAAAAATACAGGAATATTTTAAACTCGTGTATTAAGGAGGCTAAGACTATTTACTATGTAAATAAACTTGAGGTGCTTGGGTATAGTCCAAAAGGAGTTTGGTCAGTAATTAGAGAGGCAACTAACGAGTCACCGAGAAAGTCAATGGGGGTTGTCTCGGACTTTAACATAGCAACTGAATTCAATATGCATTTTTCAAGGGTGGGCAAGCGAATAAAAGAAAATATTGTTAAATCCTTTCCGATGTCAGAGCGTCGAGCACAGACCAGCCTAAAAGGTGTCCCTGAAACTATTTTTCTCCGACCAGTCACGGAGGCAGAAGTTCTCGGACAATTCCATAGACTTAATAAAAATTCCAGTTATCGGATATCTGAAGTTAGTAATTCGGATCTGAGAGTCGTTAAAGATTTGTTGGTAAAACCAATCTGCCACATTATAAACCTTTCTTTTGAAACGGGTAAATTTCCAATTCTTTTTAAGAAAGCTATCGTGTTACCCTTGTTTAAGGATGGGGATAAAAAAGACCCCAATAATTATAGACCTATTTCTCTAACTTTTTCATTAGCTAAAGTAATGGAGGGCTGTATAAAATCTAGGTTGTTAGAGTTTTTAGAGAAACATCAAATTCTATCAGAAATTTGGTTTCCGAGAGGGGTTGTCTACACAACATGCACTGTTTGAGGTAACAAAGTTCATTGCAGAGAATCTTGATGAATCTAAGTATGTAATTGGTTTGTTTTTAGATGTAAGGAAAGCTTTTGACTCAGTTGATCATAAATTACTTTTTCTAAAATTATATAGCTATGGAATTCGTGGGTTGGCTTTAAAATTAATAAAATCATATCTTTCCAATAGAACTCAGGTGGTAAAGGTGAACAATGTGTTTAGTGATGAAGTATTAGTTAATTGCGGAGTTCCACAAGGAACAGTGCTAGGACCTTTATTCTTTTTAATTTATATAAATGATTTGTTCTCATTAAAAACTACTGGATTGCCGTACTGTTTTGCAGATGATACGGTGTTCTTGTTTTCTCATCGTGACCCTGAAACTATTTTGGAGATAGTTAGATCTGATTTTAAAATTATTAAAAGTTGGTTTCATTTGAATTTTCTTGCAATTAACGTGGAAAAGACTAAACTTCTATCTTTCGTCAACAACTATAAAGCTTCTAAAATTGATGAATGTTTAGCTGTAAAAGTGCATAATGATAGTTGCAACTCGAATAGTTGTGATTTGTCTAGGTGTTTTTCAATCAAATTTTCGGAATCTACAAAGTACTTAGGCATACATATGGATAGGAAGTTTAAGTTTGATGTGCATATAAATTATTTGATTAAAAATATTAGAAAATTATTTTATAAATTTAAGCAGCTTAAAAGTATTTTTAGTTTCAGTGTATTAAAGAGAATTTACTTTGCACTTTGCCAATCACTGCTTTCGTACGGGATCATTGTATGGGGAAATGCGTCCAAATGTATCACTAACCAATTAAAAGTGGCTCAAAAGACCATCATTAAAATTATTCTAGGGAAGCCGTCTGTTTACCCATCTGACAAGCTTTTTTGTGATTTTGGCGTTTTTACAATAGAAGAATTATACTTGTGGAATACGGCTATTCATTTGTTCAGAATAAATAAAAATTGCTATTTTTTCCATAGGCATAGGACTAGGCTAGCTTCTGTAACTAATATTAAAGTACCTAAATGCAACACCGCGTTGTACTCAAAGCATTCCTCGGTTGTTGGTCTCCGGTTTGCATTAAACAATAAGTTCAATTTCAGCAGTTTTGAAACTATTAAAGATTTTAAATTTTTTTTGTATAATTTGAAGCAGATAAAGGCTTTAAGGATTGTAAGTGTTTAGTACCTTTCGTAAAGGAAAGTGGGTGTATCGTTGCTTACTTATATTGTATTCTTTAATTTATTTTTCCTATTTCTTTAATTTGTATTCAAATGAATTGGTGTTTGAATGGTAATTGTATTGTATTCTTTAATTTACTTTTTTCATGTTATTATATTTTTAATAACATTAAGTTCATTTTATTTTTGTTTTTTTCTCTAGCTAATTTTTACATTAGACTTATGGCTAAGCCTACTCCAGCTCCCTCCTCAAGTTTTCCTTTTGGGAGCTGGCAGGTAGAAACCAATAAGGTCAATATGTACTTCTTCTTATTTTTTACATTTTTAGAATATTTGTTTTTGTTTTTACTTTGTATTTTCGTGGTTTCTAATGCGAATAAATAAATAATAATAATAATAATAATAATAAAATGACCCTAAAAATCTCTCAGTTGGGCGATTTTTAGAGGAAACGGCTAAAATTTAGAAATGGATGAAACCGCGTATAGTGGGGTCCAGGGGCGGATCCACAGGGGGGGTAATGGGGGTAACTACCCCCCCAGGATTTCAGAAAAGTTGATTTTTTTAATAAAGATAGAGAGAACATCACGACGATTTCCTGAGGACAAGCAGTGGTTGGCAATCTTATCTGTCAATTCTCTCATAAAAATGCTACCCCCTCCCCAGCAATGCCAATTTCGTAGCCTCACCTTTTCATAAAGTGAATCTTCATGTATGAGATTGTGCAGAAGTCTTTTCATGTTGAGAAATGTATCATTAATGTAAAGAGCTGCACCTTTTTGGTACTGTAACGTGCGCTACGCAAGGGTGACGAAGGTTGCCGGTCCCGAGGTTGCCTACGACATTACGGTGTGGGACAGGGGGCTGAGCTAAGAGTCCAAAGCTCAATTGAACGGCACGGCAAGTGTCGCAATAGACAACCTAGTTTCAATTCCCCTCTTACCCAATCCTGAGTTTTCCAGGTTGACGGAGTGCCGAAATAAAGGAGTCGTTCGCCAGCCACCGGCTCGTGGAAGTGTAACTGTTTAATTGTGCCCTGAGAACCATCGTGTCCCCCCCCCCCAGTCGTCTCTTAGTTAAAATTATAAGTGGGTTGGGTTTGTTTGGTTAAGTTAATAAAGTTTAGAGTGTGACTCGTGATTCTTTAATTTGTCCTGTCTCCCCTGTAACGGCCCCAAAAAAAGCCCAAAAATCCCCCCCGTTACAGTACCTATTAGACCGATGAATACGTTCGTCCTGTTTTCGAAGAAAATCAAATACACCTTACCTTTTTGCAGGGTAAATTACCTCTCCAAGATGTTTCCACCATGAAATTTAGGTGGAAAACTCATGAGCCATCCTTATACACCCTGAATCACACCCCAAAATGTCATTAACTTTGGAATTGTGTCACTAACAAGTTACCTGACTGCTGGTCTATACATGTAGATGGTTGTTTGAATTCTAAAGGAAATTCAGTGCTCTACAATGTCTCAAAGCTAGATTTTCCTAGCAGCGCAAAATGCTCAGCTCAGCGTCATTTAAATTGTTTCCCAGTCGAAAAGTGAAGATGTAACTAGGAATAAATGTAAAATGCGCTGCGCTCGCTAAGCGTTTTGAGCCGCTATAGGAAAACCCAGGGGGCTTATTCTCTAACTCCAAAGCAATAGCTTTTTCGAAGTCATATGTTTATTTCATTAATTTTCTTCAAACAAATGAATGAAATAGACACATGGCTGGCGAAAAAAATATTGCTTGTTGTTAGAGAATAGGCCCCCAGTTTTACGGGAAATTTCCATAGAACGCGTACTACTTTTCGAGTTACAGGCAAAAAAACTCGGGTTTTCGGCGCTTCTAAAGTGGGGCCCTTCTGGTGGGGAAATTTTGGTGGAAAACTCATGAAAATGACTCATTTTCTTTTATAGCAATTAAAAATAATAATAATTAGCGATTTTTTGGCAGAAATTACCATTTTTGGGGAAAAAGAGTGCTCTTCAAAACCAGTGGTTTAACCAGTAAGACCCAGTGCACACTTGCGTTTTTCCAAGCTGCGGCGCCGCTTTTAAATAAGTAGTTGGAGGGAACTCGAATTTCAAAATGTATATCCACTCGATTGAAGCTCTTTACACTTTTTAAAGATGAATTGGCGTTTGTATAGCCAAAGCTATGTATCTTGGGATATATTTAGTCCTTGTAATATTGTCAATTAATAAGTGATTAGGACCTTTGTTCGGGTCAAAAGTGGTTTAAAAGGTAAAAAGCTTCATCAGAGCTCCACATTCCGTGTGTTAAAAGAGGCCTCTGTTCCATTTTTCAATGCCATGTATTGATGTTGCCAGGCAAAATGTGCCGCTAATCGACCGCGGCCGCGGCGGCGCCGCAGCTTAAAAAAACGCAAGTGTGCACTCTGGGCCTAAAATTCAAACGATCCTTGCGGTTTTTAGCGTGTTAAAAATCGTAAGACCCCGTTCACAATCTCTATGCTTTCGTTGTGTGGTGTCCATGCAACCTATCAAAATGCTTTATTTTTCGAGGGAATAAATTTGTTTGGTTGCATAGACTCCACACAACGCAGACATAGAGTTCAGGTGGTATAGTTGTTGTCTCTCCACATTAATTGTTTTTATTCTTGTCAAATCGATTTTCGGCCTGTCTAGGCCATCATCAGGACCCTAATTAACACATCATCTTTAGTACAAACGCAACCCTCTTTGAATAAATACATTTAAAATTGAAACCTAATTATCACAGATTAAACCTAAGATTGAACTAGATTGAAACCTAATTATCACAGATAGGATCAAATTTTGCACTACTTACATTATTGAAATAAGCTTTCGTGTGTCTTCCACACTCGTTGACTTCCTTTACTATTATAAATAGGGAAAGATTTATTTTTATTTCGACAGCTGGGAATGAGAGGGAGAAGAGAGATTAGTGGTGACGAGCTCCCCTCCTGTCTTTCATTGAGACACGCTATCCCCCAGATAGCAAGGAAATATTACCCGAATATTCCTTGATTATCTTTTTGGAATTTACCTTTTTTCCAAGAATATTCGTGGAAGATATTGGTTTTTTTGCGAATATTGTATGGAGGTCCAGACGGGACAGGTTGTATATAATCCGTGAATGTTCCAACGGAATATTCTACTAGAAGATTCGTGGAATATATTCAGAACGATAAGTTTGAACGTTCAAAGAATGTTTTTTTAGAATCGCTCCAGAATATTCAGATATATAGTGTCGGGTACGAATATTGTAAGGAGGTCCAAACGGGACATGTTGTATATATTCCGTGAATGTTCCAAAAGAATATTCGCACGGAACAGAATTATTTTACTTTATTTTTAATTTATGATGCATAGAATTTGGAAACGAATGAAAAAATACTGACACTACAAAAAAAAACACGCTGAGAAACAACTACACACAAACAGAACGCCAAGAAAATAATACGACGCGGTGATGGGACATAGACGACGCGGGCCTGAAAACAAAATCCCACAATCATCGTACAATCCGAAATACACACTTTACTTCAGTATATTACATGTAGCTACTGGCTCGATCACCGAAAATTGGTCGCTGAGAAAAGTTGACAGGCAGAAAAATAAATATCGACGTAGGACCAATTAATGACGTCGTGAAACTTGCACCTGCAAATTATATTAAACAAACATGTACAATCAGATTTAAAGGTTAACAAGCGAATTGTCGCCTTACCTACAAATCAAATGATGTGACGTTTTCCAATTTTATGCGTGCCCGAAGAAAATTCGAGAAGAAAAACGCGAGAAAAACTAGATGGGCTCGAGCCACGTTGATTTGTGCTTCTTGTTAGAAAGAAGGAAAGAACCAGAAAGTAAAGAAAGAGTTCCCGCGCTGTCGTAGAGAGGAGAGCAAAATGGACGAATCGGAGAGTCGAAGACCTCCCACCACTAAACCCACTGACACGAACTTCACCGATCAACACCACACAAGCACACATCATAATAACAACAGGGTACGAACTTTTAATGTTTGAGTGTGGATAGGGATCGAGTGGGTGAGATGGATGGTGAAACGGAAACCTTTGCATTTTTTTTTCAAGAAACGAAACCGATGACGCTGGTCCGTCCAATAACCTTATATACTTGTTAAATAATAAATCCTAATATTCTGTTACTATATGATTCGATTATCCTTAGGTGGGTTCAAAAGGATTATGCCTGGAACATTCGTAGCGGAACATGATCATCTTGTTTCGAATAATAATAATAATGCGCTTGAAGCCATGAGCGGAGGCTGACAGACGCAGAACAGAGAATATAGAATGTAATTGAAATGCCTAAAAAAAAAAAAAAAAAAAAAAAAAAAAATAATAATAATAATAATAATAATAATAATAATAAAAAGTATCATAACCCACATGTGCGATTATCAGGGGAGACCAATAGTGTATGCATTTATTTGGGATTTCTAATTTCAAATAAAAACCGAAACGGCTTTATGCAGGCATCAATCTCACGACAAAAATTACGGAGATCGATGGATGTAACATTTAATTCTTAGAAACTGCTAAAAGAACATTCCTAGGTTAATTATTCAAAGTAAGATAATCATGTTCCGCTACGAATGTTCCAGGCATAATCCTTTTGAACCCACCTAAGGATAATCGAATCATTTAGTATCAGAATATTCTAGGAAAACTTATATAATACAAGAATAATCTCATGTTGTTCAGATTATTCACATTCGAAATCGAAGAATGTGGGAACATTCCTAGGATATTGCTTGCTATCTGGGCCCGTCTCTGCACAATTCCATTTTTATATGGAGAGCCTCTAACGCACTTACAAATTGACCCTTTTTATGAGTGGTCTGTATGACCTCTGCCACATGTCGGACATTTCCCCCACAAGCAGAAACATGGTCCTTGAATTTTGAATGACCACTCCCCAAATGCTCCTTCCAGCGCGTTTTGAACGCCCGTTCCGTTTTGCCGCAATATGTTCCCGTCTCACAGCTTCCGCAAGTCAGTCGATATATACCCCGCTCTTCTCCCTCACGTCGACCGCATCCTTTGGTCTGGAGAGCAGAGACCTCAACGACGCTGCGCTACTGCATGCTGCATCATAACCATACTTCCGCAGTATTTTTTGAACTCCCTGGGTGGCACCTCCGATGTAGGGAATTGAAAGTCGGCCATTCAGCGGGGTTTCCTTTGCAGGAGCTGGGTAAATCTCTCGTCTAAGCATGAGCTTCCTTTTCTTGACAATAAGTCGCCTCACAATATCCCTCGTATAGCCATTGGCTTCCGCGATTTCTTCAATTGTGCGGAGCTCCGCCGTGTATTCTTTTCTATCCATTGGGACGGCCAGCAATCTGTGGACGAGGCTATGTAAAGCTGCGACTTTATACTTAGGGAGGTGATGAGAATCCGCTGGAATGATGATGTCAGTCGCGAAAGGCTTTCTGTAAATTCCATACGAGATAGAATTACCACACCGTTTTAGTTTTAAATCAAGAAAGTTGAGGACTCCGCTCTCCTCGACCTCTAACGTGAAATCAATGTAATGAACACATTTTTTCAAGTACTCAAGGAACGAGTTGAGCTCTTCTGAGGTTCCCTCCCATATCACGATCGTGTCGTCAACGTATCTTCCCCAGTAAGCTATTTTGTCTTTAAACGGGTTTCTCGACGACATGACGAACCTCTTCTCAAACGCCGCCATGAAAATCTCCGCACACAAAGGAGATATTGGTGAGCCCATGGCAAGTCCCTTGCTCTGTCTGTAGAATTGATTATTGAACCTTAGATAGCTTTGGTTCAAACATATTCTAAAGAGGTCGATCAATTCTTGACTCGCCATTTTGTTTTTACTCGAGCTTTTTAACAGTAGTTCATCCATCTGCTTCAGTACTCTTCTGGGGGGAATCGAGGTAAATAGATTAACAACGTCGAATGAACACAACACTAAGTTCTCCGATAATTCAACATTTTTAAATTTTTCAATGAGGTCGAAGCTATTTTTCAAAGAATACGGACTATCGAAGTCCGCCATGTCCTCGAAGACCCTCTTGATTTTCCGGCTAACCAGCTCCGATGGGGCAGAAGTGTATAGGACACGATTGGTCGAATCGCTGGAAAGTCTGTTTTCGGCTCTTTATGTATCTTTGGAAGACAGTAAAGTCGAGGGGCTTGAGGGTTTTTGTGAATGAACCGGCGCGTTTTGATATCGAGATCGGTAAACAAATCTTTTGAGTTATTCAGGGCAGTAATAATTTCTTTTTGGCATTTAGATGTAGGGTCGCCTTCGATCTTGGTGAAATTGTTGTCATCTAGGAACTTCTCACTGTGTCGGTGATATTGAGTGCGATCTACTACAACAGTTGCTTTCCTTTATCTTCTTTTAACAGCAGGAGATTATTCGTTGTAAGTTTTTCTTTCACTCTTTTCACGGTTTTCTTCTCTTTTCTGGAGTTCTCCTTTAACTGTTCACTGCGTATGCGGTTCCCGAGATATACCGTACATTCCTCCTTCACTTCTTTTTCTTTTAGCAGACATAGAGCTTGTGAACGGGCCTTAAAGCCTCATGTGAAGCGGTCCTTTGAATGGAACTGGATGTGAAGGCTCACCAAAGCATCGAAAGATATCGCTCCGACAGCTGGCTGTCGAATAGAGTGGATTTCACTACTAATATACGAATTTCGACGTTATTAGTAAATTAGGCATTATTGTGCGGAAATGGCTAAATAAAAGAAGAGAATCACACTGAGTGGTAATTTTTGTCGAAAATAGCAAATTAACTAAAAACGTGGAAATTCGGTGTAGTAAATGCACTCTATTTGACAGCCAGCTGCTGGGGCGACATTTTTTGATACTTTGGTGGGCGTTCGTTCGGTGTGCAGTCAGTTCCATTCAAAGGCCCATTGACGGTGAGGTTTTCAGGACGTTTAGCATGTTGAAATTCGCAAGGACTGTTTGAATTTTGCAGGTCAAAACAAGCGATTTTGAAGAGAAAAGTTACATTTTTCTTCTTTAAAAAACATTTTCATTTTTGCTGGAAAATTGCCAATTAATTAAACAAACGGTCATGAGAAATTTTGAATGGGACACGTTGGAGAAGTTTCTCTGATCCATGGAAAGTCGACAGGCGCTGTTGGTCAACAGCGGGAGAGGACTTATTTTTCCTTTTGATTTGGATCATTGCTTCCGCACCTACGGCCTATAGGCCGTATATATTATTATTAATAATAATAATATATTATTCATTGTCTAGTCAGATTTAGTATGATCAAGTGGGGGTTGAATTCTATGGAAAATTAAAAATCCCCATATCGTACAATCTTAAGGAGGTGTTGAGGCGACAGAAAATAGTTATTTTATGTCGAAAATTGCTATTCCTGATTTTCTGTCACGTTACTGACAGGGTCTGTCAGGGTGGCAGAGTGTTTTTCCCGAATCCATAGCCAAAAATTTACAGAAAGTCTGCTACAAAGCGAGT
This sequence comes from Corythucha ciliata, assembly GCA_038030265.1. Lineage (NCBI taxonomy): Eukaryota > Metazoa > Arthropoda > Insecta > Hemiptera > Tingidae > Corythucha > Corythucha ciliata. The sequence goes on along the minus strand of CM075937.1, from coordinate 5,882,714 downwards.
TACTCGCATTTATTTAGGGAAAGAGATGTTATCCTAAAAAGATGTTAGAAAAATCATATCTCGATGGATTTTGATTTTCGTACCACTACCATAGTGTATTTAGCGTTTTCGACTGCAAATGAGGTCTAATTTCATCAATTTTTTTTTCTACACTTATTCGCATCCAACCTGTATGTATAAGTAGAAAGTTTTCGACATAAAAAATTAATACTTTGAAACACTAAACACAACTTTTGGCTGCCCGAAAACCGCGATTTTTGGGTCATTTTTTCAGTTTTTTCTATAAATATCCCCCAAAACGAGAGGCTTTATAGAGGAAACCCTTCTCGTACAAAACATTTAGGGTCATTAAATTTCCTACACCAATACATTCATGTGAATAAGTACATTGGTTTTCCACGACCAATGCGGAGCGCGCTACAAACTTACGGGCCTTTTTTTCTAAAATGGGTGAAAGGCTTAAAATCACCTGTTTCCGACCAATCTATGCTCTGTGAGCTTGATTTCTGCCCATCAACCTTCATTCCATTAGCCTACCCAACTTTTTCAAGCCCCTAGTTCCACCTCGGTTGAAAATTTTGAAGCCTTCTATTCTAGATTTTATATAAAAAAACTGACCATTTTGACTCCAGAAAACGATAATTTATGCGTTAAATTTGGCGTTTTGGTGTTCTGGGACTCCACTAGGTCCCCTAGCGTTGGTAACCGTTAATTTGCAAGGGAAAAGAATAATGTGGCAGGACTAATTCGGCATGGGTACTACACATCCTCATTTGTCTTGAAACATCAACCCAATATTTTATGAATTTTGGAAGCGATGGAATGATGTAACATGAGGGTGTTTGATGTAAAGGGTGGGGTGGGGTGGGGGTCATCGGCATTACCCCCCCCCCCTAGGATTCAGACCTGGATCCGCCCCTGGTGGGGTCACTGGAGGACCTACACCTGCGGGGCCCAATCGCGGAAATCTCCTAGAGGCCCTTGAGTCTCACTGTATGAACAAAAGACATATAATTTTAACTTAGCCTTTTCCTTATTTTAGCCCCGAATTACCGCTATTTCATCTTTTCTATCCACCAATTAGAGCTTTATGACCAGTTTAAGCCGAGAATTTATCAATTTTAGCCATGAATGAGTGCTTTTTGTCATCTTTACCCGCAAATCAGCGCCTATTTTCTCAATGTTGGCCGCGTTTATCGTTCTTCTCAATTTCAGCCGCGGATTAAGCACTTTTTATCAATTCAGGCTTAAAATTAAATTTTAAAATCTCTTAATTTTGGCCAGACTAATTATTTATTTTCTAAATAATACCCGCAAATTAGCGGTTTTTTCACATTTTAGCACCGTATTAGCAATTTTATATTACTTTTAGGTATAGCTTATTGCTTCTTCTCAGTTCTAGCCCGTGAATCAGCGTTGTTTTTGTTTTTACTTATAACCGTCGTGCATGAATGTGCGGTTTTTCTGAATTTTAGTCACAAAGTTGCCTTCAGATGAAGGCGCGAATAATGCGCGTGAATTAAAAATGTCACCACACTTTATATGAAAATTAGTGATGTTCCTGAATTTTAGAATTGAATTGGCGTTTTTTCTAAATTTTAGCTGCCGTAGCGTTTCCAACCCGTGCATTACCGACTTCTCTCAATATTTGCCAAGAATTGGCGTTTTCCTCAATTTAAAGCGGCAAATTAGTCATTTTTTAGCACTTTTACCCTATTTCAACTGAAAACTAGGGTTTTTCTCAAATTTAGCCACGCTAATTAGTGATTTTTTTCAATTTTAGCCACGAACTAGTGATTTTCTTCATTTGCATCCGCGAATTTCCGCGATTTTTCCCAATTTCAGCTGTGGAATAGAGTTTTACGCTAATTTGGTGACGATTTAGCATCTATTCCCTTTTTTATACGTGAAAGGGCGATTTTTCGCAATTTCAGTTGTGAACTTGCAATTTTTGTCCAATTTTAACCGCGGGGTTGGCCCAAAAACAACACTTTTGCGTTGATTTCCACAATTTATTCGTAGAATGGCCTCCGTGCACCGCGAATCAGCGATTTTTCCTCAATTTTAGTCTGGAAAGTTGCATCGCGAGACCACGAATAAGCGCTTTTCGCAGGTATATAGACACGAGTATTAGAGATTTTGCCGCGTCAGCAAGTTGCAAATTGCCGATTAGCACTTTACTGGGCTTTAAGGACCTAATGAAACTGGGGACACGGTGTATTTCCTCTTTATAGCCGCGAATTTTCTTCAAGATATCGTGAATTTTCTCAATTTGAGCCACCAGAACAGCGCTTTCGGGGGCTCACTCGAATAATCGGCCCACAGTCTTTGCTCCTCATCCTCATTTCCTCCTCAATCCTCATTTTCACGTATTTAAGTTTTTCGGGCACCCCCCCCCCGGCCCCTAACTCGGTACGCTACTTTTACCTACGCTACTTTTTTGGGGTCTGAAGTCCAAGGAAGCATGGATGGACGCGGACCCTTTCGGGCTGCTTGAAGCCGAGAAAATCTGCTAAACGTAACTTCAACGAGAAACGCTCATTTTATAGCCATCATTCCACCCAGCCTGTACACTCTTGAATCTACCGGACATCTTGATGTCCCCATCATAGCCTTGCCCGAGAACAAAAGAAGTCGATGAGACGAGTACAAATGCAAAACGCTCACTTTTAATCAATTTGAGGGTCAGTGGTGGCCACTCAATGATGTTCAGGTGGAAACCGCGTTCATTGGTCAATTGAGCATTCTCCACGGGCCTCACATTTTCGGCTCAAACCGAAATACACAGAGAAAATGACTCTGAAAATCTCTCTGCTGGGCGATTTTTGGAGGAAATGGCCAAAATTTAGAAATGGATGAAACCGCGTATCGTGGGGTCACTGGCGGACCTACACCGCCCGGGTCGGAAATCTCCAAGAGGCCCCTCTAAGTCTCTGTATAAAATATTAATATAATATCTACTTAATTTAGCCACGAATTACCAAAATTTGACCTTTTCTATCCGCCAATTAGTGCTTATGACCAGTTTAAGCCGAGAATTTACCAATTTTAGCCATGAATGACTGCTTGTTGTCAACTTGACCCGCAAATTAGCGCTTTTCTCAATTTTGACCGCGTGTATCGTTCTTCTCAATTTCAGCCGCGGATTAGCGGTTTTGCCCCCCCCCTCCCCACCCATAGCCATGAATTTGCGCACTTTCTCAACTTTATCAGCAAAGTAGCGTTTTTATCCCGTGCGAGCGATGTTCCTTAATTTTCCACGAGTTTTGGCTTTTCCACAATTTTAGCAGCACGTTAGCGTTTTTAATTTTTTTTTTTAGCACGGATTAGCACTTTTCTCATATTGATTTCCATTCAACACACTACACAAGTGTCGTAGTGCAGCGTCCTCTCCATAAAAATACGTTTCAATTCAGAGAAGGAAGGGTGGAAAAACTTGCATTGCATGGAAAACGCCTCTTCAATTTTAGCTGAAAATTAGCGTTTTTCCTAAGTGTTTTTCTCAATATTAGCCGTGAAATAGAGGGCTTTTCACAAATTAGGATTTTTTTTGGGTTCACCGTGAGCGATTTTTCGCAGTTTTAGCCGCGAATTAGTGGGTTTTTCACCCATTGCCACAAATGGGCGCTTTTTCTCAATTTCTGCCTTGAATAAGTTGCCTTCAGGAGCCGCGAATGGCGTATAATTCTCAATTTTTCTCAAGCCGCGAATTAGCACTTTTTCTCAATTTTGGCTTAAAATTACCTTTAAAATCTCTTAATTTTAGCCATACTAATTGTTTATTTTCTAAATATTATTAACCGCAAATTAGCGGTTTTTCTCATAGTTTACGCCGCATTAGCAATTTTATATTACTTTTAGGTATAGATTATTGCTTCTTCTCAGTTCTACCCCGTGAATCATGAATTTGCTGTTTTTATGAATTTTAGCCACAAAGTTGCCTTCGCGTTGCAAAGTTGAGTATTTAAATTGGAAACACCACATTTTATCCGAGAATTATGGCGTTTTCCATTTGCATAAAATTCCGCTCTGAAGCCGAGCATTTCCACCCGTCTTCACTAAATTATATCGTATGGTGACGGAGACGACAGGAGGAAATGCTTGACTCCAGAGCGGAATTTTATGTAAATGAAAACGTCATTAGTGATGTTCCTCAATTTTATTAGTAAATTGACGCTTTTTCTATATTTTTGCAGCCTATAGTAGAGTTTCCAGCCTCCGTGCATTACCGAATTTTTTCAATTTTTGTCAAGAATTGCCGTTTTCCTCAAATGGGGAACTTGCATGAATGCCCGATTTGGGAGAAAAGTATGCCAGTGTATTGGCACATGGACAAGGGTGGGTGTTCCAAATTTTTTTGTTAACGGTACTTGAGGGCTCTAGTGTACCGACGCAGGGGCGAGGAGGGCGGACCGACCCGAGCCCCCCTTCGGATGGGGCCCCTGAAAAGCTTAAATATGAGAAAATAAGGATTTTTAAGTGCATGAGATGTAACCGAATAGCTAAACTCGCTCGTAAAATGGAGAAAAACGCTGATTCGCAGCTAGAATTGTGATTAAGCGCAACAATATGCGACTTAAAAACTTAAGAAAGAGCCCTAGTTCACAGCTGACATTGAGACAACGCAAAATCACGAATTCTTGGAGCAAAATCGGGACTGCAATTGGGAAAAAGCACTAATTCACGCGGCTGAAACTGAGAAAAGCGCTAATTCAAGGATTAAAAAAAGAGAAAAACGCGAATTAACGGCTAAAATTGTGTTAGAGTGCTACAATTTAGCAGCTTTAAAAATTAAGAAAAAGCGCGAATACACACCTAAATTTGAGAAAAACCCGACTCACGGATTCTCGGAGGTAGGACTGGAATTAAGAAAACGCGCTGTGGTTCACGTATGAAATAGAGAAAAACGCGAATTCGCGTCTGAAAGAGAAGAAAATGCTAATTCACGCAGCTATAAGGTATGAAAAGTCGCGCTTTTATGGATAATATCGCGAAAAAGCGCTGTGATTCGGAGCTAAAATTAAGAAATGTGATCATTCACGGCCAACTCGCACATTCCTGGGAAACTTCAGAAATAAAATTGAGAAAAAACGCCGATTCAAGCGGCTAAAACTGTGAAAAAGCTCTAACTCGCGGGTAAAATAAATAAAAACGTGAATTCACGGGTAAAATAGAGAAAAACACGAATATGGCGTTTGAAATGGTGAAAAACGCTAATTCACAGCTAAAATTCAAAAAACACCAACTCCCGGATTCTTGAGACAACTTCAGGAATCAAATTAATTGAGAAAAACGCTAAATCAAGCGGCTAAAACTATGGAAAAGCGCTAATTCATTTAAAATAGAGAAAAACGCTAATTTGCGGATAAAATTTGGACAGAGCACTCAAACGCTAGGCAACTTCATGGCTAATTCAGCGCCTGGGAGTTTACAATAAGCGCCGATTCGCTGCTAAAAATGAGAAAAGTGCTAAATGCTGACGAAACGTAGGCACACAATAGTAGATTGTATTTAATCGAGGCGTACTGGACCATTTTTTCATAAATATTGAGAGAAAATTGTTAATTCGCAGCTGAAATTGAGAAAACGCCAACTCGCGGATTCCTGGGGCAACTTCGGAAATAAAATTAAGAAACAGCGCTAATTCAAGTGGCTAAAACTGAGAAAAGGCGCTAATTCGCGGGTATGATAATTAGATAAAAACATGAATTGGCGTTTAAAATGGAGAAAAGCGCGAATTCAATGCTTAAATTTAGAAAAATTGATAATTTTCGGATCAAATTGGGAAAGAGCACTCAAACGCTTCTTAGTTTACGGATTCTTGAGACAACTTCACGGCTAGCAGTTTATAATAAGAGCCGATTCGCAGCTAAAATTGAGAAAATGCTCTAATTCGCTGCTAAAATTGTTTGTGTATTAAATATGTACTTCAACGCTACTAAAAAGTACATATTCCCAGTTTAATAAGAGACTAAAAGGGCTCCTAGAGATTTCCGCCCCGGGCCCCGATAGGTGTTGTTACGCCACTGCTTGAGGGTACATTGGATGAAGTATCGAATGGCATGGCACCAAATTGATTCTTCGTACCTCCCATAGATGGCGAACGTGACTCTCTTCGAGTGGGCGTGGCTTAAACTTTTTGGAACTGCCGTGGTGGGAGGTGGGTGTTTCAACGTTTTTTGTTGACGGTACATTGTTGATCAAACTGTTGAATATGGTACTATTTTGGCACTTTGTACCTTTCATGCCAAAATTTCATTAAGTTGTTCCGCGCTTCCCCCCCCCCCTTTTTTGGCAGTTCCCTGGTGTTCCAAAATGATGTTTTGACGGTATACAATGGGGTACAAAGTCCATTGGTCATGAATTATGGCGTTTCATGAAATTTAACTACCCTGCAAAATTTTCCATCAACTCGTACTGCGTAATTTAAATTTCGGAAAACCAGGTATTGCGTACCAAACGGTTCCGGTGGCGAGCCAGGTCAAGTTAGCGATCTTTTTCCTAGCGATCTTTTTCAGAGAAGATAGCGATCCTTACCAACGGTCTTTTTTCTGTCAAAAGAGAAGGGGGTGGGGAGGGGATGGGGGAAGAAAGGGAGTACAGACAGAGTGGGGGGGGGGGCATTGACACCATAAACAAAAAATAAACGCACACGAACGACATGAATACGGGCTGAGGCAGGATCGCTATTCCCTAGCTTGACAATATCGTTATAAAGTGTCGTGCCACAACCATCTTCCGTATGGAACCTCTACAGACACCCCTGACGCATAAAACATGCCCGCCAATGACATAAGTTCAGGCGTGGGCGGTCTGGGGGCAGGATCGCTGGCACGACAATATCGTTATAAAGTGTCGTGCCGTTATAAAGTGTCGTTATAAAGTGTTGTGGCACGACACTTTAAAACGATATTGTCGTGCCACAACCATCTTCGGTATGGAACCTCTACAGACACCCCTGACACATAAAACATGCCCGCCAATGACATAAGTACAACTGTTTTGTGCATGATGCCCGTAAAAATGCGTGAAAATTGATACCCCACATTTTTGCCCCCTCGTCACTCATAAAAACGATATTGTCGTGCCAGCGATCCTGCCCCCAGACCGCCCCCGCCTGTACTTATGTCATTGGCGGGCATATTTTATGCGTCGGGGGTGTCTCTTGAGGTCCCAAACCGAAGATGGTTGTGGCACGACACTTTATAACGATATTGTCATGCCAGCGATCCTGCCCCCAGACCGCCCCCGCCTGTACTTATGTCATTGGCGGGCATGTTTTATGCGACGGGGGTGTCTCTTGAGGTCCCAAACCGAAGATGGTTGTGGCACGACACTTTATAACGATATTGTCAAGCTAGGGAATAGCGATCCTGCCTCAGCCCGTATTCATGTCGTTCGTGTGCGTTTATTTTGTGTTTATGGTGACAAGGCCCCCCCCCCACTCTTTCTGTACTTCCTTTCTGCCCCCTCCCCACCCCCACCCCCTTCTCTGTTGACAGAAAAAAGATCGCTGGTAAGGATCGCTATCTTCTCTGAAAAATATCGCTAGGAAAAAGATCGCTAACTTGACCTGGCTCCGGTGGCGGTACAATACGGTACAAGCAAAGTCCCAACCGAATCTTCGTTTTTGAAAATATCTCATGGTCGCAGAACGAGTTACTGGACCTGCTATTTAGCCATATGGCGAGACGTACAGGGCTCGACGCCCACTAAAAAAAAAAGGCCCCGCTAGTGTTGTCATTTCGCTGATATTATAGCCCTGAATTTTGAAGACTTTCAACTCCAAATGTCGCAATTACGCGTGGTTATAATGTTGCGATTTGCTTATTGTCTGACTAATCGGCTTAGTAACCCCCTTAAACCCCTCCCCCCACGATTGAAATAGTGATTTCGCGGCTCTTTTTATCATCGAGCTCATTCAGTTATTCGCGATTATATTTTGCCTCGAAACTTGCAATTTCGGGTGGCTATTTGCCCTGCGAATCTTGACTCTTTCGTTACCTGCAGCATTGAATCTTTGCATTTGCACTTGAGGCATTTTTTACCAAACACTTTGAATCCTCCTTGTATATACGGAAGTTGAGGCAGAGGAACCAAATGGCCAACCGTCCTCAACAGCACTCAAAACCTATAACGAATACCCTCGAAATTGGAAGTTTACTGGCTGAATATCTGGACTTAATTCCTGTCCCTAGTAGGAGAATGCGAAAAGCTGCCCGTGTGCCCTGCATCCCTTCAGTCTCGTGCTACCTATATCCATGCCAGGTTGGACGTGTTGAAAATGTGCATGAACCCCCCCCCCCCATGTAAGTTTTTGACCCATCGACGTGACTGATGGTTTCCCTCATCGAAACGCCCCATAAATTCAGATGAATTATATTCTTAGTCTACGCCTCCTTTCGATAAAATTGGAGGACGACGACGGTTAGCTTGATTCACGTGATATTCAACACGTACGCCAGTCACAACAGGTTTCTGTAGTGGTAATAATGGTTATATAGAGCACAAAGGTCTCGTGAGGACAAAAATGCTAATAAATTCATGTGAGAACCTGGATGTGTTGTTTGAACGTAACACTTTTTAAATTATCCGTTAATTAACTAAGCGATAGCCAAGCTGATTTAAGCAATGCGCAATTTTAAAACAATGCCGATTGTTCCAACTTTCATGCCGTTATATTTTGTATCAACTATATGAGAGCCCGTTCTCTTACGCCCTTGATCTTGAAAACATTTTTTTCATTCTGAACAGGCGAAACAATCGCCATTATAAAATCAGATACAAGACAGGGTCGACAACAACCAGGTTGTTTATACGTTCACTTCCATTTTAAAAGCCGCAAAGAACGAAAAAACCCAATAGAGCACACTATTAACGAGATGGGTTTGGTGAAGGGAGGGGCTCTTCGAAATAGAGAGAGAGTGAGTGAGTGAGTGAGAGAGCGTGAGTTGGAGAAAAACTGGCAATTCGTGTCCATTAAATCTAATAAGTTACTGCACATTTAACCTTCGCAAGTCCTATGTTACAACTGTGACGCACCTTTTTCCCACGTCTTTCGCGTTACGTAAAATCGACGCGTTATTAGATCATGGAAAATATCCTCCCCCACTCAAGAATGCGGAAGATGCCTCTAATAAGCTCCCTCTCCGCAGCAATAAACTGTTTCCGTAGGATTTATTTTCAATAAAAAAATCTAATTAGATTTCCTCCCTTCGGTTCAAAGCACTGCAGACTCGTGCGGCACGTCAAAGTCGAATTTCATTAAGTTTTGAAAGATCCTTGAAAATCCCTCGTCCTCGCTGACTTGAGGGGCATTTAAAAGCTGGCTGAAAAAGGGTGGGGCAGCGCTTTACTTTCTCAGGTTGTTTTTTGCCCTCAACCAAGGGCACTCTGGGTTCAAAAGTGTAGAAGTGCGAATCTTATGAATGAGGAGAAAGGTCATTATGCCTTTGCGGTGGTTCATAGTCGGAAAAAACAGTGCGTTTTGGTCTTCAGGACTAATGGTTAGAAGGCTTATATAGTTACTTAGCACATGTTGAACTCCCCTCCGACAATAATGTATTGGCCCAACTGTTGAAGGAAAAAGCATAGGCCGACAAAATTATGAAACGTGCTTTATTCCTCTTATCTTTATTATGCAAATATCATTCTAATTACCACAGTTTAGGCTTTCAAATAAGTTACAAGATGAGCTTCAAATTTTGTTCCCCCAGGGCTTTTATTTCGTATACGCGGATACAGGAAACACTAGAATCGCGAGACTTACATTTTTTTTTTTCGGATCACTTTTTTTAAACGGCGATGGGGCGACGTCTCTCGAGGGCCACATCAAATCCGTCGGTTCGTTTCAAAATGATGTCAGCCTGAAGTTTCCAGTCTTTAATTGGCTTGCCCGGTTTAACACGGTAGGTGCGTAAGATGTTGGCGAGGAGGATTTTCAGCTTGAGCATGGCGTATTTACGTCCTGGAAAATTGAAAATTTTTCGTTGGGTTGTATTGGTTGAGTGGAGTTGTTCGTGGGGGGGGGGGAGAGGGAGGTGACATACCAACGCAGCTTCTTGGTCCAGCTGAGAAGGGAACGAACGAGTAGTAGTGTCTGGATGAGCAGTTCTCAGGGAGGAAGTGGTCAGGGTTGAATTCTTCTGGATTGGGGTAAGTGTCAGGGCGACGGTGGACTTTGAATGTTCCAATGACGACGGATGACCCAGCTGGCACTATTACACCGGTCGATGCTGTAAATCCGAGAAAAAAAAAATCGTTAAAAAAAACTCCTATAAACCAATTTTTACAATAAAAACTAACGCATAACGATATCTTCTTCGATTTCACGACTGATGATTGGAACAGGGGGGAAGAGTCGAAGGGTTTCCATGATGCACCTCTCCAAGAATTTGAGTTCAAGAGTGTCTTGGAAGGTGATGTCGCGGTCTGAGTCACCAAAAATGGCGTCGATTTCATCGAGACATTTTTGTTGAATCTCCGGATGTGCCCCCATGACGCACAAAAAGAAACTGCTGCCAGCGGCTGTAGTATCGTGACCCTTAAAAAAAAAACAATTATTGACTGTCCTCAGAAAATTTACAGGGGGGAGGTGATGAGGGCTTTACTTCAAACATAAGGGTGTTGACTTGATTTTTGATTTCTTGATCCGTGAGACCGTCGCCATTTTGCGCTCGCTCGATCATCGACTCTAAAAACGGAAGACGTCTCTTTTCACCGATCTCATTGTCGTCCACGTCTAAATCGTCCTTTAGACCCGCTGCCTGGCCGTAAGAGAATTTTTCATTAGCGTTCTCGCGGGTGTCTTTCATTTCCATTTGTGCCTCCTTGGGAGCGACGGCGGGCGTCGATGTTTTGTTTTGATTGTATTCGTCCTTCTTCTTTTGGAACACCTAAACGAGCGATTCATACAGTTATAGACCTCTTTCATAAATATTTTTTTGATTCTTTCCAATTTTACTTTGTTAGTCAAGCCGAAAATGATTCCCAAATGCTTCTCGTAGTCCTTGGCCATGTTCGTCCAACGGAAGAATGTGTCCGGCCTGAGCCACAGTTTGGTTTGCCTTGCGTGCAAAATATCGCACATGCTGTCGAGAAATTAAATAATTGACAATCAAGCTACAAAGGATAATTTTCATTGCTAGCGAAACGTACTCCATCACCGATAGTGCGTAAGAAAGGCAGTTCCTGTTTTGCGGAGCGTTAGGGTTTTTGACTCCCATGACGGTTTCTGCGGAGGTGTAAAATCATTTTATTCGACGAATTTCTAGGTTTTTTGAACGTTAAACATTACCAATCAAAGTTTCCACCATGATTTCACTCATATAATCGTGACAGTCGAATATTTTTCCATCCTCTTTGGCCATACGTTTAATGACACTTTTGGAGTTTTTGTTGAATTCATCCATAAACTTCTTGAGGACATTCAAGTGGAAAGTGGGAGCAATCATTTTCCTGTGCGTCTTCCAAGTTTCGCCTATTGAATCGAGATAAATAAATTAATCCGTCATTTTCGGTCTTAAAGTGTGAGTATTACCATAGCTGATGAGAAGACCGTTGCCAAACCATGGTTCGAAGTATCTGTACTCTTTCGATTTCCGCAAGTGTACGGTACTACTTAAAATTACCTATGTAGGTTGCTCATTTTAGACAAAATAATTAAAAATTAGGGGGGGGGGGAGAATCATACTTCAACGTCTTTAGGATTCGTTAAAATGACAATCAATCTAGGGCCGATCCATAAGCTGGCCAAGTCTTTAAACTCCTCCCTGTGGCTAAGTCCATACACCCTGTTGAGAATTTCTTGATAGGCAGAAAAAAACCAACCATTACACCGCACGTTTTACATGAGAAGGGTGGAAACTTACGATTCGGGCTAACAGCGAACAAAAGAGCGTTTCCAAGTAGCGGCAATCCCTTTAATTCCGGCAATTTTGCAGCGAGCTCGTATAAACGTCTCCTACTCATGCGCCATCGTATAAAATATACGAGGGCCGTCACCGTCACCAGAATCGCCAACAATGATAACATGGTGTCGTCTTTAAAAGAAAGAAAGAAAAATACCGACCTCGTCGATTAGAAGCCCGTTTCATTATAATTTTGACAATGTATCTACTCACTGGCAAGTTTCTTCGCACTACTATCCTTCTCGTGTGGCACTAATACTCAAATGAATGTTCAAACCACTAATGGTAAACGTTAAAAGTGGCTACCCGTCTTTTTAAATTAATGAACGGACGTGACTTCCTCCATTTCCAGTTTCAACGCATAGAACAATACAATTGTGACCTTTGGGGTCAATCGAAATTTGTAATTATAACGATCAATTCCATAGACACGTTCACCATACGAGGCGTCGTTTTAGGAACTCTATTTGAGACAATTTTAGTTGAAATTCAAATATTAAACCAATCGTTGGTGGGGGGAAAGGATTACATGGTCCAGAAATAGTAATATTATTTTTTTTTAAAGAAGAACCACCCCTCGCAAATTTGAGATTTTGGAAAAAAAATAGAGCACAATGAAGACAATACAAGGCCGTAATTAATTCAGTGACGAAGAATGTTGAGTTGACGCGTTGTAGGTAATTAAATGTAAAACAAAAAACTCTTGAGCATAGTAACCATCGCGGAAGTGGCCTATAATTGCGTAAATTTTGTTTTGATCATTCCATTTCAATTTGCCTGTACCTATCTTCTTGGAGGGTACAATTATTGTGACGTAACCGTAAACGGAGCACAAGGCAGACTTATCTCAAACTTTGAGGCATTGTTTTTCTCGCTTTTCAAGCGACGAATGGCCACGGGAGGACTCTTCTGCGGATGTGCGCGCTACCGCCCATTAATAATACTAATAATAATAATAATTTTATTGCCAGCATAAATGAATTTATAAGGCATTGTCAAAATATAATAGAGAAACAACTCATTTGGAGCGTAGAGCACGGTCAAACTCTGCGATCGAGTAAGGCTCAAGATCAAGGATAAGGTGGCGAACCTGAGTCTTGAATTTAGCCAGTGAGATGCTGTGGTCCTTGAGGTGGGAAGGGAGGGCATTATAAAGACTCACGCCCACGGAGCTTGGGTTCAACCTGGCAGAAGCAGCTAGGCGCACAAATGGTGCAGAAAGGTCGTCAGCACGTCGCGTCGTGTAATTGTGAGAGGCAGAGTTGAGAGGAAACTCGGTCAAGTGTGACCGCACAAAGAGCAAAATGCTGAGTATGTAAGCACCATGGAAGGTCAACACACTCAGCTTCCTGAACGACCCACGGCACGACTGGCGTGGATGCAGTCCGCAAAAGCACACGAATAGCGGCCTTTTGGAAGCGGAAGATTTTCACTGCTCCCGAGGAATTCCCCCAGGCAAGAATACCGTACGTCATACGGGAATAGAAGAGCCCGAAGAAAACCAGTCGCAGCGCCTCAGCTGACACGACCTTTTTCAAGCGGCGAAGCACGAAGGTGGCCCTTGATAGGTGGGGCGAAAGGTGTTCGATGTGACTGTCCCAGGACATACGGGAACAGTGGCGTGCCCAGGAATTTTTCTTGGGGGGGGTTTTCAAATTACATAAAGGGCACGGTCCTTTATAGTCAACTCTGCGCCAATAGTCAATTCATCTTTTAAGGGCGCGAATAGCCAGTTTGGCAATTTTTTCGGTGCAGCATGGCACAAATCGTCATTTAAGCCATCTATACAAGGCGCGAATGATCGGTTCCGGTATTTCTAAGGCACGAATTGTCCGCAGTTTCACCGTTTTCAAGCCGCGGAAGATCAGTTTTTTTTGCTGGTGCCGATAGCCACTTTGAAGACGCGCAGTAGCCTCTGTAGGGCGCAAAAGATCTGATTAGCTAATCTTTGGACCGTGAATTTCAGGTACGAGTATGCCATTTTTAAGACTTAAATAGTCAGTTTTGCTATTTTTAGGGAACGAATCGTCAGTTTAGACATTTTCAGGGCATGAGGTTCAGTTTGGCCATTTTTTATGCTGGATAATGGTCGATTTTGCATTTTCAGGATATGAATCATCCGTTTCGGACCTTTCAAAGCACGAATCTCGCGGGCCGCTATATGTAGAGTTGGTATTACTAATTTTAGGACGTGAATAGCCAGTTTGGCCATTTTTACGGCGCAAAATGTCAGAATGGTCATTTCTAAGGCATGAAGAGTCAGTGCGATATTTTAAGTGCTCGAATCATCAGTTTTACTAGTCGAAATGGTCAGTTTTGCTGTTTTTAGAGCGAGAAATTTCTATTTTTCAAAGCGCTAATGGTCAGCTTGGCCAATTTAAGGACAGGAATCGTCTGGGTTTAGGCATTTTCAAGGCGCGAATCGTCAGTTAAGCTATTTTTAGGGCGCATAGAGTCAGTTTTGCCGATTTCATGGCTTGCATAGTCAGTTTGGCCAATTTTAGGGCGTGTAGTCTTGAAGCATGACATTTATATAGGGCGTCAAACCAAGGCGATAATGGTCAGTTAGGGCATTTTTGGCGTGCGACTGGTTGATTTTGCCATTTTCAGGGCGCGAATCGTCAGTTATACTTTGCCCAAACATAACAGCATATAGGCGGGTTCAATTAGTCACTTCTAGCCAATTACGCACGAATCGTTATTTTGACCATTCTTGGCGCGCTAATGGTCTATTTTGCAGCTTTCAGGACAGGAATATAATCTGTTAAGGCATTTCCAGGCCTCCTAGAGTCATATTGACCATTTTAGAGCGAGAATCGCCAATTTGGCTATTTTTGGGGCGTGTGAAGTCATTTTGGCGGTTTTATAGAGTGGTAAATGCCAATTTTTAGGGCGCAAATATACATTTTAAATGCAAGAATCGTCAGTTTTGCCATTTGCAGGCGCGATTATAGTCAGTTTAGCAGTTGTTAGGTAGTGAATTACTGCCCTGTCAAGCCATTTTTAGTCAGTCTAGCGAAGCACACAATCTCCCAAGCCCAAGCCCCTCGCTTGAGCAAATCCTAGATCCGTATCTGAGTACGAGTATGCCATTTTTAGGGAGTGAATAGCCAGTTTTATTTTTATTATTATTATTTTTTTTTTTAGGGCACGAATGTTAAATTTAGACATTGTGAAGGCTCAGTTTGGCTATTTTTGACGCGGGAATTGTCGTTTTTGCCATTCTCAGGTCAGGAATAATCTGTTTAGGCCTTTTTAAGGCGCGAATCGTCAGTTTATTGTTAAACTGACTCTATGTGCCCTTGTCTGGGGCACATGGAATGGTGTTGCCGATTTTGTGGCTTGATTGCCCAGTCTGGCCATTTTTAGGGCGCGTAGAGTCAGTTTGGCCATTTATATAGTATAGGGCGTGAATAGTACGTCAAGTCAAGGCGCGAAAACCGTCAGTTTGGCCAATTTTGGCGCGCGGGTGGTTGTTTAGCCATTTTTAGAGCAGGAATCATCTGTTCAGGCATTATCAGTGCACAAATTGCCAGTTGATCCAGTTTTATGACTCTTAAAAAAAGTCAGCTTGGACAATTTTAGAGCGGGAATCACCAGCTTGGATATTTTTAGCGCACTTATGTATAATCAGTTTAGCTTTTTTCAAGGCGGAATCAGTTTTAGCTATTTTCAGGGCGCGTGAAGTCAGTTTGGCTATTTTTATGGCTCAAATACTTAGTTTTGCCATTTTGGGGCGCGAGTATAGTCAGTCTAGGATTCTGTATGGTGGGAATAGCTAATTTAGCTAATTTTAGGCAGCAAATGGCTGCCAAGTCATCTTTAGTAGAATTTCTCAAGCCCCTCTCTCTTGAACAAATCCTGAATCCACGCCAAGACAGTGGAATAAATACCATATTATGCCGTGGATAGTTACTTAGGGTACTAAATTGCTAAAAAAAGAACTTTTAGGGTCATACAAATCACGTTTTTGTTGTTTCTTTTGTTTGTTTGTTTTTTTACTTTTTTACTTATTCATTTCATTTTATTTATTTATTTTGTATTTCTATTTCTTTTTTATTTCTATTTATTTTGGTGGGCTGAAGTACTCTGGGGGGGGTTCTGACCCCCAAAACCCCCCCCATGGGCACGCCACTGTACGGGAATCGATGAAGAGACCTAGGAACTTGACAAACTTATGGGGCCCTTTGAGATCATAAACTAAGTCTTGAGTTTTATTGTCGTTAAGAACGAGACGATTGGCCAAACACCATGATTCTATTAGCGAAGTTGCCGCTTCCAGCTCATTAAAAAGCTCGGCCTCAGAATCACCCGTGCAGAGTACCGTCGTATCATCGGCGTAGAGAAAGATCTCGGACGAGAGAAGGGACGAGGACGCTAAGCATAAATCATTAACATAAAGAAGAAATAGGAGGGGACCGAGGATTGAGCCCTGCCTAACTCCAAGGTCCAGAGCCGGAGTAGGGTCCGATCTGACTCCCCCGTACGCCACGCATTGCAGCCAGCCTACGAGGTATGAATGTAGAAAACTGACGGAACGCTCATCGAAACCGTAATAACGAAGTTTCTCAGATAGGATCCCGACGTCAATGGAGTCAAAAGCCCGAGAGAGGTCGAAAAGTCTGAGACCCACCTTTGAGCCAGACTCAAGCCCGGACATTACCGATTGCAGCAAACGAATAGCGGCGATTGAAGTAGAACGGCCCCTCCTAAAACCATGCTGATTCTCGGCGAGAATCTTATTCTGTTCAAGGAAGTCCAGTAACTGATTAAGGACGAGACGCTCGACTACGCGTGTGAAAACTGGGATGATAGAGATTGGCCGAAAGTCACTGTAAACTTGGTTGCCCTTTTTCGGTACGGGAGTCACAACTGATATCTTCAGGCACTCAGGGAAAGAGCCAGTCTCAAAAAAGCTGTTGATGACAGAAGAAAGTGGTTCTGCAATGAGGTCAGCTGACGACTTTACAATATCGACGTTTAACCAGTAGTAGTCGTACGAAGTAGAGTTCTTCAAACTGGCGATAGCACTAAAAACATCCTCGACCGAGACACTCTTAAGGGAGAAGGAGGCGCTGAAATCCGGGCGCAAGAAATCGCGGAAGCTAGAAGGAGAATCGGGCAGCGAGTCGACACCGGTGGCGGCCGCATTAATAAAGAAATTGTTAAATCCATCGGCATCAAGACCACTAACAGGTCCAGACGAGCCCCGAGCACCCAACGGCAGTTCGCCCTTGACCACGTACCATACCGTTTTATTGCAATTGCTGGTATTATTTATTATCAGGGAATCGTTATATGCCTTTTTCGCTTCAAGTACGCTTGTTCGGAAGTCCTTGCGAGCGGAACGAAGGAGAGGCGCAATAACTGACGGGGCGAATGTTGAAGAAGAATTTCGGAGAGCGGAAAGATCCTCACAGCGGCGCTTCTTCAGCCGAAGTTCTTCGGTAAACCAGGGGTTCCGCCTCCTCTGAGAGCCAGGAATTTTGACACTCTGAATCGGCACCGCAAGGTCCACGGCCGAAAGGAATGTGTGAATAAATGCATCAGCCCTCAATTTAGGACATTCTTCGGAATAAGTGGAGAACCAGAGCCCGTTATATGCGGAGAGAAAGTGCCTCAGAGCAAGAAGACTCTCCGGGGAAATGAGACGCGAAATTCTGGATCCAGGAGAGTCGAGGCAATTGTGGAGCTGAATCGAAAATTCCTGAGCACGGTGGTCCGAAAGGTGGAGTGAACTGTGGCCAGAGAAAAACGATGAAGACGAGAAGTTCGTTATGAAATTATCGAGGCAGGAGCCTTTGCCGGTGTAGTGAGTTCTTGTGGGCCCGGTGATAGTCAATGACAAACCAAACGAGGCGATAACGTCTCTGAAGGCCAAGCAGTTACTAGAATCCTCATCGAAGTCAATATTGAAATCGCCCGCCAACACAAAAGGAGCGGAATACGAGAAAGCCTTGGTCAGAAAGGCGTCGAAGAGCTCGAGAAAATAGTGAAATTGTGAGCTAGGAGGCCGGTAAATGCAGCATATTACTAAGTCAGGTGCGGCCAACCGCACGGCAGAGACCTCGAGTACTCCTTCAACTGAAAACTGGGTCAGCGGCGTAATCTCACGCGCAGGCAACGAAGACTTAACGAAAATGGCTGAGCCCCCGTGGATCATGGAATTTCTTGAGAAAAAGGAGACGCACTTAAAATCAGAAGGAGAAAAAACATCGATTCCAGTACTTGGAAGCCAGTGCTCGGTTGCTGCAATAACACAGACATCAGAACAGAGAAATATTTATTTCATCAATTTTATTACTGATGCCCTGCATATTTGAGTGAACTATTGTGAAAGGAGAGCCTCCAGTACCTCCCAGTCAGCTGGATTCAGCCCGACCAGCACTTGTGTTTGGGGGGAAAGGAGGGGAAGATGCGAGCAACACGCCAGCGGGCCAGACTTCCGGATTGATGATCCTGGGAAAATCCGATTCAGGCACAAGGACCCTGAAGGACGAGTAGGACGAGAACTTTGTAGTTAGTTTATAGCAGTCGACGTCCCTGAGATTCAAAGAACTTAGAATAGACGTGACGTCAGTTACCTGGGCATCGGGTTTGAGACGTGAGATGAATAAACCTTTTTTCCTTTGAACAACCAATTCCACGCAAGGCTTAGTGCCAATTAAAACTTCACGGCGGCGGGTAGTGGGCCTGTGGGGCTGATCTGTCGGAAAAACATTTGTGAGTGTTCTTATAAGCAAGGGCGTCGGCAGCCATTTCGAGCTATAAAGGAAGTATTAGCTGATCTGGATCTTCATGTTTTCTTCTTCACCAGGAATCTTTTGTACTCCAGCAGCGGTGGCGTTCAGAATGCCGAGCGGAGTCATTCCCAATTTCCCACTCCTCCTGTTCCCACCGTGCTATGTCCATGCATGAGCAGGAGGACGAGGCACGAAATGCTTCGCCCAGCTCGGCATTCTGAACTCTGTTGGACAGCCCCACACCAAAGACACTAAATAGCTTTAAAAAATAAAAAAGCGTGTAGCACAACATGGCTTAGTATTAAGGCCATCATATAGTGACTCATAAGTGAGTTTCTTGAAATATTTTATTAAATTAGAGTTGTTATTGTTATTGGGTGAGGGCAAGGGAGGATTTAATATTCCACAAATGAATTCCGGTCATAACTTCCTCGTGATCATCTTTTATTAGGAAAAACAGTAGAATTTTAAGCATGCGAGTGCCATTTCATCGCTCTATAACGCGCTATAAAAATATTTTAGCTTTGTTTAGACACTTTGAGGCAATAAACAGCGACGGTTTCTTCTCGATGGGTTCCTTAATTCCATTACGTGACCCCTTTAATGATGATTCGTATTTTATTCGGGCGATTAGTGAATGTTCGCTGTTTCAGTAAATGAGCTCTCCAGTCGTTCTTTAAGTTCAAAACATCCGCAAGTAATTTCACCCCCCCCCCCACCCAAATCGAAACAGATTTCCTTTTTTTTTGCTCTCTCCGATTCTTCCCCCTTTAAAAACGGTTTTTAAGGAATGAATTGCCAAAGATGACTAGCAATTTTCCCCCATTTTTTAGAGAGGGCACCCAACAGTCATTAGCCCACTATATAAAACTAAATTGTTACGTACACCCCCCCCCTCCCTCCAACGTTTAATAACCGGTTATAATCGCGATTGAAATCGGTAAAAATACATATACATAATAATCAGAATCCTTGACCCTTGGGATGAAGTGCCGGACCAATGTGACAACCGTACAGATCTTGCGGTCTTTTACTACCATCTGGGAAGAGGGGGGTGGGTGAGTCAAGGTGAAGGGGCGCTTATATTTTGAGCGTAAAAGTCGCTATTTCAATCAACATTAGAAACTCGTTCAGTGCCTTTTCCACACCCCTTTCTGTTTCTTAAGTACCTTGCCACCCTTGCCCGTCATGGGACGACTTATCTAATGGAATACGAAAAAAAGGACTGAGCCGACTGACCTTGAATTAAATTCATTTATTGCTTGCTAAAATAGTCCCCTGCCCCTGACAATAATGTTGAGTAAATTTCCATTTGTCTCCACTTTGATTATGATGAAGATGATCATTATCTTCCAAGTTTTTAAGAGAAACGTAATATTTTAATGGAGCGGATATAGACCATCTCCTGACCCCTCTTGACCACAGCTCCCAGCATCTGACTCGTGAAGCTGATGTGGTTTATAGATATTCCAGGATTGTGTGTTCTACGCCCTGTCTGTGATAATTAGGCTTCAGGAGTGGTTTAGGAACCGAACATGTGGAGTATACCCGGATTTGGTCCAAAGTGTCCTCGCCCCTCACCTGAAGACTATACGTCAGGTTTGTGTACTTCTGATTGCGTTAATTGATAGACTCCACCATCTTATTAAAGGGATTTTAAAACAAATAAAAAACCCAATGTCATTTCTCGACTCGTTTCCAAAAATATGCGGTCCCAAGTTTTCACTGTGCTGTCTCCTTCTGAGCGCTTGGGGCATCCTTCAACTGGGCGTGATGGCCATCCTATTCGCCGTCCGTTCCGTCACTCTTTCACACTCTGTGATTCACGAAGATCCAGACATGTCATTGGTCGAGTTCGCTAACGAAGTAGCCCGTGCGTACAGTTCGGCGACGCTGAGATGCGCCATTACAGCGGGCGTGTATCTGTTGACGTTTGCTCTGTCTTTCGTTCAATTCTGCGTCAATAAACGGAGAGGATTCAAGGCGACGCCGAGGAAAAAGCTGAAAAAAAAGGCGAAAAAGAAGGAGAACAGGAGTGAAATTGATTTGAAACAACTTGAGAAAGATTTGGGCATTGAATCGGAGGAGATGGGTGAAGGGTCGTTCGAGGGTGGCCGTAGAATGGGTTTGACGGCCAGTGGAATGGAAATAGTCGACGAGGTGAATGAAATGCGTAGACCTAGTCAATTCGGAAGTCGTACCACTGATGGGCCACGGAGAGTGACTATAATGGGCGAGGTTGACGAAGGAGGCGGAGGCGAGGGAATAACTCGTCGTTAGCCACAATATTGATTTTAATTTTTATTTTATTTTATGTTTCAAAAATGTAAATAAACTAATTTTTGTATTTGAAATACTGCATTTTGTTATGAATGACGCTAGGAATAAAAAAGACGAGGCATAGATGACGACTGTTCTAGAGGATTGGGTCGCTAAAATAACCGGCCTACGAGTAAGCCTTGCGCCGGGAGAAGCAGGCAATCATTTGCACGATGGTCGAATTTTCTACGAAATCCTCGCCAGCTACAACGTCGTCGACGTCGGTCAATTTCCGCCATTACCTCCAGTGTCGTCACCCTCAGCCGTTGAGAATCAACCAACAACGAATCTCCTCTCGTTGGCCCAATGGCTCAATCTCATCGGCCTGACACGGTGGACCGACAATGGAGGTGCTGCTCTGCGAGCGATAGCGAACAAGGGTAACGACACCGCTGGCCTTGAACTTCTGTTTGAATTATACTCGGTTCTCGAGAATACGGGAGGAACGATTCTGGTGAGCGAGCAGAACGTTCAAATGGGGCGACCTGGTGCGGGGTCGAGACGATTCAACAGCGGTCGATTTCAAGTATCGCAAGTAGACGAATCTAAGGGGCATAGGTTGCCACCTTCGCCAGATTACTTCTATCTGGAAGAGCCGTTAAGGATACAAGTGAGTCTTTTACATTGTGTTTTTACCTTTTTCGAACACACTCATTCAAGTCACCCTCGGCTTATTTTTTATTTTTAAGGGAGATACCGTACAACGGTACAAAGACCATCAGAATAAAGTCATTGGAAACTCAAAAGAGGCTATGAAGAAAAGAAGGCAGAAACTGTTGGCTTATTTCCCGGAGAGTGAACCCAAAATACCCAGTGGCGTACCCAATCCACCCGTGAAATCGCTTATGTCTAAAATCGATGACTTTGAAAAAATGCTGACTGTCATCCCAGGCAATGAACAGGATTTCAGGGTGAATCCAGAAGAATACGTAAAATACTTGAAAAAAAGAAGGACCGCGACAAAGAAAAACGAAGCTTACGAGTGCAAAATGAAAAAGAAATTGCTCAGTGATTTCCATAAAGACATGGAAATTAAGGAAGAACAAGCGTTTGAAAAGCTTCTCGGGAAAATCCTGCTTCAGGAGTGCCATTACGAGAAATCCTTCAGGAGACGCTTACTTAAACTGCACGGCACATACAAACACTTGATCGAGGTCGAAGAGCGCATCAACCAACTGGCGGTTGATACCACCGTTCAAGTGGCCGACGACAAAAAAATCACTCGTCATTCTGCGCGTCAACGACAAGAATCGCGAATTCGAGAGCTTCACTTGAAAATTTGGGAGGCTCGTCAGAAGGCGATCAAAGATGAGGCGGTGTCAATCGCTTCTGGCACGCTTGACGACCTAATCGACTTGTCGATAAAATTCAGCGAGTATACGGCTACTTTTGGCGTTATACCCGACTCGAAGTTGTACAGAGAGTGGAAGGAACTGTTTTTTAAACATTTTCCATTACTTCATGAGCCGAGAAAATTCTTAGAAACTTTAGAGGAGGAAAATGTCTCCGAAGTCCTCCCGGAAAGAGAAAAAAACACGCAAACCTTAACGACTGAATCGAAGTGCATCGATGATGAAGAATGTGGCCTTGACTTAGCCATGGTTGAATGTTTAAACAATTTTAACATGAGAACGTATCTAAACCAAGAATATGAGTGGAAACTCACGCAAAAGCCGACTGAGGAAAAATTCAGGCTAATAGGAAACATTGCCCATCGTCTTCTCGACTATAAGTACCCTCTACCATCAATCCCATCAAGAGATTCCATTCCTAAATTCAAACTGAAAATCCTAATTGGTCCCTTTCAAGACAGCGGAGCACAACAATTGTTCATCCACCTCAGCGACTACCTAGCTAAGAGCAAGGTCGAATTGTTCGACGTCAACATGGCTATCAATTACTGCCTAAACGCCTATTTGAGGGAGAAACATTTGAGCCCTCCGGGTCGTATGATCAAATACAGTTTCGTAGAAAATGAAATTAAGAGGCGAAACGACTTGAGAAATCAAATAAGAAATCGATTCCCGAGACGATTAGCCAGGGAGCCTGAAACCGTATTTAAAGCTATAACGATAGAGGATGATGGAGACCAAATTATTGTCGGAGGTAAAGAAGGGCGCCACAAGGCTACTCAGGTACCCTCTATGATCGACCTTCTGTCTGAGCACACTACCGCGGGTAAGCTCGGCAAAATGGCTTTTGAAATTTTAAGCACAGGAAGGAAATTGAACGACGTTCTAATTTGTTGCATGATCGTGGAATTTTTAAAGTCCCTCGCAAATAGAAATGGGTTCGCCATTGTCAACTACCCCAAGTCAGTGTTTCAAGCCTATTTGCTTGAAATGATTATGAACGGAGTTACTTTTAAGACACCTCAATCCTCGCCGGTTGAGGACGAGCCTCGTATAACGGAAGAGCTCCGCGTGATCGCGGACTTCAATGTGGTAAAGGAGAAATGTCTGGAAAGTAAAATTAGTTTTTTCCCCGACCCTGCCAAAAAGAAGAAGAAATCCAAAGAGGAAGAAGGCAAGACGACATCAGTTTCCCCAGGTGAGAAGGAGAAAACATCAGTTAAGAGGAAATCAGTGGCGAGGAAGTCGTTGAAAAGGAAATCAGTCTCTAGAAAGTCCGTTTCGAGAAAATCTGTGGCTAGAAAATCCGTTTCCAGAAAATCAGTCACGAAAGGAGCCCGGAAGTCACTAGCCAGGAAGTCAGTTAGTAGTAAAGGCCATAGGAAATCAATCGCGAAAGGGGACACTTCTAAAAAACCCGAAAAGAAAACCGAAGGGGCTGTTGGAGTAGAGGAAGAGGAGCCTCCTGATCTTAACAAGTCCACTCAAACTCAACTTCTTCGACGAACCATCGACTTTGACACACTTCTCAAACTGAGAGAATCGGAGATCGTCCCCAAAATCTATTGCGCCACTCCTCGATTCACGTCCCGTCCCTTTTTCGATAAATACGTTAAATTCCTCAAAGTGGGCTGCAATGCTCAAGAGTCTCAATTTCTTGAACCTTTGATGATCGCACCGGCGCACGCTCTCTACGACAAAGTCGGTCTCGTCGAATTGTTCGACTACGCTCGTTTTGACACACCCACGGAAAAACGACTGGCTCGAGTCATTCTAGCCGAACCCTGGGACGAGTACGATTTAGAGCGCAAAACTTCGTTTTTTCTCTTCGGTAAGAATATCGTCGATCAGACGGTTAACTTGACCGATACGTTGCTCAGTTCGAGCGAGTCGAGTGCTAGTTCGACGGATTCATTGGCAGGGCAGCGAGCCAAGCATAAAAAGGGCGTGGTCGTAAAGTACAGAAAGTATGACCCGGTGAAACCGATAAAAAAGGTTATGAAAATAGAGCCAGTGGAGGAGAAATCTGGGAAAACGGGTGATGAAGGTGAGGAGGATGGGAAGAAGAGACACTCAAAAGACAAAAGAAAATCTGTCTCGAGAAAATCAGTCGCAAGGAAATCAATGAAAAGAAAATCCGTTGCGAGAAAATCCCTGGCGA
This sequence comes from Corythucha ciliata, assembly GCA_038030265.1. NCBI lineage: Eukaryota > Metazoa > Arthropoda > Insecta > Hemiptera > Tingidae > Corythucha > Corythucha ciliata. Next base: position 5,858,230 of record CM075937.1, on the reverse strand, counting down.
AAAGAGGGTCGCGTAAATCACTCTCAAGGAAATCAGTCTCAAAGGGATCGCGGAAATCTCTAGCGAGAAAATCCGTCGCGAAAGGGTCTCGAAAGTCGCTCGCGCGGAAGTCTGTCGCGTCGAAGGGCTCGAGAAAGTCGGTCGCGAAGGGTGGTGGCGGCGCGGGTCCGAGAAAGTCAACGATGAAGCGGGGAAGCTTCTACAGGGAGACAAAAAGCCAGGGAGGTCAACCACCGTCGCCGACCCGTCCGGAGCGGCCGAAAATCCATCCGAACGACCCTAATTGGACTCTGTTGTGCGAACCGCTCGATGAAACGTTGGCGCACTGTTCGGCCAACGTATGGGAGACAATGGAGTACGTGTACTTGATGAATTCGGAAAAAGTAAGTCCTAAAATCCAACGCATATATAAATTAGTAAACGTGGGCTTTATGTGGGGGGGGGGGTTGCGGGGCACCATCAGGAAAACCTGGATGCTTCTGAACCGTGAGTGCAGTACGCGAATAGCGGGTTTCACCCCTCTCCCTCCCACGATTATTTATTTGCTTCCGCCTGTGTGGCTATAGTGACCAGAGTGTGAGCGTAACTATTTTTGCGGATATTTTTACAGACGATCCCTCAAATTTTTATTCGTTTTCCAACAGATATTTTATTTATTGAGAGAACATGACGGAAAAGTCCTACCACACTTGACCGTACTCACACAGGAGCTCAACACAAGCCTTGGCAAAGACAACGTCGTCAAGCAACATCTCGTAACCAACCTTCAACTCGCACTGAACGGTATCGAACAGGAATTCAGACGCGACCCCGAACTAAAAACTGAATTTCACTACCGTGTGGACGAACTCAAACGAACTCTTTCAAGATTCACGTACGATATCCTTCAACAGTTGCACGCTCATCGTCTCGAGGTCATTTCCCAAAACTGGACGTCCGATCATTTGTACGCCATGAGCGATTTGTACCTGTCTTTGGTTCAAATGGAATTGGACCGGTTTGTCGACACGCTTCACGTTATAGCTGACTATTATTTCAGCATGGCTAAAGTCATACCCGAGGGGAAGCGGTTTGAAAGAATTGTGGTGAAAAGACTGGATGAAATGGAGCGTGAAGATGAGATCAAGAACATTTTTGAAGCGGTCAAGGAACTTATTTCAAGTTCGTTCCCGGAAGAAACCCAAGGAGATGTTGGTGATAAAGAGGAAGGAATTGAATCACTAGGAATGGTGGCTTTTTCAAATCCGGCGCACGGATTCATTACAGGGCCCATCGATGCAATAACTAAAAGGTTGGACAGCGTGAGTAACGAATGTAAGTCCTTGTCAGGCAACAAAGATTTCGAGAAAGGATTAGAAGGTAAAACAAGAGAAATTGCTGTTCAAGAGAACCCTGGGAAGGCTGACTCCAAGATAAACACCTACGAATACGACGTTCTCGAGGATGCAAAAAGTGAATGGACAACAGCAGTGGATAACGAACTTGCTCGAGTTAAATTCCGCTTGAATTTAATTCAAGATCGAGCCAAAACTCACATGGATATAATATTGAAACAGTTTAAACAAGTTTTTGACGTATACCAAGAGGCGAGCGAGCAAAGAGCCGTGCGAGAGTGGGTAGCCGAAGCTGACGTGTGCTACGTGTTTCAACGAGCCATTGAAGAGGAAACGCCCATTCAACCTCTCATGGTCATGGATGGCGATAAATTCTACATCGATCGGGAAATTCTCCTGTATCCAGACCCGCCACCGCCACCACCGACAGCACTGGAGGAAGTCGTCTCCGACTATTCCTTCACCATCACACAACTTTATAGTCTAGTCGCTAAATTCAAACTCATGGCACCGCTCGGCATGCTCGACGTTCCACTCGTTGACGTCATTCACGAGATGGTCATGTCGGGCGTTGAAAGCGGTCGACAGTGTTTACCCCTAGGCTGGAGTCGTCTGACTGGGGTGGACCTTCGAAATGTCTTCACGCAGTCCTTCGGCGATCAAAGTTGGATCGACTGGAGAGATTTCGCCATTTACTGTTCAAGAATACCGTACCCGACGATTGAAGAATTACTGGACGCTCAGACTAAATACCGAGAAATCGACAAAAATCGAACGGAATTGATATCCTTCAAAGATTTCTTCCCCATAATGCTCTGGTTCGAAAAAGATTTCGGAGCCACAATCAAAGACGACCTTCGCGCGGCACTCGCCAAGGAACTCATTTTTGAAATGTTTAAAGTGGACGACAACACAATCAATTACACGGATATGTGCCTTGCGTGGTGTAAAGGCGAAAAACCTGAGGACGGTCTAGTTATGGCCCTTGAACTTTACAAAGACTCTGGGTTTTTACTACCACCGGAAGTTTGCTTTCGCGAGGATGAGTACGGTGAAATCCATCCGAGAAAAATCGTCGACTGGTGGATGAATATTTTCATTAACGACACGCTGGCCCTTACTGAACAGCTTTATTTGAAAAGACTGGAAAGAATGAGCAATAAAGAAGTGTACGCGTCAGAAGACAACCAATTTGACATAAGCGAGAATATTTTGAAAATGGGGAAAGGCAGAAGATTCGATGACATATCCAGTTCGGAGGATGACGAGTTAGTCCCCAAGAAAGACCTCGTCGACTATTTGAAAGATGACGAAGAGGTCGAAGCCAAATTCACGCTACGCATGTGGCATCATTGCGTTCCATTTGAAATATCGCTGGCCCTCCTCTGTCGCGCCCTTTATTTCGCGACATCGCCCATCCACCACCATCACATCTTGGGCATTGAGCAGCGCCTAGGAATGTTGTACAAGGAAAAGGGCGTCGGTAACTTTTTGAAGGCTCACGTCCTGGGTCGAAGTGACATTTTCAAAGAATTTGTCTCCAAGGTGAACATATTTAAACATTGCGACATAGTAGGGGTGGCTGAGGGAATCATAAAGGCAAAGCCTCCGGTTGAAACTCCTCCAGCGGAATAAAGTTTGTTTTATGAGGATTAATTCGACGTCTATAATTAGTTTTGATTGGCTGTTAAGAGAGAGAGAGAGAGAGAGAGGAGAGTGAGATAGAAAGAGAGAAGGTATATATTGTCCTCATAGATCCATAGTGTCATCATAAATCTTGAGGTGAACAATTACTGCCCCACAACCTCATTCGTACAATTAAAACCTCTTCTTGTATTCAAGGACAATGCCCTCTGGAACACTACGCGCCGGTAAACAATTGGATAAAATAATAAAATAAAATGAAATAGTAATAATCAATTTACAACTCCTTTTTCCAGGTTGTTTCTCCGTACACTTCCTCTCCTTCTTCTTTCATTCGAGAACTAATACAATCTTGTTTGCAGTTTTTATTTATTTATTTATTTTTTATGCATTTCGGGCACAAAACAGTAGCTCCTCTTCAGCACCGTGAACTGCTCAATAATCATAATTTGTCGAAGGTAACCAATAAAACATACCGACGTGAACTCTCTCATAAATTGATGTAATTAGGATAAAAGAAAAAACGGATTTTAGTATTAAGAGGATGAGACACTTTCAGAATTTGCTCAGATCATAACTAAGAAGAACTAATACGAAAAATATGAATAAATACAAATTGATAAAGTTGAGAGACGAAGCCGATTGCGAGAAAAAGAAAATATAAATAATTTAATTAAAAAATATATACGTTGATAAATAAATAACATTACTAAATAAACCTAAAAAGGTAATAGAAGGCTGTCTAGGTGGAAAACTGAGTGCCGAGCAGATGCTTCCTTAACCTTTGTTGAACAAAACAAGACATGATGTCAGCCGATGACTAGGCATGCGTAAGTCGAGTGTACAGGTTCTCGCAGATACTCTCTGAATCTCACCCACAAATGCAAATTGCACAAAGATATAAGACGGACGCAGTGTTGAGAGGACTTTATGTAGGAAGCATAGGTTAAGGTCCTTTCGATGAACCTCGGGAGTAAGTAATTATAATTTTTTGTAATATGGTTGACGTGAGCTTCAATAGGAAGATCATTATAGAAACACACACACGTATTTAACGCCTTCTGGTGGAGGAAGCGCTGTTCTCGACGAGGGAGCGCGCCTAGTGAAGTTTGTCTTCTCCGAGGCGAGTAAGATCCAAAAGGCCCCGGGCCTGAAGGTGGTTGGCATGATTGATGAGGTTATAACATTGGCCCAAGGATTGGGTTGAGAGCTAGCCTGTGAGAAAGCGCGGCAGACGAGCTTTGGAGCAATGTCGGCTCCAGGGGCGCGGGGGAACGGCAGGCTGCAGTCGAGTTGGCTTTGGCTTCGCTGGTGTCGAGGCTGGATAAGCTCGAGCGGTGACTATAGAGTCGTGTGGGGGGAGGGGGCGTCCGTCGGCGGGAGGAAGCCGCTACAGATCCGCGATTCGATGCCATAAGGATGGGGGTGAGCCCTGTGGTGGAGGATTTCGCCGGACTCAGCAGAAGAGTAGAGCAGATGGGGGGATTCGGGTTGAGGGTCTCGCGCAGCAGCTGGAGCCATGATTTGCGCAGGCAGTTGAGAGGGCGGTGAGCGACGGCTCAATACAGATGGGGCTGCAGAGGCTGGAAGAGTTTGTGAGGTCCCTGGAGGGCAGACTATATCGCTCTATTGGAGGGACGCTCCACGGAACTGATGACCCCCCCCCCCCAAAGATGTCCCAGAGGTGGACATCTTTGGGACGAAGATGAAAAGGTCGAGGAAGGAAGCCTCCCCGTCAGCTTCACAAGGCGGTGTGCGGAGTGCCGTGACCCAGGCAGACCCGTCACACCTGGCACCCTCACTCCAGGTGCTGGTCGAAGTTGTTAGGCGAAAGGCGAGAAGGCGGCGGAGCAATAGGGCGAAAGCCGCAGCGGTGGCTATGGAGGAGGACGGCCAGGATAATGCCGGACAGGGGTCGGGAAGCAAAGCGGAAAGGGGCCTATGAAGATGTCGAAGACCCTCGCCGTAATTTTGGGCTGAGCTCAGGGAGGACCTGTGGGGCAGGGGCGGCCTGGGTGGCCAGTGGGACAAGCATTCCCAAGACCCTTGTCCTCGCATCAGGAAGGCGAGAACGGAGAACCGTTGGTTGGCCGTCTCGAATCTCTGCCATGTCCTGAGGACGTTGGAGGGGGGGGGATAAAGGTGGTTCGGGCTACCTTAGGGTTGAGATCAACCCGGGGGGAGGATAGTGACCGCTCAGCTTGAAGTAGTTGCAAGGAAGCTAGAGAGGATTTTTGCCCTCTATAGTACAGTGGCGGGAAACGTCTATGGTGTGGACTACCGCTGTCGGGCGCGTTACTTCAGGGAGGTATTTATACCCGCCATGTTGTATGGTTCGGCGTGGTAGTGGTACCGACCAACGAGGGCCCAGAGGGCGAAAGTCCTCAGCTTGCGGCGGCAGGCGCTGCGGTCGTGCGGCTAGCCAAGGCATTCCGGAAGGTTAGCTCTGACGCACTCCAGATGCTGGCGGGGGCACCTCCCGGGTTCACCGGCGCCGCCTCGCTCTTAGGGAAACTTATTGGGCTTTCTACGGTGCCGTGAAGACTGGGCAGAGCGCATGAACGGGGGCCGCTTGGGGCATCCGCGCCCTCTCGATGACTTAATCGTCGACGCTTGGCAGGCCCGTTGGGCTAGCAGTCCAACGGGTAGGTGCTTGTTCGGGATCGTGCCCCATGTTCGGAGAAGACTGGCGGGCGGCCAAGTGGTTTATTCTTGAGCACGCCGCCTCTTCTATCCTGACGGGGCACGGCTCTTTAAACGCCAAGTTGTGGTTTTTATCCGGCGGCGGGACTCTCCGCAACATGCCCTTTTGGCGTCGAGGAGGAGACCACCGACCGTGTGCTTCGTCGCTGCAGCCTCCACGGGGATCTGCGGCGGGTGTGGTATGAGGGAGGAATGGCCCGCCGGACGACTCGGCTTTCGTCGGAGACCGGTGGGCGTAACGGCTCACTCTTGGTCTTTTCGCGCTCCTTGCTGGAGTGCAGGGGACTGGGACCGGCAATGCCCGAGTAGGGACACTTTTCCTGCTCGGGCAATAACCCCGGGTAGGGGCACCTTCCTTCCCTGATCCCTGCCCGGTTTCGGTCCATGGCGGAAGCCAGCTTCCTCAGTTCTGAAAGACCCCCCTGCACGTGGTGCCTTTCGTGCGCGACTGGCTGGCCTCCGGTCGCGCGAGCTGAGTGATGGGACCGACTCTGCTGGGGAGTCCGAGACAAAGAAGAGGTACAAGCCACTGATGCGCCAGGTAAGGGCCGGCAACGGCCTAGGTACTGACCACATCTTAAGGAGATCTGCAGAAGAGTAAAGTTGAAAATCACCTTTCGGGATGGAGGAACACAGGAATTTTTCAATTCCTCCAAGCCTGCGTTTCATTCATTAACATTCTGCACAAAAACGTGCTTCGTACGCACTAATTTGTGGCAGTAAAAGTTGACAAAGTCTTCTAGAACGATGCCTCCTATTAAAAAGCCCTCCTCCCTCCCACACACACATATACCTCAGAGGCATGGGCGTAGATGGGGGCAAGGGTATTAGCAGCTTTTCCTGATGGAAGGCTTGGAATATTGGGATTGGCTGTGAGTTGAAATCATTTTCACCAGGTTTAGACCGGAATCGATCAACTATATGGTGTCAAGTACCGTTTATAGTCTCAAGGGGTTAAGGTTATTCCGTGAAAATATCGCTATAGGCTAATAAAGTGTACAGCGTCTTGAGCTTGGGCTATATCACGCACTTATCTAAACCAGTATACCTGTCTGGAGGACTGGAGGTTGTTGGAGAGTCAAATAAAAAATGAACGCACCTTCTAGAGGCTAGACGGTAATCATTTCAAACAACTCAATGTTGTTAGAGTTTAAACTTGACCCCACAATTCCCCTCCCCGTACTTCTTCATCTTAAAATAAGGTCTGCAACAGTAAATCATAGAATGGGACCACTTCGTTATCGCGTATTTTTGAAAGGCGAGGAAGAAACCTTGACGTATAGTAAAGTCAGGTCAGTCAAGTTGACGCATCGTGAAAACCGAGAGATGCATACAGCGGTCCAGCGTGATTATTGATTAGAATCAGCGAGATATCATTTATCGGGGTGCAAATACTTCGTCCTTGCATTAAGAGAATGTTCTTGTATAAAGAGGTGACATTTTCTACAGTGAAGTTGAGTCTTTGTCATTCCCAAATTTCTGGTATTTCAAGGCCGAGAAAGGCGATCGAAAAACCTTGAACAGGGGGGAAAAAAAAACCTATCGTCAATTAGGCAGGTCCTTATATTCACACAGACATCCGAACGCAATTTCTGGTCCATTCACCTGGATGTTGTGTTCAAGATCATTCAAGTTTACTCTCAGTATAGCAATTATATAAACACGAACTTTTTTAGTCTCACGATCAATAAAGACGTGTACCACGTAAATAACGATCCGAGTTTATGAAAATATATTCGAAGAATGATTATGTGCTTTCATTGGAACACCAAATACACGCCAGAAAGGAAGTGGGGGGCTTTGAAAATGGTTCGCTATTTCACTCTTTTTGTTAGTCCGAATGCCGGCGTGATCCTATACTTTATACCTGAAAATTATCAAGAGCTATCATTGGCATAGTTATAGTGAGGGTGAGTTGGTGGGGGGGGGGGAGGGATTCATGAAGAAGCGAATGTCGAGGTAACGTGCTTGAACTGAATACTCAACCACATAACCGCGAAATCCGCCTTCTCGGTACAACCTTCTTGATTTCAATGCGAATAAATAATTAAGGAAAAGAACTAATACAAAAATTAATTATGAAAAACCTCCTGAAACGTGGTTTTAACAGTATTCAAATTAATAATGTAAATGGAGGCTAATGACCACTAGCAGTCACCACCAAAAAAATACATGTTATTTAAAGAAGGTATTTATTATTTATGCTAGTAATTGGGCTATTATAAATCAATTAATTATTTCAAATAATGAGGGTGGGGCTCTGAGGGAGTTCTCTTTTTTTCGGTGGTTCTTGTTTTTCTTCCTCAATATTTTTTACTAGGGAAAGGATAATTACGAACCGAAAATAATGCTAAAAAGTACTGCGTGATTCACAAAGTAAACTCCGGAAATTTTCCAGTATTTTGAACCCCTCAGGCTCGGAAAGGAGTAGTTCACATTCAAGTTGTTGACATTTGACTCATGAAACTCCAAGGCAAGAAACTATAGAGGGAAAGTCCACTCAAAAGAATGGACTTCCCCAGAATTGAAGAGAGAGCTTCACAATGTGGTCAAGAAGGGGGCAGGCGTCTATCGGGTTGTTCGGATTAACACTTTGTGTCCATCTGTTCAACACGTCATAATTAAGCCTAGTTGTACTGTTGTAGTGATGGAATCATTACAGGAGGGATGGGAGATAATAATTTCTTCCGTACTGTTTTCCCGTCAATTGAAATGGGAAGTTGACGTCTTAGTTGGCTTAAAATTTACCCAGCCATCTGTTCCTGAGAATCTTGGTGACGAATCGCAAAGGTAAAAGTGCAGGAAACTTCAGCGAGTTAAATGTAGTGGAAATAAAGAAAGACGTCAGAGTTGAACTTCCCGAAACAGGGAGCTCGTTAATTAAGGCGTGCAAGCGTGCCAGACGAGGTGATTCAAATTCTTTCCGGGGAAAATAGACGTGATTTCCAAGATATTTTTATTCTTCTTTATTTGAGTAAAAAGTTGGGAGAGGGGTAAATCACCTCTTTTCAACCCCTTCCTCAACCCTATTCAACAATAATTAGCGAAGTTCTCGACAATGTCGGATACCCTCACTCCTTTTCATCCCAGAATTTTAAAGAAACGGGGGTTGGTGGTGCGTACAAGGAACGCCATGTCCACCACCCCTCTCGCGCGCTTGTAACAACCTTGCCTATAAAAATGTGGCTGTGGAAAATCGCTCGTCTTGTTTGTACCTTGGTGGAGCTTTCGGAAGTCCTCGCGAAGAGTCCGAATCGACGTTTTTTAATTTTTTAATTTTTTTTTTTTGTGGCTGTTTTTGGGATTGCATGTGGATGGGACTTAGTGTCAAAACGGTGACGAGTGTCCTCGTCTTTTTCCTCCTGGACGTCGACATCGGTCGACGGGAGATTAGAGGACTACTGGCCAGCGCTCAGCAAAATGATAGAAGTCAGCCTCCTCATGTGATCCTGATACTTGCTGATGACATGGTGAGTGCTTTATTGTGAAATTGGTGCCATTTTAAGTAATTTACAACTCGCGAACGATGCGTGGGCTGGGGTGGAATAGGCAGTTGATTACTTAAAATCTCAGTAAGAACAAAAAAGTACCTATATAAAAAACTTTGCCCATAAGTCCTTACACACTATACATATATCAAATAAACTCGACTGTAAAATGTTTGTTAATACCTACCTCTTCAAGTACTCGCTGTAAGAAATAAAAAACCGCAAGGTTGTTCATTTCGTTACGCTTCAAATTCGTACAGATTCTACCGATAATTGTTCGACTGACCTGTCCTGACGGCCTGGCCTGGACTTGATTTCCCATGAAGCCCAATATTTTTTATATGACCCAAAAATGCTACTTATTATTTTTACTACTGTCTAAATTTTATTTTATGGTTTTACTGGGAAAAAGATCCAAAGAGTTGAGTGCAAATTAATTTTATTTATACCCCAGCCGACCCTGGCCTCATGAAGGGGATTAAGTTTTTTTTCTTTTCTTTATAATTCTCTGACACGATCTACCTAGCCCTCACACACTTAGTTAACAGTAAAACTATTTTTTTTTTTTTTTTTAAATCAAAAGCGTCTCATTATATGGGCGGCTTGGCCGACAAGGCCGAACTTCCCGAGAGTCGGTGAGGATGCGTGTTCGTTCAGCTTCACGAAATTCGCGCGTCCTAATAAAGAAGCGGTTTTTTAATGTTTCGAAGATGAAAGTATCGTGAGTTTTTTTTTTTTTTTTTTTCTACGAATTTTAATCACGAGAGTGTCACGTGTAGGTACCACGCTCTGGGGTTATAAGTCGAAGAGAAAAGGACGCTAAAAGGGTACTTGCCCCCCTCCACCAACCAACTCCATCGCATTCGGGAACGCGTGCCGTTAAACTTTTAAAGAGACATATATATAATTATGTATTCTTAGTAGGAATGACTTAACTTTTTCCCCCTCAGCTTCCAAGAGCTTATTGCTGAGGGTTCCCTTGCCCCCCCCCCCAAGTCACACCTATTCCATCACGTGGAATTTGCATGCAGGTATACATATCCTTTTTACGTCTGCTGAAAATTGTCGGAGAACCAAAAATAAGTCAAAAACCTCATGCAGGCTGTGGGTGTTCGTCCTTTGTTGATGTTTGGTTTATTGTTCATTCTGAATAATACGCCTATTTTTTCGGTCAGGAAAAAAAAATTTTACAACCCAACCTCAAACTTTTTCTGTGTACGTTTTAACATGTCTAGATTCCATTTCTGGAATGTCCGCACGCCGTTCGGGCCATATCTTGTCCTTTCGCACATAAACTCCGTTTGGGATCTAGTTGGTCCTAACATCTGATCCGTTTGGTCAATGGGCCGAAAGCGGGTCCAAAATGGGGATTTTCAAAGGTTTTGAGATCATAAGGGTGTGGAGTGTCGATTTTCATGTCGCCGGATTTGGCTACATTCATGAATATGATAAACCCACGAGTAAAATTTGCAGCGTTTTTTAAAGAAAAAATCGTACATTTGAGGCCATAAAAATCGCGCTACTTGAAAAAATTAAACATAAATATTCATCAACAACCACACGGCTTTTTTGCGAATTCCCTGCGTTTTGAAGACATTGTTGAAAAAAAAGCCATTCAATACGACCTTCTTGGAAATTTTGAGCAATTTGTTACACCTTCTATGGTTCTCGGAGGGAATAAGAAACACAAATGTTCTATACGTAATGCGATTAATGGGGTGAGGTGTGCTCTAGGCGTGAAATTCCAATGCCATCATTATTCAAGGCGTGAAGTAACTTTATAGATTTTTATTGACTGTACCGGGGGTGGATGATACTGTAGTTTGACAGCAAATTTATCGTGAATCACACGTTTTATTTATTTTCTTGTAATGTACAAGGTAAAAGAGAGGGTTATAGGTTTAAGCAAAGTATAACGAGGGGCGGGGGGCTTTATTTATAACTTGTTATAATGGTAATGATGAGGCATGGATTTAAAAGCAGAGCAAGGTCTTTTTGAGCTGTAATTCTATAGGTAGTTCATTTCTTATTCTGAAGTGTTTTTTTAAATGTTTTTCTCTTTCTTGGACTCTGATACTCGTCCGCGCATTATAATTAGGCTACAATTATTTTATGAAGAAGCGGTTTTTCTGGCTGCCAGGTATCCCTTCACGGCCATTTATTCAACCTAAAAAAGCAAACATGAGCTGCGGTTATAGGAATTTTTTGTTTTATCCATCTCTGGTGGTCTCAAGGTGACGCGACGGCGAGTAAATTTATCGAGTCGAATCTGACCGAATTTATCTGAGTCGAGTTTGATGACCGCGTCGATCTGACGGAACATATTTTGGAGCGATTCACGGCGAGACCGCCGTGAAGTCTTGGCGTCCGCACGTGGAGAAATCCAGTAGCTGATGGCGTTTTCAATTTGCGCAAAATGTTTGGACGTTCCATTTGCCACTTGCGAGAATTTCTCACGGGGAAAACTCCATCAAATGATCGAAAATGCGTTTCGATTTTCTGATTTCCCGAGGTGAGACAACCCAAGATTCGGGGTTTCACTAATTTTTGAATTTTTCAAGTATGCGTTTGGGGGATGGGTTCTGGGTTGGGGGGGGGGGTGTTTAAATTGTTGCGATCTGAACCGAAATTGGTTTACGATTCCTTCAGAACATGCTCAACTGACAAATTTAGGTGGTCCCAGCCCACCAGGGGACTTTAGTGCCTCCAGGGCCGTTTCTACCCCTCGCGGGGCCCCTAGGCAAGAACTACCGGGAGGCCCCCTAACAGCCGGTGGATATTATAAATGTATAATTAAACACACGCGGATTCAGGTTTTGCATAAAAGGGAGGGGCTTCAGAAATTGTATGCTTTGCTCTACTAAAACTGGCTTGACAGCCACTCGCATCCTTCAAATAGCTGAACTAGGTATTCCCCCCAAAAAACCGGATAAGCTAACTATAGTTGCACCAAAAAATGGCAAAAACTGACTATTTTCGCGCCTTAAAAATTACTAAACTTACTCCGACCTAAAAATAGCGAAACTGGCGATTGCCGCTCTAAAAATATAGCCAAACTGACTTCTCTTTCCCTATAAATTGCTGGACGTATGATTAGGGTGCCGTGAAAATACCTGAAAAGTTCATGATTCGCGCCCTAAAAATGGCTAAATCGACCATTCGCGCACCAAAAGTGGCCTTGGCTTCCTGGATATATGGCGTCCTAAAACAGCTAAATTGGCTCCTCGCACTCTAAAAATGAATAAAACTGACGATTCAAGCCCTTAAAATGCCTATACAGATGATTCCTGCTCTGAAAATGGCAAAAGTGTGCCAAAAATGACTAAAACTGAGCATTTACGCCTTTTGCAAAACTGACTCTATACGCCTTAAAAATAGCTAAAATGACGATTTGCCCCTTGAAAATGGCTGAACTCGCAGTTCGTTCCCTGAAAATGACTTAAAATAACGGACTTGGCTCTTTGAAGTAGCAATTTTGGGGGTTCATCTCAATTGAATAAACCAATTCCGTTGGTTTGGCTCTTTAAAATATCAATTTCGAAAGTTTGGCTTAACCTATAAGACAATTTCGTGATTGTCTTCTTCAAAAGACAATTTCGCGAGGTTTCCCTCATTCTATTGCAATTTCGAGGGATCTTCAAAAATCAAATTTCCAGGATTTGGCCCTTTAAAGCCTCAATTAGGCAGATTTGTCTCTTCCTTTAAAATCCACGGTTTGGACCACTTTAACAACCAAATTTCGTGGATTTGGCTACTTCAAATGGACATTTCGGGTGTTTGGCTCAATTACGCACTTCTGAATCATTCAAGGCCCCTTTTTGTGGATCTAGCGGCTTAAAAGCCTATTTCGCGGAAAATCCAATTTTGTGGGGCAGAATTCTTCAAAAACCAAATTATTCGGATTTTAGCTCTGTAAAGCCCCAATTTCCCGGATTTTCCCTCCATTAAAAATCATTATTTTCTGTGCTTTGGCACATAAATTTTCATCGTTTTAACAGAAGTGCCAAAAGATTGTAAAAATCAAGCCCGAGTGTAACTCCTGAACGATTATTTTATAATTAATTTTATTCCAAGCCGGGGGCCTCCATGTGTCGGGGCTCCTAGGCGGTCGCCTACCCTGCCTACCCCCTAAAAACGGCCCTGAGTGCCTCTCAAAATATCCAAAAATGAGCATTTTGGATTTATGAGTCAGTTTATGAGTTTATGAGTCGCCCTCAGACCAAGCTGATTGCTGAATTGAGAAATGCTACCAGTCTCAGCCAGATCAACCCCTAATAGGGGCCGTCAAAGTGGCGTTTTACTTTGTTTTTCGTTTTGGGTCGAATTTCTCCACTTATCCATGGCGGGCCAGCGAGCTCCGCTTGTGTCAAGGCTTTTCCTTGTATTTCATTGTTATTCGCTGACCTTGCTGAGGCTTCAGCCTCAGCAAGGTCAGAGGTGGTAAGATTGCCGGTGGGGGAGGGGTACTTTAACAGGCGAAAACCGTTCTGATGAAATGTCGTTCATTTCAAATGGATTTTTTTCGCGTTAATTCATCAAGACGTAGGTAATTCAATTATAGGATATATAATCGAAAGAATGATTTATCGCGCTTGAATCAATTCGCGAGTAATTGTAAGATAAACTGTGGTAATTAACGTCTCTAATGGCCACTGTAATTGCAGGGTTGGAATGACGTTGGATTCCACGGATCAGATCAAATTCCAACGCCAAACATCGACGCTTTAGCTTACAATGGACTCATACTAAACCAGCACTACACAGTGTCATTGTGCACTCCATCGCGCGCCGCACTGCTCACCGGAAAATACCCGTTCCACACTGGTAATTCTAAAGAAAAATACTGGGAAAAGTCTGAGTTTTGACGTCAATTTGTTTTAAAGGGATGCAGCACGATGTCATTCTTGAGTCGCAGCCGTGGGGATTGGGACTCAACGAGCTCACACTGCCCGAGGCGTTGAATCGGGCCGGTTACAAGAGTCACGCTATTGGAAAATGGCATTTGGGCTTTTTCAAAAGGGAGTACACGCCCACCTACCGTGGGTTTCAAACGCACTTCGGCTATTGGCAGGGTTTCCAGGACTATTACAACCATTCGGTCCGTGCAACTGTAAGTATTCCAGACACCCTCAGCCTCACCCTAATTTGTCATCCCCTATAGCCTTAGACCTTGTTTTGGTTGTAATTAATATTTTTTAAACGAACGTTTCTTTAATTTGTTGTTGTAGTTTCTACCGTACGATGGCTACGATATGCGACGTAACATGGACGTCGACTGGTCAGCCAAGGGGCGCTATTCAACCGATCTGTTCACGGAGGAGGCAATTCGCATCGTCAACAATCACGACACGTCGAGTCCCCTGTTCTTATATTTGGCTCATTTGGCGCCTCACACGGGAAACATGCGTGAACCATTTCAGGCTCCCGATGAAGCTGTCGCAAAATTCTCTCACATTAAAGACCCCGAGAGACGCGTTTATGCAGGTTCGTAGTTCGCTACAACAATGGGACGTCTTTCCCAGTTGAAATGGAACTTGTAGACAAAATAATTATTTATTTCCCGGTTTTTAGCGATGGTATCAAAACTTGACGACTCAGTCGGTGACATTGTCGCGGCTTTGAAATCACGTAACATGCTCCAAAACTCGGTTGTCATTTTCATGTCCGACAATGGAGCTCCTACACACGGAATTCATTCAAACCGTGGATCCAACTATCCATTGAGAGGAGTAAGTTCCACTCATTACGTCTTTCAAAAAGGTTTTATCCTTACTACATGGGTTTACACTTTCCAGATCAAGCATTCAGCTTGGGAAGGGGGAAACCGAGGCGTTGCCGCTGTTTGGAGCCCTTTGATTAAAAAACCACAGCGTGTTACCAATCATTTGATGCATATCACAGACTGGATGCCCACTCTTTACGCTCTTGCAGGTAATATTCAGCGTCTTCTCCCCACCCCACCCGCAATGTAACTTTACTATTTCTTCTCATTGGTCAACTGTATCGCCTGAATAGGTCAGAACATTAGCGATTTGGGAGCGATCGATGGAATGGATATGTGGCGGTCACTTTCCTCGGACGAACCCTCGCCTAGAAATGAGCTTGTGTATAATATCGATGAAACTGGTGAAAATCCTTATGCAGCTCTTCGCCGCGGTGACTGGAAATACGTAACGGGTGAGAGAGAGAGAGAGAGAGTTATTTTAAAATAAAATCCGACGTGTATGCTAAAACCGTTGATCTTGTTTCTTCAAGGATCAGCCAACGGTGAAGAGGACAACGGGTGGTTCGGTGAAACCGGACGTAACGCCGGCATCGCCTACAGTCCCCGCTCCGTGCTTCTTTCAAAGGCGGGCATCTCTATTTCCGCCTACGTCATTCGCGAACAAATCCAAGACAAAATCAATCGAGCCGAAGGCATTACCCGCGCCACGCCAGTTCCCGAACTTTTGGACTACGAAAAAGTTCTCCAGTTACGAGGCGATGCCGAAGTCGAGTGCCCCATCAAAAATGCCACGACGACGTACAACTTGGGTGGCAGTACCGTCGTGTGTCGCCCTGTCGAGTCTCCGTGTCTCTTCAACCTTCGCGAGGACCCGTGTGAACGTATCAATTTGGCAAATCGAAACAAAATGATCATGCTCAGTTTGGAGGAGGCTCTGCAGAGGTACAGACGAACCGTTGTCAATCCGAGAAACACCGACGAAGATGAAATGGCCGATCCAGCTCATTGGAACGGCACATGGACCCCTTGGAGGGATGAACCCGAGGGGTTCGCTAGCCTTCTCCCTGATCTTCCTGACTATCTATTGGCCCTCGCCTACGTAACCGCGATTTTCTCTTTCATTCTCACCCTTATCATGACCTTTCCCAAATGTTTCGGGCCCTTTGTCGTCGGAGACGACAACAACAACAAAAGTAACAAAGTCTCCCCCACGAGAAGCGTGTCAGTGTTTTCGCTGACGAGTCCAAATAAAAACAAATTTGGAAAAGACTGACATGAAATCGAAGAGTTCATCTTATAAATTTATTATCAAAAAGTGAACAGAATGTTTTCGTTTTGAATATAAAAAGGGCTGTGAATAACAACCACAAACGGAACTTTGGGAAGGCCCATGACGGCTGCATTGATTAAAAAAAAAAAAAAAAAAATTGACGTATGAGCAGATTTCCTTCGCATTCGAACAAAGAAGCAATAGAACTTTTACGGACGTTCCCTCTCCTTGAAATTCTTGTTCAATTAATAGCGTTTTCCATTTGCATAAAATTCTGCTACGGAGCATTTCATTTACACCCGTCTTCTCCATTAACATGTCTTTTAATTCATAGAGGACGGGTGGAAAAAACTGGGAGCCTATTCTCTAACAACAAGCAATATTTTTTTCGCCAACCATGTGTCTATTTCATTCATTTGTTTGAAGAAAATTAATGAAATAAACATATGACTGCGAAAAAGCTATTGCTTCGGAGTTGGAGAATAGGCCCCCTGATCCGTAACAGGTAGCAGATTTTTGCGTAAATGGAAAATGCCATAAGTTATTGATGTGAAAAACAGTATTTATTTCATTTTTATGTTCCTATATTTTGTTACTTCTTTAGATTAATTAATAAATTATACGTTTCTCACCTTCAATTATTAATCATAGTTTTACTTTCCTACACTACGTGTGGAGCCCAGTGGCGTAGCGTATAGGGGGGCGGTGGGACGGCCCACCCCGGGCATCAGTTGACTGAGTCCTTTTATTTACTTTTAAAATGAATTATATTAAAGAACCGAGCGCAGTAGAGAGAGGCCGGTAGAGAATACTCCACATCTCTTCAACCGCCCATATAGTTGCCAGGTGCGCTCCGTGAAATAAATCGCGGCTTGAAAGAAGCACCAAAACCGCACAAAATGGTCCATTGCAGACTAGAGCACCCCATGAGCTGTATCTATAACAGTGTAACGACTGTCCGTTGATGGGAAGGATGCTAAAAACTACAATGAATTCGACCGAAAGCTTCATGGAACTGTTAATTTCGTCCTGGGCCCTATTGCACAATGTTTTATTAGCTAATATTACAGCTGTTTTATTAGCTAATATTAGCTATATTATTAGCTAATAAAACATTGTGCAATAGGGCCCTGGAAATATAAATTTCGTAATTCACAACTGTGTAAATGTTGTCCTTGGAACTGTCAATTTCGTCCTATGAATGTCATTTCGTCGTCCAAAACTGCCAATTTCTAACTCTGAACTGCCAAAATCGTCCTTGAAACTGTCAATTTCACGCGGGAAATGTCAATTTCATCATTCAAAACTGTAAAATGTTGTTGTTCAAAACTATCAATTTTTTCCGGAGACAGCCTATTTCGTTCTAGAAACAGTCAATTTTCAGTCTTCTCCAAACCTTTGGACAGTTCTCACCTTGCTCCTTTTCTGTTGTTGGGCTCCGTCTCACCTTTATCTCACTTTCATTTTTTTTTTTTTTTTTTTTTTTTTTTTTTTTTTGTGCATATTTCAACTCCTTCTCACTTACCTCATTGTTTATCTTTAATTTTCAATTTAATTACTTTTACTGGACCTGGTATAATAACAAAATTATAAATGTCGTCGGTGGATGGGGGGAAAGACCCCCCCGATCCAAGTTCAATCCAAGTATCACATAATAAAGGCAAAAAAAGACCAGGCGATGAACTTAATCGCATCAGTAGCAAAGTTCAAATAATTAACTCAGTAGAAAAACCTCAGCCGTGCAATATTGGCAACAAATATTCGGGTTATCTAAACTCCAACAATATCTTTAAAAATACAGATAAAGGTCCATTCTATGTGAACATTGAAGGACTAGAAGGCGATGTAGGCAAAGTGCACCGCATGTCTATTGGTAAATGGCTCTACAGCTCGTCCTACAAATACAAACGAGAAATAACGAACATTGCCATAACTGGTCGGAACAGGATCAGAATCGAGACGACTACGGCTGAAGCAGCTAATGCCCTCCTAACTTTGGACACCCTGAAGGATAAGAAATTAGTGGCTTACATACCAAATTATCTCGTTTCTAAGACCGGCGTCAGACGGTTTACTAAAAAAGTTATTGAGGACGGTAAAAGTAAAGTAGAAAAACTTGGTACTTGCTCAATCACCTTCGATTCTCAATGTTTACCTGGCTACGTCATAATTTACGGCGTTCGATGCCCTGTGGAGCCTTATACGCCCCCTCTACGACAATGTCGCAAATGCTTAAGATTCCGACACACTGAAGATCAGTGCCGAAGCAAAATAAGATGTGACAACTGTGGATCTGAACATGAAACCCAAGAATGCTCTTCGCCCAGCTCTACATGTGTCCACTGCAAAGGGAATCACAAATCGTCGAGCAGGGAATGCCCCATACGTCTTAAAATCGTCAATGAATCAAAACAAATGTGCGCGAATAGGACCTACGCTGCGGCAGTTAGTAATAGATTTGATCTTCTCGGAGAACTGAATGATTTTCCAGAGCCTTCTCCTGCAAACAAATCTATCTTATCGAAGGGTAGCCGAAACACCGGTGGAATAGCTTTCAATAAACAGCTAGAAAATAACAAAAGTGGTTACAAAAATAATAGGTTCAAAATGAGGACCAAGGTCTTGGCCCGCACCAACGATGATCACATTCCAGAACAAGAGTCCCTAAATAATCAGGAATGCCAGGTTCCTCCTGAAAAAGAGCTCTCCTCACAAACTGGATCCACAAGGCAACACAAGTCTAGTGAAACAGAAAAGACTAGCACCAATAGCCGACACATCGACTACTTATTGATGCTAATACACAAATTGAAAAAAAATTCAACAACCAATTTAGATGAAGTGTTATACACCATTGTTAGCTCACTAGAGACCATAGTCAATGCTTCGTCACCTCCTACGGACATAAACACAGTAGATGAATCCGAAACTACAGTACAGGATGTCGATATGACCTCAGAAACCTATTAAAATTCTATTTTCAATAAAATAAAAAAATAATAAAAAAAAATAAAAATAAAAAAATAAATAAATAAATAAATAAAATGGAACTTAATGTACACGCAATGTTCAGTATGTACAGCAAATATAGATATGTGCTCAGGAATTATATTCACTCCGCTATGTGCATACTTAATCTACATCTTACTTACACAGCAAGAACATTGCAACTGTCGTCTGGGCACCACCACGACACCATCCTTCATAACTTAAATCTAAATAATGAAAATACTCCAAATAAATATCAGGTCTATTAATAAAAATAAAAACTCATTGGAAACATACTCGAGTAACGAAAATATCGACGTTGCACTAATAACGGAGTCATGGCTTAAACCTTTTTCCTCTTTTCGTGTCAGTGGGTATACCATAATAAGGGCTGACCGAAGCGATGGCTACGGGGGCTCAATGGTATTAGTGAGCACGAAACACCCTTGCAAACCACTAGTCATTAACCCTATCTTCAATAATGCCACCGTTCAGTCTTGTGGTGTGAGCTTAAAAATAAGTAACAAAGAAGTTTCCATCCTCACAGTCTATTGCGCTCCAGGTCATAAACTTTCAAGAAGTTTCTGGGATTCCTTGATCCTATCGGTTGGCAGCCCCTGTCTGATCACTGGTGATATGAATGCTCATCACACAAGTTATGGGTGTAGCTACAATGATTTAGAAGGACGAAGTCTGCTGGAGGCCGTACACGGGAACAATTTATGTGTCCTCAACACCGGGGCCCCTACATTAATCTCAGTACCACACAGGAACCCATCCGCTGTTGATTTATCTATTTGCTCGCCAGATCTATCGTTAATTTCTGACTGGTCCGTAATCGACGAGCCATTCGGTTCCGATCATTTGGGAATTCTAATTGAAATTGACCATGTCATCCATGCCCAGCAGCCACCTCCACAACAGAAGATCCAATATAAGGCTTGGAACCTGAAAAAAGCTGATTGGTTGCTCTATACGGAGTTGTGTGACCAATACATTAACTTAATTGTCCTCACGCGTGATCCTACTGACAACTATCACCATCTAATTGACGCAATAAATTTGGCAGCTTCTCAATCAATCCCTAAGTATTTTCCGTACTTAGGCAAGAAAAAAAGCAAACCGAAACCTTGGTGGGACGAACAATGTAATGAGTGCCGAAGGGCTAACATTCACGCGTTCAAGCAATTCAAGTCAGCACCAACATTTCATAATTTCATCCAGAGCAAAAGAGCAACTGCTAAATGCCGAAAACTTTACGCCAATAAAAAAAGAAATAAATGGGTTGACTATTGCAATGAGTTTAATGTAAGTACTCCAGTCAAAACAATATGGTCGAAAATCAAGGCCCTCAAAAACGGTTATAACGGTATGACTCCACCCTCTGGCTCCACGTGGTGTCTGGATTTCTTGGACCACTTGGCACCACCCACTTCGATGGAAAAAATCAGAACGGAAGACCTCCCTGCACCAGACCACAAACTTGATGAGCCATTCACCTATTTTGAATTAACGCATGCCCTAAAGAGTAATAATAATTCCTCACCAGGTAAGGATAACATCCATTACAGTATGTTGTCTCATTTATCTTTATCAGCCACCCGAAAACTTCTGGACATATTTAATTCAATATGGATGACAAACACTCGTATACCGGAATGGAGTGCGCAAATTATAGTCCCCATACTAAAACCCAAGAAACCCTCATCAGATTATTTATCTTATAGACCTATAGCACTTTCATCTTGCGTGGCAAAAACTTTTGAAAGGATGATCAAACATAGATTTACCTGGTGGATGGAGCAAAATAATATAATTCCAGAGAACCAACATGGTTTCCGCACGGGCCATTCGACGCTAGACTGCCTCACGTCCTTCGTAACTGACGTTCAGATCTCTCTTGCTAACAACAATTATCTATTAGCGGCCAATTTAGATTTGTCAAACGCTTTTAATCATGTCTCCATTTCCGTCCTGTATGATAAACTCAAGCGTGCATCCGTACCGTCCAGAATGATCGTGAATATGATTAATTTGCTGATGGAGCGTTCTATCACAGTTCGCGTGGGAAATCATCGATTGGTCGTTACAGGTTTACCCCAAGGTGCCGTCCTTAGTCCTCCTGTCTTTACATTTTACACTGCTGATCTTCCACGAAATGTCCCTATATATGTGAATGTCACGCAGTTCGCCGATGACATCACGGTATATGCTGACGCGAGAAATATGGAAACATCTAAGCTTAAACTAAATGAAGCTCTTGAAAGTATTGGTACCTGGAGCTTCCATTTAGGATTCACCATAAATGAGACAAAAAGTACCATCACGTTATTCACTAGGCACCGGAACACCTTGGGACCGTCTCTAGCCGTGGGGCCATACAGCCTCGTGGTGACTCATACTATGAAAATGTTAGGCATGCACATTGACCGAACACTTACATGGCGCAGCCATATTGAAAAACTGCTCAACAGTAACGAAATGGCCCTTAACATTATGAGAGCCATAAACCACAACAATTTTGGGGCGGACATTAGGACTTCTCTCCGGCTATTGGCGATTCAGATTATCACTTGTAGCGCTAGCGTCGAGGCGCAATGGCGGAAAAGAGCCCTACTCTTACCACCAACGTATGGGCTAAATAATGGCGTTTTTGCAGTTTTTAAGGAGTTTACAATGTTTTCCGTCTTAATTATCGCCACACTTGATTGAAAAAGGATTTGAGGTTACGACCTTTCTTCGATCGACCTTCTACGACCTGCTTTCAAAGGATTACATTTCGGGAACGTAGTGAATTTAGTACCCTGTACCGCCGTATGGGTCTGGGTTCAGGGAGTCGACAAAGAGTAACAAAGAGGTACCTTTACCCCGTGATGTACATTTATTATTTACAGTCTGACTCACCTTTCCCCAGGCCCGACGGCCTGCGGTAGCGTGTACACGAGCTGGCGCGAGGGCTGGTCGCGAGGCTTCGGCCCCCCTGCACGGATGTGCGTCCCTGACTCTAAGCTGTCCCCCGACTCTAGCAGTTCACTCGACTCCGTCCCTCCTGGGTTTTTATACTAAACCCCCGAGGACATGTTTGTAAAACCCTAAGTGTTGTGGATAACAAGCAGTTTCCTCAAGGATTTGTTGACGCTATCGGGTCATTCTCTCCCGCTCGTCCCTGAGCTTGCCGGGTTCATTCACCGAGCGGTGAACAATTTCCCGGACCGAGCTCCTTTTCTCTACAGCTTAACATAACGCCCTTTTTAGGGCGTTACAACCCTATGGTTTGTACCTATAATGGACAGTATGTAGTCATTATCTCTTTTTGTTGTCTCACAATGTTGCCTATGTGAGTCAATATAAATTTGATAAATGCCCGGTCTCATCAAGGAGCTACAAAAAAGGGGAAGTGGAGTTAAGCACCAAATATTGTATACGCGGCCAAATAGAGGACGCCAAGGCGTAGGCCGCCGTGGGCCCAACCGAGAGCTCGCGGGCCAAAAAGTGGCCCGCTGACTCAGCTGAGCCTTCCTAAATGGCCCGCCCGTGGCATACAGTGGTAAATAATCATCTTTAATGTTGGATTTTGGCGCCCCTAGGATTTTTGTGGAAATGAAAATCGCTACAAATTCGCGCCTTCTCTTGGTCGGCCGATCCCCCGCTTAATCCAGACCGAAACGGAAAATATGGCTAATTGGGGACTGAAATTGAGATAAATGGCTAATTAACGGCTGAAATTATTGAGAAAAAAAAACTGATTCTCAGCCATAAATAAGAAAAAGTGCTAAATCACGGATAAAGTTAAGAAAACTTCACAGCAAAAATTGAGAAAAAGCTTTAAAATCGCGGATAAAGTGTAAATTACAGTCATTAGCGTTTAAAATTATGAAAAACACTAATTAACGGATAAAATTGTGAAAAATCAATAATTCGCCAATGATAAAAAGCGCTAATTCGCCCCTAAAATTACGAAAACATGAATTCTCGGCTTATTCAGAACGGAAGTTCGTGGCTCAATCTGAAAAAACGCTAATTCATTGCTAAAAGTGAAAAAAAAGCTAACTCGTGGGGAAAATTAAGAAAAGTGCTAGTTCACGGATACAATTGTGGGAAATCGCTCTTTAGCAGTCAAAATCACGTATTCACGGCTAACGTGACGAATAAATAAATAAAAGGGCCCAGATGCTAGGTGTAAGGAAACGAAAATTTTGAGCTTCTGAAGGCAAGTTCGTGGCTCAAACTGCGAAAAAACGCTAATTCATAGCTAAAAGCAAGCGAAGCAAATTGCTAAGCCGGAGCAGAAATTAAGAAAAGTTGCTAATTCATGGATGCAATTGAGAAAAATCGCTAATTAGCGGCTGAAATAAAGAAAAATACGAACTCACTACAAAATTCAGATAAATCGCTATAACTCACGGCTAATAAGGGTGAAAACTTGCAGAAATGACCAAAATTGCTAATTCGCGGCTAAAATGGAGACAAATCGTTAATTCAAGAATTGACAGCTTTTATACATTAGAAGGCTACACCGATCGTTTAACCGGCAAAAGTGGAAGTTCTTCGTGGAACATATTGTCCCTTTTCATGTGAGCACAGTCAGTTTCTGGGATGAAATTCGCTTTCTTTGCAGAATAGGGTAAACTCGTGAAATCGCGTCTTTTAATGCGCTAATTTTACTTGAAAACTTAACCACTTGGATAAAAAACTACCACTTATCCATAATCCGGCCTGTTCCAGCTTGTTCGATTCAAACAAGGCATTTGAGTCTCAAAAAGTCTCAAATGTGACTATAGTAAAAATTTCATACAGAAAACCTTTTATTAATAACTCCTTTAATTACCTTCCTGCGCCTACTGGAGGGGAATTAGACCCCCAACTGTGATGGATATTTACACCATGCAGAGTGGGTTTATCAATCACCGGATTTCTCATGTAATAGCTCGGAGAACTTTGCATTACTGATTACCAAAAGGCCCATAGAAACCGGACTTATCTCAGCTTTGTCTGTAGAATAAGTGCATTGATAAACACACCCTTGTTGGGGAAAATTCAGACAACTTATAAGGTCGAGAATTGATTACGGCAGCTGGCTTTATGCTACCGCAAGTAGTGCATTCCTGAACCGCATCAATACACTACAATACAAGGCTCTCCGGTCCTGTTTTGGGGCAGTTATATCTACTCCTACAAACGCTTTACTTGCGGAGGCTAGAGAATTTCCTCTACATTTACGCAGAAATATCTTAGGAATAAAATTCATCAGTAAAAGGTTGGCTTTGACCAGTCACGAAGTAGTTAAAAAAATTAGATTATTAACTTTATCAGTACAGACCAGCAAGTACTGGTCGAACAAGAAACAACCAATATTGGCGGACTTCCTTATTAAAACCGCACAAACCATGATGAACTCACCTAAACATGAACTCCCCCCAAATTTTTCATTTGACATACTGACGCCACTAAAAACGAATAATTACGTTGATTTAGACGAGTACGATTGCCACGGTCGCACACTATCGAGGACTGCCAATTCAACATTTACAAATAAAATCGAATCTCACTACCCTGACTATTACGCCATTTACACCGATGGTTCCAAGACTGAGGGCGGCACTGGTTGCGCTTTTTACGACCCTAACACAGATATTGCCTTTAAATTTAAGCTGAACAATGCTTCATCAGTGCATACGGCAGAATTAATAGCTATAATGGAATCTCTGAAATATGCGCGTAGTTTCGAAATCCGCCCAGCTAAGATACTCGTACTATCGGACAGTAGGTCAGCCTTGCAAAGTATTCAAAAACCAGACACAAAATCATCACATGTTGTGTTGTCTATTGTCAATATGATAGAGGAAATGAAAAGGCAGAGCGGAATTATGGTCAACCTAATGTGGGTTAAAGGACATAATAATTTGAGGGGCAACGAAATCGTAGACCGGTACGCCAAAGAAGCCGTACACACGGGCAGTAGGATTACGCACTACTTGCCCCCTTCAGATGTAGGCAATTTTGCTCGACGATTTTATTACAACCAGTGGTCTGACCTATACAAAAAATCTATAAAAGAGAAAGGTAACTATTATGGATGCATTCAACCATCTATACCTACTAAACCATGGTACTACTCCCCCTACCTCGAGTGTCGCAAATTTTACACCATTATTAGTCGATTAAGATTCGGTCACGACTACTCACCGTCTCATTTAAGTCGAATAGGCGTTCACGAAAGTCCTCTCTGTACAGCTTGGGTTTCCTAGGAAAGCGGTGCCGTAATATTACGTTAGAAAACATCCCATTTTAAATCACGCCAGTAGTTGCCTGAGGAACGGTCAACTGCCATGATTTAAAAGGAGATGTTTTCTAACGTAATATTACGGCACCGCTTCCCTAGGAAACCCAAGCTTACGTGTAACCAAGGAACTACAGCAAGTGCCAACCATTTCGTTTTGGAATGTCCCAAGTACGAGAGGGGTCGTTTTGCATTATGGCAATCGATTTTTGAAGCTAAACCTCAAGTGCCACTCCCCTGCAATCTGCACGTGGTGTTGGCTCATGCTAGTTATGACGTCCTCAAAGCCCTATTTCGGTGTATAGAACTTAACAAAATCCCAGTTTAAAAAGCATATACAAACTAAGTTTAATATTGAACATTTATTAATAATAAATTTAAAACAAAGTAAAATAAAATAAAATAAAAATTATAAAAAACAACAATAATAAAATAAATAAATAAAATAGAAGGATGAGTAGGAACATATAACAATAAATAATAATAATATCAAAACTAAACGCAAGCTTAGCTGGAATGGCTAATCCTTCACGGAAAGCCAGTAAAAAAAAAAAAACAAAAAACAAAAAAAACAAAACAAAACAAAAAAAAAACAGTCAATTTTGTTCTATAAACTGTCAATTTCGTTCGAGAAACTGTAAATTTCGTCCTGGAAACAGCCGATTTCACCCTTGAAACGGTCAATTTCGACGTTCAAAACTGTCAATCTACCAATTCTCTCCTACAGTACCGTCAATTTTATTTCTTCGTACTGCCCTGGAAACTGATTATTCCAGTGAAAAAGTTGACATTGAGCCTGTAGCATTTTGTCCTACAAACTATCAATGTTGTCCTGGAAACTGTCACACCCTTCCCCCCCTTCCTTTTTGTGTTTTCTTTTTGTTATATTTGTAGATATAGGTAGTAGACCAGTCAATATAGACACAAAAATCGGGGTAAATCACAAACATGCATGTAATTGATTTTTTTGTTGCATGTTGTTAGGACTAATGAGAGCAGTTATTACTCAAGTTTGCAACCCTCAAAACCTTGTGCTTAACTCATGGCACTCGAAAAACTAAGAAATTTCATCACTTTTTCTGGTTTTTTAAACAAAAATACCAGAAGAAAGAGTTTTTCGAGCATGACCACAGTATACATTGTTGAAGCCAACTAAATTTGCTACAATTTAAGCCATGCCCGAGCATCTTGGGTCTGTTAGTTCAGGAAATACAGTCAATCAACAAAATACCTAATCTCGCCAAAAAGCGAGATTTTATTGGTAGGGTAATTTTTCAAGACCCGTAGCACTCAAATACACGGTGATTGGTACTTGGGTGAACAAAATGAGAGGGGTGATTGTTACACGAAAAATGCAACAAAAAATTTCCTATGACCTGAGGTCAGATTTCCATTCCTAGTTCAGATAATCAATTTGTTGTTTTTTAGCACATCACGGGTTTTCGCAACAAAAACATCTGTAACATGGGAAGTAAGCGTCCTAGGTTAAATTCAACGACACCACTGAAAAGAGCACTCTTTTTTTCGTGTGAGTAAAGACATTTTGTCTAATGATAGGGAAAGATTCTTTGAGTAAACTGGGAAAATATCAGGATATTTTTAAAAATTTCAGTTTTTGACAACTGTTCAAAGCTAGACTACATTAGCCATGGTGCTCCCAGCACCTGGCAAGCGCTCCTCTAAAACTTTATGAAGTAACTTAGTTTAATACTTCATGTTTATTTTACTCCTTTCCTTTGCAATTTTTTGATAAAAATCCATTGTTATACAAAAAAATGAGGCAGTTAGGACCATTTTGAGTACCTACAAGAAGATCAAGAGCCATTCCCAAAACTTTTTTTTCCAGCTTAATTCACTTTTCCTACGCTCATCTATGAGGGAAGACAAATGAAAGTGGAATAAGCTGAAAAATTTTTCTTGAAATAGCTTTCGTATCTTCTTTTAGGCACTCAAAATGGGCCTAATTGCCTCCTTTTTTGGTATAACAATGGATTTTTCTCAAAACATTGCAAAGGACAGAAGTAAAATCAGCATGAGTATTAAACTTGATTACGTCATACAGTTTTAGAGGAATTTGCCGGGCGCTGGGAGCACCACGGCCAATGTGTAGTCTAGCTTTGAACAGTTGTCAAAAACTGACATTTATTAAAATATCCTGATATTTTCCCAGTTTACTCCAAGAATCTTTCGCTAACTTTGAACAAAATGTCCATTCTCACACATAAAAAAGTGTGCTCTTTTCATTGGTGTCGTTGGATTTAATCTAGGACGCACGCTTCGCAAGTTACAGCTGTTTTTGTTGCGAAAACCAGTGATGTGCTGAAAAACGTGAAAAAATCTATTATCTCGACTAGGAAAGGAAATCGGACCCTAGGTCATAAGACAATTTTTGTTGCATTTTGGATGTTTAATCACCCCTATTATTTTGCTCAATCAAGTACCAGTCACCCTGTCCTATAGAATATCCACGCGAAAATAAATTTTAGGCAATAGCGTCAGATTCAAATTGAGCTACTGCCTAAGAATTATTCTCGCGTGGATATTCTGTAGGACCATTATGTTTGAGTGGTACGGGTCTTGAAAAATAACCGTATCAATAAAATCTCGCTTTTTGGCGATATTACATATTTCTTGATTGGCTGTATCTCCGAAAATTACAAACGTATTAGGACGCGGACTGGGCTTAAATTGTAGCAAATTTAGTTGGCTTCAACAATGTATACTGTGGTCATGCTCAAAAAACGCTTTCTTCTGGTATTTTTGTTTAATAACCTAAAAAATTGATGGAATTTCGTAGTTTTTCGAGTGCCACGAGTTGAGCACAAGGTTTTGAAGGTTGCAAACTTGAGTATAAACTGCTCTCATTGGCCCTAACAATGTGCAAAAGAAAAAACAATTACATGCATATTTGCGATGCTTGATGTTTATATTGACTGGCCTATAGTTATAGTTTTTTTTTTTTTTTTTTTTTTTTTTTTTTTTTTTGCGCGTCAGCAACGTGGCCATTTTGCGCAGCTACTTGTACGATTAACTATATACTATTGTTTTTCTTTCCTATCACATCAGAAAGGCTGAGCCACACGCATAGTCCAGCCACGGCAGTCTATTCATGAAGAGTACAATATACGACTGAATGTACGACAATATAGACAATATACGGACTGGGGGGTACTCGAAATATTCCATCCCCAGTCTGGAGTGGGATTATAACCTACGTGACTGAGCCGGTACTAGAGATATTCCCAGCCCAGTCAAAACACATTGCTAAAACTAAACACAAATATCACAGTACGTCCGCCGGGTTGGTACTAGGATATTCCCAACCCAGCATTGAAGAAACTAGCCTAAGACAGCCACACCAATTCTCGCTAATAATTACACTCTCGCCAATAAATACTTCCACGCCCTTTCACGCAAATAAATACATTTACTAAATACTAACATAAACTTTCACATAAAACGTACTTACAATACATATAAACATAGATATAAAGGGGCCTAAAGAGGACATAGGAGATATAATACTGCCGTGGCTAAATATCTAAGTACAGGTTGGCCTCGCGGAGAAACTGGAGTATTGGCTGAGTCGGGGAGTGAACCGAGAGCAGTTCTTCAATTTTCAATGTCTGCCTTTCGCCCAGGACCCTGCATCGGATGTCGTGCAGGGCGCGGCAATCTATCAGTAAATGCTCAAGAGATAACTCCCCTCCACACGCAGCACACCGCTGGGGCTCCCTGCCTTCAAGCAGGTGACGGTGCGTCAGGCGTGTGTGACCAATACGGAGCCTAGTAATCACTACCCCATCGCGCCTGCAGCAGTTCCCAACTGACAAGCCTCTCACGTTTGGTTTAAAACGCTTCAGTCCCCCACCACTGGCTGTCCACCTCCTCTGCCAAAGGCGACGGAGGTGTGCCTTGGTGGCCGCTTTGGCGTCTCTGGCGGGGACGGCCATCGTTTGGTCCGGGTTCCCGGACGCGGCTTGCTTCGCAGCAGCGTCTGCTTTATCATTTCCGGTGAGCCCGATATGGCTTGGGATCCATACGAAAACAACGTCCCCACCAGTCGAACGTATTCTCTCGAGTTGGGCAAGCATATCCAAAATCTGTGGGTCCGTCGAGAACTGATCCAGGCCCTTCAGAGCACTCTGGGAGTCCGTACATATTAGAATGTGTGAGCCATCAGGACATATGTCAAGTGCCCGGCATATAGCATATAATTCCGCCGTATAAATACTTGCGTGAGGAGCAAGTGTCCATGAATGGACAGCGTCCCCCAGCACGACTGCACATCCCACACCCGAGTCCAACCGTGACCCGTCGGTGTACACGGGTGTGAAGTCCACGAACCGCTTAAGCAATTCGCGAAACCCCATCCGGTAGACGACGGGCGGGGTGTTTTCTTTTAGGTGTCGGGCTAGTTCGAGACATATTCGAGGAGCTGGCATGGTCCAAGGAGGGGTTGGCAAGGCCTTGATAGGCATCACCCCGACAAGCGGGATGTCGTTGCGCGAGCGCTCCTCCTCGGTCCTGATGGCTAGCGGTCGAGTTCGGGTGGGCAATAAACCATAATTTGTACGGTACGGATCCTCAGTAATCATGCCATGAGTGAAGTGCGATGGGGTAGCCCGTACTCCAGCCGCATAGTTCAGGGTTAATTGCATCCTGCGTAACGTAAGGGGCATCTCCCCGGCGGCGCAGTACAGACTTTGGACGGGGCTAGTCCTAAATGCCCCTGTCACCACTCGGAGGCCTGCGTTAAACACTTTATCCAGAGCCGCAAGGCAAGTTCTCCGAGCCGATCCGTAGATCGGGGCTCCACAATCCAGTTTCGATCTGACCAGGGCATCGAAGAGTTTAATGAGTACTCTCTGTTCAACGCCCCAGTTCAGATTTGCCAACGTCTTGACGGCATTTAATGATTTTTTACTTCTCGCGCTCAGGTCGGCAATATGAGGCTGCCATCGTAGTGCCCTGTCGAAAATCAAGCCGAGAAATCTGGTGCTATCTTGGAAAACTAGAGGTACACCATTCATGCGGAGAGTGGGATCATAATGGGGCCTCCGTCTCCTGCAGAAGTGGACGCAAGTGGTCTTTTCTGTGTTAAATTTGAAACCATGTCTCTCGGCCTGAGCGACGAGGGTGTTTATTGCCGATTGCGCTGCCGATTCTACCTCACTTAGGTCTCTTCCGGAGAGGAAGATACCTAAGTCGTCAACATATATAGAATATTATATATTTTCAGGAACGCACTCGGCAATTATGTTGACGGCAATAAGAAAGAGTGTGCAGCTGAGAACGGATCCTTGAGGGATACCGTTCTCGAGCACATGTTGTGCCGTCAACACCGACCCCAGTCTAACACGGAATCTTCTGCTACTCAAAAAGCTGGAAATAAACTTGAGAAGTTTTCCGCAGAAGCCCCACTGATGGAGTTTCCTCAAGACGCCAAATCTCCACGTCGTGTCATAAGCCCGTTCGAGGTCGAAGAACACGCCTATAGTGCAGTGATGGTGCAGAAAGGCGTGCTGAATTTCGGCCTCTACTAGGGCCAGCTGGTCTAACGTTGAGCGGTTCTTTCGGAAACCCCCCTGGTATTGGCTCAGGAGACCACGGGACTCCAGCTCATAAACAAGCCGGTAGTTTACCATGGACTCCATCACCTTTCCCAGGCAACTTGTTAGTGATATAGGGCGGTAACTATCTACTAGACTGGGATCTTTTCCTCTTTTAAGGATGGGTACAATGACAGCCTCACGCCATGCTTCAGGATACTCGCCGGTATCCCAAATTTCATTATATACAGCCAGTAAATTTGTCTGCATGGGGTTGCTTAAATTTTTCAACATTATATTTGGGATACCATCGAGGCCTGGACTAGAGTTACGGGAACTCCGAAGAGCTCTGGCAAGCTCACTGGGAGTGAACGGTAGGTTGTACCGTTCATAATCGACTTGGGAGTCGAAGACAGTCAGTTCCTGTTCCTCCGCTTCTTTAATTGTCTGGAATTCCTGTGTATAGGCAGCTGAACTAGATGCACACTCGAAGTGAATCGCAAGTAGCTCCGCCACCACACCAGGCTCCCTCTCATAATCATTGTTGTTACGGAGGATTGGAACTTGTGGGCGAGGATAGCGGCCAGTAAAGGCCCGAACGCGTTCCCACACCTCCCTCACCGATGTGCTCGCCGATATTTTCCCGGCATAGTCAGCGAGAGAGGCGCGGCGTGCTTCTTTAATTATTCTTCTTTCATGGGCCCGGGAAAGTCGAAATCTGGCCAAGCTATCCTCGTCAGGATGTCTTCGGAGCTCCCTTAGGGCTCTTTTTTTCTGGCGGTTAGCTGCCGCACACTCAGGCGTCCACCAGGGTACCGGCCGCTTGATCGGTTTTCCCGCAGCTGCCTTCAGAATAGCCGAGGTAAAAGATTCAGCGTCGTCAGCAGGGTCCCCTGTTAGGGAAGCTGTCTGAAGCTGGTCACTGAAAAGAGCCCAGTCCGTTGACCTTGTCTCCCAGGATGGTGGTGACACGTAGTTTACGGAAGGCACATCGGAAGTCAAGAATATCGGCAGATGGTCGCTTCCAAGCAGCTCACCACCCACAGACCACTGTATCCTCGTCGCTAAAACTGGGGACGCAAAGGCAAGGTCAATGCAGCTGAAGCGGCCCGACCTGGCCTCAAATCGCGTCCCTTCTGTGCCATTCAAGAGAACCAATCGGGAGTCGCCTATTACGTCCTCCAGGCGGTCACCTGATGGAGATGTCCAAGTGGATCCCCACCAGACATTGTGGGCGTTAAAGTCGCCCAACAACAGCACCGGTGGAGGTAATTGGTCGATTAGCTCCGCCAAGGCCACAGGGTCCCAGTAGACGTCAGGTAAGTACACGTTGCAAATGGTTCCATTGAATGGCGCTTCAACATTTACTGCAATGGCCTGTAGGGGCGTTGTTAGGTTTATCCTGGATGATGGAATATTTGTTTTTACGTATATAGCCACGCCTCCGTGGGCTCGGCCACCAGGTGCTATTGGTACGGCTGCGTGGAAGGACCGATACCCTCTCAGTTCAAATTGCCTTCCTTCGGGTAGTTTTGTCTCCTGCAAACAGACACAAAAGGGGTTTCTTTCCGAAATTAGACGACTGAGGTCCAGATAATTAGTCGATAATCCCCTAATGTTCCACTGCAGGAGCGACTCCATTACAAGTTAAGGTAGATGGAGTGCCCCCATGTCTTGCAAGAGGCAATCGTCAAAATTTTACTACTACTCAATACGTCACTGACATCAGTAATTCGTGGCGGTAGAAAAAGTGGTCCGTGAACTGTCATTTCGCGGCAGGCTTCCGGGGTTTTCCTGTGGATAACCCCTTCCGTCTACGTTCTACGGCCTACGACGACGTCCTACGGCCAGTCTTTGGGCTGGGCGTCTGCGAGGAGGACGCATCCGAGTCCACGAAGGAATCATCAGTCGTGGACTCGTTCACGTCTGTCCTACAAAGCTTTACCTCCTCCTCTCTTGGTGGAGAGTTGGAGGCACCTCTCTTTGCAGGCCTCCCGGCGGACGCAGGTCCTACGGGAGGCACGTCCCGCATGGCCGTTGGCCCCGCGGGTGAGGGTTTGGCAGCCGGAACGGCTGCCGGTAGTTTGAAAACCCCTTCACTTGGTGGAGAAGGGGCTTTCTTGGTGTTGGGGGTTCGCCCTACGGCCACCGCCGCGTAAGAGGCACCCCCCGACTGCACAAAACTTTTTCCCCGGACCATTGCCCGGGCTTCTTGGAATCTCAACTTGTGGTCTGTGCGTACTTTTTGTATTTCAATCTCTTCCAGGAAGCTCAGACATTTTTTATCTCTCGTGTCGTGTCTACCGCCACAATTGAGGCACTTAGGGGTTCCACAACCTCCTTCGTGTTTTTCAGCACCACAGCCACACATTGGTGTCTGTGAGCGGCAGGTATTGGCAATGTGTCCAAATTTCAAGCATTTCAAACAGCGAAGGGGGGACGGATAATAGGGGCGTACTTTTAAGAGGCAGACACCCGCCTCAACTCTTTCCGGAAGGACGTCCGAAGCAAACGTGAGCACCCAGGAACGAGTGCCCACAAGTACTCCGTCACGTCTAGCACGGATACGGCGAACGCCTATCACTCCTACTTCTGCCATTTCCCTAAGGACCTCTTCTTCTGTGCAAGCGTCTAGCCATGCACAGTATATGACACCTCGCGACGTATTGAGTGTCGCGTGTGGCTCAACCTTCACGGAAATATTGCCTATTTTACTAAGAGTTACCATTTTCTTTGACATTTCCTGATTCGATACCTCGACAATCAACGCTGATCCTGCTGTCGTGACGCGATAACCTTTGCCTAGATGAGAGGTCAGGCTCTTCGCTATGACGAATGGAGAGACTTTCTTCATATCCTGTACTGCAGCTGCAGCAACTCTAAAGAACTTGGCGTCCTTACAGACATAGTCTTTGAGGAACGCCCCGAATTTCGCCTTGGCCGGAGGGGAGTCCCCGGCTTCAGCTGCCTTACTACTTATTACTGTCACTGCCTCCGTAGGGGCACTGACTTGTTGTGGGTCGGGAGAACCCACGTTGAGTGGAGGGGTGGGACCTGATTCTTCATTATTTGAAGTATTCATAGAAGGGTAAAAAATACCGGTTGAAAAAAAAAGGGGGGGGGAAGGATTGGCAGACGCAACGCAACGCCGCAAGCAACAAGGCGCACCCAAGCGCGGCGCCGTCCTCCGGGGGACAAACCCAATCGCGCCCGTGGCCTCAGCGTAGCCCCCCCCCCCAACCAGCAGCATGGTCCCGTCCGGTCGCCATCCGGCAGTACTACATGGTGGGGGATTATTCGCTGGTGGTTCAGGGCAGCCTCCTCCACGGCTAACCGGAGGTTCGGGCCCCACCCACCGACTCCCACACCCATCCTAAGACATGACTAGGTCAGGGTGAGAGAGCATTGTAGCGGCACCGGGAGAAGGTCCCGACAACTCCAACTTTGCGCCGATGGCCTGGTTGAAGATCTGCGGGAGCTGAGGTGCAGTGTCGACCGTGGGTTGAACCTTCTCAGCGGGCTACACCGGATCTCCGAAATGAATCGGGCTCTTCAACCGTATTACGCCGAATTCTCTGGCTGGTTTGAAGCTCATCGACTACGAGTTGACGCTCTCGTGGAAAATATCAATCAGAGATGAAGTCAGACAGAGTTGGAGATGCCACGGCGTGTGTTGGATTTGCCGACGCTCCTCTCGTGCATCACCAATCCGCCTCCTCCCCCTCCACCAGAACTGAATGAATTAAATGCCGATGGTAATGAATCTGATACTTCATCAGCTCCCTCTGTGGGACAACCCCGTCGCCGTCGTGCCTCTCGACATCTCAGAAGTACCAGCTCAGCAAGTCAACCGTCGACCGCGCCAGAACTGGAACAAGGGGACCGAAAGGATGAAAAATTACAGCCTCAGCACCGAGCCGTTCGCCGTCGTAGCGAACCTACACGTGCCGGCCCGTCGCGATCGTCGTCCCTAATCGACTGTCCCGTATGTCAGCTAAGGAAAAGAGCCCGACGCGGTGTTATTCCTGCGAATATTTACTTCGCCTAGACGATCGTGAGCGTCTGGAACATAATACCGAGAACCACACGGTAAACGGACAAGAGGATCTCCGGTGATCAGCTTGCCTAGTGGCCCGCGCCCGACGTCTACGGGGAGAATCGTCGGCGAAAAACGACTTGGCCGCCGTTTCGCCGTCTCCGGGAAAGGTAGGAATGTGAAGGGACACCCTTCCCCCCCTTCCTTTTTGTGTTTTCTTTTTGTTATATTTTGTAGATATAGGTAGTTATAGTATAATCATAGTTGTAGTTTTGTAAAAATATGTTAGCTTAGTTAGCAATATGTAAAGGTAAACAGACCGTCCCCAAGATTTTGTAGTAAACCGTAACATAATAATCACGCCATAATTAATAAAGATAAAGTAGTACCAGTTGAGTCGGTTGCGTGTGAACGAACTGTTGTCGGTACGTGTAAGTGTACGATTACGCAGTTTAGTTGGTCTCTCGTCGTGTGTTGCCGTTTCGTCTTCTTACCAGTGTGAACGTTTGCGCAGTTCCGTTTCCTTCTCGCTGCGGGTCATCGTTTCTATCGTATTACCAGTGCGTGTGTTTACGCAACTTCAACGCCAGTGTCTTCCACGTTCGTCAGTGCGTAATCATACGCAGTCTCCGTACCGGTGTCGTCAGCGTGTGGCAGTGCGTAATCGTACGCAGTTTCAGTGCCAGTGTCGTCAGCGTGTGGCAGTGCGTAATTATACGCAGTCTCCGTGTCAGTGTCTTCCACGTTCGTCAGTGCGTAATCGTACGCAGTCTCCGTACCAGTGTCGTCAGCGTTCGTCACTGCGCAATTTTACGCAGGCTCAGCACCCTTGTCTTCTACGTTCGTCGACGCGTAGTATCACGCAGTCGTCAATAGTGTCTTCAACGTTCGTCATTTCATCGTGTCTCGTCCGTGCGTAATATTACGCAATATCAACGCCAGCGCCTTCAGCGTTCGTCAGTGCGTAATTTCACGCCACACCCCTTTAGTTACGTCGTGATTCGTCCGTGCGTAATTCTACGTAGTCCCCGCGTCCGTATCTTCGACCTTCGTCGTGTCTTCAATTTCCATCGCACCCCTGTCGTCCCCGCTCTCGTCGAACTTCGTCGTCTTCGTCCTTGTCCTCGTCTGCGTTCATCAGGTAAACGGTTGCGAACTGTCTCACCGTCCGTATTAACCTTCGTACGTTGGGTCGAATTCTAAGGAGCTCCTTCCCGAAACATTTATTAGACTGTGAGTACTGCCTGTCTCCCTCTCTATAAATCTGTTTCTTATTCCGTTCCGGGGCAGTCGTGAACACTCTTCTTTAAAAAGACTAGAATGGTTTAATACCGCAATTTACAAATCCGTCTTTGCAAACACTTCAATTCCATTAACCAATTTTATTAGTTGTATTCTAATTTCTTGTCTTTACCGTTGAATACCGTTAACCTTTCGGAAAGCACCGTTTTAATAGAAAGAAATTAAAGACGATATACTTTTATTTGTTCATTTTTTTCTATTCCTCTCCTAACAATCTCACCACCGAGCAAGAAATCCCCACGTCGTGGTAGAATCTTACCACACTGGTTTTTAAGGACTCGTTTTAATCTTCAGGAAATTCCGCATATGCAGTAGTTTTCCTTTTTTCAAATTTCATCCCAGAAGTTATTTTAATTTCGCCCTGAACTTTTACCTTGTAATTTCACGGTTTTTTTTCGACTTATTTGAAAAAAGGAAAACTACTGCATATGCGGAATTCCTTAAAGATTAAAACGAGTCCTTAAAAAAAAGGATTGGTGTATAAAAAAGGCCAGAAAATGTATGCCGAGTAGTAGACGAGGGGTTAATATGGACGGGGGTCGAGGAATCATCACTGCAGCTCCCCCTTAATTGGAATTGAAGACAACATGCTGGGCTCTGCCTCAAATGTTCGGGGGGGGGGGGGTATAAGCTGAGAAAGCGCTCCCGTTGAGCTTTCCCAAAATTCATGCACGCTTCAAAAACAGGCAATTGTCATGAATCTGGTGCAACAGCTGTGGAACGGGCTGGGATAAATCTGTGAGTCACCTCACAGATCCCACTCCCACGAGTGGGAAACTTTTATAACGCTGTAATTTTTTACGTCTAATTTTTAATTTTGTTACACCGGTAGTTAATTTTTAGCGTCTGATTCCCGATGAAATCCCCTTTTCACTCAGTGGGACAGTTCAAGATTGAGAATCATGAAAATCGCAATAACAACTTTAACTCTATTCACGATAGCGGAAGCGACGAAACAAGTTCGCTTCGCAGGCGGTAGCTATACTTATAATGTATACTCGTAGGCATCTTTCCGAAAATTCGATTCATGTTTCCATTCAGTGACGTTTGCGGAATATCGACGCGAAGTCGATCCCAATGAAAAATTGACGCACATTGAGGGTAAAAAGCTTTTGCAGAGTATGCAGCCCTGGCTGAACACATTGTTCAAGGATCGGTCGACTCGATGCAGAGGGAGAAAATTTAAAGTTTACTGTTGCGCGATATCGCCAGTTGGAAATTCACGTAATGTGTTGAGTGTGTTTCTATGCCACCGTTAAATGAATCATGCCAAATTTGTTAACAGTTTGCCTTAATTATGAATTGAACGTCCTGGGTCCTCGTTACAAATTAATAGTAAACCACAAAATAATTTTGGACACAAAATCGGCGGGTGAACGACACATCTCTAAATATGACACCAAAATGTAATTATGTTGTTTTATTTTGTGAACTTTTTTAGGTCCCATGCATACTTGCCTCGGACTATCGGAAGTTTTCTGGTATTTATTCATTTGTTTGAAAGTCAGCGATGTTCGTGTCACATCCTACGGTAGTAGGCACGCATGTTTTCATCTGTCCATACTTATGGGCAAGCAGCTGCTTGGAGCTATTAATTTCGAGTGTATTCGATTTGACACAAAAGGGGATTACTTATTCGAAGAACGAATTGTAAAGCCTCTCTAGGAGCTACTAAAGACTTATTCACACACCGGCTGCCCAGCCCGAACAGCAGGAGGTGTTATGAAAAAATATGTAAATAATTGTGAATAATGAAACGTTTTGTTATAAAATTGTTTTTACGGCCCATAAAACACACCAAAAACAAACAATTATTCGGTCTCTTGTTCTTGTTACTATACCCAGGATGTACTGACCCGCATGTGTGCGTGTTGTTTGTCGTCAATCAACTGTATGCCATTGGGCGGCACGCAACCTGCAAGTTATAGAGTTGCGGGGGGATCCAGAGATACAAAGACGATACAGGCAGGGCCCATTAGAGCCTTATGCTGTCTATGTTGTTCAAATACCGTTTTAGACTTGGATAGAGATGTAATATGCTTGTGGGCTGGCTAATAAGAAGCAAGTGAATATCCACGTTTATATATGAACGTTTTAAGTACAAATAGTATACTAAATAGACTGGTAATAGACCGGAAATGAACTCGCGGGCCGGCCATTAAGCCCTGGGGAGGGTAATGGACGTTAATTGTAATTATTTGTTATAAGGCGCGATTACACGGTCCAATCTCATGGCTCAATTTTATTGATTCAATCAAATTGAATCAACGTGTAAAAATATTTTCCATGATATTGCTCCATCAATTTTTGTTTTATAAACATGATGCCTGAGCCATTCAATGAAATGTCTTCCATCATATTGAACAACGAGATTGAACCGTGTAAACGAGCCTATAGTTATGTGCAACTACATTACAAATATAACTTAAACAAACTGGAATAGAGCAGAAATTGTATGAGCAGATAGTCCGGGAGACCACCGTATGACAAATTTGGGTCATTTGATCGTGTCTGGCACCTGCGCAGGACGTTTTCTACGGTCTAGGAGATGACACTTCGGAGATCGCCAGAAATTTTCCGTGGGGCAGGGGCTCACGACGACAGAGCTAGCTGTTGACAAACACACCTTTGGGCTGCTTGAAAACGGCTGGCGAGTGTAAAAATTGTTTCTTTGCCAGCAATAAACTAGAAAACTACCACCACCATCAAATTTCGAATGAAACCCCCCCCCCCCCCCCCGTGGCTACTAGAGAGCCTCGAAATTTCACATTTTCTAAAGCTCGCTGACGGCATTGTCTATACGGTCAAACTGGATGGCGTTGTTGATTTCGTAACGCATTGGACGTGGAAAATGACTTTTTACTCCCGCCGGTCGTTTTCAAAGCACAAGACCGATCCTGTCCGAACCTTTCCCTATCCTTGCCGAACTCGGCGAAGAAGACGCTGCGAACAACAACAAGAGACGCTAACGGACCGTTAGCCCAACAGGCTACCCATAGCCAGTGTATTTTTCTTTTTTCTGACCAGTGGTGCGGATATAACCTTACGGGAACCTTCCAAGCTCTACTCCGTTGAGAAGACTCCGGACGCTTGTCGAAGTGGACACCCTATTGTGGGTTAAACCGCCCCTGGCTCAAGTCGTCCTAACCCGGACGCATAGATTCAGTCAATCGGACGGATAACCTTTCGGGAACCTTCCAAGTTCGACATATCCGTTGAGAAGACTCCGGACGCTTGTTGAAGGGAAACCCTATTGGGGATTAAACCGTTATTTTTTTTAAGTCGTCAGTGACCTGACGCATATATCAAAACCGAACAGTCGGATAACCTTACGGGAACCTTCCAAGCTCTACTCTGTTGAGAAGACTCCGGACGCTTGTTGAAGGGAAACCCTATTGTGGATTAGACCGTTACTGTTACAGACGTCATACACTTGACGCATATCCAAACCGGACCGGCAGGATAACCTCGCGGGAACCTTCCAAGTTCGACACATCCGTTGAGAAGACTCCGGACACTTGTTGAAGCGAAACCCTATTGTGGCCCTGACCACCGGTAGGCATTCGTGCCAGACCGTTGAGACGACTCCGGTCAACATTCATTCTCGTTCCCTCACCCCCGGTGGAACTCGATAGATACTACGGGGCTTAGCGACACTTGTGTCTGCCCCAGAATTCACCGAGCAAGACCGATCCTATCCAAACCTTTCCCTGTCCTTGCCGAACCCGGCGAAGAAGACACTACGGACAGCACCAGAGGACGCTAACGGACCGTTAGTTCGAAAAGAGGATCTGCAACAGCGCGAAGGGACGCTACCAGACCGACCGTCGCGAAGTCTACGCACCGGAACGACCGGAAATCATTGAAGAAACGCATTGTTATTATTTTTTCCGAACCAAAAAAAATTGTAATCAGTTGTATTATATTGAGAATATATTGGGGCCTGTTACCCAAAGCAAACAACAGGTGGCGACCGTTAATTTCTTGCATCTTCAACCCTCATCTTCGGGTCGTCCGAACGACCCCCATTAAGCCGCACCGCGTCAGTATGGTAGC
This sequence comes from Corythucha ciliata, assembly GCA_038030265.1. Lineage (NCBI taxonomy): Eukaryota > Metazoa > Arthropoda > Insecta > Hemiptera > Tingidae > Corythucha > Corythucha ciliata. The sequence continues at coordinate 5,817,852 of CM075937.1, read as the reverse complement.
TTTCCCCAGAACTGGAATATTTTCAGTTTTTTTTTATGTGTGTGCAAAGCCATTCATTTCTTTGTGTGTCAAATTTGAACGCGTTTTAACGCCCCGCGTCGAAAATAGAACAAGTTGCGTTTTTTTAAACGCGGCGTCTTTTTAGACGCTGGTGTGTTCGTTCTCATACAATTACTATGTGTTGCATTTTTCACGCGGGCGCGTTTTTTTAATCGTCGCGTTTAAAAAACGCAAGTGTGTTTGGGCCCTTATTTTCAAAACTTCAGGGCACTTCCCAAAATTTCGTAGTTTTTTGGGGGAAAAACATACTTCCGTTGAAAATTGTTGTTACCAAACCTCATATTCGTGTTCAGCACCCCAAAATACCTAATAGTACCAAAATTCAAAACTACTCCAAAACTTTCCCCTATTTTTCATAATTTTACTAGACTATCACGGTCTGAATACCCTTCCTCCTCCAATCCTGGTCATTTCCACTTCAGTGCACTAATAACAGCAAGTCGGAAGTCTGAATTATTTGCCCCCTTCTGAACTGTGTTCGTTGTTCTTAAATTCGTGGTTTGAATCAATTTTTTCTTTATATTTAAAAATAATTATATTTTTTGTACAAATATATTTGAAATGTGATCGTTCTTTCTTTACTTTTTACTCGACTGTAAAGGTTAATTTAACTTGAGGCTAAGTTTCTCCACGGACTCAGTCGTGGTTCGCTCGTCCGACGGGCTTAGAGCCTAAACGCGTGCCCAATGATTTCGTGTACCACCACTTGGACGTCTCGTCGAAACCATCCGGCGAGAAGTAGGCCGCGAGCCATCGCTCGTTACACTCGTGCCGACGCTGAGCCTCCAGCCTTTGATTTTGTTCAAGGTCCGCTTTCGCCTCCGTCGCCAGGGTCATGTCGTTCAAAAACAGACCGGCCGTAACAACTTTCCACAGGTTTCTCGACTCGTTCGGCTCCTGCTCAGGTACAGGACGGACTAGCTTGTCGTAGGCTGGAATGCGGCTGACGTCGAGAAATGTGTCCGAACTGTTGCGCCATTTGGCGATCATAGCGCCGTTCCACTCGCCCTGAACAGTGACAAATGGTTCGGCATCGTTGGGCGCGAAAATATCAGCTTTGATGCGGTGTTTTTTACCACCATAGAACGGTTTTGTCAGGAACTCGATGTCAGCGTGATAGCCAGTTTTTTCGCAAGCGACAGTTACAGGACCGCCCAATTCAATCCAAGGCACTGTCAGAATTGAGCGACCGTATCCACTGGGAAAGGTCATTATGTAGGTTTCATCGTGATCCAAAAGGTTGACGACAGCCTGCCCGATATTGTTGACACCAACTGACAGTCCGAGAAATTTCGACTTGGTCCAAATGTGAGCGTTGCACGTGATTCGTTTGCCCACGTGTTCCGCGTAGAACGCAGATATGGGCGGATGGTGGGACACTTGCTCCGCGACAAACGCTAGCTGATTCGTCGTCGCCCAAGGAACAGGACCGTCCGAGGACATGGCTCCTTTATCATGAAGGAAATCGTAGTAACATCGAAAAACTTCTCCTAAAATAGGGTTGTAAGGTTTTTTGACCACGGGACTTTTTCGACCCGCGTGGAATGAACTCAAGTACCAACGCACACACGCGACCATTCGATCTTGGGGTGTCGTACCATCAGTGATAGCTACGAAAAGATCTGGGTGGGCGAAATGATCCGCGTACATTTCTAGAAGCGAACGTCTTTCTAGAATAAAAGTTGGGAGCGTCACCTGAAAGCAAAAATTTATAAAAGAGACGAACCCAAAAAATCGATGGGTAATTTTTACCTTTGTTAAGTCCATGCCTATCTTGACTTGTCCCAGCAAATGTTTCACCACTGAGCCTTCGACAACGATCTCAGACTCATCCCTCGCTTGGTAGAAAAGGTCATAGTTCAACGTACCGTCCGACTTACGATACGTCGAGGGAACATTTTTCAACGACTTCTCGTTGACTGTACTGCTCCTCGAGGGAACGCGCGGGAACCCACGCCCGCTCGACGACGACGACACCACCGCCGATTTTCTCGGTTGAATCACCTCCTCTTCCTCCTCCTCCTCCTCCTCCTCACCACCACTCTCGATACTCTCCTCGTCGCGCTCCGCGCTGCTATTCTTTCGGCTTCCACCGCTCTCGCTCTCACCGTCACCGAGAGCCGCAAGGGCGACGCCGCTCCCCGACAGGAAATTTTCGTTGTCGTGAGCGTCGTAGAAGTCCTCCTCGTCCGAGCTTGAATAGGACGTCTCTGGAACGACGGCCGACGTGAGCGGAGGGAATCCGAGACGAGGGCCGTCGGAAATTCTCTCTTCGTCGAGGTGAACCACTTCGTGAATCGCGTCACTGGACGTCGGCGGTGGTGGAGGCGGCGGCTGATAAGTGCCGTATACGGGGTGAGCCGTATTTTTCGCTATTTGAAGCAACACTATCGTGTGTTTCATCTGCTCTAGCATAGTATTTGCGTGGGAACATATGTCATCGCACCTGAGGATAATCAATTGTTTTTAATTACCTGCCGAAAACCATTACTTTAAAAAATTCCATACTTAACAACATCCTCAGCATCCACGAGTGTATCTTTTTTCTGTTCGAGCGTTTTAATTTGCTCTATGATCAACTGCAAATAAGCGTCCGCCTCGCTAAGTTTTTTATCGAAATCCTGTATCGTTAGCGAGGGCTTAGATAAATTCGAATACAGGAGGCTGGACGTTTTAGAGCCGTACGCAAGGCGAATGATCGTGTCTTCAAGAGATCGAACCCATTTTTCGCGTTCGTCGGCGTCTCTAGCTTGAAAGTGAAATGTTTTATTGTCTACCGTCACCGTGAAAGTGCTCTCATCTTCGTCGTCGATTCCAATGATGGCTCCAGTCAAGCGGACGCACCTAAAAAAAATGGTATTGTAACGTCGTAAATTATTGTCCCAGCACGGTTTTTTTTTTGTAAACTCACCCTCGTCTTACACCTTTAGTCATTTTCTCTCGGGACGTATAGTAGGAGAGAATGCCGGCTGTACCGTCGAGGACGAACCATCGATACTGCCAGCCTTTCATGACGTTCGTCCATTTGCTTAAAGACCCTTCCATGGCAGCCATTTTGGAATTTTGATCGTGCAATCTTCCCTTTTTTCCCACGTGTTCCGCGTAGAACGCAGATATGGGCGGATGGTGGGACACTTCCGGGTTTATCGGCTATTATTTAGGCATTCTGGAAATCAAGAGGATGAAAATAAAATGCTGGACACTAAGAATCGGAGGATATTCGTTAATGGAACCTCCCTTCCCAATCCCCAGCGTTTTAGTGCTGTATTCACAGTCCTCACTCATTTTGAGTAAACACTCCCGCTCTCGAGCCCTCGAGCAAGCACTTATTTAGTTTTTTCTCGATCTTAGTAGCAAAATACGCTCAGAAAAGCTCAAAATGCGGCTTACAGCCAAAAAAAAAAGAGGCATGTGGTGGTGCAAGAGAATAGCCAGGAAGGGGGGCATGGGTACAGGCTGCTGCCCACTCTTCTACAAGCCGTCTTTTCTCATCTCATGACGATCCTCGAAATTAGCTACTAGGCGTGGGGGGCGGTGCACACCGGGTCCCCATAAGCTTAAAGAGGAAAAAATTGGGGGATTTTTTAATGTTTTAAAACGTTGATTCGCGGCTAATAATGAGAACAAGCGCTCATTTATTTATAAAATTGAGAAAAATATACGAAATCGACAAAAGAGAGAAAATACGCTAAGCCTCAAGTTTCTATATGCCCTTCTCAATAGGCGGCTAAAATTGAGAAGGCCCGCTATTGTGCAAATTATACTTTTTACGATAATTTTCGTGTTCACGGCTCACCGTGGACACGTCGGTGGATTTGGAAAGAGAACAAAATCCTGTTCCTGAAACCACAATGAAAATCAAAAAATGTCGCTTGCGCGTGGCTATTTCAGCCACGTGAAAAGTGAAAAAAGTAGTTTTTTCGAATACCTGATAAATTTCACATCAGTATCAATCAGCTGCTAGTGCGCGCATCGACGGGTAAAGTTGTGGAAAACTACCCCGTTCTGTGTACTTTCGAACGGTGTCCTCATAGTTGAAGTTTGCAACCATCCGACTTTAGCAATCAAGTTCCAGTGCAAAAAAATTCAACTTGCTTTGACAAAACAAACCGAATAGGTCAGGTTAAATGGCCTTTCCTTAGGCTATTGTGTTATTTGTGTTCCTCCGAGCATGCTCCCCTCAATGCCTGAAGTAAAAGTAAGAATTCAATTCATTACGCGAGGGTCACCATGAGAGACGCCGTGGATGAACTGCTACGTTAGGACTTGAACGGGGACTTGGCCGTTCTATCTCATCTGAATCAGTTCAGCTCAGCAGATTGAAGACGAGGAGGACCAATTACCTGGTCCGCGAGGTCTCCTGAACTATCGTCCCTCGATTACTGTCTTTGGGGGTGGATGAAGATAATGGTATACGAACACAAGCCCAGGAAACGCGAGGAGCTGATCAACAGCCTGTGCTGAATCGATCAGACAACGACATGCCGCAATTCGTCGAGCCACCAGAGCTTTACATAAAAGAGCTTCCGAGTGCCCACAAGGGGAAGGAATTTTTGAAGACTTATTTAAATGATGTTATGTTACTGTTATTGATCTCATACAAGTTGGAGGGACTAACGATGTACAATGAACTCCGTGAATGTGAGATATGAGTGTACGGAATGAGATATGAGGGTACCGGCTGAATCTCATAAGGTGAAATGTCCAAGTCCATAATTTTCACCCTAACGCTGTCCATCCACCACCTCAATTCACATTCCATACATAGAAAACCTCGTTGTCAATTGAATCCTTACTTTAGGCATTGAGAGGAGCATGCTCGTAGGAACGCAATACCCTAAGGAAAGGAGATTTACCCTGACCTATTCGGCTTGTTTTTACAAAGCAAGTTTGCATTTTTTTGCATTTAAACTTGATTGCTTAAGTCGGAGGGTTGCAAACTTCAACTGTCAGGACACCGTTCGAAAGTACACAGAACGGGGTAGTTTTCCACAACTTTGCCCGTCGTTGCGTGCGCTAGCAGCTGATTGATACTGATGTGAAATTTATCAGGTATTTGAAAAAACTACTTAACTTTTCACATGGCTGAAATAGCCACGCGCAAGCGATATTTTTTGATTTTCATGGTGGTTTGAGGAACAGGATTTTGTTCTCTTTCCGAATCCACCGTCATTTTTTGTCTAACCAATAACGGTGAGCCGTGAACACGACAATTACTTTGAATTTGATGAGAAAAGAAAGCTCACTCCCACTAAACAGTTTGTTTAGTGGGAGTGAGCTTTCTTTTCTCATCAAATTGATGGATGCTCCCACACTTCCGGCCTAATAATTCATTATACGACAATTACTGTTAAAACTGATGAAACTGGGAAACAACAGGAAAATGCTCATATCTCGTAACCAAAGCAAGATTAGTGGGATATAGACTTTTTAGCATACACTTTAATTAACTCCCACTTCCTTAATCTGACGCGTTCGAGAATGTCCGATGATCAATTTTAGTGTATTTCATTCAAAAAATGCACTATTGGTCTCGCCCTGATGGTCGCACATATGGGTTGTGATACATTTTTTTCACGTTTCAGAACCCCTAGAACAAGAATCCGAGGTCGGTTAGATTTGACATATATACTGGGTGTTCAAGAAATAGAGGGCAATATTTCACCCGGTGATTCTGCACCACAAATGGGTCAAAATGACCCCTATTGACCATAGTCCGATTCTCATTATTTTCCGAGATATTCAGGATTTAAGTACTTTTTGATTCTGCCTTGTTTTTTTTGGAAAAGTGGCCGTTGCATGGTAACCGGTGGCTCTAAGGCCAAATCTGATGGCACCATTGGAAAGAACGGACTTTTTTCTATTAGAATTTAGGCATTCAATTCCATTTTAATCCACACGTGCTCAGATATTCGGCCAGAAAGTCAAACTTGTTCAAAATTCAACCTCTTTTCACGACATTTTGAAGCTGGACTGTTCCTCAACAGGTGCTTTCCGAGATGACCTTTTTTCAGAAAAGTTGGCGCATAGTGTCACCATGAAAATCGTATTTTTTAATTGCCTTCTTAGAGGGACATTTTTCTAGATATTTCAAATTTGGACAGAAAAGACACGAGACACCTATTCATTTCTTACGTTGTTTACTTGACATTAAATCTCAAAATTGGTTATGAAAAATTGGAAAAAATTGAAAAAATGTAAAAAAAAAAAAAAAAAAAAAAAAAAAAAAAAAAAAAAAAAAAAAAAAAAAGGTGAAGTGTACAAAAGAAAACAATAAGATCCAAAAAATCAGAGAACTAATACTACTACTACTACTAATAATAATAATAATTATAAAATAAATAGCTAAAAAAGGAAAATAAGCAAGGATAATTTCAAAGATCCTTTAATATGCAGCTGCTCGATCGTAGACGGGCATAGGACAACACGAGGTTTTCATTCACAGAAATCGGTATGGCTCAGTTTGAGAATAGGATCGAGAAGATAGGTGATCATTTCATTTTTCCATGTGTACAAGCCTGACATTGTCGAATAAAAGCCGTCTCACAAAAAAGCTCAAGGTTTCTTCATCGTCATTGTCATTCTCATAAATTTATTGAAATGAACACGTTTTCAAATCATAAGCTGCGTGACATGCATTACATCTATGGACTAGCGCAAGGAAATCTTTGAAATTTAAGGAGGATCTTTGAAATTATCCTTGCTTATTTTCCTTTTTTAGCTATTTATTTTATTATTATTATTATTATTATTATTATTAGTAGTAGTAGTAGTAGTAGTAGTAGTAGTAGTAGTAGTAGTAGTAGTAGTAGTAGTAGTATTAGTTCTCTGATTTTTTGGATCTTATTGTTTTCTTTTGAACACTTCACCTTCTTTTTTTTTACATTTTTCCAATTTTTTCCAATTTTTCATAACCAATATTGAGATTTAATGTCAAGTAAACAACGTACAAAATGAATAGGAGTCTCGTGTCTTTTCTGTCCAAATTTGAAATATCTAGAAAAATGTCCCTCTAAGAAGGCAATTAAAAAATACGATTTTCATGGTGACACTATGCGCCAACTTTTCTGAAAAAAGGTCATCTCGGAAAGCACCTGTTGAGGAACAGTCCAGCTTCAAAATGTCGTGAAAAGAGGTTGAATTTTGAACAAGTTTAACTTTGTGGCCGAATATCTGAGCACGTGTGGATTAAAATGGAATTGAATGCCTAAATTCTAATAGAAAAAAGTCCGCTCTTTCCAATGGTGCCGTCAGATTTGACCTTAGAGCTACCGGTTACCATGCAACGGCCACTTTTCCAAAAACAACAATGCAAAATCAAAAAGTACTTAAATCCTGATTATCTCGGAAAGTAATGAGAATCGGACTATGGTCAATAGGGGTCATTTTGACCCATTTGTGGTGCAGAATCACCGGGTGAAATATTGCCCTCTATTTCTTGAACACCCTGTATGTATATATGTATATCAATTGTACCCACAAACTTGCCATATATATGTATAAAAACGGTAAATTAGCACTTTTTCGCAATGTTTACCGAGATGTTTGCTTGAGAAACCACGATCTGGCGCCTTCTCTCAATTTCACCTTCGTGAATTTATTTATTTATTTGTTTGTTTAGCAACATGAAAAAAATTAGAGTTAACAAAAAATTAAATTATCTTGCCAGCCAGCCCCTTAAGAGTCCTAGAACTTGTGCTAAGAGGCCGAGTTGCTCCGACCATTTAACAAAACTAGAAAATAACTAAAATAAGAAAAATTATATTATGCATTCTCTATTAAGGCTAAAATGCGTCTTTTAAATGGCTTTAAACTTCGGAAACATTTGACATCAATTTTCTCATCAAACAGATATTTCAAGGATGAATAAAATGCAGAGCGTCTATACGTTTCTGTGTTCGCTATTGGAAGTAAGATATTGGAGAAGGAAGCACTTCTTGTTACAAATTTAGTTACCGTATTAAATGGAATTAAGTTATGCCGAAAAACATGAATACAAGCCGAAAAAACAAAAATTGATTGCAACGGAAGAACATTAAATTCCTTGAAAAGCTGAACTGAGGGATATCTCCATGGCCTTTTCATTATAATTTTAATTACAGCTTTTTGCGCAACTTCTAAAGGTTTTAAGTGGGACAAGTTAGTAGAACCCCAAACAGTGATCCCATATTTCAAGATAGAATAGACTAAAGCATAATAAACTGATTTCAGCAATGGTCGAGTTAAGACAGATCGCAACACTTTAAACCGATAATATAATTTCCTGATTCTATTGACTAAATTGAAAACATGATTTTTAAATTTCAAGCCCTCATCAAAAGTTACCCCCAGGTATTTATGATGTGTAACGAATTGAAGTGCATTACAAGTACAATTCCCCGCCGAAAAATTAAGGTTACAATTGAAGTTATGTATTTTAATTTTGTCCATCATATTTAATTTAACTTTTTTAAACGAAAAACGAATAACAGAAGTTTTATCAAGATTCAAACACATCAAATTCTCATCAAACCATGCCTTAATTACACTAACCTCCCTTTCAGCCGCTTCGATGATTTGATTAAAACACCCACCAGACACTATCAATGCTGTATCGTCAGCAAACCCAAAAATATTTCCTTCCAGTTTAAGACTTAATAATCCATTTATGAATAAAAGAAAAAGCAGAGGTCCCAGAACCGTTCCTTGTGGAACTCCACAGTTGACAGTATTACACTCACTTATAACATTGCCTATCCTGGTTACACACGGTCTATCTGACAAGAACGACAAAATCAATTTTAAAATTCTACCACGGATGCCGTACGCGTGCAGTTTAGTCCGAAGTATCTCATGATCAATCACATCAAATGCTTTTTTGACATCAAAGAAAACACCCAATACACACAATTTCTGGTCTAAATTTTTTACAATCAAATTATACACTTCATAAAGAACTTGTTCCGTACTTCTACCCCTCCTAAACCCATATTGGTTGTCCGACAGAATGTTATACTTATCCAAGAAAGAAATTAATCTAGACTTGAGACATTTCTCCAATATTTTTGAAAGCGAATACGTTAATGCAATGGGTCTATAGTTACTCATTATCTTACTACTTCCACTTTTGAAAATGGGCACAATTACGGTTTCTTTAAATTTAGAGGGGAAAACTCCGGTCGAAAACACTAAATTGAAAATGAAAGCCAACGGCTTGCAAACATAATTCACCATTTTTTTCAAAATATAATTCGTGATACCATATAGATTGAAGGAACTACATTTTTTCATCTTATTTATGTACTTTCTAATCTCATCTTCGGTAACAGGGGACAAGAATATAGAATTAACAACCGTTTTTTCAATCATCCTACCAGTGAGCAGAGCTTTGTTGTACTCCCTATTCGAAGTAATGCTATTTTTAATATCCATCCAAATTTTAATAAAAAAAAGCGTTAAAATTATCAGCTATTAGTTTTTGTTTGTAATTAATCGCTCTTGATCATCCTTAATGACACTAACAGTATTCAACTTAGAATTATCCTTGCTCTGCGTAATACTATTTATAACTTCCCAAGTGTGCTTAGGATCCCCATTTGCTCTTATAATTTTATTTTTGTAGTGGATAATCTTAGCTTTCTTAATAATAATGCTTAATAACTTCCTATACTCATGGTATTTAACCCTTAAAGAGTAGTTATACGGCTGTTTATTAAGCTTCCCCTTCAACTTATCCCTATGCCTAATGGAAACCACAATACCGCTAGTGATCCACTCAGTTAGCTTTTTTAATTTTCTACTCTTTTTAGTAACAGCACTTTTAGTGCTCTTCACAACAAAATCTTTCATTGTTTGTAAAAATATATCCAATGCCCCATTAACACCCAGTCCAGAAAGGTAAAGACTATCCCAAGTTTCAGATTTTAAGAGATTCTCTAAAATATTATAATCGGTATATTCATAAGGAATTGATGCAGTGGTAACATTATTACAAAAATGCGTTTTCAAGTTCGAAACATTTTTTGCACCCGCAAAACTAAAATTACCAAGACAAACAAGGTGATCAGTGATAGTCGAATCAAAAACTCCACCTATGCTGTTTTCAGCTCCTTTTACAAAAATATGGTCAATACAGGAAGATGAATTGCCGCAAACTCTCGTGAAATCATTGATAACCGAAATGTAACCGAAACTAGACAAAAGATTGCAATATTCATTTGATTCCCTCACTGACTTCAGGATATCAATATTCAAGTCCCCAGCGAAGATGTGTTTACCTACATTCTGTTTAGATGACAAAAAGGTCTCTAACTGGTTTAAGAAATCAGTGACATGTCTCTCTGGAGATCTATAAATTGCCGTAAGATCTATAATTTGTTCATTAAAAGAAAGAGACATGTGTATTGAATTACAGTGCTTTAAGTCATCATAGTCGACTGCCAAAACCTCAATGTCTTTATTAACAAACACAGCCACACCTTCCGCTTTATTCAAATGTTTACACGTTATAAAATTATTGTAATTCATCAAGGAAAAAATATAATTATCGTAATTCCATGTTTCATTTAAAATAATAACATCGAACTGCGTCTCTAAGGACGATAAAAAAACTGTAAACTCATCAATGTTTTTTTTTAAGCTTCTTATGTTAAATGAGCACACTTTGAAATAATCTCGTCTTCATCGTGACCTCGCTTATTCCCCTTGGGTTTCGCAGATTTCCATGGCTCTTTTGTGGTATCCTCGGTGTCTTCGATCTCCCCCGTACCGAGAATAACATTCATCACGTCTTGAACGATTGAGCCCTCATTTTTTGTGCTCCCCCTCGCACCCATGATGCACTCGGGAGTTGGAGAAGTTCTGATTTTTTTCTCTCTCTCTCTCGTGGTATCCGTGAAGGTTTATCTTCCTTTGACCGACGTAAACACTAATAATTATAAAAGGAAATAGTTTTGGTTAATAAGTCACTGAACACCAAGCAAACACGTCCGAACACGGTGAAAGCTCGAGCAATACAAGAACGATTAGTCTCAGGGGCGTAGCCAGCCCGTGATCAAGGGGTGGACAGCCAGCTAGACCCGGGTCCACAGTTGGCCGCGGGGGGGGGGGGCACGTCTTGAGAAAAAATGTTAGCGGATGAAATCCAGAAAAGGACATTTTGCGGCTAGGACTGAGGAAAAACACCCATTCACGGCTAAAATTGAGTAATAGCGCTGATTCACGTTAAACGTGAGAAATAAATGTCATTATTCGCGGTTGAAATTGAGAAAACATACCAATTTGCAGTTTCCACGATGCAAAGTCCGCGACGAAATTAAGAAAATGCGCTAATTCACGGGTTATAGAGCTCTTTACACAGCTAAAATTGACGAAATAAATTGCCCGTTCAATGTAGAATTGAGAAAAATCACTCACTTATTTATAATTACGGCTAAAATTGAGAAACGGTGCTTATTAAGATATTAGAGAAAAAATAGTGGACTTTGATAGCAAAGTTTCAACGTGCGTATCGCGAGTTGAGGAGATAGAGATGCGAATTGATACTATTGAGCAGCGGTCTTTGGCTTGCAACCTTGAAGTGAAAGGGATTCCTGAGACGCCAAATGAGCCAAAGTCCAAGCCAGAGTCCAACTTTTATAATTTCTCTAAATCACTAAGCTTAAAGATCCGAATTCTTCTTCCGTTCTCCTCTTTACGCACATAAATCTTGGCATTGCGGGTCCAAATAAAAGCATTTTTTTTTTCTTTAGCCACTTCCCTAGTTTTAAACAACAAATTTTTATTATATCGTGTTAATTGTTCATTTATGTAGACAGGGCTGTCCCTCCATTGCGGATACAAATCACACGCTTTCAATTTCCTCTTTTTCGCTTCCTTCAAGACGTTATTTTTCTCTTCTTCAGTAGCACACTTTATAATAATCTGCCTAGAGAAGTCTTTATTCCGATTTGGCTGGCCCACTCTGAAGGAATCACACACCACAGCTTCAACATTTAAGGAACGGAATATGTCAGCCGTGATCAATTTACAACTTTCATTTGGCGTCTCAGGAATCCCTTTCACTTCAAGGTTGCAAGCCAAAGACCGCTGCTCAATAGTATCAATTCGCATCTCTATCTCCTCAACTCGCGATACGCACGTTGAAACTTTGCTATCAAAGTCCACTATTTTTTCTCTAATATCTTAATAAGCACCGTTTCTCAATTTTAGCCGTAATTATAAATAAGTGAGTGATTTTTCTCAATTCTACATTGAACGGGCAATTTATTTCGTCAATTTTAGCTGTGTAAAGAGCTCTATAACCCGTGAATTAGCGCATTTTCTTAATTTCGTCGCGGACTTTGCATCGTGGAAACTGCAAATTGGTATGTTTTCTCAATTTCAACCGCGAATAATGACATTTATTTCTCACGTTTAACGTGAATCAGCGCTATTACTCAATTTTAGCCGTGAATGGGTGTTTTTCCTCAGTCCTAGCCGCAAAATGTCCTTTTCTGGATTTCATCCGCTAACATTTTTTCTCAAGACGTGCCCCCCCCCCCCCCCGCGGCCAACTGTGGACCCGGGTCTAGCTGGCTGTCCACCCCTTGATCACGGGCTGGCTACGCCCCTGAGACTAATCGTTCTTGTATTGCTCGAGCTTTCACCGTGTTCGGACGTGTTTGCTTGGTGTTCAGTGACTTATTAACCAAAACTATTTCCTTTTATAATTATTAGTGTTTACGTCGGTCAAAGGAAGATAAACCTTCACGGATACCACGAGAGAGAGAGAGAAAAAAATCAGAACTTCTCCAACTCCCGAGTGCATCATGGATGCGAGGGGGAGCACAAAAAATGAGGGCTCAATCGTTCAAGACGTGATGAATGTTATTCTCGGTACGGGGGAGATCGAAGACACCGAGGATACCACAAAAGAGCCATGGAAATCTGCGAAACCCAAGGGGAATAAGCGAGGTCACGATGAAGACGAGATTATTTCAAAGTGTGCTCATTTAACATAAGAAGCTTAAAAAAAAACATTGATGAGTTTACAGTTTGTTTATCGTCCTTAGAGACGCAGTTCGATGTTATTATTTTAAATGAAACATGGAATTACGATAATTATATTTTTTCCTTGATGAATTACAATAATTTTATAACGTGTAAACATTTGAATAAAGCGGAAGGTGTGGCTGTGTTTGTTACAAAGACATTGAGGTTTTGGCAGTCGACTATGATGACTTAAAGCACTGTAATTCAATACACATGTCTCTTTCTTTTAATGAACAAATTATAGATCTTACGGCAATTTATAGATCTCCAGAGAGAAATGTCACTGATTTCTTAAACCAGTTAGAGACCTTTTTGTCATCTAAACAGAATGTAGGTAAACACATCTTCGCTGGGGACTTGAATATTGATATCCTGAAGTCAGTGAGGGAATCAAATGAATATTGTAATCTTTTGTCTAGTTTCGGTTACATTTCGGTTATCAATGATTTCACGAGAGTTTGCGGCAATTCATCTTCCTGTATTGACCATATTTTTGTAAAAGGAGCTGAAAACAGCATAGGTGGAGTTTTTGATTCGACTATCACTGATCACCTTGTTTGTCTTGGTAATTTTAGTTTTGCGGGTGCAAAAAATGTTTCGAACTTGAAAACGCATTTTTGTAATAATGTTACCACTGCATCAATTCCTTATGAATATACCGATTATAATATTTTAGAGAATCTCTTAAAATCTGAAACTTGGGATAGTCTTTACCTTTCTGGACTGGGTGTCAATGGGGCATTGGATTTATTTTTACAAACAATGAAAGATTTTGTTGTGCAGAGCACTAAAAGTGCTGTTACTAAAAAGAGTAGAAAATTAAAGAAGCTAACTGAGTGGATCACTAGCGGTATTGTGGTTTCCATTAGGCATAGGGATAAGTTGAAGGGGAAGCTTAATAAACAGCCGTATAACTACTCTTTAAGGATCAAAATGCCAAACCCAGAACATCGCACCCCTTCGTAAAAGTTTGGAAAAATGAACCTATTTCGAGCTAAAAGTGCTTTTTTGGGTGTTCTTTGCAATATGCCTTTGTGAATAGATGAAAGTGAAAAATGGAATCAAGCACATTATTATTTCTCCTAAAATGATAATAAAGCTTCTCGTAGGTCTAATCGTGGTCAGCGACGCAAAATAAAAACATTTCGTAGCGTTTATTGCATCAATTCATAACAATTAGTAAATAAAAGAACAAATAAATTACCTAAAACTTCTTTTTTTACAATACATTTTCCAAATGTCCTCCTCTGTTCCGAAGGCAGTCTCGTGCCCTTTTTCTCGTGGCACCCACTGCTCACGCGAGGAGAAATGTCGGCTCGAAGGGCCTCAAAAGCTCCTGTAATTCTTTTTCGAAGCTCCTCCTGATGCAGTAAACACGGTCTTTTACCAAACCCCAGACGTGGAAATCCATGGGCGCCATATCCCGCGATCGAAGTGCTAGTGGAATTAAACCCCCTCGTCATATCCACATATCATAACTTCTATCCAAATGCAATTCATATCCAAATTAGGGGGGGGGGGGGCACGATCATGTTAAGAATAAGGCTTCGACGAACATCTTCCCCCAGATTTTGCATTGAATGCGGCAAATCGTTCTGAATAAAGTTCAAATACTCTACAAGTTTTTATTTTGCATCGCTGACCTTGATTAAGGCCTAAAAGAAATTTTATTTTCATTTTAAATAAGAAGTAGTGTGTTTAATTCAATTTTTTCACTTTCATTTCTTCGCAAAGGCCTATAGCAAAGAACACCCAAACAAGCACTTTTCGCTGGAAATGTGTTCATTTCTTCAAACTTTTACAAAGATGTGCGATAATCTGAGTTTGGTACTTTGATCCTCACTAATGCGGCAAGTTTTTGTGAAATTTGCCAAACCTGGATGACATTTCAAGATTCGCTATCATGCAATCAAGTTACGGCTGAACTGCCTAAAATCTGTACAAATCTCCACAATCTGACTGGTTACTGGAAAAGTGCGACTACTTTCGGGGATAACTGGACCAATTCTCACTGAAAAATGTCTGCTCTTTTCGGTAGTGCCCTCAGATTTAATGTACGTGGAGCTATTCTCGACTTAAAAGCGCAGAATCCAATAAAACCAACGTTATGGCTAAAAGTACTAAAATATCGATTATCTCGAAAACGGCTGGAAATCGGACCTATGTTTATATGGACTTTTTTGGTCCATTTTGGACCTAGAAAAAACCCCTGCATTATTGCCGTCGACTTACCAAACACCCTGTATATTCCGAGAGATAAGCCGGCAGTTTTCTCGGTCTTGTACTTCTTCTCATTTCGGGTATAGTGGGAGGAGAAGATGGTATGTTTTGAATTAGTTCAGGAGAGTCTCTTTCGTCCGTGATAGCGTTTTCTAACGAGAGGTCGAGAGGTGTACAGGCGTCGATAATTGGTGGAGACGCATCAAGGGAGTCCAAATTATCTTGAACGGGGATGGGTGCGATGTCTCTAGTGGATACCACCGTTACTCTTCCGTCTTTCAATTCGATCTGAGCGTACTCAGTGTTTCCTTCGAGGAGCGTAGCTTCTTCCACCAGCGGGTCGAATTTCGAAGCTCTTACGTGCTTACGTACAAATACTGGACCTGGGGTTGTCAACCAATTCGGTGTCGATGTCCCGTTCCCCGTTCGCCTGGCAAACTTGAACATCCGGTCATGAGGTGTTTCATTTGTGGCCGTGCAGAGCAATGAACGTATGGAGTGAAGGGCTGTGTCGAGGACGTCTTCTCAATGAGTGACTGGCAGAGATTGGCTTTTTAGAGCCAGTTGGACAGATTTCCAAATTATACCGTTGTACCGTTCAGCTTGACCATTACCTCTTGGGTTGTAAGGAGTTGTTTTACTACTTGCAATCCCATGGGAACTAAGAAAAGACCGCAGTTCGTGAGACATGAAAGATGATCCCTGATCAGAATGAATGTACGCAGGAGTTCCGAACATATGAAAAAAGGACTCTAAAGCTCTTTCAACTGTAGCTGTTGTTATGTCTGAACAAGGAATAGCGAAAGGGAATCTGGAATATTCATCAATAATTGTCAAGATGTAACGATTTCGAGATTTCGAAGGTAAAGGGCCCTTAAAATCCATATTGAGTCTTTCCATGGGGGATGTCGCTTTTATCAACGTTCCTTGATGCTTGAAAAATTTTGGCTTGATTTCCGAACAAATTCTACAATTATTTACAATTTGACGAACTTCTTCAACAGAGAAGGGTAAATTTTTACTCTTTACCCAATGGTGAAAACGTGTTATACTTACCTGGATGACACAAAGTTTCGTGGTATTTTCTCAGATTGTCCTTCGAAAGGCGCAAATCCTTGAAAAAGCATCAGCGGCTACATTTTCTTTACCGGGCCTGTACACAATGTCGTATGAATAACACGAAAGCTCTAGCCTCCAGCGCATTATTTTTTCATTTTTTATTTTACTAGTATGATCCTTCGAAAAAATAAATGATACGGAACGCTGATCAGTTATGAGTTGAAACTGTCGACCCATTAAATAGTGGCGCCATTTCCGTACCGCCTCAATTATAGCACACGCTTCCTTTTCGATTGCCGCATGCCGTTGTTCAGTTTTTGTCAACATTCTAGAGTAAAATGCGACTGGGCGGCCATGCTGAGATAAGGTTGCAGCAAGGGCGAAAGATGAAGCGTCCGTTTCGACGGTGAATGGGGAATCGGGGTCTACTGCAGTAATTGCTGCGTCAGTGATGACCTTCTTGATATTTTCAAATGCCTGAAGTGATTCTTGATCGAGGGGAAATTTGCATACGACTAGAGGACGAACTTGTTCTGAAAATTTAGGTATGAATTTAGAGTAATGTGAGAACAGACCCATAACTCTTTTCAAGGATGACGGGTTAGTCGGTGGTTTCAAGTGACGTAGAGGGTCTAGACGGTCTGGGTCGGGTTTAATGGTTTTGTTTTCAATTATGTAGCCGAGGAGGTTGATTTCTGGCCGGGCGAAGGAACTTTTTTCCGTGTTTATTGTTAAATTGTACTTCTTGACAACCTCCATGAATTTTTCGAGATTTTTGTCATGGTCATTTTTGTCTGAGCGGCAAATTGTGAC
Source organism: Corythucha ciliata (assembly GCA_038030265.1). NCBI lineage: Eukaryota > Metazoa > Arthropoda > Insecta > Hemiptera > Tingidae > Corythucha > Corythucha ciliata. The sequence goes on along the minus strand of CM075937.1, from coordinate 5,800,689 downwards.
ATCGTCTAGGTATGCAAACGTCGCTGTCAAGTTTTCCTTGCGGATTATTTAGATAGCTAAATTAGATTTGTCTTTTCCCGGCTTAGGAATGACGATAATTTCCGCTGTTTTCCAGGCTTTTGGAAAGTACGAGAATCGTAAGCAGCTGTTGAAAATGTTAAGCAGTTTCATGACTCCTTTTTTTGGAAGGCCTTTTATTATTGAAGGGGGTATTTCATCCGGGCCAGGGCTTTTTTTATGTTTTGCTTGCCGGATGTATTTCTGTAGTTCTCTTGGAGAAACAAAGGGTGTAGGAAGCTCGACTGTGTGCAATACGCTCTCGTGGTAATTGAGTGTGACTTCGTCTGCATCTTGGTTCACATCTGTTGGCCCGAAGCACTTGCTAAAATAATCGCTGAAAGCTTCACATTTTTCTTCATCGGCCGTTATTAGTCTGTTTTCACTTTTTAGGGGTGGTATGCGGCTAGGTTTCTTCAGGATACGTTTCGTCGCTTTCCATAATGAGCCATCGGCCTGATGAATGTCCTTGAGGTATTTTTTGTAGGTCATGTGCCGGTGTTTATCCAGTGCATCCTTTACTCGGTGTTGGAAGCGGTTCAGTTCTCGTTTATTTCCAGGAGTTCTATTTCTCTGCCATTGTCGGCGCGTAGCATTCTTTTGCCTAATTAGTGTAAGTAGTTCGGGCGGGCAAATTGTCATTTGGATTGGCTTTTCTGTTCGCTGAGGGGGTGACCGTTGCAAAGGACACTGCGTCCTTGAGTGAATGAATGAAGGCTTCCACGTCCGCGTCAATATCTGCTGGGGTATTGTATGTTTTGGATATGGTGACTTTTTCGTTTATGTACGACTTGAATTGGGGCCATATGAGTTTCCCTGTCAAGATTGTTTTCCTCTCTTGAATTGTGATAGGAGCGAGGAATGAGACCAGCGAGGGGGAGTGATCGGAGCATAATTCGCTAAGGGTTTTGGTGTATATGGGGACGTGGATTCCCTTGGTAATTGTGATGTCTAGTATATCAGGGGTCCGCCCGGGTCTATAAAACGTTGGTTCTGGAGGTGCTATGACGTCAAAACCATTTCGGTTGGAGTATTGAAGCAATTTCCGGCCGTTGGAGTTTTCTTTGATGCAACCCCAAGCTGAAGATTTTGCATTTAGGTCTCCTACCAAGAGACATTGACCGTTGTATAATAGTGACATTATGTCTCCTTCATTTAGACTTTTGCATGGGGCTTTGTACACCGCGTATATTTTGATTTTCAGTTGGGTATGTAGGGTAATACCACATGCTTCTAGATTTGCTAGCTGTGGTGTGAAGAGCTCATCGTGAGCTATATTGTTTTTTACTAGTATGGCAACTCCGCCACCGTGTGTCGGTGGATGAAATACCCCCTTCAATAATAAAAGGCCTTCCAAAAAAAGGAGTCATGAAACTGCTTAACATTTTCAACAGCTGCTTACGATTCTCGTACTTTCCAAAAGCCTGGAAAACAGCGGAAATTATCGTCATTCCTAAGCCGGGAAAAGACAAATCTAATTTAGCTATCTAAATAATCCGCAAGGAAAACTTGACAGCGACGTTTGCATACCTAGACGATGTCACAATTTGCCGCTCAGACAAAAATGACCATGACAAAAATCTCGAAAAATTCATGGAGGTTGTCAAGAAGTACAATTTAACAATAAACACGGAAAAAAGTTCCTTCGCCCGGCCAGAAATCAACCTCCTCGGCTACATAATTGAAAACAAAACCATTAAACCCGACCCAGACCGTCTAGACCCTCTACGTCACTTGAAACCACCGACTAACCCGTCATCCTTGAAAAGAGTTATGGGTCTGTTCTCACATTACTCTAAATTCATACCTAAATTTTCAGAACAAGTTCGTCCTCTAGTCGTATGCAAATTTCCCCTCGATCAAGAATCACTTCAGGCATTTGAAAATATCAAGAAGGTCATCACTGACGCAGCAATTACTGCAGTAGACCCCGATTCCCCATTCACCGTCGAAACGGACGCTTCATCTTTCGCCCTTGCTGCAACCTTATCTCAGCATGGCCGCCCAGTCGCATTTTACTCTAGAATGTTGACAAAAACTGAACAACGGCATGCGGCAATCGAAAAGGAAGCGTGTGCTATAATTGAGGCGGTACGGAAATGGCGCCACTATTTAATGGGTCGACAGTTTCAACTCATAACTGATCAGCGTTCCGTATCATTTATTTTTTCGAAGGATCATACTAGTAAAATAAAAAATGAAAAAATAATGCGCTGGAGGCTAGAGCTTTCGTGTTATTCATACGACATTGTGTACAGGCCCGGTAAAGAAAATGTAGCCGCTGATGCTTTTTCAAGGATTTGCGCCTTTCGAAGGACAATCTGAGAAAATACCACGAAACTTTGTGTCATCCAGGTAAGTATAACACGTTTTCACCATTGGGTAAAGAGTAAAAATTTACCCTTCTCTGTTGAAGAAGTTCGTCAAATTGTAAATAATTGTAGAATTTGTTCGGAAATCAAGCCAAAATTTTTCAAGCATCAAGGAACGTTGATAAAAGCGACATCCCCCATGGAAAGACTCAATATGGATTTTAAGGGCCCTTTACCTTCGAAATCTCGAAATCGTTACATCTTGACAATTATTGATGAATATTCCAGATTCCCTTTCGCTATTCCTTGTTCAGACATAACAACAGCTACAGTTGAAAGAGCTTTAGAGTCCTTTTTTCATATGTTCGGAACTCCTGCGTACATTCATTCTGATCAGGGATCATCTTTCATGTCTCACGAACTGCGGTCTTTTCTTAGTTCCCATGGGATTGCAAGTAGTAAAACAACTCCTTACAACCCAAGAGGTAATGGTCAAGCTGAACGGTACAACGGTATAATTTGGAAATCTGTCCAACTGGCTCTAAAAAGCCAATCTCTGCCAGTCACTCATTGAGAAGACGTCCTCGACACAGCCCTTCACTCCATACGTTCATTGCTCTGCACGGCCACAAATGAAACACCTCATGACCGGATGTTCAAGTTTGCCAGGCGAACGGGGAACGGGACATCGACACCGAATTGGTTGACAACCCCAGGTCCAGTATTTGTACGTAAGCACGTAAGAGCTTCGAAATTCGACCCGCTGGTGGAAGAAGCTACGCTCCTCGAAGGAAACACTGAGTACGCTCAGATCGAATTGAAAGACGGAAGAGTAACGGTGGTATCCACTAGAGACATCGCACCCATCCCCGTTCAAGATAATTTGGACTCCCTTGATGCGTCTCCACCAATTATCGACGCCTGTACACCTCTCGACCTCTCGTTAGAAAACGCTATCACGGACGAAAGAGACTCTCCTGAACTAATTCAAAACATACCATCTTCTCCTCCCACTATACCCGAAATGAGAAGAAGTACAAGACCGAGAAAACTGCCGGCTTATCTCTCGGAATATACAGGGTGTTTGGTAAGTCGACGGCAATAATGCAGGGGTTTTTTCTAGGTCCAAAATGGACCAAAAAAGTCCATATAAACATAGGTCCGATTTCCAGCCGTTTTCGAGATAATCGATATTTTAGTACTTTTAGCCATAACGTTGGTTTTATTGGATTCTGCGCTTTTAAGTCGAGAATAGCTCCACGTACATTAAATCTGAGGGCACTACCGAAAAGAGCAGACATTTTTCAGTGAGAATTGGTCCAGTTATCCCCGAAAGTAGTCGCACTTTTCCAGTAACCAGTCAGATTGTGGAGATTTGTACAGATTTTAGGCAGTTCAGCCGTAACTTGATTGCATGATAGCGAATCTTGAAATGTCATCCAGGTTTGGCAAATTTCACAAAAACTTGCCGCATTAGTGAGGATCAAAGTACCAAACTCAGATTATCGCACATCTTTGTAAAAGTTTGAAGAAATGAACACATTTCCAGCGAAAAGTGCTTGTTTGGGTGTTCTTTGCTATAGGCCTTTGCGAAGAAATGAAAGTGAAAAAATTGAATTAAACACACTACTTCTTATTTAAAATGAAAATAAAATTTCTTTTAGGCCTTAATCAAGGTCAGCGATGCAAAATAAAAACTTCGTAGAGTATTTGAACTTTATTCAGAACGATTTGCCGCATTCAATGCAAAATCTGGGGGAAGATGTTCGTCGAAGCCTTATTCTTAACATGATCGTGCCCCCCCCCCCCTAATTTGGATATGAATTGCATTTGGATAGAAGTTATGATATGTGGATATGACGAGGGGGTTTAATTCCACTAGCACTTCGATCGCGGGATATGGCGCCCATGGATTTCCACGTCTGGGGTTTGGTAAAAGACCGTGTTTACTGCATCAGGAGGAGCTTCGAAAAATAATTACAGGAGCTTTTGAGGCCCTTCGAGCCGACATTTCTCCTCGCGTGAGCAGTGGGTGCCACGAGAAAAAGGGCACGAGACTGCCTTCGGAACAGAGGAGGACATTTGGAAAATGTATTGTAAAAAAAGAAGTTTTAGGTAATTTATTTGTTCTTTTATTTACTAATTGTTATGAATTGATGCAATAAACGCTACGAAATGTTTTTATTTTGCGTCGCTGACCACGATTAGACCTACGAGAAGCTTTATTATCATTTTAGGAGAAATAATAATGTGCTTGATTCCATTTTTCACTTTCATCTATTCACAAAGGCATATTGCAAAGAACACCCAAAAAAGCACTTTTAGCTCGAAATAGGTTCATTTTTCCAAACTTTTACGAAGGGGTGCGATGTTCTGGGTTTGGCATTTTGATCCTCACTAATCAGGCATGTTTTTGTGAAATTTGCCAGACCTGGATAGCATTTCAAGATTCGCTATCATGCATTCAAGTTACGGCTAAACTGCCTAAAATCGGTACAAATCTCCACAATCTGACTGGTCACTGGAAAAGTGCGACTACTTTGGGGGATAACTGGACCAATTCCCACTGAAAAATGTCTGCTCTTTTTGGTAGTGCCCTCAGATTTAACGTACGTGTAACTGTTCTCGACTTATAAGCGCTGAATCCAATAAAACCAACGTCATGGCTAAAACTACTAAAATATCGATTAACTCGAAAACGGTGGGAAATCGGACCTATGTTTATATGGACTTTTTTGGTCCATTTTGGACCTAGAAAAAACCCCTGCATTATTGCCGTCGACTTACCAAACACCCTGTATTATTTAATACCGAAGCTCTGGATGAAGACTTCTCTCTTGGACGGAAGAATGTTATAATTATCAATTCCACTTTATGTTATTTAAATATCCTCCAACCTTATGACTTTTTGTTTACAATTGTTTTAAAAGTTCAGATCGTTTCTCACACGGTTTATTTCGTCAATTAAAGCCTTATTCTACAAAAGGTTTTATCATTTCAGTTAATCTGCAGATCTGCAGATGCGAGGTGTTAATCTTGCAGATCTGCAGATCCGCGTTTTAGACTGACCCGTATTCCCTTTTTGTTTAGGTACTTCTCGTTGAATAAAATATTTACCCAAAATTGTTGGGGATTCTCTTTCTCTGAAGACACAACAAACTCCCAGTAGGAAATGTGTGATGACTGATGAGAAAAGTGGAATCGTTAGAGGTGCGAGAGAGACTCTAGTGCACTTGTTATTGTTTTGTTGTTTTTTTAACCTCCCCCCCCCCCGCAAAAACGCCAATGGCACACCCAGCTTACAGGTCATACGTCCCCAATAGACTTCCAGGACATGTCCAGACATCCACAAAGCTCTGGTAACCCCCCCCCCCCACCGGTCAACCAGTATCAGCCAACCAAACCAACAGACCGGCTAAATTTGACCCTTGGGAGAAAACTGGTACACAAAATTGTGAGTACATTCAAACTTACATTAAACGACTTTCTTCGTGGACATCTTTGAGATATTCTTTGCTTGGCGAGAGCAGGCACTTGAGGGAGCAAGAAAACACTTGTTTACACGCTATCACTGCAAGATTTTAGACCGATTCGAGTTACAAAATAAAACTACGGATTCGGAGGCGGTTTCACTGTGAATTATAGAAGAGATTTCCCTCTTCGTTATACAGATTTTTTTCCCCGTCAATTTGTAACGATTTACAATAAAAAAGATAAATTTACCAAATAGCGTATGATAAGGTGGGGGTCGATAAGCAAGCTAATGAGTAATGACACCCCCGTCCGGGGGACTTTCTTATTTCGTATTGAGGGGGTGTTCCCAGGATTAACTAATATTCGAGTTAATTACAAGAAGAGTTCAAACCGACGGAAATCACTTAATTTACAACGTTTGAACTAGTAAAATGTGAACGTTTTTCATACACGGAAAGCCACATAATCATCTCGTAATCCAACGCACTGTTAAAAAAGAAGAGAAGGTTACCCCCACCCACTCCCCCTCACCAACTACGGAGAGCTCAAGCTCAAGCTCAGCTGCTGGTGTTCTCATTGACATAAGTGACCCTGCCCACTTTTCTTTACAACCCGTAAAAAGTCGTAATCTTATCTTCTAAATTTCTTCAGTTTTGTTTTTAAAAAGTTAAAATAACGGCGCCCATACATAAATTACGTTAACCACTTCTTATTGAACAGAAAGGACGGGGGGAAAAAAACAACAGCAATGGGTTTCGCCTTCCTTCCCTGCGCTTTCATCACAATATTCTGGGTCCTCGTTGGAGTCGTCTTGCCCATATTTCTACCCAAAGGAGAGAACCGAGGGTACGTGCCCTGTCTTAAACTGTTTGGAAATTAGTAGTTTGACCGTAAAAATAATTTGTTCCAGTTTGATTCAGCTCTCATTGGGGTTGACAGCCATCACAGCCTGGCTGTTGTAAGTACCTCATAGCGAGGCGTCCATTCTAAGGATGAATTTAAAATTTCTTGTCTTTCCAGCTGGCTGTGTACATATATGGCCCAAATGAACCCTTTAATCGGTCCTAAACTGAAAAAAACCACCATACTTATGATTGCCAGAGAATGGGTAAGTCCTAGTCGCACCCCCCCCCCCCAATCTTGTCCCATTCGGTCGAATAAATAGAATTTTGTGTATATCTTTCAGGGAAATCCAGTCCCAGATCTTATGGATTGAACAAAGATGCTCTCTGTAAATGCCCCCCCCCCACCACACACAGTCTCTCTATGTACTTAATTTATTTTTCCCAAGCTTCTGAAAAACTTGATGAAATTTAGAAATCTCTTAATATTTTAAGTCACACCTTTGTTAATAGAAAATACGCTGTACCACGATCTCGTCTGACAATTTCTTGTTCCTTTCGGATTCAAAGCCCCCTCCCCCCTCTCATCCCACAATTTCACCAAAAAACATCAACAAGTGGGACCATGCAGGCATGAGGGAAAACGCGTTTTGTTTTCATTTCATAGATAACTTTTGTAATAATCCAAAGAAGTATTTAACAAAAAACATTTAAAAAACTATTCAAATAAGAGATGTCCACAGTTTTTGATGAAAATTCAAGTCAAAATACGAGTTACAATCCCGAGGATTTGTTTTGTATCCTGACATTGTTTTGAAAAAGAGAAAAAAGTCTGGGGGGTTAACAGGCGTAATAAGTAAAAATGATACCGTCTGGTGCACTGGAATATGAAAAAAACAAAAAAAACTGTACGCTATTTACAAGGTTCGACGTTCGGAGCTCATAAAAATTAAAGAATTCGCTTTCCTCCGACCGGGTTGGTGGAACACTGATACTTACAAGTAAAGCAGAAATAAATACGACTAAAATGAAGAAAAAAAAAATAAATAAATGCAAAAAATCGTTCTGAAGGGACAGTTTTTTGTTTTTGTTTTCAGTAGGAAAGAAGTGAGAAGAGTGATAGAGAGGGCTATCTCCTAATATACCCGGAATTCGCCCCCTCCCCCACAACGACGTCTCATAGCAAGTGCGAGTTGATGAGTGGGGGAGGGTACCAACTTTTTTTTTTTTTTTTTTTAAGAAAACAAAGTGGTCTCTTATAATACTGTGCGAGGTCGTTTGCTCGGGGGTTCTGGTTCGACACACTCAACGTCGTCGTCTTCCTCCTCATCGACGTCTTCTTCGTCATCGCCGCCTTCATTGACTGACTCAACGAGTTTGTACTGTCGGCAGAGCTTGTGGAATAATTTTCGGAGATTTTGACCGGCTCTGAAATAAAACGTAGAAGTGTCAGGGGAGAGAGGGAGGGAGGTTAGTACGAATTAAGCGCAAGAGGTTTATCTTGTTCTTACGTATAAACTTCGCTGCCGTCTTTATTATAAAGACTGCAATTGTCGAACAATAACTCTGTGTCAGCTATCAATTCACGATTTTTCGTATATTCCAACATATTCAATTTATGTTTTATCGTGGCAAAATCCATCGGTTTTTTAACAATGACGTGATAATCCGGGACCTTCAACAAAATAACATCAACAAAATGAAGTTTTTAGCAAAATGTTTTTACGTTACCTCCGACTTGGACACTGGTCTTAAAAACGGCCAAGCGTCTTTGTGGTGCATTAAACGGTCGAGAATTTCCAAAAGGACAGCATTGTCCAAGGGTAGGTCTTCACGGGATCCACGCTTGTGTTTCGACGTTTCCAATGATCGTCGAGAACGTCTTGATCTTTGCGGAGCTTCACGAAGCTCACTCTCGTCCAATTCACCGTTTTCTAATTTAATAATTTTTAAACGTTAATTACCCGACGATTAATAACGTTGAACCTTTCACCGAAACAATTTTTTATATTTAAAAAAAAAACACTCATAAACCATGCAATATAATTAGAAGACGAGACACGTAAAATTCAAAGGGGAAAAAAACACCAACCGTCCCAGTGACTGCTGCGCAGCTGTTTAGCAAACTGGGAGATTTTAGCTGTTGCCGCTCTGGAACATTTCCTCCGGCTCAACCTTTCGATATTTGAATTACTCGTATAACTGAGACGATCCGACTGTAGAGAATAGTCGTTAGCGCCCCCGTCTGTGGGAGAAAAGTGTAATGAACATCCATACCCCGAAATTAAACTAAACTTTTAATAAAAGCCCCATCATTGAATGTTTCGAAGCAAAAAAAAAAATGTACGCCAGGGAGAAAGTATAGAGGAGAAAGGAGAGCTAAGTTTTCCTTAGGCTACAGTTACTATGCATGCGATTTCTGAAAATTAAGTTATGACGAGCTCTGACGAATTCACTTAAACAAACTTCTGCTTTTCAATGAAAGTGGTCATTATGGGAGAGAAATCCTCGTCAGAATACGTACAGGGGGACATAACTCGTCAGAACATAGTAACGGAAGCCTTAGGCCCTTTGACCCTCTTCCACCACAGTTACCAACAGTAAGATCGGAAGAGGAAATAACCCTAGTACAGACGGCCTCTTGCTCGGCAATTGTAGCCGTAGCGTTGTCAAAATGTATGAAAATATGATGTTTGAAGGGCCGAAGTGGAGTGGAGTACGAAGGGTAAATCCAAAGCAAATTTATGCGACTATGGAGTCTTTGTAACCTATGAAAATGCTTGATTTTTCGAGGGAATCAATTCGTTTGGTTGCACAGACTCCACAGACACATAGCACAGAGCTTGTGACCGGAGTCTCAAAAGTGTAATTATTTTTTCGTGGAAATATTGTACCGCCAAAGTTGACTTTTTAAGGATAGTAAATCGATTCCGGAGAATAGGAAATGCACACATATCACTAAACATGACGAAAATGGCGCCATTCGTTTGTTTACCGTTTGATTACGTTTGCTTAGCCCAAATTTTCGTTTGTTTAGCCCTGCAAAACACAATTTTTTAAAAACAAAATGTGTGCCGCCAACTTCACGCAACGGCACACATGACCCCAATCGTTTGTTTCGCTACATATTCAGACACAACTTCGTTTGTTTACGTTTGTTTAGCCCAAATTTTCGTTTGTTTAGCCCTGCAACATATAATTTTTTGAAAACCAAATTGTGTGCCGCCAACTTCACGCAACGGCACACATGACCCCAATCGTTTGTTTCGTTACATATTCGGACAGAACATCGTTTGTTTACGTTTGTTTAGCCCAAATTTTCGTTTGTTTAGCCCAGCAAAACATGTATGTATAAGAAAATACAACATGTGTGCCGCCAACTTCACGCAACGGCACACATGACCCCAATCGTTTGTTTCGTTACATATTCGGACAGAACATCGTTTGTTTACGTTTGTTTAGCCCAGCAAAACATGTATATATAAGAATATAAATCATGTGTGCCACCAACTTCACGCAACGGCACACATGACCCCAATCGTTTGTTTCGTTACATATTCGGAGAGAACATCGTTTGTTTACGTTAGTTTAGCCCAGCAAAACATGTATTCATAAGAAAATACATCATGTGTGCCGCCGACTTCACGCAACGGCACACATGACCCCAATCGTTGTTGTTGTAACGAAACAAACGATTGGGGTCATGTGTGCCGATGCGTGAAGTTGGCGGCACACATGATGTATTTTCTTATATATATCTACATGTTTTGCTGGGCTAAACAAACGTAAATTTGGGCTAAACAACGTAAACAAACGAAGTTCTGTCCGAATATGTAGCGAAACAAACGATTGGGGTCATGTGTGCCGTTCCGTGAAGTTGACGGCACACATGATTTATATTCTTATAAATACATGTTTTGCTGGGCTAAACAAACGAAAATTTGGGCTAAACAAACGTAAACAAACGATGTTCTGTCCGAATATGTAACGAAACAAACGATTGGGGTCATGTGTGCCGTTGCGTGAAGTTGGCGGCACACATGATGTATTTTCTTATACATACATGTTTTGCTGGGCTAAACGAACGAAAATTTGGGCTAAACAAACGTAAACAAACGAAGTTGTGTCTGAATATGTAGCGAAACAAACGATTGGGGTCATGTGTGCCGTTGCGTGAAGGTGGCGGCACACGTTTTGTTTTTAAAAAATTGTATTTTGCAGGGCTAAACAAACGTAAAGAAACGGTAAACAAACGAATGGCGCCATTTTCGTCATGTTTAGTGATATGTGTGCCGCCAGGTTCACGTGCATGAATAGGAATAAACTTTAGAGGGACAAATAATTGCTTTGGATGCATGATATATGCAGTAGCACCAATAGCAAGTGTCAGAACGAGACACCCCCCTTTTTACCCATCCTAGCAGCCCTGTCTATTACGGGTGTGCAACGTCTCACGTGTGCTCGCACGGCGGGAGCTGTTCCTGCTATTGACACTCGCTCCTAACGAGATCCTGAGGATGGTGTTTGCGCTTGGAAACCCGGTGTTTCTTAAAATAAAGTGAGTGAGACGGTTTTCGTTCTCTCTTTTTTCTTACTATAGTCTACATTTAAGACCACCAAACCTACAGAAAGCACCCCACTGAAACCTTAGAAAGCTTCCACCGTTTCTCAACAATAAATACGTGCACTCCCCAGAAAAACATTAACAACTAGAACTCACCCTCCACTATCTCCACGTCACTGTAAGACTCATCACTTTCCACAACCCTTCGAACTTTTCGACGAGCCCTCCGCTCTGGTCGAACCAAAACGACGGGGCTTTCGGACCTTTTAGCCCTTCTTTTAACGTTGGGCCTTCGCCCTCCTCCACCGCCACCAGACGCACTCCAATCAGGGTCACCGTTCATTGACGCCACCGTCGTGTCAGCCACTGATCCTGTATCGTCATAGCCGTTGACCATGGACGACGACGCGTTAATTGAAGTTTCCACGACCTCCTCTTCCTGCTCCTCCTCCTCCTCGACGCTGTCATCAACCGTCGTCGTCGTTGCGGAGGCCGAAAGCTTTTTAGCCTGCGAGTTTTGAACTCGACATTCTCGGCACACCCATTTGGACGAGGGAGCTCGCCTTAGAGGGGGGTTGGCGCAGGACAGGTGAATTTTCAGGGGACAGGAATCGCACAATAGCTGAGGACCGAGCTCGCCGCATGTTGTACACTTCCTGCATCATAAAATCAAAAATTAATATTTTTAAAGAAATTGTATCGGAAGTGGAATACTCACGAAGATGCCAACTTGTCTTCCTTCGAAATATTCTTTTTATTTTGAGACTTCGGTCTGCACCTAAAACAATGCCATTCACCAGCGGGAACTTTCTGAAAATGCCAAAGGTTAAAAAATGCAGTAAATAATAAAATAATGAACAAGACAACCTTAAGTTTGGGCGTAAGGCAATACAAATGGTGTCCTTTGTTACACGTGTCGCACAGCAGCATGTTTTCAGGATCTCTTTTGCGGAGGCATATACGGCAAAAAGCGTATAGAGAAGATCTTTCCCAAAGCATGGATTTGTCTGTGAGAATAAAAACATCACATAAAAATGGCGCCTTATAGTTGGAATTCTTCACATCCTTACCAAAGGTGGAAAATAGTAAAAAGAGCTGCGATAAACTGGTAGAATTCATTAGAGCCTCCTCCCAGCGTTGCATTGACAACTTCGGGGTTGTAGTGTTGGCGGCTTTGTCACGCTCCTTTTTGTACAATCCGAGAGGCCTTTTTAAAAACTTCAGTTCGACGCTCTGAGCTACCTGGAGAATGGCCGAAGCCAAATCCACGATCAACGGCCGTTGAGCGACTGTTTCGACAAGGAGGAGTTCGTCTTTGTTCTCCCCGACGATCTGTTGTTCCTCGGTCACATCCGGGAGGGACGGTGACGTGCTTCGACTTTCATCGAATTCTTTTTTCACGTCACTGACAGGAACTTCTTTGACGCTGTCCATCTCTTCTTTATCCACGACGTCTGTTGTTTCTTTTTCGTTGGGCTCGTCAATTTCCATTTTTACGTCCTCTTTTGTTTCCTCTTCCATTTCAATTTCCCTTCCTTCCTTAGACCCAGTCTCGGACTGAGAATCCCCCTCCTCATCCTCTTCCTGAAATAACACAAGTATAAGCTTGAAACCCCTGTACTACAAAAAAAGTTTGAAAGAGTACCAACCTCTTGCCGAACTCCCCAGACGAGATTTTTAGACTGACTGTCGTAACTGTTATTGGCAATGGCCTCACGCCACGCCTGACGGTCTTTGACTTTGAGAGTGCCAAGATTGCCCTCCGTGATTTTCTCCTCGGTCTCGAGAATGAGCTCGCGAAGACTCTTCTCTAGTATGACTTCGAGGTCCATGTCGTCAGGATAGCCGAAACGCGAATTCTCGTACGGCCTCATCAGCTTGTTAGTACGGACTTTCATTTCGGACAAGGCTTCCGTTGACTGAGGAAGACGAGAGAAGGAAAATATAAGAGTGATGCATCTGTAAGCTGGCCACCCCCCACCCACCCTAGTTCCTCCACTGAGCTAACAGGCAATGAAGAAGTTAACAGGAAAAGGGGAATCTATCATTAACCTGAGGGCAGCCACACAGCTCAGCTAACTCAGCCTCAGGAACAACGCCAACCCGCCCTACCTCACGGGCCCCACAGCCCCCCCCCCCTACAACAACACCTCTAGAACTAATCAATTACCGAATTACAGACTAAACGTACAAACAAAAACAATAAAGCGAAAATCACTCACTTCAGTCGAATGATTCAATGACGCCACTGGGACTTGCGACAGGCCGCTCACAATGATCGCCTTCTCCTGAAGAAGCATCTGCTTCAAAACACGTTCACGAACACCGCGTTTATTCAAACTTTTCAATAGGCCCTCGAACGCGTCCTCGTTACTGAAAAAAGCCCAATTGACCCGATCGGCGGATGAAGATCCGTGCACGGGGCAATTGATCGGATCCGCCCAACAAGTCAACGGTCGCAGAGAGTTCGAAGTGGGTTGTGACGATGCATCGCTTTTTGCGCGTAGACGACGCGGCGTTGAGTCGACTCCCTGAACAGCGGTCGTGGCGGTGGTGGTGGTTGATCCGTTTTGTTCGGCGAGAAGTTTCTTACTAGGTGAGGACGAATTAGACGATGCCGATTGATTGACACCTTTGGTCGCGATATTTTCCTTATTGCTGCTCTCTTCGAACAGTCTTTTAATGTAGTCGGCATCCGAGGAGCCAATATAAGAGAACTGAGGCGTAGGCCTTTGAAAGAAAAAAAAAAAAAAATTGAGGGGGAGGGTAGTTTCGAGTTGTATGCAGCCAAGAGCGGCGGGACATACTTGGGTAGACAAGGACCGACGAAATCATTGTCGTGCTCGACGAACAGTCCAGGGACAGAGGAAAACAGCCAGTAGCGACGATGAGCACGATCAGTGCCTAGTGGTTCCAACTGGGCTCCTGCTAGGGCATCGCGAATATCCCGCTCAATCGACTCGGCCGTTTTCTCTTTTTCAGCACCTCTCAACGCTCTCTTCTCAGCTGTGGTCTCTTCGTTGACATTAACTTCGACGGGGTCAAGCGGAGGCTTCTTTTCGTCCCCATGAGCCTCAACGGATTTACCATCTTTCTGATCTTTGGCTCTGATTTAAATGAAAAAAACAAATTAATCGAACGAAATTCAAAGTAACAAGGACATTAGAATACTTTAATTGTTGTTCTTTTTCTTTTTTCGCCAAATCAGCCTTAAAAACTTTCAAATCCGTTCGTAATTTTTTAGCATCCTCGCATCTTTCATCGAGAATGTCTCGTGTTGTTTTATACGTCAAGATTTGATGTAAAAGACATCGAAGAATTTTGAGCTTTTCGTCTGTAAAAAAAAAAAAGTAAATAAAAAACCAAAAAAATCGATCTTATCGTAAAGGCCATTTACCTAATTCACATTGAAAAACCGTCATGGTGCCTAGTTTTTTAATAATTTGAGGATTTTCAAGTACAAACTCTGCACCGGGGTCGTCGCTGAATGTGTACAGGCCGCGAGTCATGTACCTGGCGAAGAACGGGCGGGGAGGTTGGGGTTAAACGTACACAGCAAGGAAGTCCAAAAGGCGAGCTGAAATCTTACCTAAATCGAGCCAATTTACTTTTACTGGCAACAGCACCGGACGTCAAAAGGTGAAGTCGAAGGACTTCGGTGATCGTTGAACTGTCGATGATCATGTCGGGAAGGCTTCGCGAATGATGTTGTTTAATCCATTCGTCTTTTTTGACGGCCAGCCGCATGAGTTTCATGACTTCAGGGGCTCCTCTTTCGATGACCGGAGCTTTATTTGATGAAGTGGGGGCGAAGTTATTAAATAGCTGGATTTTATAGGCAACAAAAAGTACTTACTTGCTAATTTAAGATCTGTTTCTTTGATTTCTTCGAGTTCTTGTTCTTGGAGTTCAAATAAGGCGAGAATCAACATTTGAAGTAAATCGCACAAAGGACCTGAAATAAAACGATTGAAGCCGGAGTGCGAGAATGCAAAAATGAAGGCCTTACCCGCCAATTCGTCGTTCGTAAGCGCTCGTTCCAAAAGTTCAAACGTAAATCCTACCGGGAAAAAATCCTTTATCCTGAGAATTTTCTTAAAGCAGTGCACGAATTCTAAAATCATGAGAACATCGCCGAAGCACTGGTTGGGGATTTTACATTGAACCGGCACAGGAGACGGCATGTCCTAGCAACAAAATTGAGATTATTGTTGGTATTTTCAATTATTACCGGGCGTTTTGTAACAAAATTCGCGAGGGAGGGGGAGAGAGGTGAGGGTGAATTGACTTACTCTGAGGTCTTCACACTCCAAATCCTCCCTCTTCATATGCCAATTTCGGACGAACTCATTGTATTTCATCTTGTTTTGTATCTGACGAGCCACTTTTCTCCTGTCTCGTATTTTAAGTCCAAGTTTAGCGGCATTCCTTTTTATTAAAGGGGGAAAACAATTTTACTGTAATAAAACGCTTTACCGCCATATGTTTACGACTTACGCCCTGGCCAATTCCATTTCTTTCTTCGACCTCCGTTTATTTTTCGTCACGACGAGCGTTGGTCGGCTGACCGTTTTTTTCGGTGTACTTTTACCAGCTTGACCGCCACCGTTAGCCATTGACTTTTTATCCGTCGGTTTGAAAAATTTCGTTAGGGCGGTCTGTTGCCTTTTGTTATTCGAGGATGACGACGTCGACTGTTTCTTTTTCGAAGGTGTGGCTGAAGACGACGACGACGACGACTTTTTACTTTGCGACGGCGTTGAGGACGACGAGTAGCCGGCGTTCAAATCGGGAGGATCACCGCAGAAAATTTGATTAAATTTGACTCGGCTAATGCCGTACTTGGAATTTGAATCCTCCTGGAATATAAAGTAAGGTCACAAAAGATTCATTTATTTGTTACTTACGCGCAGCAAGTACCTTCAGCTTCCAAAAACCATCGACAAGATGCACGAACTGCTTGATGTACAGCCTATTCTGATCTTTATTGTACCAATTTCTCTTTCGACTAACTTTCTTAGCGGGAACAGTAACTTCTTCATTAGTGTCATGTCTTTCGACCTCATATTGATACGAAGAAGCCGGTAACATTGATGATTTTTTATCTTTTTTACTGAAACAAATGCTTCGTAGGTTAAAGAGCAAGGCGAATAAAGCAAATACTCTTACCTTGGAGATTTTGCATCGCCGGGAGGAATCACAGCCAAAACATGGCAGGTTCTTGGAACCAAAAAAAAAGTAAACATACATTTCCCCGAAATATCAACCGGTCAACTTACTTTACGCCATCAGCTAATTGAACTTGAACGGTTTCACCGATAAAGTAGCGATCCTTAACGAAGTTATACACCTCTTCGGCCAAATCAACGAGTGATTTTCTTTCGCAGATAGATGCTAGATACAGTACGGGTATCCTAAGCTGAAATGACCGCGACATTTTTTATACATCGAATCAAAAAGTGTTGAACTAGTCGCTTACCTCCATGGGGAACTTTTTAAGGAGATCCTTCACTTTTCCCTCGCTGGCCGCTGCCTCCTTGTAGGTGAGATGCGAGCGTCCCGTCAGTGAGCACGACCAAACGAGAGAGTTACAAAGGATGACCCTTTCGCAGTATTCACTGAAATGTAAATAAAAAGAGAATTAAGAGATGTTGTTATGAAGGGGAGGGGGATTTGCAAGTAAACAACGTGACTGGGGGGGGGGGGAAGCAAATCGTGGAAAATAGAAGATATCTGACTCGTGCCCAGATTTCGTTGTTTAGAAGAGATCCATAAGACAGAACTGTCTCGAGGGTTCTGCTGGAGTTTGGCTAGTCAGGTCATCTACAGCTGCCTCCTAATTGATCTCGTTGGCAACACTACTACCAAGCCAGTTTCAGGGTCACGCCAATAGCAGTCGTGTGCCATGACCACTGGAACCGGTCGTAGACCCATCCGTAATAACTCGCAATGGGCCAAAAGTGTCTTTGAGTCTTGGAAGCCTTGAACTGAGGAAATAATTCGAAACAAGAAAATTGGGTTTTGCCGGCTTCCATTTTACAGTTGATTTGGCGTGGTGAAATTAGGGCAGACATAAAATACCACCGCGACTTCCGTCTACACAAAATCGTCAAGGTCGACCCAATAGCGTTTTCATTCAGGGAGGGAAGCACTCCGTGATTGCGAATAACTCCCTTCAACATATTGACCTGCTTAAAAATAGTTCCCGTAAACTTTCAAGACAAATCAATGGCTTCCGTGTCGAAATATATCGTGAAACTCTCCCCGAGATGAACCCAATCCACCTCTGTAGAAATAAGGGAGGAAATGGAAAATATAGCAATGATTAGAGTGAAAGACAACATGATCGTAAAGCGCAACAACCCAAAACTTTTTTTTAAATTACAGCACACTCAATGCGCCTCTTACTAATCATAAAGACGCAAGAGTTCATAAGAAGAAAAAAGCGCGGTGTTTCGCTATTTTGAATTTGAGGAACGACCGGAAAAACGAGGAGGAAAACCCACCGGGGACTATCAAGGCTTGTACGCAACAAGAGGACCAATTTGCCAGGGTCGAACAACAAAAATGGAACGCTTCTGTTACCCCTGAAACCTGCACAAAAGGTCAAAGCTCGAGGGAGAATACTTTTTTTTCCACAAGAAACTCACTCGTAATTCTTGAAAACCTCCTTGGTCATCCCACAAAAGAAGACCTCGTCCGAGTCTTTCCAGTCGGCCGGTATTTTCCTCGGAACGAAGGGTTTTTTATGAAGGAGCGGCATGGCGATTCACCGAAAGAAAACAACGCGGTTTTTCCCCGAAAAAGCAGACACCCAAGAATTGGGGGAAGTCTTCGCTGACCGTGGGGACACGCACAGCACAGGGCGGTAATTAGGCTGCGACTAACTGTATTTTCTTTTTATTTCGGAAGGGGATTAAACGGAGCCCGCGCGGGAGACTTAATACGAAACTTGTAAACGCGATTCACCGAGAGAATTAAAAAGGACATGACGCGATACCAGGATAAGGAGGTAAAGGGTGCGATGATTTTTAACCACGTTGTTTTGGGAGAACGAGGGTTGACCTTACGCGATGGTTGAATTGATCGGGGGACTGAAAACTCAAGAAAATTAGTGGACGTGAAAGTCAAAAACGGGATAGGGGAAAAAAGACACAGGGGCTATGCGATGTAAACCCCACTGCTGTCTTTAGAGTGTGGTCGAATGGAGGCAAAGTGGCTCTGGCGACCTCGTTGATTAAAAGATTTCCTTGAAAATCATTTGTTCTTTTTAACACCTACACGGGACAATAAATAAGTAAAAACATAAAAAATAGTAAATATAACGTCAAAATTCCTGGAATACTATCATAATTCACCACTTTCCTATCTGTTTCATTCAATGAAAAAAGTATGTCGTCCCTCAACAGTCGATTCTCGAGCTCCCCCTGAGGAAAGCGCGGGAGTTTCAGTTGGCGCGTAATTGCTTGCTTCCAAGAAACACACCTTGAGAAGACAGGCAGATGGTGCTTGAAATATGAGTCACCGCTCATGTAAGCCCAATTTTTCATGCTGGATTCTCACTTATAGCATTATACGGGGGGGGGGGGCAAGGGATTATTACACTATAATATCCTCACGGGTGTTTATGAGCGTGAAGTGAAATTAAACGGCTTCAACGTCCAAACTCACTGGATTCCGCAACCTTGGATTTAGCCCTTTTTTAAAATACAGAACCTTGGATTGGACGATTCTGGGATGGTCACTTAGTACCCAATTTTATAGACGCCATCGAAACCTCCTCCCCCAACCACGCTAATCTATAAACACATTTACATATGGAACGTTTCTTCTCTAGCCACTTGTTGAAGAAAATTGAGAAATTTAAATTTCTATTCAACATTATCCCCACCCCCAGTTGAGTGGCGGTCTACACCCATCAGGGCCCGGGCCGAAAATCTCTGAGGCATCTCTTGTCTCTGATTAAACAAGGAATTTTACGTAGCGTTAAATTATTGTTTTTTCTCCATTTCACCCGCGAATTAGCGGTTTTCTACAATTATAGTCGCGAATTAGCACTTTTTCTCAATTATAGCCACAAAGTTAACTCCAGATACAGCGAATCTGCGTTTTATGAACATTAGGTGCGACATTATTGCTTTCTCAATGTCAGCCACGAATTATAACAACGTTGCCAACTGACATTTTGCTTTTCCGCCTAGTCAAGCTCAAATTCCATCAAAATGTATTCCATCCCCTTTAAAAAATCCGTCAAAATAAGTAAATATCAGTACGGCGCCATGGTACTAGCGAGGAGGGCAGACAGATCTGGGACTCTCCCCTGACGAGGCCCCCGAAAAGCCTAGAGCAAGAAAAATAGGGACTTTTTACTATACAGTGTGTTCATGAATTAGCTGGACAGAAGAAAACCAGTTATGGTGCCGTTACCACCAGTTATGGTGGTTATGGCCAGTGGCGGAACAACACCTATAAGGGCCCGGGGCGAATATCTTTTGAAGGCCCTTCAGTCTCTAATTAAACTATAAATACTTTTTAGTAGCGTTGAAGTACATATTTTTCTCAATTTCAGCTACGAAATTGCCTCCGAAAACCGTATACGAGCGTTTTCTCAATTTAAACTGCGAATGAGCATTTTTCCTCAATTCTACTAGCATATTTTAATATCTATAATACTACGAATTACAGCTTTTTCCTCAATTTTATCCGCGAATAAGCTCATTTTCTCATTTTCATCATTTTGAGAAGACGCGAACCGGCGCTTTTTATATGCTCTTAGCCGTGAAATTGCCTCAAGAATCTGCAAATTGGGTAGCGTTTGAGTGCTCCTTCCCAATTTTATCCGCAAATTAGCAAGTTTTCTAAATTTAAGCCGCGAATTGGTGCCTTTTTCCATTTTAAACGCCAATTCGTGTTATTCTGTATTTGTTACCCGTGAAGTAGCACTTTTTCACAGTTTTAGCCGCTTGAATTAGCGCTTTTTCTCAATTTTATTCCCCAAGTTGCCTCAGGAATCCGCAAGTTGGTGTTCTCTCAATTTCAGCTGTGAATTCGCCTTTTTAACCCTCAATTTTAGCAGTGAATGAGTACATTTCTTAATTTTTGCTGCGAATTATAGCACTTTTTCTCGATTTTATCCCTAAAGTCACAATTTTTTATAGGAACCTTAGCTGGGAATTGGAGTTTTCCTCCATTTTTAGACGCGAATTCGCGTCTTTCTCTGTTTCACGCCGTGAATCAGCGCTTTTTCTCAATGTCAGTCACAGCCCCGAGAATCCGTGAGTTGGCGTTATCTCAATTTTAGGTGTGAATTTGCGCTTTTTCTCAATTTTTAAAGCTGCCAAATTGTAACAATCTATCACAGTTTTAGCCGTGAATAGCGTCTTCCTCTATTTTTAGACTCAAATTCGCGTTTTTCCTTTTTTTTTATCCGTGAATTAGCGTTTTTCTGTTTTAGCCCGGTGAATTAGCGCTTTTTCTCCGTGTCAGCCCCGAAGTTGCCCCAAGAATCGGCGAGTTGGCGTTTTCTCATTTTCAAGCTGTGAATTAGCGTTTTTTCCTCAATTTTAGCAGTGAATTAGCACATTTTCCCAATTTTAGCTGCGATTTTCAGCGCTTTTTCTCTATTTTATCCGTAAAATCGTTAATTTTTCATGCCTTAGCTACATGAACTATCGTTTTCCTCCACTTTTAGACGCGAATTCGCGTTCTTATCTATTTCAATCGTGAATTAGCAATTTTTCTCAATTTCAGCCCCAAGTTGCCCCGAGAATCTGTGAAGCAGTGAGAGCTGTGAATTCCCTCTTTTCTCAATTTGTATAGCTGCTAAATTGTAGCACTTTATCATAATTTTAGCTATGAATTATAGCTTGTTTCCTCATTTTTAAGACGCGAATTCGCTTTTTTCTCATTTTTGTCCTTGTATTAGCGCTTTTCGCAGTTTTAGCCGCGTGAATAAGGGCTTTTTCCCAATTTCAGTCCCGAGTTTGCCCCAAGAATTCGTGATTTTGCGTTTTCTCAAGGTCAGCTGTGAACTAGGGATATTTCTTAAGTTTTAAAGCCGCATTTAGTTGCGCTTAATCACAATTCTAGCCGAGAATAGGCGCGTTTCTCCATTTTTGGCCGAAAGAACTAGTTCTGCAAATATTCAGGCATTTTTCTCAATTTTAGCGTTTTTTCCCTTCAATTTCAGCTGCGAATTAGCACTTTTTGTGTATTCTTTCCACAAATTCGCGTTTCTTAACTTATTTTTCTCTCTTATTCTACCCATCGAATTACCGTTTGTCTCATTGCATTGCGAAGTTACTATAGTCGAAGAAACTAATCGACAAATGGAATACAATCTTTAAAAAAAATACGAGTTTTCTCAATTTCAGCCGGAATTATCACTTTTTCTCAATATTAACAATTAACAACCGCTTTTATAGACATTTTTCTCAATTTTAGCCGCGAATTAGCGTTTTTCTCAATTGTACAAGCCATTCTTTCTACTTAAAAAGCCCAATTTTTTCATGTTTAAGCTTTTCAGGGGCCCCATCTGAACGGGGGCCCGGAGCGGTCCGCCCCCCTCGCCCCTGCCTCGGTACGCTAGAGTATGGGGCACATCATATGTCATCGAAATGACTATCATTGGAGTTTTTTGAAATATCCGCTTCGTCTCCGAAATACCACACATTCATGATTTTTTCAGGAATTCTCTTTTTCCCCACTTAAATGCTTACCATTCGCTCATAAAATGGTACTAGCCTAAAAATAATCAGCTCATTGGAAAGAGCACAAAATTAAATTTAAAATTAGTCCACTTTCGGGTTAAAATCACCTTTGTACCACACTTGAGAGCAGCCGATTTACGAACGAAACCATTGAATCACGTTTCCATACTTTTTTCCGACGCGATTTTCACCTCTTCGCCATAGGAAAGAAAAAATGTGAAATCAGTGGAAAAACTTCATTATTTTGTAAGCTTTCCAACGATGTGTAAAGGTTCACAGTTACAGTATTTTTCCGTTGAGGTATAAGTAAAAAACTTATATAAAAACCATTAAAAAACCATGTAAAAAACCATTATAACCGAAGAAACTATTTTTTACTTATTTTATTCATTTTTTGACTTGTTTATTTATCTTTCATCTTCTTAATTAATAATTTAAGCTCGATTCATGAACTCCCCCCCCCCCCAGAATCATTGCATGGGCACTCATATGTGATGGGGCGGGGGTCTCTTTCGGTGGGGAGGGGAGCTTGAAAAAGATGAAAGAAGCCACAAATAAAATAAAAGAAGAAAAAAATGTATCCTTGTATTGTTGAAGAAATGCGTGAATTCCACGTCTCCTGGATGGATTTTTCAAGATTATTGCTTATATCTCAACGGTAAAATACTGAAATTACGAACCTTTACACATCGTTGGAAAGCTTACAAAATAAGGAAGTTTTTCCACTGATTTCAAATTTTTTCTTCCCTATAGCGAAGAGGTGAATATGGCGTCGGAAAAATGTACGGAAATGTGAGTCACCAGTTTCTTTCGTAAAGCGGCTGCTCTCAATTATGGTGCGAAGATAATGTTCACCCGAAAGTGGGCACATTTTAAAGGAAATTTTGTGCTCTTTCCAATGAGCTCCTATCATTTTATGAGTGCGCATGAAAAAATCATGAAATGTGTGATACGTCGGAAACAAAGCGGAATTTCCAAAAACTCCAAATTGTCATTTCGATGACAATTGATGTGCCCCATAACTAGATTTCTTCTGTCCGGCTAATTCATGAACATCCTGAAGCGCTTGCGCCCACCGGCTAAAGTGAATCACAATCACACCTCAGTCGGAGCCAAACCCCCGGCCCCCCGCCCAGGAGCCCACGGTCGGACCTAAACAGTGTATGAATGTAATTAATTCGCGTCCCTAACCAAATACACGATACTTTTAGGCCTTGAATTCATGAATTTAGGAACGAAATTCCGTTAAAGCGCTCATTTGAGACCAAAATTAAAAAACATATGCTAACCCACCTTTGTCCGTTTTTCGGAAAAAATCTCTCATAAATTGAGAGAACACATATTCTCAGCTAACAAAAAAAAATCTGTAAAACCCTAAGGGTGCGTTCATAGTGAATCACCTTCACTGCGATACCTCGATGAGCGATGCCCCGATGAAACATGGATGAAGAACAAACATCAATAATTGTATGGGACTGTTCATAGTGAAGCACCCTCACTGCGATGTAATCTTCGATACCTCGCTACTATCTTCGATGATTTGAACCATATGGTTCCTCGACCCCCCTCCCGTACATTGCCTTTTTTTTTCTTTTCAAAATTTTTCAAAGTCCACCATCAAACAATTTACGTAAGTCACGCACACCTGTTTCCTTCAAGCTTTAACCCTTATTTAGAAAAAAAAAAGCAACGGGCAGGAGGGGGGTCGAGGAACCATATGGTTCAAATCATCGAAGATAGTAGCGAGGTATCGAAGATCACATCGCAGTGAGGGTGCTTCACTATGAACAGTCCCATACAATTATTGATGTTTGTTCTTCATCGATGTTTCATCGGGGCATCGCTCATCGAGATATCGCAGTGAAGGTGATTCACTATGAACGCACCCTAATTCGCAGTTTCTGTGTGCCTAAAGATAAGAAAAACTTAATTTAATTTACGGTTAAAATAAAAACGCTGATTTGCAGCTAAAATGAAGTTAAAGGACCAATTCTCGATTAAAATTGAGTAAACACGCTTTAGCTAATATTGAGCAAAAGCGCCAGTTCGTTTCTAAATAAATATATATGAAAAAGCTCATTTGTGATTTCTCCGTGCGATACATGTTGTTCGCGATTTTAAAAAATTGCTGATTCGCGGTGAATGGAGGCTTTTAACGCTACTATGCTGTTCTTGGAAACCATCCGTGGCCTAAATTGAGAGATTCCGGCAATTCGCGTCTAATGCCCCGTCGTCCTACGTGAGCCGGAATCGCGCGATTTCAGCGGTCAGCGTTTTCATCAGAAAACGCCCGTAGTGTCCCATCTGTGCATTTCCGATGAAAATCGCGCACCCACTGCAAACGCTGAACCCGCTCTTAACGCTAAACTCGTGCGGATCCCGCCTCACGTAGGACAGGGGGTAAGGCCCGTCCAGCGTGAGCGTGAATCGCTGCGATTTCAGTGATTTTTGCGATGCGGGTGATCTAAGTGTGATGATTATTTACGGCAAGAAACGCCCGTGGATTCCTATCATGGCTTTTTTGCCATTTGTGTCATCACGTTTAATCATTTTTACCCGAGAATCTTAAACAAAAGTTCAGAACACATGAAAATTGGCCTACACTCTACAAACGCTAAACCTACTATAAACACTAAAATGGCGCGATTCTAACTCACGTAGGACACGGGGTAAAATTAAGAAAAATCGCTAATTCGCAGCTTAGCTTGATAAAAAAACGCGGTAAAAATCAAGTAATGGCCCATTCGCGGCTTCAGGAGACAACCTCGCGGCTGTAGATGAGAAAGAACGCAAATTCATAGCTGAGTGAGAAAATGCGTTAATTCGCAGATAAAATTGAGTAAAACGCTAATTCTTAGTTAAAAACGCTGATCATCATTTAAAATAGAGAAAAGAAGCTCATTAACACCTAAAATTAAAAAAGAAAACGCTAATTCGTTGCTAAAACTGAAATACGCGCGAATTCTTGACTCAATTTCACGACCGAAATTGAGAAAAAGGTCCAATTCGCGGCTACTATCAATCAAAAGTGCCAAATCACGGCTAAAATGTATGCATAGTGGTCGTACACAGCTATAGGGTTGTTTATGCTACACAATGCACAGCAAGTACGGCGACCTTTATTGTTGAAACCAATGGGAAAACCTATGAAGAAATACAGACGATTTTGGCCCAAGCTGACAGAAGTTCAAGAATAAGAAAAATATGGTTAAAAGCCGAGAAAAATGTGCGTATATCAGTTACTAGACTTCGTGGCCAGGAAGGTCATCGTGTTCAACCGTTGGGCCGGAACTCGGAAGGCCTTGTACGGCTCTTCAAACCTCCTAACCCTCTCCAGAAACTTATTGAGAACTCTTATTTGTGGTTTTTCAGCTAGTCCGGGACGTCGTGTACCCACAAAGCCCATTACCTCCAAACTACTTTTTTTTTTTTTTTTTTTTAAATTTGGGCTAGAGAGGGATAACTTGCGTAGGTTCCGTTAGGCGAGTCAACGACCTCTTTGAGAAGGATAAGGAAAAACCGGGAAGCAAACTTGAAGATCTGTGAGCCAACAAGAGGGTAGTCGTTCCTAGGTTTTTAAAACTATACCTGTCAATATTTAACCCACGTTGGCACTATTGAATGCCGAGAATGCTGAGACAGCATGCCCTGGGTGCCTTGCTTCTTGGCCTTTCGAACTACAACTTCAAAGTCGCGTCCTAAGTGCCAGGCAATGTAGTGGTGGTGGAGGAGAGGGTCCCTTTCTAATAGCGGCCTTAGCAGACAACGTGACAATAATGTAGTCGGAAAAGGAAGAGGGTTAGAAGAAAGCAGCAAAAATCAAGTTATTCACAGATCAATAAAAAGAGAACTAAGCTGGGAGAAAAGAAGATCGGACAGACTAGCTTAGAAAGCCCCTCCCTGAGGGATCCTCTCATCCCGCCAACCACCCACACCGCACACGAACGATTTGTTTTTATGGATCACTGAGATTTCCGAAATAAATAATTTTATTATTACTAATATTAGGTCTGTTCCAGCAAGGTGTTTGGAACATGTTCGTAGCAGAGTTGCCATGAGACCAGCCAATAAACTTCGAAGTGGTCACCTTTTATTGGCCTGTCTCATGGCAACTCTGCTCCGAACATGTTTTTAACACCTTGCTATAACATACACATAATTATTATCATTATCATTATTATATTTTGTTATAACTTTATATATCATGGAAACCCGGAAAAAATGTGAGAAAGAAAACAAAACATATTTCAACCAGATACACAAAGAAATCGCAGCGTACAACAGCTAAGGCGGTAAAGTGGGACATTGAAGGGTTTCACATAGTGCCCTGATACTTTTTGTTTTCAACTGTGTCTCTCCGTAATCTCAAAGGAGACAAGGTTGAAAGGCGTGTTTTTTGTCTCTTTTTACATATAAAACGAGGGGTACATTGCACACTGTACGTTACCGAATAAAATTAAAATTTAGACAACAACGAAAAAATATCTGAGCGCCGTGGCTACTTCAAGAAGACTTTCCTGTTCCCAAATACGAAACGTAACCAAACACTAAATTTGAGGCTCTCAAGAAATTTCAAGCACACAAAAGTACCAAAAATTCCAAAAACAATCGCCAGTATTCTATTAAGGCCCCTTCAGATACGCATTTGATTTTATAATTTTCATCATCTCAACTGGCTAAAAATACACTGGTCAATGTACAATTAAAAGCGTTCTGGGGTATTATTAAATAAAAAGCTACATAAATACTAACAAAGCCAAACAATGGCTCATCATTCCTTTAGAAAAAAAGTCACCTCAAGTTACTTTGCACAAAATATACAAAAAACATTTAAAATTAAAAATAAATAAATAAAGTGACGGCTGAGCTCTCGTCAAAGCTAAGCCCACAGGAGTTCTATACCATTCAATCCATTTTTTGATGAGGAGGGGGAGGGGGATCAAATGTAAATTAATACATCGGAACAGTAGATAATGTTACCATAAATAACAGATAAAATTGAATCTACTGTTTTTCGGCAGAGGAGCCCCGCCATTATGCTACATAAATGGTCATCATAATTATTTTTTCAAACTGAGTGAAACATCAGTAATGTGAGCTGGTCAACTTTGTTAGGTCCTTTACCGTTCAAGTACACTTTCAATAATGTCATGTATGTGCACATTCGCGATAATCAAGGCAACTTAATCAAGTAAAACCAGTTTTATGAGAAAACACCATACTCTATGCGCTAAGCAGTCTTTCCAAATAAATAAGAACAGAAGGAACAAACCCACTAAATTCACGGGCTCGCCTCACATTTTTTTAAAAAAATAAAGACGGGTTTTTCTTTTTCTCACCACATTTGTTGTTGTTCTTGTTTAGTGTGTGTGTGTATGTGTTTTGTTAACGTGTGAATTCAGCTGAAGATCAGCTTGACGTAGCCGGGGTGACCTTCGAGGGGAACGGCGCAGAATGGACAGAAAGCGTCAAACGCCGAAGTTCCATGAGGGATGGGGACGTTCGCCCAATATTTGACCGTCTTCTCCGTTGCTATATGACCGCACGGATTGAAAGCGTAAAATGTGGGTGGACCTGAGTCGACGTAAAAGGCTGGTTCGATACCCATAGACAATTTAACAATTGGCCCCATCTGTAAACACGAACCAATTTTTCGTTTCTCTGGTATGTTGGTAAGCTACATAATTATTTACTATTCAAGCGTGATTTATGTGCAGCCTATCGCTTCGTTCACTCAAGTTGAGATAAAAACACATAAAACAAAATTCAATCAAGGGCGGATCCAAGAAAGGTATACAGATTGTCGGGCTCCTCATAAAATGACTCTACAAATTCACCATCGATTTATGACTACCTCAACCACCCAAATGTGTGGTCTGTTCGAGGAAAAAGTGTAGGGCAGGGTAGGTGGAGTAACTTGGAGTAAAAAACAGCAGAAGGAATGGACAGGAAGGCGAGCGGAAATCCTAAAACAAGTAAAAGCGATTACTTGCGAACGCTTTTCGGACACCCGAGTGTACAACCTCGTCCAGCTCCACGAACAGACCTCGATTTGTGACAGGCGGCCAGCGTAATATTGGAGTATTTAGCCACACTGACACCTCAAGCATGAAACTATCCCGGTATAACAGAAAAAATGTGTTCCTTGGATACGCCCGGGTTAACAATGGAAACAACAATTTTTAATGAGGCGAAAATGGAGACATTCAGTTGTACGCAACTTTCATCCAGTGTTCACATACATCTGAAGTACGACATGCGCTTACCTTAAAACACATAGAGCAGGTCCTCGAGTTGCTCCTCTTGTCAACGCCCCAGTCGTGAAGGCCCTGAACATGTCCGCAGTTCAAGTATACGTAGGGCTGTTTTTCCGAGTCGTTTCCAGATTTCCGAGGTATGACTAAAGTGTTCAAACCAACGGGACAGGTGGGTCGTTCGGCGTTCACTTTGTCCACCAGACTTTCCAGATACTCTCGAGTCTGCGAAAACATTTTTTTCTCAGTTCAAGTTGATACTTGACCGCCCCTAAAAAGAGAGAGAGAAAAAAAACTCACTGGTGATTTCGCCAAACCTTCGGCCGAACGCCAGAGAAGTGTGGCACCGCAAAGATCGATAAGGGTGCCATCCTGTAGAACGTTACTGGCAGCCTCGATCTGTGACGACAAAGACTGTGAGGAACTCTCAAAAACAAAACAAAACAAAACAATATATCTTACCGCTTTGCCTTTCTGTTGAGCGGATCTCGACTCGCGAAGCGAGTACACTCCTCCGCCGACCGACACCTCACGCCAGAGCCCCGTTTGAGCGTCACCTCCACAAAACGAACCTTGCGGATGCATGATGAGCACGCCGTTCGTTGTCAGACCATCGATGTCGTTGCCTTCTTGCCATTTTGTGGCTTTTTCCTGACGGAAAATAATAATAATAATAATAATAACAACAACAACAACAACAACAAACACATTTAACAGGTACATCTGAAATAAACTTACTCCTAAGAAAATATTCCTAGATGAGTCGAATCCCGCGGCGAAAATACGAGAAACTTTCGGATTATTACGATCGGCGATGATTCGGCAAGCGAATCTTGATATGGTGCTCGCTAGAACTCTCCCTTCGGCGTATTTATCACCGGGTACTGTGTCCATAACGACGAAGTCGATCGGGGCCTCGGACGATCTGCCAATCTTTAGGGGACGGAGGGAAGAAATGATTGTTGAAACGGAGAGCGCATCGACCAGGCTTTCAAAGCCCCCCCCCCCGCCTCAAGACGACTTACTTGAAACATGTCCGTATTTTCGTCTGGCATGTATTCTACGATGATGGCTTGATTTCTCGATAAGGTGTATGAAATTGAGTGCTGGTTTGAGTCCAAAATGGCCTGCAAAGAAAAGTTGCTGTAGAACGGAATGACTGTAAGGGGCGGAAAATTTGTAGGCTCTTACCTGTGACGCGTGAGGCGTCGTGACAACATAGTGCTTAGACCGTTTGATGCCATTCGCAACTGCCCTTTTGTACAATACCAATTTACTCCGCCTCCGGCCCTTGTCACCCTGCGGCAGCGAACCGTTATTCCTGCGAACATCATTTCAAAGTCATTGTAATTTTTTAATTATTTATTTGTTTTCTAACATGGAGGAAAGCCCAGTAAAAAATACATCTCCTAATAACTCGACCTATAAGATCTATTGTGGTGTCCCCTCAGGTTGTCCTGCCAAAGGAGGACGCTAGTTTCCAAGCGTCCTCCTCCGGAGATGTCCTCCCCGGTTGAAACACATCACTTCCAAGATCGTGAAAGCGTAACCACCCCAGAGCCACGCAGTCACACAGTACGTGCTCTACTGTTTCCACGGCCAAGTCGCAAAATCTGCAAATGTCCGTGTCAGGCTTCTCCATTAGTCTGAGTGTATATCGAAGGGCGCAATGTCCCGCCGTTAGCCGTCCCACCAAGATCCTAAGGTCTGTCCGAATCAGAGAGATCATGCCCTTCTCCGATCGTCCCAGTCATTGTTATTAATTAAACTCTTTTGCTACTACGAAGCTGTCTGCCGACCCCCTAATTTGAATGGGAAGGGGACTTAACACACGAAAACACCCCATAAACCATGGTCCGAAAATCAAAACCCTTCGAGATATGATTTTTTAAACATCTTTTTAGGATAACATCATTTTCCTTGACTAAATGCGAGTATCTCGCTTCCCAGCTGACTTTCTACAACTTTTGACGCTGGATTCGGGAAGAGCACACTCTTTTCTGTCAGGCCTACTATTTTCTGTGTCCTCGACAACACTTCCAAGCTGTGCGAAACGGAGATTTTCAATTTTTCAATAAAAGTCAACCCCCACTTGTCCGTACTAAATCTGCGCCTATCGATTTCCCATGGATCCTTTTCAAAATTACTCATGAGCGTTTGTTTCATTAATTGGCGATTTTTTGGCAGAAATTACAATTTTTTGAAAAAAGAGTGATTTTCCTATTCAAAAATGATTGCTTTTACCTGCAAAATTCAAACAATCCTTGTGAATTTCAGCATGCTCAGCGTCATGAAAACCTCCCTGAAGTGGCCCATTGAATGTAACCAACTGGCGGCAGCCGGCTGTCGAAGAAAGTGCATTTCACTACTACGAAGTTCGACGTTTTCAGTTAATTTGCGATTATTCGACAAATATTTGTACTAGTGGGACTATCTACTTTTATTTAGCAGTTTCTGCGAAATAATCGTTAAATTACTGAAATTCGTAGTAATGAAATGCACTCCATTTGACAGCGGCGACAGCCAGTTGCCGGAGCGATGTCTTTTGATGCTTTGGTTTGCGTTCATATTCAGTTCCATTCCGAGGACTGCTTCAGCTGAGGTTTTAATGATTTTTAGCATGCTGAAATTCGCAAGGATTGTTTGTATTTACGGGTAAAAACAAGCAATTTTGTATTAGAAAATCACTAATTTTTCTTTAAAAATTGTCATTTCTTCCGAAAAATCGCCAATTAATTAGACAAACGCTCATGAGAAATTTTGAAAGGGACACCTTGAAGAAGTTTTTCTGATCCATGGGAAGTCGATAGGCGGAGATTTAGTATGGACAAGTGGGGGTTGACTTTTATTGGAAAATTAATAATCTCCGTTTCACACAACTTGGAGGAGCTGCCGAGGACATAGAAAATAGTTATTTTTTGGCGAAAATAGAGAGGCCTGACAGAAAAGAGTGTGCTCCTCCCGAATCCATCGTCATAAGTTGCAGAAAGTCAGCTGGGAAGCGAGTTACTCGCATTTAGTCAAGGAAAATGATGTTATCCTAAAAAGATGTTTAAAATGACCCATGTTTGCCACCATCACGACGAGACCAATAGTATAGTGCATTTTGACATAAATGAAATGCACTAAAATCATATCTAGAAGGGTTTTGATTTTCGGACCATGGCTTATGTGTTTTCGATCGCAAATGAGGTCTACACTTATACGCATCCACCCTGTATGTACATTGTTTGATATTATGTACATGTAGGGTCCGAACTCCATCTCCATCAGATATGGGTTGATAGGCAAGGAATTGCCATTATCTTGATGTGACGAGGAGAGGGGTCATATCACAACAGGCGGCCTATTCAGTAAAATTTAGCACCGGCGCTGTCCTCTCCGAATTGGAAAATATGTTGTCAGACAAGACGGGTGGGATAGCACCGGCGCTAAGTGGCCCCCAGAAATTAAAAATGACCGGCCTCTACCCCATAAAGCCCCTTTCACACGAGTAAGTGTTTTGATCATGGTTTTGATCAAAATAGCCATTTTGAAAAACAAAAAACAAATGCCACCTGCCTGAAATGGACTGTTTGTGATCAGATTGAACGTATTTGAACTAAAAACTTACTCGTGGGCCTATGACGAACTTGTCATAGTTTTTAACAAAAATTAAGGACTTAACGGTAAAATCGATAATGAAAACAGAAATTTCCAGGCAGTAACGGGAAAAGAAGAGAGAAAATGCATCTTTTTTTTTTCCTTTATTCTTTTGTTGAAATTTATGTGCTCTGGCTGTAATGCTCGAGTGTCAGTTACTCCCAGATGAATAGGCGGCATCTCTTTTTTTTTGCTTCCATACTAACCCCCCTCACCCGCCCTCACGACACGAGTTTCTTTGTTCCGTAATAACAAACCGAACAATAACACTTTCAGCGGGTTTTCGCGTCGTACCCAACCCCTTAAGATACTCGTCGTGCTTATTTTCTTCAGGCCCATACCGTTGCAGTTTTCCAGAAGAAATACTTTAGAGGGTTTCGTTCTTCGAACAGGAAAAAGGAAGATGGTGTGAGCCCTCCCCCCCTGCATCAACGCCATCGTCCACATGAGTAGTAGTGGACAGTAAACTTCCCATTCCCCTTTGTGCTTTCATACATAATGAAGATATTGCATTGATTAAACTGCAACGAAAGATAATTAAACGCTGTAATCCTCCCAAACCTGCCAGTATTCCTTAGTCGATGTAAGAACATTGATCGTCTACAAGGTAGAAACATTGGTGCAACTCGAGACACGGCACGTCAGCTTTAGTTTTAACTCTCTTTTTTAAATAAAAAAAGCACCCCAAAAATAGATGATCGATGATAGAGAGGCTCAGGGTGACTGGATAGAATCCTACTAGATAAAAAGCGGTGACATGATTCTCGACCCAGTTAGACTCGTTCGCACTGAACTATTAGTTTGTTCAAGGGTATAAATATATGAAAGGTCTTTAAAAATGCACGTTCCCCTGCACCATCGCCCACCGTAATCACCGGGTGATTGAAGTCGTAATATTTACTTGTAAAACAAGCATGCTGTGTCTATCCACAGATTCTCGGAATATAAAAGCAACTTTTGTTTTCGTGTCGAGAAAGAGAGATGGTCACTGTAGACACGCCTGGACGGGAATAACAAGACCAAATTGAGAAATTAAAACATTGAAAAGCTCACGACCTTTCAGAAATCACTCGTTGTTTTAAAAATTTCAGTCACTTACACGCCCTTCCACACACGACCGATTAGAAAGTCTGAGAATTTACAAATTGCAACAATATGTAGGTACTTACGAGAAGGGTGGGTCCAGACAAAAGGAGAGTGGTACTAAATGAGAAATTGTTTAACTTTTTTCTCACGGGTCCATTTCTATTTATCCCTTCCTTCCAATATTTCTACGTCAACGCGCATTGAATTAGAGAAACACGCTTTCTTTAATCACAGAGAGTGCCTGTCCTATTCCAATTTTCCAAGGGAAGGTGCAGTTCGGTCTTCAAAGCCTCTCTCCCCTGAAACTCTTAAATTATAATTTCAATGATTTTTTATTATTGTGGTATCGTAGGATCCACACGATTGGAAGGGACAATTGCAATTACCCCCATTTCGGAGGTTTCCATTTTGACAATTCAATTCATGGAGTAACATGAACCTGGGTTCGAGCCTTCTAGAAACAGGTTAGCCGCGGGATGTGAATTACCACAAAATCCGAATAGCCCGGAGGGTAGAGGGAACAGAACACGAGATCGAGATCATGAGGCGCTTTAAAGATTGCCTAATGTGCGCATTATTAGGCGTTTAGAATGAGTAGAATGATGCAGGTAATGTAGTGGAGGGGGTGTGATAACGACGATTACCCAATTTTTAAATACAAAATCTCGTTCTCTTCCGTAAACCTACATCAACTTACGGAGTAAATAAGTCAGTAAGACTGTTTTTAAAAGGCTGAATAAGTAAATAATAAACCTACATATTTACTCGTTCTCACGCGATAAACTAAAACAACTGTACCTACTCCAATGGAGAAACCGGAAAACACGGTTGTGTGTCACACTTCAATCATCCCGCAAAAAATGAATCACCTCGATTCCGTGAAATTCGACATTCAAATTATGTATTACAGGAATCCCCTTTGAAAAACTACGCAACAACGGTTAGCCCAGCAGGAACCTCATAATTCATGAACAGCAACAACAAAAACAACAAGATGAGGGTCTCAAGAAGATTCAACGCATCCTGAAATCCGTTTTCTGAGACATAATCGTCGCAGCGTTATTAAAAAGATTACAACAGTCGCAAAAAATCGCATTAGCTTCATAGCTTGTCAGAGGGACGATGGGAGGGTGGATCGTTAAAAACTACGCAAAAAACAGGGATAAAATCCGTCGTTGACAATAAAATGTCGATAGAGCACGTTCTCCGGTATAGCGAGGAAGGAGGCGCGCGTAACTCCGACTTCCGGGTAGGGAACTCGGCCAAAAAAGTTAAGAATATTATAATGCCATTCTATGAAGTTTGAAGTGTGCTTTTTTCCTCACTGCCTTTGATCAAGTTTTGAAGGCTTCACACCCTCAACAACTGGATGAAACGACGAAGAAGACGGGTTCGAAACGGGAGAAAAAAGTTAATGAGAGCAACAACCTCTCATGTCAAGGATGACTCTGTTTTCAAGAGACGCCACGCTAGTATGAAGAAATTAAGTGTAGCAGACAAAGAGAGAAGCAAATGATAACGACGAAATTTTAAATGTATGACCCATTTATGCCGAGGGTGCATTATCTTTTGTGCACAAGTACTGAAATATAAATAAAACCCGTAGAACAATGGTCTCTATTTTTATTGCAGAGAAGTGCTTACATTTTTAAAAAATTAGGAAGCATAGTCTCCACGAGAATGAAATTAATTAAAACAACCCTTAGAAAACCACAATAATTAACCGGACTGTTGAACTTCAAGTCCCACCTATCAATTACCAGGTAAGGAAAAAAAAAATTACCATGAATACCCGAGAGGTTTAAAAGCGTAACAGGGACTAGTAAAGAAGCGTTACGCATTGTTAAAGGCCACCTCTTTTGCCTAGGCTCATAAAAAAAAGGCGCACGTCTCGAAGAGCAATTTTCTACGGGGCGCAAGAAGAAAAAGTAAAATTCGCGGAGAATTCCTACCCTATTATATCTGCGCTCCTCCAAAGAGAAAAAAATCCTTTCGTTTCCAATCCCTTGGAACGGTCATTGTAACTGCAAAAACAAGATGTACGTCATTCGTAAGCCATGGGGAAGGGTGGTGGGTATGACACAAAACACTGGCGTTCTGATTCACAGAAGAGCAAGGCACCATGTCAGGTAGGTTGTGGAGATCGTAGAAGGAATACCTAATTATACAAAACTTCAGTCTAGTCAATTTGATATGTTTTTGTTATGATTTTCATTGCAATAAACGCTGACAATAAAAACGAAAACAAACAATTAAAATTGCGCAACCGAAACATTTAAAGGGGGACCTGTAAATTATTGCTTAAGTTACTGTGAACTCAACAAAAGTCGTACAAGATAAGACTTTTATCCTTGCACCTCCGAAAGATTCTTCAAAACCAAAATTTACGGAATGTACATAAATGAGGAACAAAGTTTGGGGCTGAAAGTGTTAGAAGCGTGCAGAGAAATGAAAATTCGTCAACACAGAAGGGGCAGGCCCATTATAAGCCCTCACAATACCCATCACGAAAAAGACCCCGTGCACATTGTGAGCGAGACGTCTTTCAAAAGGTGAAAGCCATGAAACAAAAACAGACCTGAAAGACATGAAATTTCAAAGGGATGGTGGGCGGAGGTCGACAAATTGAAGCTGAATTCAGGACCTTACGATGCTGACAGGTACGGCGGAATATGGCACTAACCCCCTCACTGCTCGGGTGAAATAGTATTTAACCACTAGCCAAGTACCTGTGGTCAAGCTGTGTCATCCAGCTCCTGAAATCCATCGTACTGTATTTCAGACTGTTTTGGTAAACGACTAAACTTTCCCACGACAGCCCTACGGAGAGATCTCAGTGAAAGGCATGTAAATATTTGCTTTTATCTTCTAATTCAACATTAAAAAGCCTAAATCAGCCTTATTGGAAACTCCATGTCCCAATATCCCCCTAACGTATTATGGACACTCAAGAATTTTTTTTTTTAAATCAATAAAAAAACTCTCACGGGCTCTCAGACACTTCTTCTTTTTCCTACTTTTACCATTCCACGGGGCCTAAATAACTCTTGAGAGCCTCAATACTCTTATTAGACATCTTTTCCCCGACGTTCTTGAGGTAATGTTGCCCCTATGGCTATCTCTACCCCTTTTTTTGTTTTATTGGACAAAAAGTAAGTATGCTTTAGAACAAAAATTATTCACCTGCAAAAAGACTGGATGAAAAATACTTTACGTACTGTTTATGAAATACGTACACTATTTCATTCCAATTCCTTCTTTGCTGTTACACTCAAAGATGAAAATCTTTCATCATTCTTCTTCTAAAATCTAAAAGAGGTCCTCTTTCTCATTAAATTCTGACAACAGCACCCCCTCCCCATAACATAATTAATTCTAAAATCGAGAAAATTAATAACGTTAACACAGAACGTGATCTTACTCACATCAGGGACTTCATGAGAACGGAAAGGAAGGAAGCTGAAAGGACTTGCATACAATTGTACGATTGTTCTTATTTTAAATATAATTCGCTGAGTTTCTTTAATATTCACCGCCTTTAGCAGAACAGCACAATAAAAAATGTACCGTTCAGTGATCAACCCCTCACTCTCTCTCCTCCACTCACCTAGGGCCGTTGTTCACTGGGGTCTAAAATGAGTCATTTCCTGTAAAATGCACTGAAGTAGATTTAAGGTGACGGGAACTGAAAGTCAGGGTTTCCTTCTATTTCTTCCGTGTCGTTATAATTAACCATAAAATCCAGGGATTTTCAACTTTTTTGTTCCTCCACAAGTTTTATTGATATACCTAATCGATTTTCGACCTGACTAGGTCATCATCAGGGTTTCTTCAATTAAGAGATCCGAGAGTCATACACTTTTCATGTGAAAGTCGCATTCGTTATTAATCTTAGACAATCCCTGGATTGTTCGGCCTCCACGACAACATGACCAGAAATGAACATCTTCATAATCATAAAATGTCATAATACCCCTGAATATTTGGCAATGAATGTGGTAGTTCAAGAGATTTAGGACGTTCTGCTTAACTTCATTGTACCTGGCGAAGCAAAGCCTCCAAAGGAAGAAGGCCTTGCGTGTGTACGACTGAAGCCATAATCATAGGCCTCCCTCGGGAATACGAAGTCCCGTGACGTCAAGAATCAGTGGAACGCGACTTCCCTCATTTACGCAAGGCGTCAAATGTTTTTAGGTTGCGATATTTATTCTTTCTTTTTTTATATTAAATGTGTTTTTATGGCATTTTGATTTATTTGGGTTCGAACAACTTTACCTCGTTTTCGCTATGATAAGTTAATATACATATGTATATAACTTGGAAATTATGTTTGCCTTCATCATTAAATTATTGTATTTAACTGCTCGGTGCGCCCATGTAATGTCACTACGGGTTCCGGACCCTCCCACTGGCACGAGATTTGCAGCCGATGCCGAACGAACGATCCGAGGCAATAAGCGACAAAAACCGCTCCGATTTTATCATGGTAACCCCACCACACGTAGTATGCATCAATCTTAGTCAAGAGCGAGAAGCGATGGAGACGAATAGGGCAGACAACTGCTACCACACCCCCCTCCGCCGGCATGGTCAGTCAGTGTACAGCCCCTTTTTACACGACTAAGTTTTTTGATCAAAGTAGCCATTAAAAAAAAAAAAAAAAAAAGCTGGCCCCTGCCAACAATTAACTGTTTCAATTCAGTTTGAACATATTTTTTATCAAAAAACTTACTCGTGTAAAAAAACATGCTTAGGGCCGTATTCAGGGGCCCAAGTACGAAGGGGTGTTATATGAAATAACACGGGTGGTATCCATGTGGCAACCATTTTAATTGTGACAGGATAACGCCGTGTTAAAATTACAACGCCCCTTCGTACTTGCCGCCCAGAAACCCACCTTTACAAAGCCTTAACTAAATGATTTGAAAAATGTGATGGTTTATAAAAATGTGCCAACTGTTTTGAAGAGCTTAAAGGAGATGTAAAGGTTAAGGTTGGTTTCTGAATACGGGCTTTAAGGTACATTATGGGTAATTCCTTGATGGGATTAAACGGTTAATTAAAGCATGCACCTAACTTGTACCAAGTTGAAGAAAAATGTGAAGAAAAGAAGGTACT
The DNA here is from genome assembly GCA_038030265.1 of Corythucha ciliata. Taxonomy (NCBI): domain Eukaryota; kingdom Metazoa; phylum Arthropoda; class Insecta; order Hemiptera; family Tingidae; genus Corythucha; species Corythucha ciliata. Next base: position 5,762,631 of record CM075937.1, on the reverse strand, counting down.
CACCCCAGAATGACGAGTTCACCATATTTAACAGCGTTTTGATTGGAAGCCGGATGTGACCGATCTTCTAAATCCGAACGAGCTTCACCATCCGATCTGAAAATCCAAAAACAAGAGTTACCAATTGCAAATGGTTTTGCCTTGAATAGCAACGTGATGTAATATTTCTCTTCTTCAAAGCCGAGAATGATCAGTTACACTAGTTTAGCGGTAATTTCCCGCCCGTGAAAAGCATAATCACAGAGGAGAAAAGTTCGTTTTCCCTTTCTGAAAATGAATAGGTAGTTGAATGGATCGATGGGCGGAGGGTATCAGCCATGGAAGAATAACGAAGTTTCTCTTCAATTTTTTATGGTAAATTTTTTGTTCGAGGAGAATAGTATCTTGTTACCAAGAAGAAGAAACACGTGGAAAAAATCGCATCTTTTTCGCATAAACCCCAAGAATGTTCCTTAACCTTGCAATAATTGCACTAATTGCGTGGTTAGAAACAAAGGAAAACCACGAATTATTGTCTTGTCAGTCTACACAGACTGCACATAAGATGTAGTAACTTTTGTATGCACGACAACTTCGTGAAAGGGTGGGATATACACGATCTATATGGGTTACTTTCGTATACCTACGTATTATTGCAATTATCATTTATTACAAGGTCGAACTATGGGGGGGGGGGGGTTGCAAACTGTGAAAAGTCATACAATCGGAACTCGCTCAGCTGGGAAAACAAGGCAATTAAAACGCAACACGCGACAGAAATAGCACAGTAAAAGGCTTTGTTAACGATTTTTCAAGTTCTTCGCTTTAAAACCTCATTGGTCTCACGTCAGCACTGAAGCCTCTAAAAGACGGGTTCATGGTAAAGAGAACACTCTCAAGTTGAGATACCCATGCAAGTGCAAGGAGATGGATACATCTTGAAAGTTGTAGGAACAGACCTGTAAAGGTCTAAAATATTGTTCCAAGGTTACGCCGCACGGGACACAGTTCAAGTGCTGTTGACAATTTTTCAAGACAAATTACGAGGAAAAGCAATTAACCCCCTACAAAAGTTAACATGGCGCTAGTAAGACGAGAAACTAACAATAAAACTTTAGCAAGAAGTTAATGGAGTGAATTTTTTTTTTTTTTTTTTTCAAGCGGTTGGTACGGCAATTCAACAAGTCGCGCGTGACGCGAATAGCACCGGGGGGAAAACAGAAAAATCGACTGGAAATAGTGAGGAGAAAGAGATTTTATGAATTTCCTTTCTGAAAAAATAAATAATTGGAGTCTATACTTCCAGCCTCCATCCACGGCTAACACGTAGTCACCTCTCATGGATGATGGTGTGTACGGGGGACCCCACAGTCCAGGTAATAAACCCGACTGTATACCACTTTCTGTGCATGCTCAAAGTGCTTCGTTTGGAGTGGAACCCGTGCAGGGGCAGGCAATTGCCCTGCCTATTCTTCGTTCCCGCCAATACATGTCTAAAATACAGGAAATTACTTTAAAATGTTTACCCTCTTGAACATCCTCATGTGTAAACCCTAAACGATAGGGAAATAATTTATTGCAACACTGGCCACACCTAACAAGGTAATTTTAGCACTGCAAACCTGAGGGAAGAAATTACAGGGAGGGTGGACAGTACCGTTGCAATCCGTCATTTCCGGAGGAACTGGAAGAGTTCGATTTTTTTACATTAATTTTTCCATAAAAATATTCCCTAAATTTGAGCACAACTTCATTGAGCCGTGCGTGAGCACCCCCCCCCCCCCCACCCTACAAATATAACCATCACACAGTTGAATAACGGAATACCGCGCACAAAAACCAGACGAAACAAAGATAATACAAGACTGATTAAGTTGATAGAAAGTGGAAATAACGGCTTCTTTCTCAGGCGGTTAACGGCGACGAGTTTCCTAAGGGGTACAAAAGGGGTGCTAAATCCCATATTACATATTTAAAAAACGAAATACAAGGCGAAAGTTGTGTGTTTAGTTTGCGTTTTGTTTCATCGCGTGGCAGGGGCTAAATGAGCACTTTTCTCGGCTTATTTTGACAAAATTGTTCTTCCTTACACACTGGAAGGACTGTATTTAGTTTGAAAGATAAAGAACGTACATGAGTACACGTGCAGGTAAAATCTCGATTGAGGGCAAAAATGAAATGGGTGGAGGTAGGGGAGCAGAGAATGCCGGAGGACCAAAAAAATATAGTTTTTACTTTCCCTAAACTTTTCCTTTCGTAAACGGAATCTTCACTAACAAGGCATTGTTTGAACAGGATTCCTTGTCGTTATTGTTATTATTATTTTAGAAGAGGCAGCAAATTTAAAAGGGGCAATGAACAGAAATTGAATCGATCATCTTGTTTAGTTGTTTCTCGTTTGAAATACGTAGGACTGCGGTCTCCTATATCCAATTAGAATATTCAGACCTTTCACCCTCAAGTCTTGAGCTTGCGCCAAGAGTTCACCCTCAAGTAATGATGAATTAGGAAAGCGAAGTTGCCCCCCCCCCGCAATAAGCATACACCTGCCCAAGCCCTACACATGGCGATACCCAGTCTTTTCTGCGATTTTTTTTTTTTTTTAAACACACGGTACAGCTGTTAAACCGGAGTGGCGAACACGAACTATAAAAGAGTTACATGGAGAGGGGATGGAGTCGCCCCGGATGTCGTCTTCACGTTAGAAATACGATATATCCGGTGCGGTCTTGGCCAACAAAAGAGATAGACTGTAAGTCGAAAATTGGATTCGAAGGGAATATTAAGAATTAGTATTACCCCATTGGCGAGGAAGGGGTAGAGGAGAGGCTAACAGAATTATGACGGGTGTAACGCCTCTGTTCAAAAAATCCACAAGAAAATTGGCACAACCGTTCAAAATTCGTGCGAAACTTACCCGCCACGAGGACATCCTATTAACACCAAAGAGCACAGGGAAAGAGTGAAGAGGGACAAAAGAAAACGGGTCATTTCTCCTCACACGAGGAGTCATTAAATGCTGCACGCTATTTCTCGAAAAAGTCCTTCAAGGACATCAGAAGAGGACAATGTAGCTTAGTTAATTGTATTTCCTACGTGATCTGTCGAGCGCGAAGGTGGAAAGAGAAATTAAAATTTCATGTATTTTTGATAAAACTTGCGCAATTCGTTTGGGAGACAGAAAGTTGACCTTCACGTAGAGGAAAAAACCACTATTTTCAGAGAAAATTAAACAAAGGAGAGAGACATATTTGAATAAAACAAGAGTAAGGAAGATAGGCTGGGAATAAATAGAAATTCAGGGTGCTATTTGCACTGCGTATTTTGTGGACAACAATGTGAAGTTTCGTTCTCTGGAAGATTCTGTGTGCACGTAGTCCAGAAAAGTGAATTGAAACCTGACATTGACCCCCTTCACACTGTGGTGACTTCCAGCATCAAAAGTTACGAAGCATGAGGCCACACAAAATAAGGGAAAGAGAAGGTACCCATTTTTACAGGGTCCACTGCCGAATTTTCTGACAAGTACAAATGCCGGCGAAGCCTTCAAAGCCGGTCAACTGTCCTATTTCTGAGTTTCCAGCGAAAGTTGTTGAGCTGAACGATCAGATTAGGGCTGAAATTACCCGTAATCAAACAAACAAACATCAAGGCTCTCAGACTCCAATTCTTTTGCACCACTAAACAACAAGGCTCTCAGACTCAGACTCCAATTCTCTTGCACCACCAGTCCAAGCATAGACCCCTTCCAGTAATCAAAAAAATATAATAAGAAGAATTTATTGCCTTCCTCTATGAACGGGAAACCCCCTGTGTGAGTGTGTGTCGTCCACTGTACGACTCCACGTGGCTTGTTTCACCACATTTATCGCTTCTTCTATGAGTTTGAAAGCGAGGAGCTAAATTAGAAAGTAAAAGCCCTTCATTTTCCTATGCATAGGAGATAAGGCTTCCCAACTGATTTGAACTACGTGAGCCGTTTTAAAGACACCCTTCCACCTAATTAATAGTTTATAAACAATAAAAAATGTAATTGGAAAGAAAGTGCACCTCCCCCTCACCAATGATTTTTCGCTGTTTTTACTCACTGTTAATTTTTTGCGTTTGTTAGAATTTTTCTAGGTCACTTTCTACAGTCATCGAGGATTCTATTGTTGTCTTTTTAAGGTGAATTAAGAAAAAACTAATAATAACGAAGATGAAAAATTGCGAGCCAGTTCGTTCCTTCCTATTGTTATAAATTCGGAGGGGACAGCTTTTTTTTTGTATAAGAATTCTCGAAATTGTTCCCACGATTAATCTATCCATGACATCGATTAATGAGAGGTCGTATAGCCGTCTTGAAATCATAGAATAATTATTTTCTAGTTACTTCACATCTTCAGGTGGTTCTTTTCCTGAACAAGGGTACCCCTTCACTTTTTTTTCGTGATACCCCTCTCCACCACCATCATCATAGTGCACCCTGTTTGTGAAAGAGAAATCGTCTTTGACTGTTATTTGACCCCCGGGGGGGGGGGGGGCCTCTCCTTTCTAGACCACGAGTTTCAAGAAGAGTCGGAACAGAGCATGACCTTTTGAAAATTGAATAACTGACTTTGTGGGATATGGGGGGGGGGGATGTAAATAAATGCTGATTTCTTTTTAGTTTATATCGAACGTGCGAAGAGGGAAAAAATCAACGCTTTGGAACTCTCCTCTTATTTTTCTTAAAGAAATCGTCCAGAGTGAACGGCTGGCAATCATCAATTAAAATTAACCCTGCAAAAAAGTTGGTTTATATCCTTTGTCTGTATATCTGATTGACACTTTGCAAGGCTATGTATAACAAAAGACATTATAAACAAAACGAAGGCACCTATTGATTATGTTTCTAGCCCGAAAAAAAAAACAGTAATGACTCGACATTTTGATACACAACTGTCTCTCAGAAGAAGGCGCGGGGGGGGGGGGTATACTACAAAGTTCCTCCGGGTAAGAAATCACTAGTATGCGCATCAGTCAATTTTTCACACTCCTTATAGGTGAAACGACGACGCAGCATGAAGTTCTTCAGATATCTTTATACCGTGGGCTACTACTCACCGCCAGTTCAAAAGCGACGCCACTATTTTCTCCATACATCAAAGGGCATAAACTAGATTTGGCAACCCTAATAATTCAACCGAGAAAGAGTAGTGCCCCCCCCCCCCTAAACTTTCCACGAAGAAAGGCTCTCGAGTTTTACGCAACTTTTTCGTCGCAGATCATAACCTAACCAGCAAACGAAAGCTATTCCAGGGAAAACCAATTTTCTTTGTCAACAGTGGAGGGCCAGGGAAACTCACACAGTTAAAGAGGCCTTGGCACAATTGAACTATTCCACTTGACAAAAATCCAATGTTAGCGAATATTTTTATCCCCTAACCTTCCCTAACATTAAAAAGGAAGTGTAGCAAGAATCCCATGGATAAGGGTGACGGTGGAAGGGAAATCACCCGAGTATAACTTTTTGATGACCTTTACGTAGATGAGTTTTTTAAAGCTTTTCCTCTAGAAAGAAAAGGTCACATCTCGTTTAGAGGCTTTCGCGGTATTGCATCGTTACTTCTGTTCACTGATTCCTCCTTTTTTGTACTACCCTTGTTGTGTTGTTTCTTAAGCGTTGTTGGGATAGAACATCCACGCTTGACTGATTTGTAGCGAAGAGAATTCTGTCGATATGGCGACATTTAAAAATTGCGCTGCTTCAAAGATGTGTGTGTGGGGGGGGGGGGGTTCAATGCATGAAGTCACAAGAGGATTCAATTACAATCACATCATAGGTGTCGAATGAATTTCTGAGAGGAAAAAAGAAACAGGAGCCCTGCTTTACAGAGTTTCAGGGTTCCAACTTCCTAGAAATATCATTTTTCACCCGTCCGCTTGAAATCAACTTGAGGAAGGATTTTACTAGTAACTTAGCTATAAAAACTAGTCAGAAAGGAAATTTTCTACTAGGTAGTTACCTTGACCAAGCTTTCCGGTTCAAAAATTATTGAATTTTCCCATGAAAATTAGAACAGATTGGATGTAGGGGGCTATGCTCCCACCAAACATACAAAAAGATTGCGCCCAAGGTGCGGTGCAGTTTTCCATAAAAGCTAATAGCGTTCCCCATTTGCACAAAATTCTGCAACGGGGCTATTCATTTCCACCCGTCTTCTCCACTAACATATGATTTAATTCAGTGAGGACGGGTGGAAATGAACTGCCCAAATGCAGAATTTTGTGCAAATGGGGAACGCTATAAGTGTGAGCCAGAGAAATCAAAATTCGTCAAGCGGGTCATAATCTCATAATTTTGGCTACAGGATCAGCCTTTGTAACTGGTCCTTAAACCCCCAACTTTGAAAAGATACGAAAACTGTCAGAAACTGGTAGTTGTGTCAAAGATAAACTGATCAGTCCGCGCCATGACCGTCAGGTGTACCCCCTAGAAACAGACTCTTCATGTCAATCCCATTAAGTGACTGAGGTCGTTCAGTGGTCAGTTGAGGCAGATGGAGTACAGTTCGGGATTAATTATAACGCATTTTGGGCAGCTCGAGATGGCAAATTCAAATAGAAGTCTCCTGTTCAAAGTCGAGGGTTAGTGCTATAGGGGCGCGGGTTAAGTTGGTCAGCTCGGCAATCAAAGCGTTGATGGCCTACCGGGCGAAGTTGCCACCAAGACCACTTACTCGGGTGGTCTTAACGCCTAACGTTGAACTGTACTTGAGCGAACCATTCATGCAAATCCGAAAATATCATCAGAGTATGCCTACCCAGTCTCGCTACGGTAGTTGAGAGCTTTAAAGAGTGAAAGAGATCATTATTCACTACGCCTAACAACCCCCTTTTCACTGTAAACAAGGGGGACAATAAACCAACATGTTCAAACTCTTCGTGTCGCTCATGTAAGTTCAGGAAAAACCAAGATTGCTACCTCTCAGGATACGGGAAAATACAAGGCCTGCTAGCGATAGAGTGCCAACACTCATCAGTGGTGAGTGTTGGACAATTTGTCTGAAAACGTCAACGAGGAATTAAACGAAAATGGGAAAAACTTGTTACTCACTTTACCACCATCGTCGGGGCAATTTCTCGCAATCCAAAACGATATATTAATCCATCATCGAGGGGCGAACGTAAAACCAAGTAAATACAATGGGCTGGTTGATGGGGGTAATCACTTTTCAACACTGTTAAGAATCGAAATGAAATAAAACTCCTGTTATTTCACGTGAATGCTATCGTATGGTAAACCTCGAACAACGACCACCAAGGGGAAGCTTGAGGGGGAGGACGTGAAACACTGAACTCTGAAAGAACTGAGAGGAGTTGAGAAATAAAATTCCCTCTCGACAGTCGACACAAAAAGCCCGTTCCGTATACCTTCACTGTGTGTACGCTGTAAGAGACCAAAACAAAACGTTTAAAAAAACCTACCGCCTTTAAAAGAAGGAGTGATACGGCGGGGCAGAGGGAGGGAACAGGTTAGAACACGCAGGCGTCTTTCTTCTCGCAACCGTGGCAAAAAGTGATTTTTGGAGAGCACGTTGGAGTGCGACTGTCTACAGAACACGAAGTGAGATGCTGATGAGGACTTGAGGAGCTCGACAAATAATGAAATGAACAGCTGGCTTTGGATATGCCTAGTGTTTGGGTGGAAAGCGAAAAATAAGAACAGTAGACCCTGTTCGGCAATTTGGAGAATTCCATTCAAAACGGTCACCAAAATGATAGTCGCGTAAATTCATGTAAACAAAAACGAGCTCTCCCCCTTCAAAATTACTCCAGAAGAGGAAGACGTAATTCTGTCGCTCGCTAAAAGTCATTAGGGATCGGTAATTCATTCGGCAGCGTACACAAATGTTTTTCGAACTCCATGAGATAAATTTGAACAAGATTTACTCACCCAATTCTCCCCCTGAGCATCAGTGGGAAAGATTATGAACATGGCACAACGTTATCACAATCCCATAGCGAACTCCCTTGATTTTTATTAACCCGCAAGTTAGTACTTTTAACACTCCACAAACAACCGGCCTCTTACATTCTGAATGAGAAAAATCAAGCGTTGAAACCATAAAAAAACTATGACAAAAAAAAAATCGGATAAACCTGGAATGATGGAGGATGGACGCTAACACTACTATGATTAGATTACTCTGTGACAAAACCTTACAGGCGAACTCACAAGAAAGGATCGCTCTATCGGGTTATATTACACACCCGCACAACACAACAACATGACGTCACGGGGTGAGGCTCCAAAGGCCATTCATACGAATAGGCAAGAGACCTGCATAACTCCAACGCTTTCCGTGTGAGCACTAGTGACTTGTAGGGATTCATGTAAAAAAGCCTGTTGACAGATTTCAACGAATAATTAACACAAGACACATATAGGACTTAAAAAACCACACCTTATCAGATGGCGGTTATGTTGTGAGGGGGGGTAGTGGCGGAACAACACCTATCGTGGTCCGGGGCGGAAATCTTTAGGGGAAGTTTCTAATTTGCGGATTCCATATGTAAAATGACGATAGAGAGCTGCAAATTGACACGTATACTGCTGTACCATACCAGTAAATTTTAATGGCACTTTAGGTGATAGTTACTCAAAAGTACTAGTACTTGTCCCCACAGGTCAAGTTGCGGATTCCAATAAAAGCTTGCGGATTCCATATGTGAAATGACGATAGAGAGCTGCAAATTGACACGTATACTGCTGTACCATACCAGTAACTTTTAATGGCACTTTAGGTGATAGTTACTCAAAAGTACTAGTACTTGTCCCCACAGGTCAAGTCGGACGATTAGGGAGCCATAAAAATACCTGAAAAGTACATCATTCGCGCCCTAAAAATGGCTAAATCGACCATTCGCGCACGAAAAGTGGCCTTTTGACTTTTGGATACTTGGCATCCAAAAAACAGCTAAATTGACTCCACGCACTCTAATATAAAATGACTATTCCTGACATAACACGTCCTTCGCGACCCCCCTTCCCTGTGGGCGACACCTCAAGTTTTGAGGGCTGAAATTTACATTAAGTTTGTGTGGAGGACCCCACGATACTTCCATGTTCCCGTCGTTCGCTTACAACATGCCTTTCACATGAAACAATTCCGACACGAGTTATTAATAATTAAAACTCACCCATCAAAATTAATTAATTTGCCCTAGCCTGTCCTGAAGTTCTGTTCTCATAAAAATGCCAAAGTTCTAAAATTTGCTGGAAAGAGCTCTATGTCTCTCAATATTCATCCCATGTCAACGATTGATGCAATAATAACACACAAAAAAATATGAACACACAAATTCTAACGACGTGACGAATAATGAATTTTGTAGTCTAATATAGTTCTCTTTAACGGTAACTATCAATTTGAAATATTCAACACGATCAATGAATTAAATAATGGACACAATTTGATCAATAAGACACTCGCTAAAACTCGAAATAATCGAAGAGAAACGAATCTTCGAATACATCCTCGTCAATTTGTTTAAAAAATTAATTTAAAAATAACCAAATTGAATTTCGAAAAAATGGCCAGTTCATCGATGGGGAATTTTGTTGTGGTCATTTTAAGCCATCATGAGAGGAAATCGGACTAAAATTCTGGTAGGAGATAGGTTTGGGGCAAAAAGAGAGCTGAAACGCATTCCAAACCTTAGCAACTGTACCGCTCAACAAATCTTTTTCAAATTTTAGCAGCGTCTTCTAGGAACCTAGATGACCATTTTGAACGATCGATCATCAAATTTTATAATATTCTCTTGGAATTATAAGGGTCCAACCATACAGCAAGCTTTTATTGGAATCCGCAAGCTTTTATTGGAATCCGCAAGCTTTTATTGGAATCCGCAACTTGACCTAGGGGGACAAGTACTAGTACTTTTGAGTAACTATCACCTAAAGTGCCATTAAAAGTTACTGGTATGGTACAGCAGTATACGTGTCAATTTGCAGCTCTCTATCAACATTTCACATATGGAATCCGCAAGCTTTTATTGGAATCCGCAAATTGGTTTCAGCTGTGAATTCGCCTTTTTTACTCTCAATTTTAGCAGCGTCTTCTAGGAACCTAGATGACCATTTTGAACGATCGATCATCAAATTTTATAATATTCTCTTGGAATTATAAGGGTCCAACCATTTTTACTCCGAACACATTTGTTATAATATCTTCCAAATCGCTCAACCAATCGTTTTCAAATTTTACGGTGTACATCTAGAGATGAAGACACAACTTTTGAGCCATCACTCGTCCAGATCTGTCAAGAAAAAAGTGGACGACGGACGACGGACGACGGACGACGGACGACGGACGACGGACGACGGACGACAGACGCCATACTGAAAATCGAGATTTAGGCGTTTTCGGGGTCCAGGAACACGAATCTGGTGTCAGCTAAAATTTTTTTTTTTTTGCCATTACCAAACTTCCTTCCCTACGGGAACATGGAAGTAAAATTAAGCCATAAAATAAAATATTGTATGAAATCCCTACAATCCGTACAGTAGTATACGTGTCAATTTGCAGCTCTCTATCGCCATTTCACAAATGGAATCCGCAAGCTTTTATTGGAATCCGAAACTTTACCTGTGGGGACAAGTACTAGTACTTTTGAGTAACTATCACGTAAAGTGCCATTAAAAGTAACTGGTATGGTACAGCAGTATACGTGTCAATTTGCAACTCTCTATCTTCATTTCACATATGGAATCCGTAAGCTTTTATTGGAATCCGCAAATTGGTTTCAGCTGTGAATTCGCCTTTTTTACTCTCAATTTTAGCAGCGTTACTCCGAACACATTTGTTATAATATCTTCCAAATCGCTCAACCAATCGTTTTCAAATTTTACGGTGTACATCTAGAGATGAAGACACAACTTTTGAGCCATCACTCGTCCAGATCTGTCAAGAAAAAAGTGGACGACGGACGCCATACTGAAAATCGAGATTTAGGCGTTTTCGGGGTCCAGGAACACGAATCTGGTGTCAGCTAAAATTTTTTTTTTTTTGCCATTACCAAACTTCCTTCCCGAACATGGAAGTAAAATTAAGCCATAAAATAAAATATTGTATGAAATCCCTACAATCCGTACAGCAGTATACGTGTCAATTTGCAGCTCTCTATCTTCATTTCACATATGGAATCCGCAAGCTTTTATTGGAATCCGCAACTTGACCTAGGGGGACAAGTACTAGTACTTTTGAGTAACTATCACCTAAAGTGCCATTAAAAGTAACTGGTATGGTACAGCAGTATACGTGTCAATTTGCAACTCTCTATCTTCATTTCACATATGGAATCCGCAAGCTTTTATTGGAATCCGCAACTTGACCTAGGGGGACAAGTACTAGTACTTTTGAGTAACTATCACCTAAAGTGCCATTAAAAGTAACTGGTATGGTACAGCAGTATACGTGTCAATTTGCAGCTCTCTATCGTCATTTCACATATGGAATCCGCAAGCTTTTATTGGAATCCGAAACTTTACCTGTGGGGACAAGTACTAGTACTTTTGAGTAACTATCACGTAAAGTGCCATTAAAAGTTACTGGTATGGTATAGCAGTATACGTGTCAATTTGCAGCTCTCTATCAACATTTCACATATGGAATCCGTAAGCTTTTATTGGGATCCGCAACTTAACCTGTGGGGACAAGTACTAGTACTTTTGAGTAACTATCACCTAAAGTGCCATTGAAAGTTACTGGTATGGTACAGCAGTATACGTGTCAATTTGCAGCTCTCTATCGCCATTTCACAAATGGAATCCGCAAGCTTTTATTGGAATCCGCAAATTAGTACGTCCCATCTTTAGGAGGCCCTTCAATCTCTAATTAAACTAGAAATACTTTGTAGTAGCGTTGAAGTACATATTTTTCTCAATTTTAGCTACGAAATTGCCTCCGAAAACCGTATACGTGCGTTTTCTCAATTCAAACTGTGAATGAGCGTTTTTTCTCTATCCTACTAGCATATTTTAATAGCTATAATACTGCGAATTATAGATTTTTCCTCAATTTTATCCTTGAATTATCTCATATTCTCATTTTTAGACGCGAATCGGCGCTTTTTATAAGCTCGTAGCCGTGAAGTTGCCTCAAGAATCTGCAAATTGGGTAGCGTTTGAGTGCTCTTTCCCAATTATATCCGCAAATTAGCAAGTTTTCTAAATTTAAGCCGCGAATTGGCGCTTTTTTCCATTTTAAACGCCAATTCGTGTTTTTCTGTCTTTGTTACCCGTGAATTAGCAATTTTTCACAGTTTTAGCCGCTTGAATTAGCGCTTTTTCTCAATTTTATTCTCCAAGTTGCCTCAGGAATCCGCAAATTGGTTTCAGCTGTGAATTCGCCTTTTTTACTCTCAATTTTAGCAGCGAATGAGCACATTTCTTAATTTTAGCTGCGAATTATAGCACTTTTTCTCGATTTTATCCGTAAAATCGCAATTTTTCATAGGTACCTTAGGTGGGAAGTAGAGTTTTCCTCCATTTTTAGACGCGAATTCACGTCTTTCTCTGTTTCACGCCGTGAATCAGCGCTTTTTCTCAATGTCAGTCTCAGCCCCGAGAATCAGTTGGCGTTATCTCAATTTTAGGTGCGAATTTGCGGTTTTTTCTCAATTTTTAAAGCTGCCAAATTGTAACACTTTATCACAATTTTAGCCATGAATAGCGTCTTCCTTTATTTTTAGACTCAAATTAGCGTTGTTCATTTTTTTATCCGTGAATTAGAGTTTTTCTCAGTTTTAGCCGCGTGAAAATAGCGCTTTTTCTCCGTGTCGGCCCCGAAGTTGCCCCAAGAATCGGCGAGTTGGTGATTTCTCATTTTCAAGCTGTGAATTAGCGTTTTTTCCTCAATTTTAGCAGTGAATTAGCACATTGTCGCAATTTCAGCTGCGATTTTCAGCGCTTTTTCTCGATTTCATCCGTAAAATCGTAATTTTTCATACCTTAGCTAGATGAACTATCGTTTTCCTCCATTTTTAGACTCGAATTCGCGTTTTTGTCCATTTCACTCGTGAATTAGCGCTTTTTCTCTACTTTAGTCTCAATGTTGCCCCGAGAATCTATGAGTTGGCGTTTCTCCCCAGAACTGTGAATTCCCTTTTTTCCTCAATTTTTATAGCTGCTAAATTGTACCACTTTATCATAATTTTAGCTGTGAATTATAGCTTGTTTCTTCATTTTTAAGATGCGAATTCGCTTTTTAGTGCATCATATTCGGTATGTATACTCCATGTTAGACTAGCCTTTGATTCCCATTTTATTTTTTTGGAAAAAATCGAGGGGGAGGGGGTGGTGCCCCCGGGGTGGAAGTAAGTCTGTGGCCTTGTTAGCACGATAACTCTCGAAGAAATTAACTTAGCGGGACGCGCTTTGGCACAAAAATCAGTAGCCATACGACCTCGTTTAGTATTGCATTGGGCCAAATCGGTCGACTTGGTTGGGGGGGGGGAATATGACTTGAACTGGTAAAAAAATCACTACAAATCACCAGTTGATTCCAGAAGCATTATACAGGGTGGTCGGTTTTGAGTAGCAAAAAAAAAATTGGGTAATAGTACACCAAAAATGGGATAAAAAAGTCCTATTCGGATAGTGGACTATCTCTTTTTGTTTTTGAGTAATAATTTTTTTAGTGATTTTTAGGCGCAAATGTATTTTTCAACGAAAAACAGTTATTTCTCAGCTTCTACTTCACTTGTTTTCAAAAGTAATAGCAGTTTCGTAATCTACGGAAAATTTCCTATGGGAAAAAAAGAAAAATCAATATTCTAAATGGTCAAAAACGCCTAAAAACGTAACGTTTTGTTGCGTTTGTGAAAAAAAACAACATTAATTTGACTTCATAAAACAATTTACTGTGTCACCAAAAATTGCTTCACACGTTGTCAAACGTCATAAAAACTTCTCCGTTTTCCCAGCTTTCCAACGGTGTACTCAAAAGTGGAATTATCTCCCCCCTTTGACGAGAAAATTCGAAAAGAAGCGAAAAAGTCATACATTTTGGGCTAATAATGTGAATAATAACAGGAGCGAAAATTTATTTGTTTCGCTCTCTTTCTTGAGAAATCCAATCTCTGGCACAAGAAAAATTAAAGCAATATTGCATTTGAAGAATGCAACAACTATTAACAAACAACTAAACAAACAACTATTAAAACGTACGAACAACTATTAAACAATTTAATAAAACGGACGAAGAGGTGTGCGAATTTAGGGCGTCTCCTGGTTTTTTATTTTTATCCTCTTTTATACTCTCACATTAGCAGCCGAAGATGTCGACGGAACTTGAGTTTCCATCGTGCAATTCAAGTTCCGTCGACATCTTCGGCGCTGCTAATGTGAGGGTGTTCATGGACCATGTCCAACACATGAAAAAAAAAAAATAAAAATAAAAAACCAGCAGACGCCCTAAATTCGCACACCTCGTCGTCCATTTTATTAATTAATTTGTTTGTTTGTTGTTTATTCTTCAAATGCAATACATTTTAATTTTTACTGTGCCAGCGCTTGGATTTCTCAAGAAAGAGAGCCAAAAAAATGAATTTTCTCACCTGTTATTACTCACATTTTTAGCCCAAAATGTATGAATTTGTCGCTTCTTTTCGAAATTTCTCGTCAAAGGAGGGAGATAATTCTACTTTCGAGTACACCGTTGGAAAGCTGGGAAAACAGAGAAGTTTTTACGTCGTTTGACAACGTGTGAAGCTATTTTTAGTGACACAGTAAATTGTTTTGTGAAGTCAAATTCTTGGTTTTTTTGCATTAACGCAACGAATACGATACGTTTTTAGGCGTTTTTGACCATTTAGAATATTGATTTTGCGTTCATCCCGTAGAAAAATTTCCGTAGATGACGAAACTGCCATCACTTTTGGAAAAAAGTGAAGTAGAAGCTGAGAAATAACAGCTTTTCGGCGAAAAATACAGTTGCGCCTAAAAATCACATAAAAAATTATTACTCGAAAACAAAAAGAAATAGGCCACTATCCGAATAGGACTTTTTTATCCAATTTTTGGTGTACTATTACCCAATTTTTTTTTTTTTTTTGCTACTCAAAACCGACCACCCTGTATTCGGTACGATGATTTCATTTTGAAGTAGCCTTTGATTCCCATTAAGTTTAGCTTAAACAAACCCGGCAGCAAAAAGTACGAGGGAGGGTCAAACATTAACGAAACAAATCATGGTCTCAACATTACTACTTCTGGGACGGCTTAGGGTATCCGTATGTACAAAATGAAATGCACTCTTTCCGACCGCCAGCTGCCGGAGCGGATTGTCCTTGAATTAGCGCTTTTCTCAGTTTTAGTCGCGCGAATAAGGGATTTTCCCCAATTTCAGTCCCGAGTTTGCCCCAAGAATTCGTGATTTTGCGTTGTCTCAATGTCAGCTGTGAACTAGGGATATTTCTTAAGTTTTAAAGCCGCATGTTGTTGCGATTCTAGCCGAGAATTAGCGTTTTTCTCCATTTTTGGCCGAAAGAACTGGTTTTGCAAAATTTCAGGCATTTTCCTCATTTTTAGCGTTTTTTCCCTTCAATTTCAGCTGCGAACTAGCACTTTTTGTGTATTCTTTCCACAAATTCGCGTTTCTTAACTAATTTTTTCTCTCTTATTCTACCCATCGAATTACCGTTTGTCTCATTACATTGCGAAGTTACTATAGTCGAAGAAACTAGTCGGCAAATGGAATAAAATTTTTAAAAAATACGCGTTTTCTCAATTTCAACTGTGAATTAGCACTTTTTCTCAATATTAACAACCGCTTTTATAGAAATTTTTCTCAATTTCAGCCGCGAATCAGCGAATCGCTGGATAATGACGTTAATAACCGGCGAATGTCAACAATAGCAGACTTGAATGGTTATTGGCGTTATTAACCGGAAATAACATCTTCACGGTTTATAGAGCTCTTTTCAAGGCTGAAATTGATAGACCGCACCAATTCGCGGTTGGGCGATGCCCTGTGCTGGCAGTATCATTGAAATAGTAAACCAAAAATGCGTTTTTTCACGGCTAAAATGATGAAAAGTTCGAGCTAGTTCGAGGTACAATTGAGAAAAAGCACTCAGTTTTCACCTAAAATTAAGGAAAAACGTAAATTCGAGGCTAAAAGTCGAGCTTATTCACCAATATGGTACTCTAATAGCGAGCAAAACCCCGGAAATTGACGTTTTAGTGAGCCAGAATCGCGACTATAGTGTATCTAACATTGCAAAATCCACGCAATTGTAACGTTCTTGAGAGAGGAAACCCCGCGAAGCCACTCCTCAAACCAAAACCCACAAAATCAGGGTTGTATAGTGAGCTCGAAGAATACGAAGAATGGGTGTTTTCGTGTGCAAAATTCGTTTTTGAATAAGGCATCACCACAAAACTGGCTTTCCAGGCACGAAAAGACGCGTTTTTTTTTTTTTTTTTTTTTTTTTTTTTTTTTTTTTTTTTTTGTAGGTACCTGCACCCGCCAAAATGGTTCAGTAAGTGGAACATGCAAAACAGTCTTTTGTTTTGTTTTTTTCGTGAGCGACGAAAATGTTTTATACTGTAAATAATCGGCAGCAATTGGTTTTTTTTAGTGAGTCAAATCAGCTAAAATAGAATTTTAGTATGTTTGCGAAAGTTGGCGAGTTTTAGAAAGATTAAAAATGTGGCAGTCCTGTTGGAATTTGACTTTTAGATGGACTTTGGGGGTGGGCAGCTGCCCCACGAAATCTGCGCTATTATTCTAGGGGAGGGGGCAACTGCCCACCCCTGCACTAACAAATACATCCCGTGTCGTGAGATGCGTTCATACTTCTTCACTTATGCGGTGAGCGGTTTTTGATGGTATGATTTGAAAGTTTATCCATGCCAAACAAACGAGAACCGATGGCGAGGAGGGAAGGAGCCCAATACGAACATTAAATTTTGCTACAGTATAAAGCTTTGGTTTACTATAAAAGCGGTGCCGTAATATTACGGTAGAAAATTTCCCTTTTAAATCTAGCCATAGTTGCCTAGATAGCGGTTAACAGAAAGCGGCACCGCTTACATCGCGACGGTGGTGATGAACGTTTTTTTCCTCGTATGTAGTTCCAACCCGGTTCCAACTATTCGGTAGTATTTTCTTTTAACATCAGAATAGAGTCGTTTTCGGACAGTATTATTTACGATTTCGTCACCATCCAGAGTCCAGGTAGTTTTCACGCTCATTGTAAACAGAAAACGTTCACCGTCACCGTCAAAAACCGTTGATGAACAGTTCATCACCGTCACGAACGGCCGTCTTATTCGAAGCGGTGCCGTTATCATGTTGACCGAACTTTACTCTCTGGGCAACTACTGGCGTGATTTAAAAGTTTGTTTTTTTTTCACCGCTATATTACGGCACCGCTTTTCTAGGAAACCAAGGCTTAATACTGCTAATTGTTTGGATGAAGTCAATTTCGCAGAAGTTATACGGTATAAAAAGCCGAGAGAACAGCTGTTAAGCTTTCACAAAAAACCTATGTACAAAATTCTTGTAATTAAGTGGTTCTCATTCCTCAAGTTTGCACTCTACTGTATTGTAAGGAAGTCAAAACGTAATTTATTTATCGAAGAAAAATTGCGGGGCATTAATTTTTTACCCCCCCCTGTTGTCTCATTAGTGGAGCCACCTTTCGCAGTGGAGAGTAAACTTCATTGGTGAGGGAGATACTTCCACACCCACACCCGCCACCAACTCCCTGTGTCTTTGTCACGGGGGTTGCAACCCTTAAAACGGGAGTCCTTAGTATTGACCCCCTACGTGACTTGAAACTACCGCGAGGGCGAACAAAAAATATTTTTTTAAACCTTTCTTGTTTCAAATTCCGCCCAAAAATTTAGTTGATATCTCTTCTGACTCATTTAAAAGGTTTTATCCCCTATTCTCCCTGACGACGAAACAGATGGCATCAACGTCTGGAGGAGGCGGAGGCGGTGAGACGCCCGTTTTATGCGTCGTCACCGTTGGACCACCACCTGGATTGACATCAACGACATCGTCCTCCCCGGTTGGGGGAGGTAATTCATCGTCCGGACTGCTGAGATCTCCGAGTCACGAGTCGGTGACAACGGATCTGTCGTTGTTCTCAGTCTCGTCCATTGGCTCGGGACGTCGAGCCGCTCATTTCCTTCGGGGACCGTCACCCAGTCCAGATTCTAGGCCGAATAGGTACTATTGTACTTCAATGAAGTATATTTGTTCGCTTCTCGTTGTTGCTGACAATAAATAAGAGGGAGGGGTGGGTGTGACGACCTGCGAAACGGCGTTTATAATAAATGGGCGTGGGTAGTTGGTGGCGGTGGGGGGAACTGGTGAATGATTTTATTGTTGAATAGGAATAGGTTTGTGTCAATATTTTTCGACACTAACTTGGAAGGAATAAATGAACTAAATAATTGAACTTTCTGAAACTCAAATTTCAATTGAAGCTCTTTCCCTTCAGCTTACTGAACCCAAAATGCCATATTCATGATCAGTAAGCAAGGGCCTTGATAAGGCAATACTGTTGGATGAATAATAAATTTTCTTCTTGGACATTTAACAGACCAGCCGACATTCCTGAAATGCTATGGCTTGAGGAGGAAAATGACGTGATTCGAAGTTGCGCCGTCCTTAGTTCAGCCCTAGGCCTTCAAAAATCCTTCAGTACGTCCGATATCTCACAGTTACCATCACCAAGTGAGCACGCCGATCAATTGAAACCTGCGGTTTCGGATCTAGTTCTCACGTAATTATTTCGATTTAAAAAGAGCCAAAAACTCGTAACAAAGTTTTGATAACCCACTCACTCTCTCTCTCTCTCTCTGATCAGCCGCGGCCAAAGATTTACCTACATTACAGGAGGCGGTCGACTTTTAGAGGCTAGCTCGCGGTCGTGCTCGACTTGGGTGGCCGTTGGTGATATGACATCGGCGTCACAGTTACCATCACCGCATGGTCATCCAACTTCAACGCCGAGCGCCTCATCACTGACTCCTGCCGAGCTCGTGCGATCCGTCAATAAAAAAGTGAGTTTAATGGTTATTTAAAGGTTTTTGAGCTCGTGATTGTTAAGCTTATAGTTTTGTAAGTCCGATTGAAAGGGGTGCAAATTTAAAATTGGCCGCAGTGTGCCTACGTAGTTAGGCCCTGGTACTGAACTGGATACCGAATTGGCAGATCACAATCTTGGCGAGCCCCGTTGTGGGTGATGGTGGGGAGGAAATGAGACCCTCACGTAGTGCTGGATTAAAGATAAATGACAGTTATTACAAAATGAGAGGTCTATAGCTCATGAGCTTTTCACACTTCAAGATGAAAAAAAAAAAAAAAAAAAAAAAAAAAAAAAAGTAGATAATAATGGAGGGGGGGTACCTATACTAATGGCGAAGTGGGGAAGGTTTATAGGGTGCGAAATTGTACAGGGGCAATGTTGAATGTCATTGTTTCTGGGAAATCGTGCGTGGTTAGAACCCTCTCCCCCTTCATCCGACCTTTCCGTTTACAGTATTCGAAAATCTTGAGAAACTGTCGCAGCCTATAAAATCGAGATTTTCATTATGACTTTTTTTTTTTCATTTAAGAAAAAGTCATAAAGGCCCGTTCACAAGCTCTATGTTAGTGTTGTGTGATTTCTATGCAATCAAACAAATGTATTCTCTCGAAAAATGAAGCGTTTTGATAGGTTGCGTAGACACCACACAACGAAAACATAGAGCTTGTGAACGGGCCTTAATGAAAATCACGACTTATTTTATTTATTAAAAAAAAAAAAAAAATGTGTCTTTCCATTCTGTCCACTTCAGGTATAGGTCATTCGTTACTCAACACGTTCAGCTATTTTGACTGAATTCACCACTTACAATTGCATATGATTTTTGGTTTGGTCGATTACGTTTTTCCCTGATTATGTGCACTATTTAAGACAAAAACTACAGGAGTTTACATTGTTTTTGATATTTGAAAAACCGCAAAAACAGAATATCGCTGTACCGTGCCCAGAGAACTATCACTCTCTCTCGCTCGAACCCGAGAGAGCAAGTGCCACGTTCTTCAACAATACATTAAGCCCTGTACTCACGGAGATATTTTTCAAACTTTTTCACGGTACAACTTAGTGAGACAGATGTTCCTACGCCCTATGGTAGGGTTCATCAATGTTTTTCAACTTGCGCCGCCGTTGCGCGGAGCAAACAACTTTAAAATTGGGGTAATTGGCTCTCAAGAAGTTTAACCTATTTTATCGACGTAAAACCTACTATTTTGTATTCTTGTTGTTCAGTGTCATGAACAACACCATTTCTTCAGGATTTAGCATTATACAAGTAGGTACATACGTGATTTAGCATTTTTAATGACACCCCTAATGTCTCCGTTGCACAGGGCTTTATGGAGACTTCAAAGAGTTCAAAAACGTATGCATGGAAAAATGTCTCCATTAGGTCAAGTTTGACGATGACCAAAACTCTTTTTCCGCTTCAGTTGAACAAACAGTAGTCCGACGACTGTTTTGTTAAACAGTCAGTTTCAATTATTAAAAAATGATTGAATGAAGAGAGAAGGGAGAGAATTTTCAATACAAGTGAAACCATTAAACCAAGAATAAAACTGAGTTTTATGCACACCTAAATATTTGTAGTTTTATATAAGAACCACGAACCGCATCATTCTACTTGTGACCGTATAACTTATAATAACAAACGTCCGGACAAACACCTCCCCTTTTGGTTTATTATTTACCTGTAATTTCAGGTTAGACAGAATTACATCAGACGACGCCTTTTGACCACGTACAGAGCCCTAGAGCGTTTGTCGCAGTCTGAATTCAATTTGGATCGGCTCGAGGCAGTCGCGGCTGCCGCTTCGCCAGCAAATCGTTTGTCCGTACCGGCTCCGACTACAGTCATAGGGTTAACAACTATTTCGAAATTACCCCTAACCAATATCTTCCCCTATCTGAAATAAATAACTTTTTTTTTTCTTCTTCTTTATTTCAGACGAACAGTCGGAAAAACGAAAAGTTTGAACGTTTCATTGACAGTGTCTGAAGTTGAGCGTGAAAGGGGTCGACCGCTGTCTAAATACGACAGAAATATGATGATATTCAACTGGTTGCACAGTCTTGATCATCCAGCTGCTGAAGAGCAGGCTGCTCCGGTGTGAAGAGAAAGGGAGTGAGAAAAACAGTAAATTCTTCCTTGAAACAATTAATTGTTTGCTTTAAAACTATTTTTCTTCAAGTCTGACTACTAAGAGAGGATATTTTAAACAAACGAAAATTCAGTTTCTCTTTAAGTTTGTGAAAATTATGAATTACAATTTAAGGTTCTTTCGAGTCGTCTGATCATTTTCCTGTATCTGGATGACTCGTGGATAAACTTCGTTAAATTCGCTAGCGTTGGAAGATGATGATTGTGGAGGGGGGGGGGGCAAATTTGTTATATTATTTCTTTTTTTGAGTAAGCCGATAAAAAAAAAGATTACTCCATCTAAGCTCAATGATCTTGGCAATTTACACACTCCGTCCCCTTCTTTGTCCCAAGTTCAAAACAGCATTATGGTACGGGGTTGAGGGGAGGGGTTTCGAGGTATAGTTTAGGCAACGCAAAGCTCTACGGTCCTCGTTCAAAGCGACATTGTTAACGCCTCAATAAGCGCATTTACTCGCATGAACAAAAAGACTTGTTGTGACCGCGAAGAGAGATTTTGCCCCCAGCGGATAGTGTTGAGATTACTAGTTCAAATATGATTCTTTTCAAGCGGACGTACCAAGAGCACACATATAAAAACGGAAAATTGCCTGGCAAATTCAGTGTGAAATCGAAACGTTTTACGATTTGACTCCTTTGATTTTTCACAGCCTTAACGTTGCATTTCGACAGAACTATTTTCATGGCAATATGCGATCAAATTCCCCGAGAAGTCGTCTTGGTATTTTTACAGTTGACATTTGTTTAGTCACTCATGGACTGAAAGATGGGAGGGGGAATCTGTAGGCGACTCGGCTCCTCGTGACGATGGGTCAGTCTCAAAACGTGGGGGTTTTGTCAGATTGCCTAGACGGTGATAGTTATATATTTGTGTTTCTTTCAAAAGAAAGCCCCTCCTCATACTCACTACTGATGTTTTGGGGGCGAAAATTGGAGACTGGGCTGGCAAAAAAACCGCCGTCGTTCTTTTCCAATGAACACGCAGGTTTTCCTCCTCTGAAGTAAACAACACCTTTCTCGTGTCTATTGCCTGCGCTCTCCCTCCTCCACCGCTTCGATTAGTGATTTTCTTTTTTAGGAGACGGAACGTTCTTGCGACCTTCCTAAGAATTTTCTTGGGTCAATTCTTTCCCACCAGTCTGCCACAAAACTAAACAAAAAAAGCCTGTTTCTCAATTTTAACTCCTATATTTTTCAAAATACGGCCTTGTCAACACGGATATTTTGTGAGTGACTAGTGAAATAGCTTTGGTGTGGTAGATGTAGGGAGGGATTCGAGTTTTTGGAAGCCTGAAAACGGTGGTTTTAAGAGCTTGAAGATGTTTCGGATCGCCGCCAAGGGCCGACTGTTTCTTAATTTTCCAAAATTAGTTGTTAGGACCAAACTGAGTATAGGCGACACCCCCACCCAAATCAGGTTTTTTAAACCTTTCAAGTCACGGCGGTCCCGAAATAGTGTTCGCTGGAGCCTGTAGGATACCGAGGCCTGAGGATTTCCCTGACGCCCCTCACAATACTACTACAGTCGTTTTCATGGTCTTCACCATTTGCCGTAAAAACTGTCCATTATGAAATGAACTGATTCTATTTATGTATAACACATGAGGCTAACAGTTTCAACTCTAAAATCAAGAGCAACCAACGAAGCACAATCCTTTCGAGTCCGGGGAAAAATTGCCGGTACCTCGACAAACAGCGACCACTTCAAAAGATATTGGTGCTTTTCACCCTTGTTCATTGTAATAATAACAAGCGACGCGGTCGATATCACCAAGACGTCGGATCTGTTGTTCTTCCCGCGCGAGTCTTTCACCCGAACCCTTTTCAGTTTTATTGGTGTTGGTTTCGTCGGCAGAGGAAGCGGATCATTGAAAAAAGTTCATTATTCATTATCCATACGAGAGGGGTAAATGGACTTGACCGAATGGCAGCCGGGCATCGTTCGCGGTGGCACGCTTCGCCCTGGGCGGTCATCTTCTTTTATGAATATCCGGTAAATTGAGATGTAATTTTATACTTATTGCTTCAAAGTGTAGGCGTGGAGAATTTTGAGCTGGCTCAATGATTAATAGATGAACGAACCTAATCTTATACCTACGCGTAGGTGGGGGATTATAGTTACAAATTCTAAAGTTATTGATTCTCAAAAAAGGAAATAAAATCTCACGCCTTTCACTTTATTTTCAATTGAAGAACGAGAGAAATGGATAGACCGTCCAGTAAAATGTCAGAACCGGGGGAATTGGGAGCGTACCGAAGAAGCCTCAAATTGCTTGGTCTCGACGACGACGACGACGATGGCATCGAAAGACCTCTCAGCGCGACCGCTCGACCTAAGACTAAGTAAATAATCTCCAGCTCCCCACCCCCCCATCACCGAATAAAATTTAAAGGCTGTGATTTTCCCTATAACAGGGGAGCTCAGCCTAAGCTTAAAACACGTCTTGAAAGAAGAACGGTCTCCACTGAAGATTTGAGATCGGCGCTTATTCTTCAAGACTCGCATAAAACTGGTAAAAAATCTTACAACCGCTTTTCAAAGTTCAAACAAAAAGTTAACAAAGACTTTTTTGAAGCACCTAGTCGTGGTCTTGTGAGTAGAGCCGTTTACGAAGCTTGGTATTTCAAGAAAGTTGAATACGCTAAACAACTCGCGGAAGCGAAAATTCAGCAAGAAAAAATTTCGAAGTGGCAAATGGAAAATGTGAGGCTGTGTAGCTGCGATCTCTTGGAAAGATTCGATCATTTTGGTTTTTTTTCACGCAGGAAAAACTTGAAAAACAGAGAAGAGGTCAATTGAGTTATGACGAGTGGCTAAGAAGAAAAGAGGAGGAGAAAAATAATCGAAAACAAGCTAATGATACAGGGTGACCGGAGCTCTCATCTCCTTTCGGACAACTTTCCTGTTTTCCCTTGTATCAGTTTTTTCCTCAACAGGGGTAAAAAAGGTCGACCTCTCTCGGTAAAAAGACCGGTAAGCCGAGAGGAAGCAGAAGCGGCGTTCGAAAAATGGAAGACGGATAAGGCGAAAAGCGAAGCGAAAGCCGCGGAAGATGAAACTCGTAGAAAAATAAAAGAAGAGGATGCTGAACGGAAACGCGAGGAGGCGGAAAAAGTACGAAGTATTTAGAACTGCGGAAACATAAATAAAATCTCTCTATTTGTTTTGGGAGGCTTTTGAAATGTGGAAAAAACGAAGGGACGACGAAAGAAAAAAGGCGGAGAGAAAAAAAGCGGAAGAACGCGAGGCGATGGAAAGGAGTCTGCAAAAGCAACGCGAAGCTAAACAAAAAGATGCGGATGCTTCGTTCAGAGCGTGGAGCCAGTCTAAGGCGAAGGAAGCCGCGGAAAAGTTAAGGAAATCAAGGTTGCTTAAAAAAAAAAAAAAAATCACGGTGTTTCGAATAGGACGCACCCAGTCAACGTTTTGTTCGATACCTAACAGGATAGTCGACGCGAAAAAAGTCGAAGAAAACAAGCAAAAACAGACGGAGCGACGCTACGAAGCTACTCAAGCGTTCCAAGAGTGGCTGGACCACGTACTGGAACGTGAAGAGCGTCGTCGAATGTTGTGATATAAACAGCAGCAAAATTCAACTTCTGATCAAATAGACTAAAATCACGTTTTTTTTTTGTTTTTAAACAAACCCTGAATAAATTGTGTTTTTTTCGCTACAGCATCATTTTAAAAGACGTAGTTATACACCTACTGTAACGAAAAGAATCAATAGAGTGCAATTTACTTCGCTCCTTCTCGTTATACATTGTGATAGCAAAGAAAAGAAATGATTGAATCCCCGCTTCATCGAAACACCTCGCCCCAAGGGATTTTCGTCAACGCGTATCATTTACCTCTCTTCCGCCCCTTTCTACAACAAGACAAGACACCGGCCATCTATATGAGGAACAATCGGTGGACACGTTATAGCGGCATTTCGTCCCCTTGGAGAGAATCGAAATATCTATGTACGCCCTCCACACTTCTACACAGCCAAGTTGAGACTTGGTATAGGTATTTTGGCCCATTGTTTCATATTTAGCTCGAGGGCTTAGCCTGTAGGGTCCTTCTCTTACTACAGCATTGCAACTAATTTTTTGATTCCACTAACTATACAATCCAAAGAATGATATGAATCAAGAAGTAATTGATTATGTCGATAGTATAATTCCTTTATTGTTACAATCACTGCTGGTTGAATGAAACTGGACAATGACATGAGCGTATTCAGTAAGGCTTCTAAGGATCAATTCGGAAGCAAGCCCCCCCCCCCCCACCGAGCCTGACGAGTAAGCGGGTGGCCAGTTATACCTGATGGCCTGGGGTTTTTTTGAGTGCAGGAACCTGACCGGTTCCTGCCACCAGGGGTGTAGGTACGGGGGGAAATGGGGGATAGATCCCCCCCCCCCCCAGAGCTACAAGTTTACGAACGAAGGAGCGCTAGTACCATAACGAAGAGCCCCATAAAATCTCCAAAAATGAGCGTTTCACGTTGAAGTTAGGTTTAGCAGATTTTCTGGACCTATAGCAGCCCGAAAAGGTCCGAGTACGTCCAGCTTTTTCCTTGGACTTCAGACCCAACGCAGTTGTGTAGCGAGGTACGGGCTCCGGACCCTCTATCAGACAAAAATCGGTAAAATTCGTGGCTATAGCTGCTAAAAAGCGCTGATTCACGGTCTCGCGATGCAACTTCAGACTAAGATTAAGAAAAAAAATCGCTGATTCGCGGTACATGGAGGCCATTCTACGAGTAAATTGTGGAAATCAACCGCAAATAAAAGACGCTTTCAGGTTAAATTGGACAAAAATGGAAAATTCACAACTGAAATGGCGTAAAATCGCTCATTCGAGTATGAAAAAAGGAACAGGATGCTGAATGGCCACAAAATTAGCACAAAACGCTATTTCACAGCTGAAATCGGGAAAAATCGCTAATTTGTAATTAGCAGATATAAAGTTGTGGAAAAACGTTAATTCGCGGATACAACATGAAGAAAATCACTAATTCGCGGCAAAAATTGAAAAAAATCATCAATTATCACAGCCAATATAAAAAGAAAAAAAAACCTTAATTTTCGGTTCAAATTGGGGAAAAGTGCTAATTCTCAGTTAAAAATGGAAAAAATTGCTAATTTGCAGCTTAAATTGAGTCAAACGCCAATTCTTGGCAAAAATTGACAAAACTCGGTAGGTATGCTGCTAAAATTTAGAAAAAGCGAAAATTCGCTGCTAAAATTGAGAGGCATCACTAATTCTCGAATTAAGTGTCGAGAAATTTATAATTTAAAAATGATGATTTTTTGACAGAAATGGATGGATAGATCAAAATTTTTGGTTTGAACAAACAAATTTACATTTATAATTTAAATTCGCACCTTCTGAAGGCATTTTTGTGACTAAAATTCAGAAAAATGGCAAATTCATGCATGGCTATAGTATAATGTTAAAAGATACGCTAATTCACGGCTAGAAGTGCCGTGAAGCAATAAACTATACCTATAAAAGTTATATAAAAGTGCTAATGCGGTTGTAAAATGAGAAAACCCGCTAATTTGCGGGTAATATTTAGAAAATAAAATAATCATCCTGGTCAAAATTAAGAGAAAGGTTAATTTTAAACCCTATAATTGAGAAAATTGCTAATTCGCGGCTAAAAATGGAAAAACTCGCCAATTTACAGCTAAAATTGCGCCAAACGCCAATTTGTGACTGAAATTGAGAAAATTCGCTAATTCACAGGTTTGACACGCTACGACACTTCGCCGCTACAATTTTAAAAAAGCGCTAATCCGCGGTTGAAATTGAGAAAAATTCTAATTTGGCCAAAAACTGAATAATATACGACAATTTGCGGATTCTGAAGGCTACTTTTCAGGCTGATATTGAAAAAAAGCGCCAATTTATGGCAATACTTGAAGAAACCGCTAATTCGCGAGTAAACTGAGAAAAATCGCTCATGCATTGCGTATGGTGAACCAAAAAAATTCTAATTTGTGAAAAGTCATCCTAATTTGCGGTTAATATTGAGGAAAACACTTAAGAAAAACGTTAATTTCCAGCTCAAACTGAGAAAAGTGTTAACCCCCTGGTAAAAAAAAAAATAAAAATCGATAATATGCTGCTAAAATTGAGGAAAACGCCAAAACTCGTGGATAATTAAGAAAAATCGCTCACGGAATAAAAACGATACTTTGCTGCTAAAGTTGAAAAAATGCGCAAATTCATGGCTATGGGAGGGGGTGGGGCAAAACCGCTAATCTGCGGCTGAAATTGAGAAGAATGATGCACTCGGTCAAAATTGTGAAAGGCGCTAATTTTCGGGTAGAGTCCAAAAATTGCCCTTAACTGAGAGATTGAGGCTATGATGAGGCCAGCAAGATGTCCAGATTCAAGAGTGTGCTGGCTGGGTGGAATGATGACTATAATGTGAAATTACCCCTCTCCCTTCGCATTTACGAGATTTCAATCTGACCCCCCCCCCCAGGGCAAATTCCTACCTACACCACTGCCTGCCCCATGTAAGCAACGAACAATTTCATTCAAGTGATTGTGTTCCGTCGATGGGCTCGGGCTGTGTACACCCCTTTTAATTTATACCCTGCGCCGGCAATGATTCTGAGTCACATCCTCTTGCCATTTTATGATTCGTTCTTTTAACAAGAACAATGTTGACGGCATCGTTGCACTTTTTCGAGCAACGAATAAACTGTCAACAGCGCGTTATTCCCCGTATACGACAGAGGAGGACTATTGCACACAAGGTAGGGCAAATTCTGGGCCACGTCCAATCCTCTTTCAGGTCAGTGAAATGAAGGCGTAAACGTTGTGAGAGGAGAGAAAGGACAATTGCATTACGTAGAACGTGATCTGAGAGAGACAGAGTGATAATACAAGAATGAGATGTTGCCTGTGAAAGGATTATGGGTGTGCGGGGAGTGAGGGGTGAATTCGTTACTTCGATTGCATGGGCGCATTTACGGGACGAGGATGGCCAGAAATTAAATAATCCATAAGATAAGATATTTAATTTCTTAAAGCTTTGAAATGAGAGACGCTCCATTTGCTAAATCAAATGATCCATGGCACGCCCCAAGAAAACAGTCGTGTGGTCACAGCGATTGCAGGGGGGGGGGGCTGATGGCAGGGGTTCTCCCCGCAGTTAAATCATAAAAGTCATTATGTAAAAAAAAGGCGATTTTTAAATGAAGCCACCACCGGCTACTTTAGTGGTTTTAAGAAGAGAAAAAGGGAGGTGGAGGCGTAGGAAATATTTTTTTCTCTTTTCAGGGGTGGCGAAGGAGCCATTCCTCTCCCCTCTCCGAGGGTGATCACGCTGATATTTAAGCCATGGACTAAAACCTACGACGTGACTACCGTAGTGAACAGTGAACTGGTAATTCAAAAACAGTTTATGTTTTTGTTTTCCAAGTGCCAAGAAAAATAAAAAATAAAAACATTCGGAACTATTTGTGGTCAAATATTTTTTTTGTCAAAAATTGTATAGCCTGAAAAACTGCGATGTGGTGCAAGGTATGTTTGAACAAATTATTAGTTTTTGTTTTTTCCTTTAACTACATAATTTGCCATCAAATTATTTTGAAATTATTCATAATTTTATGCGATTTGACAGGAATTTATTTTGGGCAATTTTACTTCCTTAACAAGTGCGCCTACAAAATTAGTTTTGAGCTTAATCATTCAACTTAACAAAAACTATAGGTAGTGAAGGTTGTAAAATGATGGGGTAAAGTTGATATAATATGAAGAAAAACCAAACATGGCTTTTTCTTCATATATTAACAAAAACTAAACCAATCAATGACCCAAAGCAAACAACTAATACCCCTCACCACTACCGGTCTATAACCCATGAGAAAATCACTGACTAATAAGGCTTGTTTTACCGCTACCCTATCTGAATAGGTTTTAGTTGGGCGCACTATTTAACCGCTAATGGGTTTTAATGTTTGCCCGAGTGACTACGGGCCGAATTGGGGCGAAGAGAGAAAAAAGTGACGCAACTTTTTGGGCAGTAATAAAAAAAAACTTACATGCTCTTATTATGTCATTACACTCAATCATTTCACTTTTCTTTTTAATAGTTTCGGTGTAAACGTTACGTGAGGGTAGCCTTTGAAAAACGCATCATGCGTAGCAGGTTCGCAGTCTTTAATGCTACAAAGTGAATCCCATTCAATGGGAAAAGCTGTGGTGGAGGGAGGGTGGGTTATCCCATAATGAATTATTAGGGAATAAAATTCAAAACTTACTTCATTGACAATGAAAGTGACTGTGCCATTGATGTTACCAAAATTATTCCCCCCTCAAGATGCCATCATTCTGAAATCGTCATGTCTCAATTTTGAGGTTCGGCTAGTGGTAAAAAAGAAACTACTGCAATGCGAGGATAATGCGTTTAAGGAGATTTTTTTTTTCGTTTATTATACCGCGGGGATTTCGAGAGCGGGACATTTCACAGATTTATTGAACCCCTTAAAGCCGATTCGACAGTTAAATTGGTTCCATAAGGAGAGAAAAAAAGTATTCTATTTTTTTTTCCTATAGTTACTTCTATTGAGCATTGTTGGAAGCGTGTCGGCTCAAACGGGAGCAGAAGATTTCGATTATTCGGGAGGGAGCGGGTACAGAAAACCGCCTCCGGCTATTCTCATGCACAAGCAAGCGTTGACGCAGGATGGATCTTTTAATTACGTATTCGCTGCTGAGAACGGCTTAAAACAAGGTTTGTATTGATTTTTTTTTTAAAGGTAGAATAAAACCTTTGTTATCTGACGCGACGTTGTTTTTCATCCAGGAGAAACAATATCGCCCGATGGAACCAGAACAGGAGCGTATTCTTATGTTGATCCGAGCGGACAAACAGTTTCTGTTAAATATTCCGCGGGTAAAATTCTTTGAAAAGAGCCTGTTTCGGGTCTTCAATAAAATCTAAGATTAATTTTTGCTTAGGTAAGGATGGATTTAAAATAATCGAAGGATCCCACGTGCCAAAACCGCCTCCACACGTGGTTCAACAACTTCAAGCTAAGCAAAGGTTCAAATTTTAGGCTATACGAACCAAAGCACAGGCCTAAAGATTCAGCTTTAAAACATTCCGTTTTCTTTGGTTCGCAGATACGCTCCTCCGCCCGCCATCATCAAAGAGGGTCCACCCAGCCTCAACTATTTGGCCAACCAAAGATACCAGGACCCATCCGGGCCGTCCGGACCAGGCGGAGCCGCCGGAGCTGGAAGGTGCGTCATAACTTGAAGCACACATTATCTTGAAAAAAAAAAAAAAAAATTCAAAACTCTTTTTCCCCACTAGGTACGAAGACGAGAGCCCCCGCACAAGTTACCACGACTCCAATCCACCCTCGTCGTTTAGATCAGCGCCACGGCCTCAACCTGCTCCGGTAGATACCCTTCCCCCCTCTCACAACTAATCATTTCAATCGCGGATTTTTTAAAACTGAATATTGTTCCACAGGTCAACGAATACGTCCCTGGCCCGGAAGACGAACACCGTGGACCTCATTCGTTCGGTTCGGGCTACTCTTTCGAATTCGCCGGTTAATAAAATAGCAACACCAACAAAATAAAATAGTCAAAATCCTTTTTTCTTTACAGTCTAACGATAGTCTCCTCAAATGTAGACTGGATTATAGATGGCTTTGTGTCGTTTCACGTAAAATGTTATGTTCGCAATCGCAATAATAATTGAGTCATCATAAACGTTCAAAAAAAAACGTAATACGTATAGTGATGTTTTTGTTTTAGCGTGAACACAACAAAAACATAATACGTCTGACGACACAGCTAATGTCCTGAATTATTATTATTTTTTCAAATATTATAATAATTGTTTTAATTGTATAAGTTTTTTTTAATTGTTGTAATAAAATGATTTGTTTTCCCAAAAGTTGTCACGCGAAGGACGTGGCTCTTACGGAGTGACTTCAAAGAGCCCCCCCTTAACACCTCTTTAAGCTAGCATTAGTAGTTTATATTATAGTACCCAATACCCTTGCCCGTCTCCCACTGGTATGGAAGGTAGATGTTCGGAAACGCCTGATCATTGAGAATAGCGAGAAATGGTCTTCAAAAACATTAATTGGCCTCCCCTCCCTCTAGAGGTGGTGTTGGTTAGACTCGGTAGATAATCATGAAAATGGTACCGAGGGTGCGGTCCAGTCTCCGTTTTGAGCTCAGACCTGAAGCTACCTGAGTCTCTTGGTCTGGGTCTCTCATCACCTTGGCAATAAATTGGACCGCACACTCGGTGCAATCGTTGGGCAATGAGTGCCGTGCAACTGACAATACAGTAGTGTATTGCGGGTCCTTAATATTACAAGCAGTACGAAGGGACGGCATTTCAAGTGGAATGATATTTTTCAGAGTGGAAAGTCAACTTTTTTGGAGCGTTTCAATTACGTCTCCGCCTCATAACAAAGACCGAAATTCATAAAAGCAAAAAGAGAAAATGAGAATTCAACCCGATAGATACCGAAGGGAAAATAAAACAACGTTTTTACATTGCATCCTAAGGCCCGATTTCACCAACTTCTTAAACCACGATCAACAACTAATCACGATTACAATGTCAACACTTATGTCAGAATTCATATGGGTCGTCATTGGCAACCAATCGCGATCAAATTTAAACGAGATCAATTTTGATGGTGAAAATGGGCCTAAAACATTACAGGAACTACAAACTTTTAGGCCCATTTTCACCAACAAAATTGATCTCGTTTAAAGTTGATCGTGATTAGTTCCCAATGACGACCCATATGAATTCTGATATAAAGTGTTGACATTGTAATCGTGATTAGTTGTTGATCGTGGTTTAAGAAGTTGGTGAAATCGGTCCTTACTCTCTAGTGCTAACGGGTGCCTTTGAGGTCTATGATTACATAAAACCATAAAATGAGGGTCTTATGGCTCTTTACTCCACTCACCGCTCCTGGACCACCTTTCTCCTACCCCCAAGAGACGACCTAATACGTTGAAAAATTGCGTATTTTTTAAATCAACAAGCCTTAGTTCCCCCCCCCCATCACCCTATCCTAAACAATTTAATCTTTAGTGCCACTTAAAAAAGAGAAACTGTTGGAATAAAATCATGCCATTAGTTTAGGTGAATGTACGGAAATTTGTGATTCACCCGCCCCCTTCCAACACGAACCACGCATTACTGGGTAGCGTTCCGAACTTCCGACACGAAGAAAAATGAGGTATAAAAGTAGGCCATCGGGTCTATGAAGGTTGAGACCTTCCGACCATCCTACCCTGGAGGAACAACAGCTGTTTTCCTTGTACGACAGACCTACACACTATCCGACGATAGTATCCTAGAGTAGGACGGTCGTGTTGGAACGTGTACACGGGCCTTTAGAAAAGACGGAATTTGATAAGACGAAAACAAAAAATTTAAATTCACGCTGGCAGCTGGCGATCGAAAATTACCAACCGCCCACCCAAAGAGACGGTCAAATAAATATGGCCAGATACGTTAAAAAATAGTGTATTGCTCTTAATTAAAATACAGTTGTTCCATTCTGTCAAAAATTAGTTCTCGTTAGTAAAAAAAAAATATTATGATAATGAATGATAAATAAAAAAGTTACACAACCAGCGAGTAATCTAAAACAGTTTTGGCCAGGCTTGGCCCCATTTCACTCAGTTTGATTTTAACCAGAAAATCAAACTCCTTGACAGCACAAGTGTCATCTGGCTTGCAAAGAAATACTCGACAAGAGACGATCGCCTTACGCTCACTACCAATATTCCACCAGCGACTTCGATCCTAAATTCTCTCTCCAGGGTGAATCTACTGTGTTTGGTCACACTGACGACCCTTTGAATGTCTTGGGCTGACAGAGGGAAATTTCAAGTGGAATAAAAATGATAAAACGATGAGGGTTTCACGAGTAACCCCTTACCTTGCTGAGGTATTTTCCAAATTGAAGGGGCCCCCGGAGTTAAAATCAAGTGAGATGGGAGGTTAAGGATGAATTTAACGATGACTTCCCCTCCTTTTGGCGATAATAACGCACTTGTTTCGGCGCAGGGAAGCCTTACATTGTCATGTCGATCTTCTTTGGGTCTGATGATGAACTGTATGAAACAGAAATTTTGATTTAGCGGGCCTAGATTTCATTTTTTTTACAGCCCTCACCAGTTCAAATGTGTTGCTATTGACGTCGTAGACTTTTACCGAGTGGTTGTTTGTATCGGCTATATAAATAAAGTTTTCATAGCAACACAAGCCACCCGGTTCAGACAATGTCATATTATCCGGAGTCTCAACAGTAGTGCATGTTTTTCCCTCAGGGTCGATTTTCTTCATTTTATGATTGTACGTGTCAGCTACATATACGTGATGATCGGCCTGGCAATAGGCGACCGCTAAGGGGTGTTGAAGTTTAGCCTTTAAACCCTTACCGTCTACGTCTCCGAAAGCAAACAAATTCTAAGCAGGTTATGATGAGAAAAAGTCTGAATTTCTCAAATAAAACAGTCTACCTACACTTGGATTTAAGTCACCACCGACGACGGCTTCCACTGCGCCCTTCTCGCCGACGTGAACCACTCGAACGCATGAGCTCTCACTATCGGCAAAATACAAGTGACCTCTAACCGGGTCCAAAGACAGGCCAGAGGGCTGCGCAAGGCTAGCCGAACGCGGATAAGAGTTGTTCCGATTCTCTTCCTTTCCGCTTCCGACAAGAGCGTAACATCTTCCTTTTTCGCAAGTTCTATTCCAGGTTTTGGAGTCCTGAAAGAAATACCCCCAAATTTGATGGCTTCCAGCCATAGCAATATACAGGACAACACCGCCAGGTCCGAGGGCGACGTCCCATGGAGACGCTATTCGTTGCAAACGCCCTAAAAGACCTCCATCGTAGTCAGTGCCTTGAGCTCCGTTGCCTACAATAGTAGTAACGCTGTCTTTGACTAAATCAATCTATAAAGGAAATGTAGGGATGATATCACGAGAATCATGAGTGACGAGCATTACAGAACGCACCATTCGAACGGCGTGATTCCCAGTGTCAGCTACGTAGATAAAATCGCCATTGAAGGCTAACCCTTGGGGCGCATTAAATTTTGATTTGGCAAACGAGCCATCGGCAAATCCTTCTGGGGTTGAGCCGATTTCGTGCTAAAGACGATATTATTCAATCGTTATAACGCGATCAACTCGAAATTCCTCACCAAAACGTCTCCACTCTGTCTGTCGACAACAATAATTCGATTGTTAGCAGTGTCAGCTATGGCTAAACGCGTTCCATCGGCGTTAACGGCTATTTTCCCAGGGTATCGAAGATCCGACGACGACGTCAGTTCAGGCCTAGCCAGAGGCACTATCTCTTTGACTACTTTCCTGGACAGAGTACCCTTTCCTGAGTAAAACTGTATGGTTTCCTCCAGGAACAGCTTCAACTTGCTATAATGACCTTCCCCATGAAGCATGAGAAGAGGTTGAATTCCAGGTCCTGAAATAAAAAGGATTTTATCACCGACAGGGAACGATAGGAAATTGTAGCGTGAGCGACCTAAAACGTAGAGAGTTGGCCAGCAGGACACCCCCAGATTTTTCCACATGCCCTCGACGCTGTCGTTGACAACTGGGTGAGTGATACCGTAGCGTTTGACGGCGTCTTCTACATTGGTGGCCTCTTTCTCGTTATCGAATTTAGCAGAATGGACCCCAATCTTTCATGGGTGAGTATTAACATACCAAAAGTTGTCTGCGGAAATCCAGAACACTTACAAAGACAACGCCATCTTTCACTGTGAATTCCTCTTCCAGACGTTTCAAATCATGCAGGATGTGCATGCAATTAATGCAGCAGTAAGTGAAAAAATCGAGGATGACGATTTTTCCCTTTAGGTGGTAAAATAGGGACAGCGGCTCCGTGACATTCATCCATTCCAATCCTAAGCGATATAATTAAGTTTGTTTGCTTTTAATCGCTCGCCGCTGATGTTGAATTAAATCAAACTTACCCCCCTTGAAATCAGGAATATCCTTGCACAATTCAACTGTTTGAGCTACTTTTTCCAAGTGTAAAGTCATCAATTTCCTAACTTCATCCTCGTCTAAACCTTCGCTTGAATACGGACCATTCTTCTTTGGGATTCTTTCAATCTCTTCCCATAGATCCAACGAAGCTTCCGGCAAAATATGAACCAAATCTACTTGTTCTTCCATATTTTTGACAAAATATAACTACAAAAACAAACTTGATTAGTCTGATTAGTAGGCTAGCCTTCACGACCACGAGTAACCAGCCCGAACCTACTTTTTTCAACCTTTGATAAGATCTCTTCATTTTAGTTTATCTGAAAAATCTGAAATTCGAAGCAGGAAAGAAAAAAAGTGGCCTCAGTATTGTAATCGGGGACGATTTTTAGTCCCCGTTGACGTTCGTGGAAGTTGTGAAGTGTCCATCATGATTCCGAGGACCGTCTGTGTCGGCGTCAGATTTTTCCAATGTCATTTGACAAAACATGTTGATGGATATGGGTGCTTCAGTAATTTTGGTAATTGAAGTTAAACTGACTTAAAATTCATTAACGTGCAGTTTTTACGACTTAAAAGCGCCTTATTCGTTAAAGGCCGTGGGTCGCGTTGAATTGGTTGGGGTTGAACTGAATTGATCATTGACCATTGATGGTCAATTTAGTTCAACCCCAGTTGGACTTGA
Source organism: Corythucha ciliata (assembly GCA_038030265.1). Taxonomy (NCBI): domain Eukaryota; kingdom Metazoa; phylum Arthropoda; class Insecta; order Hemiptera; family Tingidae; genus Corythucha; species Corythucha ciliata. The sequence continues at coordinate 5,726,705 of CM075937.1, read as the reverse complement.
GTTCAGTTCAATCCCAGTTGTGGCTATGACCGGACAGCCACTTTATGATGGGAAAACAGTGAATACCCCGCGTAACATTCCCTAGCATTAACCTCCTAGTCGACCCTCTAGTCTGGTTGCAGACGGCCCTGACTAATCACTTCAAACACGTTATTTTTTTGTCATTTAGAACGAGTTCAGACTTCTCTGCAACATACACAGAAACATGCGCCAGCCTCGTTCCCCAGCTCTGTCTCCTTTTCAACTCAGCCCCCTGCACCACCAAGTGGACCCAGTCCCAGCAAGCCTCCACCGTCAACATCAAGCGCCGATTGCGCGGCACAAAGAGTCAACTTGCTTGAGCGCGAACCAGGTTGCGTCAACGTCCTCGCCCTAGAAATTGAATCGGCTTTGAAAGTCTGTTTCCATGTTTTTGTCAACAGAAACCGAATCTCAGACTCGAACCAGTGAGAACAAAGCCATCGAATTAATCAAGCAGGCAGTCAACAAAGGTATACAAGCCTCTCTAGGGTTTGTGTACCACATTTTAGTATACCAAAAGCTCTGTTATATTAGTCGTCAAAAAACGTGTTCGAGTCGACTTGACCGCCTCGTCAATGGAGAGAAATTTCATAACAGCTCAGCGCGCCATGACTGATTTTGCTTTGAAACAGTCCGATCTGGCAGACCTAAAAACGACAAAAAGGCGATCTCCTTACGACATTCAGTCAGCTCTGAATGTGTATTGGAGGAAAGACGTTGAAGCGAAGTAATTTATTTATTTTTTTAAGTAGTAGAAGCAAAAGGGATTAATTATGACTCTTTCTAATTGTTTTAGGGCTTTAGAAGTCTGGGGTTCCAAAGATAACTTAATGAAAGAACTACTGAAGAGAGACTTGGAGAAAAAGCTATATACTCAAAGTAGTACGCTGAATATCGATAGTTCATAGCGTATTTTACTTATTATTTATAATTTATCTTCGTAGCGACTTTTTTAAACAAGAGGCGGCGGAGTGAATATAAGAAAGACAAGCAGCAACAAACTCAGATCGCCTTAAAAAGTGCTCACGGCCTTTTTGGCTCATCGGGGAAAGTAGTTCTAACTGCTGTTGCTATGTAAGTTGTACTGTAAGTTGAATTTTTGACTCTCACAATTTTCAACGTGTTTTTCTCCTAGAAACGGTGCTAATTTCATCTTTAAAATGGGCGCTTGGATTTGCTCTGGATCGCACAGCATGTTTTCAGAAGCTGTACATTCGGCGGCTGACACGTTGAACCAATTGATACTTGCCTATGGAATCCACAAATCCGTCCAAGTAAATAATAAAATTCACCGCGTCCGTTTAATGTTTAATTGTCTCTGGGTCTATTTTATTTCTTAAGACAGCCGACGAAGACCACCCCTACGGTTATTCCAACATGCGATACATTGCATCTTTGATTTCCGGAGTTGGAATCTTTTGCATGGGGACAGGCTTGTCTGTGTACCACGGAATTACCGGGCTACTTCATCCTGAGCCTGTGGAATCATTTTTTTGGGTATCTATATGTCTCTGACAAAAACGGAAAAAGACGTTTTAAATATTTTATCGTCCGTTGTGCCAGGCGTTTTGCATATTAGCCGGTTCACTGGCATCAGAAGGTGCCACGCTTATGGTAGCAGTCAATTCTATCAGGAAAGGAGCAGAAAAGAAGGGAATGACCTTCTGGGAATATGGTTTGATATAACAATCGCCTCTCTTAGGAGTCGGAGATTACTTTCCTATTTATTTACAGTTATCAGAGGGCAAGATCCAAGCGTCAACGTAGTACTCATGGAGGACATGGCCGCCGTACTGGGCGTTGGTGTAGCGGCCACGTGCATGGCGTTGACATCCATATGGCATAGCCACCTTCCCGATGCCATCGGTTCTTTAGTCATTGGTGGAATTTTGGGCGGTGTAGCGTCGTTTATCATATATACTAACGTTGCTGCCCTCGTTGGCCGGTAAGTGTGTTTTAGACGGAAGGTTGTTGTTGTTGTTGTGGTGAACTTGGTGGGTTTGGAAAAAAATCCACGAAAATCCTCCACGATTAACTTTTGCAGGTCTATCCCACGTGAGGTACTGGAAAAAATCAACAACGAACTTGAAAAAGACGTCATGATTCGTGCCATTCACGACGTCAAAGGAATCGACATGGGAAATTCTCTAGTCCGTTACAAAGCGGAACTTGATTTTGACGGGCGGGAATTAGCGAGATCCTATTTGGATAATCAGGACTTACAAGCGATGCTTGAAGTACGATGCATTGGGGGGGGGGGCAGCTTTTCCTAATTACATTGTTGTCTCTTTACAGGAAGTTAAAAATTTCAAAACGACTGATGAATTGGAAGCTTTTGTATTGAAACACAGTGAATGCATAATCGACTGCTTGGGAAGCGAAATAGACAGAATAGAAATGAAGCTTAGGGTAAGTAGCATAAATTTATTCATGGATGGACTCGACTGATTTTCTAATGAGGCTTATTCATTGTTCCATTTTCAAGTCTAAATTCCCGGAGATTCGCCACTGTGATTTAGAAATTCTGTAAGGATACTTCCGTTTGGTCAGGACCTATGAAGGATTCATTGTCTGTGATAGTCGCATAAGACAACTTTTTATTCACTGCTGTGTTAACGTTTTATTTATTTTTATTGAATGGCTCTCCTTCGCAAATTATCCAGTAATTCCTTTTAAAATGCGATAAAGTGTTGCATTGCTACTTATATCCAAAATACCAGGAAAATGTATGTAATTAGGGGACCCAGGTACGTCAGAGAATACATCGCTACATCATTCCCACAGAGAATCAAATATGTTTATATCTGAACCATTCCATAACCTCCTTGGTTCCCAGGGTGTGATAAGGACCGGATAAGGACTAACGATTGTTTAGATTGAGCTAAGTTGTTCATTGGATTTTTACTTTTTAAGTGTTTTTGTCTGGTAAAATGAAAGACAGCGAAGAATCCATAGACGATTCATGGATGTCTTGTTCGAGTTTTGTGCCCCCTACGATAGACCCACAGGCTCTACTGAAAAAAGGTGAACACCAGGAACCTTCGGTCAAAACCAAGAAGAGAAAACATAAAGAAAGCAAAATCAGTGAAAATGTGTACGTATGGTCACTTACTAAGTATGAAAATAATGCTAAAATGAGTGTTTTCTTTGTTTGGACTGATAGAGTAGAGCCTGATCCAAAATTGTTCGAGATTGACATACCTCAAGTTCAACTAACAAAACCGGTTCCATCGAAGTAAGTGTTATTACCACACTTTGTATGGTGTGGTGTAGCATTAAAACATATTATATGACGTGACGTTGGCTCAGCTCTAGCCAGCAATCAAGGGATCATCGTCCCAGAGTTCCTGCTGAGGCCTCGGCTGAAGGAGTCAATATAATTAGTCCCTACGTACCAGAAAATGTTGATTTAACTCAGGAATCTGGTTGTTGGGTTCAAAAACTTAAATAAAAAGGAATTTCTGGGGTATTGTTTATAGTGCGGGAGCCCGGGGGGGGGGGAGGTATGAAAAATCCGGGTCATTTGATCGGGCCTGGCTAGGGACGGTTTTAGGTCTCCGTGACAGGGGTGGCGGTAAAATATTCTCACCCTCCCCGCCCGCCACATTTATACTATCCGCCTAATATCTTTAATTAATTAAAAAAACAATAGCCCGATAGCCCACTGTTTGTTTCCCAAAGCCAGGATTTGTATTACAGTGCCAGATATCTGCTCAAGTATCTGGGTGAATTTGGTGTTAGAGATTTGATTAAAACAAAAATCTTGGAATGCGGCCCCAGAATCAAGAACATTGTACAAAACAAAAAACATTTGGCCAAAAAACGGCATTTTGGCTCAATATCTGTTCCAAAACAAATAATGCACGTTTGGCTCTTTCTAAAACCAAATATATAGCCATTGAGTCTATTTTGAACCCAAGTTTCGACCTCCCATAACCAAGGTTTACGCATTTAGCTCGTTCAAATCCAAATTTGTGGGATTTTTGATCTCTCAAAAACATAATTCCGTTAGTTTGGCTCTTTCAAACCCCAATCTCGCGGTCATTCGCTCTTTCAGAACTAAATCTCTTGGATTTGGCTCTTTCAAAACCAGATTTCGGCGATTTAAGACTTATGATGAACCAATAAATTTTATGGCATAAGCTCTTCTTATAATTTTGGTTAATGCGAAAACTAATTTGGCTCGTTCGAGAATCAAATGTCACGACTGGCCTTTTCAGACGACGGCTCTTTCTAAAATCGGTTTCACAGCTTTGACTTATTCGAAGGCTAATTTATCTTTTTCAAAAACCAAATTTACGAATTTGGGTAACTCAAAAAGTCAAATTTCGTTATTTTGTATTTTATAAACGGGAAACCTCCGTAATCGTCTCCTTCAAATCCTAATTTCAGGATTTTCAGGAGGGCAATTTTGCTCTCTTAAGCCTCAAATTCCAAGGGATATGCTCTTTCAACAGCAACATTTCTTGGGTTTGGCTCTTTCAAACCACAATTTCATCTTTCTTCGCTCTTCCGTACCCAAATGTCCTAGATTTGGCTCCTTCAAAACGCAATTTCACTAATGGGGAACTTGCACATTTTTCAAAAGTTGGTGTTTCTTAAAGAGGGCTCTTCCACAAGCCTATTGCACACATTGAATTTTGAAATCAATCAAGGATGCTTTTTTAGCGAATTTTTAAAAACTTTGAGTGGGGATTTGATAACGCCAAAGCCTATTTAATGAAATGGATAGTGTGAGGAAGAGGGGGGTAAGACACATTTTCAGGGGGACTCCCTTCTCTTTTTATTATTTATATTTATATTTTATAATTTTTATTTATCTTTTTCACTTATTAGGATTTTTATTCATTTCTCGTTTCTTTGAGGGTGGCTGAGCTGACGGGGTTGGCAAGTGTATAAATTGGTTCTTCACCAGCAATAAAACCACCACCGCTATCCAATTTCGAATAAAGCCCTGGCTACTAGTGAGCCTCGAAATTTCACATTTTCTAAAGCTCGCTGATGGCGCTGTCTACAATATAATTGGACTGCATTGTTGGTTTCGTAACGTACTGGTCGTGGGGAATGAATCTTTACTCTCGCCAGCTGTTTTCAAAGCACCCAAAGGTGTGTTTGTCAACAGCTAGCTCTGCTGTGAGTCCCTGTCCCACGGAAAATGTCTGGCGATCTCAGAAGTGTCATCTCCTAGACCATGAAAAACGTCCTGTACAGGTGTCAGACACAATCAAATGACCCGGATTTTTCATACTGTGGGCTCCCGGACTGTTAACTTATAATTTTTACTAAGATCACTTAAACAACGAGACTTGGAAGGTAACGCATGCATAAGATCTAAGCCGTAGGAGCCTATGTTGTCAGTCTTTCCTCGGTGGGGTGCGTCATCAACGTGCCGGTTTTGGCTGTTCGCCACCTTCAGCGTCTGATTTGTTTCAGACACAGAATGTTTTAGTTGTAAATTCAGACTTTGGAGATTGTGAAGAGCCCAAAACGGTCGCCCGGTCCAGTGATGAAGCACACCAACGAGGGAAGCCCGACAACGTAGACTCCTACGGCTTAGATTTTATGAGTACATTACCTTATTGTCTATTTCTTGTGATTCCTATTTTTTGAATGAAAATTAACTTTTATGTATGGTGAATTTCACTACCGGGAGTTAGGTTGAAGTTACCAAACTTCAACATTGTTTACATAAAATTTTGACGCATTTTTTTCGTTAATTCTGAGTTAACCTAACTCAAACCTTAACTCTAGGTGGTGAAATCCACCATTAGTCAATTAAAACTAATCTTGTTGAAAAGTCAAAAAATATAATTCAATTTGAAATAGCGGCTGCCCACGAAGAAAGATACAAGGCAACCGCTTCTAAGCGATAGGTCACCCCAAGTTGCGGGCAAATTCCTGAAGCATCGTGAGTTTGAACGTTCTGTTTCACAGGGAACCCTCACAAACCAAAAAGGCTGAGGCGAAATCTGACGGCGCGAAAAAGAGGAGAAAAAAGAAGAAAAAATTAAAATCTGACGATTCCCGTTACTTTGGTGGACTCAATGAGGATGACTCCTTTCAGAAGGGAGTCATGGACATTGCACAGTTCATGGAGCGAACGAAAGAATTTAACATTACTCTTCGTGAATCACCTTCAGACGTCCAAACTTGGATAAAATACATCGATTTGCAGGTTTTTACCTCCTTTCCGAACTCCACAGCCATTATTAACCATTTTTGTTTGTCTCAGGACAAAGGCGAGGGTACGAGAAAAGGAATTACCCTGAAAAAATTGGCCATTTTGGACAAAGCTCTGGCTAGTAATCCACAGTGTGATCGACTTCTTGAATTGAAAATGACCTTGCTGAGTCAATTGTACGGTTTCGAGAGGATAGCCTCTGAAGCCAAGACCTTGGCTTCTAGGCATCCCAGTTCGAAAATTGGTTGGCGATGGTCGGTTAATTCCATACTGTACAATTTGTCGAGAATGACAGCTCCTGGGTTGATTAAAGCGTACTCTAACATGCTCGAAGGAGTCACTCGTCGAGGTCAAAACACAGAAATTGTTCTCGGTAATCCAACAAACTCAGTTGAATTTGTTCGATGAGAACAAATTTCATAATTATTTTGTGGTTTTCCAGAGGTTTTATTGGAATGTGGGACGTTTTTAAGGCAAGCAGGACTGTGGGAAATGTTGATGGCTCTGTTGGAGCAATACTTGGAAATTTGCTTCTCCGAGACGGGTTCTGGTCTTTTCAAAGTTGTCGTTGAACTACCGGAGAAAGAAATAGGCGAGAAATTCCTCTTGAATCATCCCCTTGTCGAAAGGTTCGTAACACTGGCCTTTCGAATTGCAGAAAAAATAGAAGACGCCGTTATCACGTCGGGTCTCCCTCTTCAAGCCCTCTGGCTTCGAACAGAGCACCTTCGATCTTCAGTTCACTTCCTTCCTGTTGATGATATATCGTCGACCGAAGACCCGCAACGAGTCGTTCTAGCGGACGACGTCGCTCCGCTGGTTTACCCTATGCCATCAAAATACACGGCGAAACTCGTTAGCACCGTTTTAACTCTAGTCAAAGTGCCACCGTTGCCTTGCACAAGTTCTTTCACAAAATACTTGGGTCTGGGAGACTTATCTTGGCATTTAGAGAGCTCGGAGTATTTACTATCGTCGTTTTTTAATTCGGGCGTTTCTCGGTGTAAGACTTTTCCAAGCGATTCCTTTTCATTTACTAAGTAAACTGTTTGAATCAGATGAAGCTTTTAACGTGGAAGAACTCAAAGAACTGGCGGTTAGTCCACAGTATGTCAAAGATAAAACAGGTGCTGCCGAATTTTTAAGCGCTGTATCTAAAATTTTCGACTTGGTTGTTTCTCACTGTGACGAAGACAAAATTATGTTTATGATTTGGCAGATGAGGTAAGTAATGAGTATCCCATTTTTCGGATTCTGCTGAATTCGCCATTATTATAACGCGTGACTCCACAGGTGGTGGCGTTATTTAATAATTATTAAATGTCCGTGCGTTGTTCCGAAAACATATTTGAGTAAAGCCAAGGCGATGTTGAAAGAGCACAGAGACCTCGTGCCACTGTACGTGGAGTACGCTCTGCTTGAAGATGAGTGCGGGAATGTTCAATCGGCTCTTAAAGTACGAATTAGTGGATTTACGTTTTTCTCGCATAGTTAGATAGCATTTTTTCGTACAAAGGTACTAGAGACTGCGATTGAACTGCGGCGCCCTCCATTATTACTTGACTCCGAGGAAAAAAACACCTTGTACGCATTGTACAGAACATACGTAGAAACATTAATTCGCAACAATCCGCCAAACATGAGGTAAATACCGAGTTCGTGTCGATTTTTTTTTCTCGAAATAGGCAATTTTAATCTTGCAGGGATAAAATTTTAAAAGTCCTCACCGCGCTAACGTACGGTGAAGGACTGTCGAAAATCGATCAAACTATAAGCGAAGATCTATCGGCAAAGGCACTGGCTCGATTCAATTCGATCACTCAAGAAATTATTAGAGAAATGTCTTCGAATGACGAGCCTGAGGATCAAAACGAGGGCGATCAGAAGGAAGGTACTGGTACCTCGTTGAAGACTCTACTTTTGGGGGAAGCTAAAGTTCACTGGATTGCCTGTCACGCTTGGTTGCACTGGCTTCTTCATGGGAATGTTACAGGAGCGATTAATGAGGCTATAGAAAAAGTGAAGTTGGTATTTTCATAGTTTGATTTAAATTTTCGTATATTTTTAATTTAATAATTTAAAGGGACCCTATGATTTCGGAGCTTTTGTGGCAATTAAAATTGGACGTTATGAATAAGTTGAAAGAAAGCAAACCCGGAGAATTCAAACAACTTCTGGACGCAGTCTCGGAGGCAGTGGTTTTATTTCCTGACAACGCAGAATTTGCACATCTTTTGGCCTCTTTAACCGTAAGCTCTCGAATACTCAGGTACTTTTTCTTGGAGACTTTATTAATTTAGTCTCCCCTTCTTCCCCAGATAAACGGTTTGACGTGGTCGAAAATCTCCTCGTCGATTGTTTCCGCGGGATCGCCCATTGGCGTCATATTTTCCGCCCTCGTTATGAAGCAACGCCTGTTTGCCGACGTGGCGGCGAGTGGCGGAGCCGTTGAAAAGATGTACGCTCATCTGTCGCGCCTTTCGTCGGAATCCAAGTACGAGCGTTGTCCCCTGTTATGGCGTCTCATTATTCAGTATGTGTCTTCGTTATTGGACGAAGAAGTCACCGTCTCAGAGTTTCACAAGGCTGCTGAGAAATGTCCTTGGGTTAAAGTTGGTTTTCTCGTGGAAATCTGCTTCGCCCAACTTTGGTAATTTTATGTGCACCCTTTTTTCCCCCCAGGTCATCTATTACGAAGCTGGTAGCCAACTAGCAAGGCTCTTGCCTGAAGTTCAAGATCTCCTAGTTGAAAAAGAGCTTAGACTTCACATCACGCCCGAAGAACTGGAAATATTAAGGCAGGATGGCGACGTTGGTGGAGAACGACCAAGTGACAGCGAAGGGGTAACAATTGAGAATGAAGACGAGTCGCAATCAGATCAGCCGACGATTAACCATGGAATAGCTGTTGAAAGTGCGAATACAAGCGAGGGGCTTCCAGTTCGTTTGGATGAAGAATAAAAAAAATTTTTTAAACAACACCAATTCAGTTCTTTGCTCCAGCTTTTCGTAAAATGCTCCAGTTGTTCCGTTAAACTTTTATACGATGGGTTATTGAATAAGTGTAATACGTTGCCAGCCCGGCGCTTGTTTCCAATTAAGGAAAAGTAAGCCAAGGAAGTCTCGCCTCCAGACCTTATTGGGCACCTTTGCCGCAAACTTTCTTTTTTCTCTCTCCAATATCTCTCAGCATTGCGCGGTTTAAAAGGAAAATAAATAAAAACTCGACTCCAGCGAATTTTACTTTGGATAAAAAATCCTATCGCGTAGAAAGCGTCGAAATGTCGCTTTAAAAAAATAAGACATTTGAAGAACTCCCTGAAAGACGTTCTCCTCCTACGCGTTTTTAAATTCACAACCTTGGTTATTGAAACGGAACGTGGGCAGTGTTTTGAAAAGGTCTCGTTAGTCTTACCTAATTAAATCTTTCCTTCCTTAATTGACTCATGAAAAGTGACCAAAGAAAACGGAAATTAAGAGGGAAGGCCTATAGTTGAAGTTGTCAAACTCATTGGAAGTGCGGTCTTCCACGGTGGAAAATCCATGTTTCTCGCCGTAGTAGTAATGAGGAGTCTGTGATTAGAAATGAACAAAAATGATCACCGCTGACTAATAGGGTCCTTATAATGATGGGTGGGGGTCCTTCAAAGATTACGAGTTGGGCTACTCCGTTACCATTCACTTTGCCCCGCTGAAAGAAAAAAAAATCAATTTCCGTCCTAGAACCACAATATGCGTCTAGTCTACATACAATACAATGCGCTATTCTTTCCCTCAGAAAAATGAAAATATGTGTTTTTCCCCGCCACCATCATAGCATGACCGCAAAGCGTGAAGGTATATATGCCTAGCGTGTCTAAGTGCAGTTCTTGCTATTTTCTCCTCTAAGGCGATATGAAAACGTTCTTCCAATCCCCTTGTATTTTACACCTGCATGACTCATACCGGTCGGAAATATGAGCTGAAAAGGAAGGGACACTGCCTGGAAATGAGATTCAGAAAAAAGAGGGTGACGTCAACCTCATGTTTGTATTAGTCTCTGGAATTAGTATGAAACGATCTCGGATTATTCCGAGTGTTGCGAGGAAGACAAATAAATGTCTCATTTGAGGGTCTTCCAGCAGTCTAGTACACTATTTTCGTTACGGAGTCCCCTTTTATCTTGTTTATAAATAGTTTTGTGTAGAACTGCAGGTAGAAAAGTACATTTAAAAAATAAAAAGGACCCTTATTCGGAAAACCACACAGAACGGCTTCTCGTGGGCGATGTGACATCATTTACCAAGGCAAGGATTTTAAAGGGGGAGAAAAAAGAAACAAGGAATAAAAAGGCCTTTAACAACTCCTCTGCTCGATGTTCGTAACACACCTATAAAAGGACATGACGGCGGAGCGCCGCTGATGGTAGAAGAGAAAGGGGAGGAACATATCTCGTCCTGATGACAATTTTCATGGTACAGATTTTCTGAAGAGAAAGAGTATTAGCCTTAGTTAGCATACGATCCTACGAATGAGAATAGCCCCTTGAATTGACTATTTATTGGACCCTTCACTTGAAATTGTGCCCCCGGCCCAGGAATTGGTCGCATGATCCAACAACTAGAAATCCAGACCCGAAGAAACCCTTTCCCTCCCAACTATATCACTCTTTATGGAAAATTTGCCCTCATTTGGGCTGCCTGAAATGGGGGGGAAGGGCATATCCCACCCCCAGTTTTTGTAAAACTGTCAGTTTGACACAGAGTTCGACTAATAAGCGTCACTACTCCAGGCCTATGCCGCCTCCAAACTCGCTAATATGGACAATTTAGCACTGAAACCCACTGATTTGGCCACCGATAGCTTTGGAAGCTGTGATTTCTTTCCCATGGCCAACAATAACGGTATTTAGGCCTTCTTTCAAATAATTTAGACCTTATTTCTTTTAGTTCGACCGAGAGAAGGGACTGCTACAGAATTTAGGTTTTTAGGCCTGTGACCTGTAATCAGCCATATTAATTAAAATCAATGAAGATATGCATGTGCTCATCAATTCATGAGTAAAAACGATGATTTTCTTTAATAAATTGATGAGTAGGTGTAAGGTCACGCTTCTTCCAGACATATTGCTCATTGTCATTCACGGACAAAATTTGACGAATAATATCCATCTTGCGGTTCGTTTCCATAGAAGGACGTTCTGTGGCTAAGGAAGTGTAGTGTATCTCGTGGGGGAAATATAATTCTTAGGGGCATCTGTTCGCCACTCCGTACGTGTAGGTGCTATGCCATTGAAATTGAATGTGTTAGTAAAAAGTAAACGTGTGTTGGTGTGTGTGGGCTGCAGGGACCCCTTCCCGCTTTTTGAATCGTTTCCGTTGAACGAACCCTGTTCCCACCAGCAACCTACATCGTGGTTGGTGGAAAATAATGAACAGGGGACGAAGCGGAGGGTCAACTTTCGAGGAGTAGGTTGAAAAAGTATAAATAGGACTGGGGGAAGCGAATGAACGGCCATTGTACGGTTTGACGAGCTCCTATCTTTGTCGGGTGCTTATTCCTCCGTTGCAGCTTTCTGAAAAGTCTACTTTTTTATACTTTTTGAAGTTATTATTTATACTACTCCATCAAAATGGTGAGTTGCGTCTTTTAATTAGTAAATAATTTCATATTGAGCCACGTTCTGCAACAGGTCAATTAACTGATTACTCTTTCCCTTATTTTTAAAATTTTTAGCCTTGGAAATTTCATTTCTTTGATCATCAAATGAAACGTTTTATACTCAGATTCACTAACGAAAATGTTTTTAGAACTAAAATAACGATGTCCAGGCTAAGAATTGTAAAGGTCAACGTGGCAGGCAACGCCCTTGAACCGCATGTTACCTGTTTTCAATTTCCCAGGATTTTTCTCGCTTTCAGTCCCCTATTTTTTTTCTGTTACTCGTTGTTGGATTGAGGGAATGATTTATGGGATTTTTTACTCGGGGGGAAAAAGTGGAAAAGAGGCCCGAAATTAATTTAACCGGCAAATCTGAGCGGGAAGGCAGCCATCTTTGTAACGGCCACTTGGGCGTTCCACTTCGCTCCCTATGAGTCATCATTCTCTCATTAACGAGTCATGCATTTTCGATTTTTATGGTATTTTATTGCGATGACTCACTGGCTTTGAACAGAATTTTGCGTGACCAGCGAGAATTAATTTTTTATTCCCTACACGATGAGACACCTTAACCTTACGACGAGGGTTGGCTGGGGCGCGAATTTTTCGTTGAACTGGCATGGTAGTATCGGTGGGGGGTAAAACCTGTGAAGGGTCATTGTTCACGGAGGAATGAGAATTAAGTCTCCCTATCTCTTCATTCGGGCTGCCCTACTTTTACTGCTTGGGTACTTCCGTTAAAGAATAAAATATTGCATGGGATTAACGATACACGAGCTCGTGAGGCCCCTTTCTTTTCAACTGAGAAGCTTTCTCCGTTACTTTCTCTGATTGGATTAGACCCGATGTATGTGACCTCATCATTGAATTATTGTTTCTGTAATTCCAAGACATTTTTAACTCATTCAATCTTTTTCTGGTTACAGCGTGAATGTATTTCTGTACACGTTGGACAAGCTGGAGTCCAGATTGGTAACGCCTGCTGGGAGCTTTACTGTCTCGAACATGGCATTCAACCCGACGGTCAGATGCCCTCTGACAAAACCATTGGAGGTGGTGATGACTCCTTCAACACATTCTTCTCTGAAACCGGTGCCGGAAAACACGTTCCCCGAGCTGTTTTCGTTGACTTGGAACCCACTGTCGTTGGTGAGTCAGATTACTGGATTGACCCCCCCTCCCCTCCTTAAATGTTAGGTACTAATGCATTTGTTTTTTTTCGCTATTAGATGAAGTTAGAACTGGCACATACAGGCAACTTTTCCACCCCGAACAATTGATCACCGGTAAAGAGGATGCTGCCAACAACTACGCTCGTGGACACTACACAATTGGAAAAGAAATTGTTGACCTCGTGTTGGACAGAATCAGAAAGTTGGCCGATCAATGCACTGGTCTCCAGGGTTTCCTTATTTTCCACTCCTTCGGTGGTGGCACTGGCTCAGGATTCACCTCCCTTCTCATGGAACGTCTCTCCGTTGACTACGGCAAGAAGTCAAAACTCGAATTTGCCATCTACCCCGCCCCACAAGTCTCCACTGCCGTCGTTGAGCCTTACAATTCCATTTTGACCACCCACACCACCCTCGAACACTCAGACTGTGCCTTTATGGTCGACAACGAAGCCATCTATGACATTTGCCGCCGAAATTTGGACATCGAGCGACCCACCTACACTAACTTGAACAGGCTCATTGGTCAAATCGTTTCGTCCATCACCGCCTCCCTACGATTTGACGGTGCTCTCAACGTCGACCTCACCGAGTTCCAAACCAACTTGGTTCCCTACCCACGTATCCATTTCCCCCTTGTCACCTACGCCCCTGTAATTTCCGCCGAAAAAGCCTACCACGAACAACTGTCCGTCGGTGAAATCACCAACGCCTGTTTCGAACCCGCCAACCAGATGGTTAAATGCGATCCTCGTCACGGCAAATACATGGCCTGCTGTATGTTGTACCGTGGTGATGTCGTTCCCAAGGACGTCAACGCCGCTATCGCCACCATCAAGACCAAGCGTACCATTCAATTCGTTGACTGGTGTCCAACTGGTTTCAAAGTTGGTATCAACTATCAGCCACCCACCGTTGTTCCTGGTGGTGATCTGGCCAAGGTTCAACGTGCCGTCTGCATGTTGTCCAACACTACCGCCATTGCCGAAGCTTGGGCTCGTCTCGACCACAAGTTCGACTTGATGTACGCCAAGAGGGCTTTCGTCCACTGGTACGTCGGTGAGGGTATGGAAGAGGGTGAATTCTCCGAGGCTCGTGAGGATTTGGCTGCCCTCGAGAAGGACTACGAAGAAGTCGGCATGGACTCAGCCGAGGGTGAAGGCGAAGGTGCTGAGGAGTACTAGAGAGTGAAAGTACTGGCGTTTGAATGAACGGCTTGCATTTTCCTGACAAATAAATTGCGATCATTCTTCTGACTTTCTTTTAATTCCTTGCTCCATAGTTGGAAATTAATAAAACGAGTACACTGGGACTATAGAGAGGCACTTGATTGGGGAAAGGGGGTAAAGATCCTAGTTTCTTTGTACCGGTCAAAATATTTAGGTTTTGTGGCTAAAGACACTCCCTGCTTCACGAAATCACTAGTTTTCCCCGTCATTTTTCTTTCCATTTAACGGAAATAGCTCGTTTTTAGAACGTTTACCTTTTGGGGTTAAAATAGTAAGGAAAGTAAAGCTTGAAAAAAGGCGGCAAAATTTGGTCCAACATGAAAAATGTTTTTACAAATTTTGATTTGATGTCTACTTTGAGGATTCGAAGAGTCCACATCAATCCGTAGTGGGGATCATACTTTTAAGGGGGGGGGGGGTATTTTTATGGGCTAAGGCGATTAAGAGCAACCCCAAGTCCGTCGGATGATTACATTTTAAGTTATGACGAAATATGTACCTATTATAAAACGTGGGTTTTGACCTGAATGGTTTCAAAAACCACATTGGAAGTTGGGCTTGGTGAGAATGGCGAAGGTGTGTAACGGTCTGATCCCTTGGATCCTCCACAAAAACATAGTAGTGCATAACGATGTCAACAAACAAAATAGGTAACTTCCATTGTCGTCATTTAACGAATGACGTTCATATAAAAAAAAATTAAGGAAAATAAAAACTTACAATAGTGACGTTCCATTAGCGAATCTGTGGTACACAGATTCAAAGTGTTGTAACTGCTGACTTATGCGTGAATACTAATAAAAATTGTCACTCATCCCGCGAACGCGTTTACACTCGCGATTTTGGATTAATCAGCAGATCTCGAAAGCTCCTGAAAGAAATAAATAAATCGGTTTAGGGCTCAAAAAGCACAAGTATGGTGAAGATCAGGGAAATTCCTAACTGTGGTTACTCATTGAATCGGACTCGTAGAGAGGAAAAACGTCGGTGAAGTATGTAATGCTTCTTGCATACATAAAATATCCCTTGAAATGTCATTTTTTGTTAGGTGTTTCGAGCACGGTCAGCTATACTGCACAACAATTTTGAGACCATCCAAAAAGATTGGGCTATGAGGGATCAGAAACAGTCGGCTTACGCGGGGGAGGGGGAAGGCTTAAGGTGGCTCTTCCGATATATCAAATTGAGGCGGGAGTGCCTAATTTACTGACCCAGAGTTTTCTCCTCTGGCCAGGCACTTGAAATACTCAGATTGCGCTTAAAATTGGCACACAATTCACGCTTGGGTCTATACAGACCCACAAATTGTACTCTGCCAATTTTCAGCGCTCACAAAGCATTTCAAGTGCTGGTCAGTGGTCAGTCGAGAAAACTCTTGGTCAATAAATTATATAGGCCCGCACTACCCATGAAGGATAGCCAAAACCACCGTGACCCCCCCCCCCCCCCACGATTGATTGAAATATCAATTCACAACTACTTTTTCCAGGTTATTTCTCCGTACAATTTCTCTCCTTCTTTCCTTCGGGAACTAATACAACCTTTTTTTTTTTTTTTTTCGGATGCATTTCGGGCACAAAACAGTAGCCCCTCTTCAGCACCGTGAACTGCTCAAACAACAACTCCAGTTTAGGAGCCCCATAAGATCTCCAAAAATAATGAGCCTTCAAGTTGAAGTTAGGTTATTAGCCGATTTTCGCGACTTCAAGCAGCCCGAAAAGGTCCGCGTACGTCCAGCTGCTTCCTTGGACTTCGGACCCCACAAAGTAGCGTACCAAAAGGTAGCATTGGGGGGGGGGGGAGTCGCCCCGGGCCCTCTATCAGACCCCGAAAAGCTCAAAATATGGGAATGAGGATTTTCAGGTTATCCATAGATGTAGGTATGAGAAGAGGTCGGACGGAGATTTGGCTCCTACGAATTTCAGTTTACCCGACCTGGGGAATATAACGTTGTAAGTGATAACAGCAAAGAGAGTGGGCTGAATGTATTTGATTGAGCCCCCGAAAGCGCTATTCTGGTGGCTCAAATTGAGAAAATCCGTGCTCTCTTCAGGAAAATTCGTGGCTAAAAAGATATACAGGGTGGTCGGTTTTGAGATGCAAAAAAAAAATTGGGTAATAGTACACCAAAAATGGGATAAAAAAGTCCTATTCGGATAGTGGCCTATCTCTTTTTGTTTTCGAGTAATAATTTTTTTAGTGATTTTTAGGCGCAACTGTATTTTTCGCCGAAAAACTGTTATTTCTCAGCTTCTACTTCACCGTTTTCCAAAAGTGATGGCAGTTTCGTAATCTACGGAAAATTTTCTACGGGATGAACGCAAAATCAATATTCGAAATTGTCATAAACGCCTAAAAACGATACGTTTTCGTTGCGTTAATGCAAAAAAAACCAAGAATTTGACTTCACAAAACAATTTACTGTGTCACCAAAAATAGCTTCACACGTTGTCAAACGACGTAAAAACTTCTCCGTTTTCCCAGCTTTCCAACGGTGTACTCGAAAGTGGAATTATCTCCCTCCTTTGACGAGAAAATTTGAAAAGAAGCGAAAAAGTCATACATTTTGGCCTAAAAATGTGAATAATAACAGGTGCGAAAATTCATTTGTTTGGCTCTCTTTCTTGAGAAATCCAAGCGCTGGCACGGTAAAAATTAAAATGTATTGCATTTGAAGAATAAACAACAAACAAATTAATTAATAAAATGGACGAAGAGGTGAGCGAATTTAGGGCTTCTGCTGGTTTTTTATGGGTCGGAGAGACCGATTAATAGGCCCACATTTCTTTGAAGGAACGGGGCAAGGTTACCTGCATTTCCTGCAAGTCGAATTGCCACGTCTTCTTGACGGAATGGACCCAGAGCTGAGGGAACAAATTATTTTCCAGCAAGACGGTGATTTCGGTCTTCGACGATCCCAGCCCAGCCCCCATAAAAATCCACCAGACGCCCTAAATTCGCACACCTCTTCGTCCATTTTATTAATTTGTTTGTTTGTTGTTTATTCTTCAAATGCACTACATTTTAATTTTCACAGTGCCAGCTCTTGGATTTCTCAAGAAAGAGAGCCAAACAAATGAATTTTCGCACCTGTTATTATTCACATTTTTAGGCCAAAATGTATGACTTTTTCGCTTCTTTTCGAATTTTCTCGTCAAAGGAGGGAGATAATTCCACTTTCGAGTACACCGTTGGAAAGCTGGGAAAACGGAGAAGTTTTTACGTCGTTTGACAACGTGTGAAGCTATTTTTGGTGACACAGTAAATTGTTTTGTGAAGTCAAATTCTTGGTTTTTTTGCATTAACGCAACGAAAACGTTACGTTTTTAGGCGTTTATGACAATTTCGAATATTGATTTTGCGTTCATCCCGTAGAAAATTTTCCGTAGATTACGAAACTGCCATCGCTTTTGGAAAACGGTGAAGTAGAAGCTGAGAAATAACAGTTTTTCGGCGAAAAATACAGTTGCGCCTAAAAATCACTAAAAAAATTATTACTCGAAAACAAAAAGAGATAGGCCACTATCCGAATAGGACTTTTTTATTCCATTTTTGGTGTACTATTACCCAATTTTTTTTTTGCATCTCAAAACCGACCACCCTGTATAATACACCGTGTCCCCAGTTTCGTCAGATCCTTATTAAGTCCAGTAAAGTGCTGATCGGCAATTTGCAGCTTGCTGACGCGACTAAAAAATTAAAAAAAATCGCTAGTATAAAGGGCTATATAACTGCGAAACAGCGCTGATTCGTGGTCTCGCGATAATGCAAATTCCAGACTAAAATTGAGAAATCGCCGATTTGCTGTGCATGGAGGGCATTCTACGAATAAATTGTGGAAATCAACGCAAAAGTGATGCTTTTGGGACAACTCAGCGGTTAAAATAGAAAAAATACCGACCAGGGTCTTATGACTACTGATTTTTGTGCCAAAACCGCGTTCCGCTAAATTAACTTCTACGAGAGTTATCGTGCTAACAAGAAAACAGCCATATATATATATATATATATATGAATTCCGGAGACCACTGAATTCGTGTTCTATTAGAGGTTCTGAAACATGAAAAAAACATGACATGACCCATGTTTGCCACCATCACGACGAGACCAATAGTGCATTTTCAGAATGAAATGCACTAAGACACGCTATACTATTGACAAAGGTTAAAATTGTTCAAAAATGGCAAATTCACAACTGAAATTGCAAAAATCGCCCTTCCCGTATAAAAAATGGAATAGATGCTAATTCGCGGAATGGGAAAAATCGCCAATTTACAGCTAAAATTGCGTCAAACGCCAATTTGTGACAGAAATTAAGAAAATTCCCTAAATCACATGGTTGAAACGCTATAGCTACTAAGACGCTATTAAAATTATGAAAAAGCGCGAATTCGTGGCTAAAATTCACAAAATTTTTTTATTTGCGTCAAAAACTGAATATACGCCAATTCGCGGCTTCTGAAGGCAACTTTTAAGGCTGAAATTGAGAAAAAGTGCCAGTTTATGGCAATGGGTGAAAAAACCGCTAATTCGCGAGTAAAAATGAGAAAAATCGCTCATGCATTGCGTACGGTGAACCAAAAAATCCTAATTCTTGAAAAGCCCCCCCCCCCATTTTGCGGCTAATATTGAGGAAAACACTTAGGAAAAACGCCAATTTTCAGCTAAAACTTAAAAAAGCGCTAATTCCCTGCTAAAAAAATTTGAAAAACCGCTAATTTGCAGCAAAAATTGAGGAAAACTCGTGGAAAATTAAGAAACATCGCTCACGGGCTATGCGAGAGGGTCGGGCAAAACCACTAATTCACGGCTGAAATTGAAAAGAACGATACACGCGGCCAAAATTGAGAAAAGCGCTAATTTGCGGGTAAAGTCCAAAAATCGCCCTTACTCTAACTTACTCATTGCTGGTCATTTAAAAAAAAATTCAACTATTTTATGTGGGCCTGGATATAGCAGCATGCTCAAAGTTCTGCAAATCGAGGATTTATACTTATCCAAAAATAAAATCAACGCCCACTTTTCCACAATACATCAGTGCGTACCGTCATCCCATGGGTTGGGAAAACTTCTTCCTTACGTTCTTTTTAAAATTACTCGCGTGCCTTTTTTTGGTTATTTAGCGATTTTTAGGTAGAAATGACCATTTGCTTAGCTTTTGTTTAGGACCTGCAAAATTCTAACGAATCGAGTGACTTCTAGCATGCTTAAAGTCATTGAAGAATCATCAAACGTTTTTCTTTAAACGGAATAATTTTGTTAAACTGTCGACGCCTATCAAAGCCCAAAAATTGTCGCTTCGGCTCCTAGCTGTTCGATAGATGAGTGCATTTCACTACTGCGAATTTCGACGTTTTTGGTTAATTAGGGATTACTTAGCAGAAATGGCTAAAACTAGTCTAGAAAGTTTTTAAGCGTTAATTTCGCCAAATAATAGCTATTTACGTTGAAATTCACACTTGGAAATGCGCTCTTTCGACCACCACCTGCCGGAGCGACAGTTTTTAGCGACGACAGTTTATTCCGATCAAAGAAAAACTTTTGATGATGCTTCAATGACTTTGAGCATAATGCTAAAAATCACAAGGCTCGTTCGAAACATGCGATTTTGAAGAGAAAAAACATCATTTTTTCTAAGAAATAGCCATTTCTGCCGAAAAATCGCTAAATAATTAAAAAAACGCACACGAGTAATTTCAAAAAGGTCACTTTGAAGACGATTTTCCGACCCATGGGATGATGGTATTCGCCTTGATCATAATCCAGGCCAGCGCTGTAGTTGGCCATTTAGGGAAACAGTTGTTTAGGTAATTTCCATTAGAAACTTGTAGACGACTGCCCACATCTGGTTCCCAAGTGGCCAACGACGACAGCGCTGCCCGAAATATGAAATAGGCGAATACGCACCGATTTAATGTGGATAGTTGTGTGTTTTGCGGTCGAAATAAGGCACAGTTTTAAAAGAGAATGCCAAGACGAGCCGAATCGGCAAAATATCGGTCATAAAATGCGGCGTAGTCAGCCCCGAAAGTTGGAGACGAATTAAGAGCAAGAGTGCCTAATCCCCTGACCTGAAATGCCCCTTGCACCACTTTGAACCATAGGCGGATCTAAGGGGGGTAACAGCAGAATTACCCCCCCCCCCTGGAGCTTGGAAAATCACTCAAAACATGGGGGAAGGGGAGTGGTGGGGTGTATTGGTGGAGGGGTTTCGATTACCCCCCCCCTGCGAGAGGTCCCAGATCCGCCCTTGCTTTGAACCCAAAACGCCCAAAGCGTGTGCATTGGATAGGGGGGGGGGGGCTAACTCTCTGAGCTCAATCGTGAATCGTCACCTCAAAAATGTTAGCTCCCCTCTCACTGGCCAATCCCTTGGTCGGCCCTCTCCTCGTTTTATAGCATTATTGGTCAAATTTCATGGAGGGGGGGGGGCTTCACCGATTACACTAATCTTCCTCGGTCCACTACAAAATCCTATAAATTACTTTTCATACTTCATATAGGTACCTGGGAAATTTCGTGTTTATCTAGGCGAATTGAATATTTTCGTGTTTCTAAAAATAAAAAAACATGACCACAAATCGCATCGTGCGGTTCTAGTCAACGGAAATAAAGCTTCTACTATCTAAACTCTAACCTCGGCGCATCACTTTGTTAAGCAATATGGCTGGCTTCCTCTTTCGAACAATATTAAATAATACTTTTGATTAACTCGCCGACAGGAGTTGGCGAGGACTTGGATGTGATAATTAATTTCACTCTCGAAACACTGTAAACTAATTAAACGCATATCGCACTAATAATTAAATTAAAGACCTGAAAAAAATCCTTTCACGAACGCGAGCAAATCACGGACGACATGAATGTTAGAATGAAGACTGACAAGTGACAACTGCTGGTTGGAACGGTGTGGTGGTGGGAAACCCGATTCCCCCTTCGGCTTACCAACATAACCTCGTTGTCGCCGGCGTCCCCGATGCTCAATTGTTGTACCTGTTCTAGAAGTCAAAAACATCAGTCCCATTTAACTTTCCGGTTGAAAATGTAAGGGTGAACTTTTTCCAGTCGCGATTAAAAACAATTTGAGAGCATTTTTTGAGTGAACCTCGCGTAGCAGACGTCGAGAGAAGGATTTCTTCTGTGGCTGAGTCCATTTTGAGTGTCATTATAGTAAGTAATAAGATAGCCAAATCAGTGTCCTTTGGTGGTGGGGTGACTGTTGATTTCAAAACGTAGGTGGTACATTTTCTTCTCGTGTTGGTTTCTCCGTAACGAACGACCATACTATACTCGCACATCCTAATATTCTTGTTCCTTTCAGGAGCGGAAGTATGAAATACTTGATGTTGTGCAGAAATCAAAGAACTGCTAGTTTAACAAACTAACGTAACAGTCGTAATTAACCCTTCTAGTATCATGCTGAATTTACTTCCATTGCCTTAGAAAAATGTCCATGTCGGCTCCATATCTCTATGACTTGCACGTGTTCACCACTGCGTACCAGGGGCGGATACATGCACAGATTTGACCGGCCCGGGGCACTGGGAAAATATCGGCCCAATATACATACATATATACAGGGTGATTCAGGAGGTATGTAAGAAAGTTGCACTGGTGATAGTGCGTACGTGCACGCACAAAAACGTCATGTAGACGCATAGCCGAAAATGCTTTGGTTCCGAGCTATGAGCATTTTCCTCCTTTTTTCTAGTTTCATCACTTTTTACGGTATTTGTCGTGTTCTCGGCTCATCCTTCGGTGGCTATAGACAAAGAGGATTCAGAAAGAAGACAAAATCCTGTTCCTGAAACCACCAGAAAATGTCGCTTGCGTGGCTATTTCAGCCAAGTGAAAAAGATAAATAGATTTTTAAAGTATAACTGATAAATTTCACATCAGTATCAATCAGCTGCTATAGTACACGCATCGACGGGTAAAGTTGTGTAAAACTACCCCGTTCTGTGTACTTTCGAACGGTGTCCTGATAGTTGAAGTGTGCAACCCTCTGACTTTAGCAATCAAGTTCAAATGCAAAAATTGAAAACAAGCCGAGTAGGTCAGGGTAATGTCTTTTTGTTAGGGTAAGTGTTCCTCCCAGCATATATAGGCTCCCCTCAATGCCCGAAGTAAGGATTCAATTCACAACGAGCCTCAGAATTTGCGATTTTTCTCAATTTTTTCCCCGAGTTAGCGATTTTTCTCAATTTTTGCCGTAAATTAGCTCTTTTTGCTAATTGGCTACAAAGTTGCCTCTGGAAGCCTC
The DNA here is from genome assembly GCA_038030265.1 of Corythucha ciliata. Taxonomy (NCBI): domain Eukaryota; kingdom Metazoa; phylum Arthropoda; class Insecta; order Hemiptera; family Tingidae; genus Corythucha; species Corythucha ciliata. The sequence continues at coordinate 5,704,199 of CM075937.1, read as the reverse complement.
GGCTTGCCATTTTCTCAATTTTCTGTGAATTAGCAAATTTTCTCAACTTAATCCACAATTATAACCACACATTAGTGTTTTTCCTCATTTTAGCCGCTAAAATTATAGATTTTTATGCATTTCGATTTCAGCCACGAATTGGAGGTTTCCCCAATTTTCGTCGCGAACTACGTACAGTTTTTTCTGAATTTGGTGCGGATTAGCGATTTTTTCACTTTCTGGTACAAAGCTACCTTTAGAAGCGGAGAATTTGACGTTTTGTCCATTTAAATCGCAAATTAGCGTTTTTCCTCACTTCAGCGCTTCTCAATTTTATCGGTGAATTATCCACGGATTAGCGATTTTTCGCCATTTCAGCGTTGAATTAGCGTTTTTTCTGAGTTTTTGCGGTGATTTCGTATTTTTCTTGATTTTAACCGCTAATGAGCCATTTTTCTCAATTTCATTCATGAATTAGCGCTTTTTCTGTACCATATCCGCGGAAGCTTTCAGGAAACGCTTTTTCTCACTTCTGTCCGTGAATTAGTAGCGGCGTACCGAGACCGCGCCGAGTGGCGAGGGGGCCAGATCGCCCCGGGCTCCCTATGTGGGCCTAAAAATGTGGACATTAAGGATCTATGTTCATGTTTGTATACGTGAAAACGAGTTTTTGGCATGCAGTTGGACAGCGATATTGGCTCCTTTCGACGATTTTCAATCCATCCGACCCAGGATGGAGTGCTTGCAGGTGATTAGCAAAGAGTGTAGCTGAATAATCGATTCAGCCCAAAAAAGCGCTCAGTTTTTTTTTTTAGTCCGTAAGATAAAGATGAGAAGGCGTACTAATATGCTATTCTTTCAGGCAAGTACCAACGCTGCAAAAAGTTGGGAAAAATCGCTAGTATTCGTGGCCAAAACTGTTCAAAAGCTTTCATTCGCGGTATCTAGATGAAACATCCAGGCCGAAATTGAGAAAAAATCGCTTATTCGCGGTGTATATATGCCACTTTATGCCTAAAATGAAGAAAAAACGCTAATTTGCTATTGGTAAAATTGAGACGTGGCCCAGTTTCTGCATTTCTGCAAGCGCTATAAAGGCAAGAAAACCCACTGAGGCTATAAGATGGAAAAAAGCTAATTCGGGGCTAAAATTGAGAAAAATACAAATTCGCAACTGAAATTGCAGAAAATCGCCCATTCGCGGATAAAAAAGTGAAAAGCCACTAATTCACAGCTAATTTTCAAAAAATGCTAGTTCACGACTGAAATTTAGTAATAACGCTGACTTGGGGATAAAATTCAGCAAAAGACAATAATCTGTTGTTTCTGAGGGCAACTTCGTGCCTAAACCTGAAAAACGCGCTAGTCCGTAGCTAAAAGTTGAAAACAAAATTGTGTATGCGGGACAAAAATAGTTCGTACACAGCTAATGTGCGGCCAATATTGAGAAAAATCGCATATTAATTAGCGCGGCTGAAATGAACGAAAAAGGCTATAGTTGCAGCCAAAAGTGAGCTAATTCGGGGCTAAAATTGAGAAAAATACAAATTCGCAACTGAAATTGCAGAAAATCGCCCATTCGCGGATAAAAAAGTGAAAAGCCACTAATTCACAGCTAATTTTCAAAAAATGCTAGTTCACGACTGAAATTTAGTAATAACGCTGACTTGGGGATAAAATTCAGCAAAAGACAATAATCTGTTGTTTCTGAGGGCAACTTCGTGCCTAAACCTGAAAAACGCGCTAGTCCGTAGCTAAAAGTTGAAAACAAAATTGTATATGCGGGACAAAAATAGTTTGTACACACATGTGCGGCCAATATTGAGAATAATCGCAAATTAATTAGCGCGGCTGAAATGAACGAAAAAGGCTATAGTTGCAGCCAAAAGTGCTAATTCACTGCTGAAAAGGTAAAAAAAAAAGCTAATTTGCTGCAAAAATCGAGGAAAAATTCAGTTCATGGCAAAAATTGAGAAAAATCGCTAACATGGAATAAAAATGCTACTTCACACCTAAAATTGAGGAAAATCACTTATTCGCGGACAAAGTGTAGAGGAAAAGCTCTGTAATTCACGGCGAAAATTGAAAAAACTTCAATTTTCGGCTATTTTATAGTTTTGAAATACTCATATGGCGCTTCTTAGGCCATGTTTTTTCGTCCATCCCACCCCCTGTATTGATGGGTTGCACAATATAATGTACAACTCATTTTTATTCTGTGAGCATCTGGAAACAAAATATTGCGCAATCTAGTTTGTGCAATAATATTGTACGTCTATGGACCCCTTAAAATTGGGACGTACACTAATCCACGACAACAATTGAGAAAATTAGCTAATTCGCTAATGAAATTGACAAAAAGAGCTACTTAGCGGCTAAACTTGGAACAATCCTATTTCGCCGACTTGATTGAAAAGAATACTAGAATAGATAATTAATTCGCAACTAAAATTGTAAGAAATCCGATAATTTGCGGATAAAGCATAGAAAAAACGTTCATTCGTGGATTCAAATGAAAAAAAACGGCTAATTCACGGCTATACTAGAGAAAAATGCCAATTCACGACTAAAATTTAGTAATAACGCTGACTCGGGGCTAAAATTCAGCAAAAGGTAATAATCTGTTGCTTCTGAGAGCAACTTCGGGCCTACAGCTGAAAAAAAGCGCTTGCCCATAGCTAAAAGTTGAAAAAAAAAAAAAATGTAAATGCGGGGCAAAAATAGTTAGTTCACTGCAAATTTGCGGCCAATATTGAGAAAAATCACTGATTAATTAACGCGGCGGCTGAAATTGACGAAAAACGCTGTACTTGCAGCTCAAAGTGCTAATTCACAGCTGAAAGGTAAAAAATCGGTAATTTGCTGCAAAAATCGAGGAAAAATTCAATTCATGGCACAAATTAAGAAAAATCGCTAACATGGGATAAAAACGCTACTTCGCAGCTAACATTGAGGAAAATCACCTATTGGCGGACAAAGTGTAGAGGAAAAGCTCTGTAATTCACGGCTTAAATTGACAAAAAAACTTCTATTTTCGGCTATTTTATAGTTTTGAAATATTCATAAGCCAACAGCGCTTCTTAGGTCATTTTTTCTCGTCCACCTTCCATCCCCCCTCCTCATTTTGCTAGACGCGCCTCTAAGGACACGGCGCCTCAGGGTGGTTGCCCGGCTCGCCCCTCCTTAAAGCCGGCACTCGTTGATCTCAACCAACCCGGAGAGAAAAACTGCAAACAAAGATCACAATCTGCTTTGCTGGGCTGAATCTAACGAGGTGGAATGCCTAAGTCCCCGATCAAGTGCTAACGACCAGTGCCCTGAAGATTGCAACGAGACCATAATAATCGGAATCGGTGCAGATATAAGACAGCAAAGTAGGGAAAAAATGTATGCAGCTTGAGGCCTGAGGCACAAAATGCTGCGGCAGGCCTTTAGAGTACGTGTATTCTGGGTGTTCTCAATGAGTGAATTTTGAACCAACTGCTAAGCTATACGCTATAAAACAGCCTTGTCTTGAGTCATGGGTTAAAGGGTGTCTTGGTTTTAAGAAAACCCTACTTGATAGGTGTTCTCATTGTCTCATTGTACCTATGCTATAATAGGCCAGTTCCGGGATTCTGTAGGCTTACCTTAGGGACCATTACCGAGAAAAATTAATTTGTAGTAACCAGTTTTCTCAGGAGGGCTGGGATCCGTCAAAGATTTGGGGGGGGGGGCAGGCATCGGCCCACCCCCTGTATCCGCCCCTGCGGCGTACCCCATCATTTAGTTGCCGCCAGGTTTTTCGCCGTTTGCCTTCTGAGGACCCCACCACCAACTCTTCATTCAATTGCTGTTATGGTGGGGTCACTTTATACTGGTAGTGTTTGGACTTTGCATGGACGTTCATGATGTTTCGTGGGCTCTCCAATTTTCGCAGTGAAGAACAGTCAGTTTTCGAGCACGCTAGTCGCGAGATTCTGACGCTATTATACCAGAATGACAGTTCTAGGGGAATCGACCAAGTTTCAAGAGCTAGGCATTATCAGTTTCACAGCAGCTGCTAGAACGTGCAAGTATATCAGAGGAGTCAGCACTGGTGAAGCCGCGTATACACTTGCAAACCGAGCTAGAGCGACTCTAAGGCTCTAAAAAAAAATGTTCTTATTTTTTTTTTTTTTTTATCCCGAACGAGCGGTCCGTGAACGGCTTGTAGCTGGCCGTTTTCCAGTAAAGATCAAAGGAATTGGTCCGTCAAGTTAGTCAAAACATAAATGAATTATTAATACAGGCTATATTAACATAAATGAATACAGGCACCTCTCGGCGCTTCACCTGGTCGCACTGTTGGTTTTATTTTCCCCCCGACTCGTGAGAAAAAAATCAAGGAGAGTCTTCTGAACCGGCTCAGAGCCACTCGCAAGTGTATACGAGGATTAAGAAGTTTCAGGTAGAGGGATAACAATTCTTGTGGAAGGGGGGGAATGGCTAGAGGACGGTTTAATATTTTCTAGGATTTAATTAATTTACAATAATATTTACACTGTTTGTCAGATGAGTATCACCTACATTCGCTTACCTAGTGTACCTAAGTTAATACCCAACAGAGATTCGAACAGGAGATTCGAACAGAAGCCGAAAATGGCCCTCAAAAATATCACATTTTCTCAAATAATATCATAATAGGGACAGGGAGTCTTAATTAGCCAGAAATTAGGGATAATTACACTCTAATTCCTGTTCCTTTCAGGAGCGGAAGTAGGAAATACTTGATGTTATGTTGAAATCAAAGATAATGTAGGGTTCACGGGGACCGGACTATTATAATAATACTATCCTATTGCAATAAGGCACAATAAATAGACAATTACTTTTGTTCTTCCATAATTAAATGACTAGATGTTTACTGTTACGTTAGGGATGGTTTCAAGAATTAGAGATGAAAAAAGCTTTGATTTGGTTATCACACATTGATATGTGTTCCGGGTAGTCGACTTTAAACTTAATGCGGTTGAACGTCAGTGTTGAGTGGTAGACAGAGAAGTTTTTAATGAACGGTAGGACGGCTGAGATGTTTATCTGTGAATAAGACCACCAATTAGGCAGAATTCTCTGAGATTTCGGAAAAGGAACTTACCGTAGCGGCCGGATCAAATTGATAGGCTCCTTGAACTGAGAAACATCTGTTTAAATCTCTTGAGCTCAGTACTAACCCCGTCGATAGGTTTTTCAGCGCGTGAGCCGTCACAAGAAACCGATTGGGGGGCAATTCAAGAGACTTGAGGGAAGCGGGCGACTGGGGCGGAGGAGCCGCTCGTGGATCCCCGCGCCATATAAGACGCGCGATGGGATGAAGAAGTGAGTCGGAGGACACGGCAGCCGCTTCGGTCAACGAACCCCACGGCGAGCTGTCACCCGACGTGGGTGAACAGCTGGGATGACGCGTCTCGACTAGGAGTTTGAAAGTTGTTAAAGTGGGCCTATTGTCTCTGACGGACTGATCAAGGCCGCGATTGTCATCCTGGAGAAGGCGACGATCTTGCATCACCTCAATTTGACCCGACTCTAACGAGGCGACGCCAAGTGGCTGTCCGCTTAGTAAGGTCAGGCGTGACGTTCGATCCTCTATGTAGGCAGCACTGGGCAGAGGGTAGTAGTTGCCTTGTAAGGGTATTTTCTCGAACCTTTTCCTTTTGATTACCTAAAAAAGGAATTAACATGGAATGAAACCGTTTATTTTTTTGTCGTTTTAAACAAAAGAACTCACCTGAAATCCGTTTAAATCGGTGTAAAACACATCGCCGCTTTGTATGTTGCTTGATATCCTCATAGCAAGTTCGTAATTGTTATTTACAGACGCTATATTAACAAGGTTGTTAATTTCAACACCAAAGCCTTCAATATCTGAAATACAAAAGGATTAACGCTACAAGTTTGAATGATAACCCCTCAAAAACTGACCATGCGTATGGTACACAGTAGTCACATGGATAACATTGGGCATGTGAACTATCACTTGCGATTTGACCCTTCCTTCTACTATTGTGACTCGGGCATTTGTTAATGGCGCAGGCTGGGCTGGCCCATCAGGTAGGAACAAATAAGCGCCGCTTCGCTCGCTTGACATCCTTGCTGAGTACCTACGCAAATTTATATGAGGTCTAGACAATTTCTAGCTCCAGTATTAGGTACTTACTTAATGAAATTCACTCGTGTAGGAAGAGTTATCGGCTCCCCTTCAATTTTCAATGTAATGGCTTGTAAGAACCCTTCATTGGAGAATTTGGCCGATATGAAGTTATTCTCGAGGGTGAATTCTCTCGGTGCTTCAATCTCTTTGTTCTCCCAGTCCTCGTACTTATAACTCCACGTCCGATCAAAAAGTTTGATCGTAGCCCGAGCTTCACTAAATTGCCCAAAATAGACGATAAAAGTTAAAGATTACCCCCCCCCCACCCCACTCCTATTTTACCTGTCGTCCTGAGCTGGTTCAACAGTGTATGTCACCATAGCCAGAGGCCCTATTTCAACCACGAAGGATAACTGGTAGCACCGGGATATTTCGTCGAAGGGTGGACACAGCGGCGTGATTTGATGCAAAATCACTTTGCCATCTTTGTCTTTGACCTGAACGAGTTGGTTTTCCACAGTTAATGTGACCACCTCGTGCCGGGATCGTGACAGCGGATTCCAAAATGTCACGTGACGTGCTTGAATCCCCGAGGGGAAAGTTAAAACCGTCATCTCGGTACCGGCTGAATTTAATCGATCTTCCCTATCCAGAGAGAAGAAAACTTCATCACCGGTTTGGTCGGTCCCTTCCTGTTCCAAATATAACAATTTATTGAAGGAAAAAATAAAAAAAAAAACAAAAAAACACGGTGTTCCGGGTTAGGAAGTCTACGTACGTCTGATAGCAGGAAATAAGCGCATTGTTGAATCACGTGCTGCGATTTGTTAATCGCATCGTACATCCTTTAAAATCAAGACACTGTTTGGAAACAGGTAGAAGACGCAGAAAAAAGTGAATTTACTTGTTAGCGTAGTCCTGAACTACGTGGTCTTTAGCTGTTCCCGTTATACCGTCATGATGTTGAAAAAGGCTGTGGCTACCTCGAGCGTCACTCAATTGAAGCCAAAGCTTTTTCCACAGGTCTAAATGTTTTGATTTCCGCGTCGCCATCGAGAATAGAATTTCAGCGCACCTGTGAAACACGTGTAATGTGAGAAATGGCTTTAATTTGATGCCGAGGGCTACGCATGGCCAATTTCAGTGAATAAAGCGTACTTTAGAGATACGCTTCCCTCGACGCATCCCTTCCCCCTTCATCATTGAAAACTGGCGGAGTTTAATAACAGGAAAATTCAAATCACCTGACGTAATACACAAGAACGCGGTCCATTCGTTTGTAGAAAGGTCTCGACGTGTAATAACCGCTCCAATAATGGTCGTCCCTGTCAGCATAGGTGAAAAAGTCTCCACTCAGCGTCGGGAATTCCTTATTTTTTTTGGATTCTTCCAAAGCCATGAAGTAGTCAAAAAGGGTACCAAACTGGGCCTGAAACGACAGGGTTTTCCTTATTCACTCAACGCGAAATAACGTTATTATCATATTCGTACATGAGTATTCATTTTTTCGTTGGCGTTGATATAATCAAATAGCCGTTTGTAATTGCTGTACTGTGACTTCCATTCGGATTGAAGATCAAACCGGAAATCGTCTCCCAAGGGTACAAGTAATACATTAGTTGAGTAGAGCTGAGCTTTTTTCTTGTATTGATCCACAAGAATTGCCGCTCTAAAAATGAAAAAAAAAGTCAGGTCGGACTCATTTTTTTCACGAACACCATAATTCCTTTCCCTTCGAGAACGTGGAAGTAAAAAACAAAAAAAGTATAATATAGCACACACCTTTCGGCAACGTTGACCTCGTTAATCAATTTCGGAGACAATCTCCAAGGGCATGACATTCCCAAACCAGGTAGGCGCCTAAAATCAAACTGGCAGCAAATTTTCGGATCGGGGCCGCACGAGTGTGGTACGTCGTATGAGTAAAATGGCGTCATGTGAGTTAATAGTTCCGTGTCGCCCGCCGCATCTATGGTTAGATATTCAAGAAAGGGTACAATTAAAGGGTGGAAGAGAGCCAAGATGCAGAGGCTCACTACTGGGGGGGGGGGGGGTTCCAGTGGCAGATTCCAGTCGGAATAGTCGGCAGTTGAAACTTCTTTTTTTTTCAAAATTTAATTTTTTCGTAGGATAATATTTGGGGTATAATAATTGCCGACTTGTACAGCGTACCTATGGATAATCCAGGCTTATGGAGCAATGGGTAAGATGATTCGGAAAATCGGTAATAAGAATAGTTCGCGTTGGAGTATGCATAAAGACGTAGTCGGCCGGCACCATGGATTTGGTTTGGTTGTTTCCCTCTGGTAATTATTCTATCCATGATAAATGCTTCCATCATGTTCCCTGTTTGAGTTTTCTCGGCAAGTCGGCTACCGGCGTCTTTTCACTGTTAGGCAGGTCGGCGGCCCTTCCCATCTGTCTAATTCCATGGTGTAGGAGTGAGCTCACGCTAACCTTGTCTTCAGTTTTGCTCGGAAATACGAAATAGCGCTACAAAAAATGGAGTTGTCTCGCCTTCCTGTAACTCCGGCATGGCCTGCACCACCAAAATTGGCTTCTGATATCACATGGGCCAGGGGCAAGTTTTTTCTTGAGAGCAGTTCTTAGAAGCTCAGCCCATGGGCGAAGTCAGCGGGAGACAGGGGTGGGCAGTTGCTCTCCCCTAGAATAAAAAGCGCAGATTTCGTGGGGGAGCTGCCCTCCCCTAGAATAAAAAGCGCAGATTTCGTGGGACAGCTGCCCCCCCCAAATTCCATCATAAAGTTACAATTTTTTAATGATTAAAATCCAGCATAAAACTTTCGCAGGACTTGCTCAGCAACAGAACCAATTCCTCAAATTTCGCTTATTAAAAAAACATCGCTGTTTTTTTTTGTTTTTTTTTTCTTGAGGTGAAAACCAAATTTCGCACACTACAAAGCTCTGCCTCACTAAGCAAGCAGCATCTCTGATTTCGACTACCAAGACATCATTTTTACTGATATTTCTTCAAAAAAAAAACACACACACACACATTTTCCCTGATTTGGCTAACAGAAACACAAATTTCTTGTATTAAGCTCCATAAAACCAATTTTGCGGTTTTTTCTCACTAAAAAAGACCACATTTTCGCTTATCGGTTTCACCGAAAATCCAAAATTCGCGGATATTTGTTGTTGACAAGCCGATTTCGAGGGTCGGCTTAGTTAGGAAACCGATTTTGCTGAATTTTTCGCACTAAAATCGCATTTTCGCAGGTTCGACGGGCAATTTCGTGTGTTTTGGCAAGCTGAAACCGTGCTTGGCCCGCTCTGCCATCCAGAGAGGATATGCCAGCTCTGCTTACCGTCTTAGGTCTAAAATTTGTAGTTTAGATCCAAAAGTATCACTTTTCGGGGGGAGAAGTTCAGTTTTTCGACATGAAATCCGAAATAGAAGGCTACAAACGACAGTTTTCCAACAGAATCCAGTTATCCTCAGAGTAGTTGCACAGAGGTTTTCCCCGATTTTACTCGTGAATGAGCACTGTTTTTAGCCTCGAATTAACGTTCTCCTTAACTTTAGCTGAAACTGAGTGATTTTTCTCAATTGTACCTTGAACTAGCACATTTTCTTCATTTTAGCCATGAAAAGGTCTCAAAAAACCGTGAAATAACGCATTTTTGATTTACTATTTCAATTACGGCCAGCACTGGGCATCGCCTAACCGTAAATTGGTGCGTTCTGTCTTCAGCCGCAAAAGAACGGTTTTTCCTCAATTTTACCCGCGAGAATGAGCTCTATTTCTCAATTTTAGCCACAAATGAGTGATTTTGCTCAACTCTACATTCTCATCGAACGAGCAATTTATTTTGTCAATTTTAGCTGTGAAAAGAGCTCTATAAACCGCGAATTAGCGCATTTTCTTAATTTCGTCTTGGATTTTGCATCGCGAAACCACAAGTTAGTGTTTTTTTCAATGTCAACCGCGAACAATGAAATTTATTAAACGTGAATCAGCGCTATTTCTTCATTTTAGCCTTGAATGGGTGTTTTTCCACAGTCTTTAGACGCTTAGACGCAAAATGTTCTTTTCTGGATTTCATCCGCGAACGAGCACTTTTTCTCAAGACGTGTCCCCCCCCCCCCACTGTGGATTCGTGCCTAGCTGGCTGCCCACCCCTTGATCACGGGCTGGCCACGCCGCTGGCTCAGCCTGATAGTCGACGGAGTACGGAGCGTACCTGAGTTTTCGGCAAGGCGCATGACGGCATGCGTATGCGTGCCCTTTGGTTACTCGACCGAATAACGGTGGAATAAGGCTAACTAACCCCCCTAAACAAGTTTGAATGAAACAGCGTTCTCAGCAGCCGACAAACTTAGCGAAATGTCAAATTAGCATAAAGCCCCGTCCTATTCGTACGTGAGTGGGAGTGGCCTAATTTTAGCGATGCGGCGGTTTAAGCAAGTTGGGAATTTACAGGGGAAATGGGCTGTAATGAACTATGTGCGGTTTTTTTTTATTAGTAAGTGACAGCGTTTTATCACTTTTTTCGATCAGCTAAGTAGAAATTGAGACTTTAATTGATAACGATTTCCATTCAACACACTACACAAGTATAGTGCAGCGTCTTAAACATATGTTTCAATTCAGAGAGAGGTATTGCATTGAATGGAAAACGCTATTGGTGGATTTCACCACTGAGAGTTAAGGTTTGAGTTACGTTAACTCAGAATTAGCGAAGAAAATGCGTCACAATGTATGTAAACTTTGTTAGAGTTTGGTAACTCCAACCAAATTCCCGGCGGTGAAATTCACCATATGAGAATTAAATTTGAGATTTCCTCTCGACCATGCACAAAATTGCCAACGCCATGGGCATCATCTCAATCCAAAGATCACTCTCTCACAGCCTCTTTCTCTCGTTTGTGCTCCCTTCCCCATAAAAGCGTTTTCAAGAAGGAATTTCAGAAACAATGATTCATGTTTTCTGTTGAAACTTGCTACAGTTTCGTATTCAGTTACAGGAAGTGAAAAGAGGCGATATTCACGTTCAATACGATAAATATGAACTTTTACCTCAGTTCAATGGGTGCACATTATATTAGTAGTAATTATGTGTATATTAATCAGACCTTTTAACTTGTCGCACTCGTACCTAGTTTATGTAAAACAAAGATTTGATATGTATTATACGAGACGAGGTACAAAACATGCTGTTATGTACTATGCATAGATGCGGTCGGTTTTAAGAAGCTTTCTCACCCCCCCCCCCCTAGCTGGTGGTGGCACGCAACGCCCCTACTAGGGTGAAAAAGAAATACTTACCCCATAATTGCCTCCAACGAAATTCAAGTTGCTTATGTTGAGCGAGATATTTTTTAACGGAGTAATGGCTTCTTTGAACCACCAAAGCCTTGAAACCAGACTCTTTCAAAATTATTGGAAGAGTGGGAGACAACCCGAAAGGATCAATGGACCAGCTATGCCTAAAATAACAAATTTAATGATCATAAAGTCGAACAAAAACATAAGTAAAATCAGAGGTGAAGGCTTATTACTTTGGCGTGTAGTTTAAATGTTCCATTAACCACTGATGACCGTGCATTAACTGCTCTACTAAAGAGAAATAATGCGTGTTAGCTTCGTCAGGCATGACCCAGCCACCCCCAACTATTTCAAGTTGTCCTCGTCGAATTAATCTAAAAATTATCCCTCGTGAGAAACAAATAAAGGCATTTTAGAAGTTCTATTAATATAAAGCGATGAATTATTGCCAACCGCTTGACTTGATCTTTGGCAGCCTCAGATATCTCGGACCACCAGAGCGAGAAAAACGATATTTCAGCCCAAATGAATTTCATATCAACGTTTTCATTCAATTCAACCACCATGTTATTCAGAATGGATCTCGTTTGACTCTGATAGTACTGCTCGAAGGTTTTCTTCCAGCCGGGGTCGTTATGAGAGTGTGGAACGACGAAAACTCGTAGTTTCCGTTGGGGGGTCCATTCACTCTCGCTGTAGGTAATTGGCCAGCCTTGTTTCCAAGCACCACCGTCTGGGTTGTCGAATGGTAAAGTTTCGTAGACGTCACCCATCTGTGGGGAAATGAGGGCTTGAGTTATAATAGGCTCTCTCAGTTTTAATTTTGAAGTTTCACCTGAACGTCAAAATCTGGTTTTTGTTGAGGCTGATCGCAGGACTGCATCAATTCATACTTATAGTCATCATCAAAATCCACCTGGTCATCAATATCAAACTTGAAAAATCAGGGAGGGAAGCTCTTCAATCAACTTACAAAGCTATTCTTGAGGATGGAGTCCTCAGGAATGAAAATTCTAGGTTTTTTAGACTCCTGATGACTCATGTCATTTCCGCTTACCTACAAGGCAAACGAATTATAATATATGGTCCAAATTATCAAACATTGTGTGGCGTTATTAGTCGCTTATACAGTATAGCGATAGAGTTGTCAAGTCAGGGTCATCCTGAATGGAGAGAGAAAAAGCACGTTTCATCCTTGAGCAGTAAACTCAGGACTCACCACCCAGTTCTAAGGATGACTTGGTGTACCCAATCCGGAGAATACAAAGGGTAGAGGGCAGCAATATACTCAATTTGTGGGGCCTTAGCTGAAAGTTCGTCCTTTAAGAGGACGTGGATCTGTGTGGATGTCCATGGATACAGGCGTTCTTCTTTCGACTTCTCTTTGGCCTCTAGAGGAGACAAAATGACAAAGGTGCCACACGGGGTCTCCAAGTGACGCTACACCACCAGGCACACTACCACAGGTTTGCCTCCAGGCAGGCACAGTCGTTGTGGTAAAGGATACGTTACAATTACATTATTGCTAGCGAGACATCCATGTGGCACAATGTTATTCTCCTTAATAAGTGGCATGGTGCCTCACGCGTGAAACATATGGTAATTGTAAGGACAACTAGCTATGAGCCTTCAGAAATACGGAAAGTTGGCTATATTCAGCCAAGCTAACAAGCCAGAAGACTCGGTCAGGGCTCGTGGAGTGGTGTGTACTTCAGCAATATGAAGAAGTTGTCTGTGCATGTGTATCTTGCAATTAACGAACTCACCTTTCGTCTTTCGACCGACAGTGTCTTATCCAACAGCAAGTAGAGACCGCAACAGAGAACTAGGAGAGTGAAGGTGCCTACAAATGCAAGTCTTTTGATTCTCATCTTGTCTGACTTTCAATAATCTAGAGAATTCAATAATTCGAATCATAAATGTATGGATGTACTCAGAAAGTCAGGTAAAATTGGCGTGTCATACTTGCTACTATCGCCTAAACATCTCGTCTCGCGTCGTTTAGCATCAATCCACTGAATTGAAGCGTAGTGGGGAGTTATAACAACTGCTACAGATCATTAAGCTAAAAAAAAACAGCCAAATACTTAAAATGATGAAGATTTTTAAATAATAGAAGGATCAGCTATGATTTTGAACTGCTTACGATAAAAAACGTTTAACCACTTTGATTAGGTTACCTTACTACAATTTTAATGTTCTACCCGCCAATTATTCGCTTCTGCTTTTTGTGTACTTTAATTCGGCATGGATGTTCCTGAACAAGTTTTATCGACGGAAGAGGTATCCTGACAGTTATATTCACCCTCCTCTCCCCTTTTCAAAAACTAGAAAATGATTGCCCAGAACTTTGCTATCGTTTTTGGTTCCCCCTCGTAGAAATTAAAACTGACTTGCTTTCAAGCTGTCAGCGGTGCTTGCGACGAGATCGGAGAGACAAACACACTTCTGGGGAAATTTCGCGTTGATATCAGAGCCAAGGAAATGATGACTGAGATCGTTTATTCCACCCTAGTCAAATACAGCGAAGACCTGGACGCCTTTGCTAGGTATGCCACCCTATCTGTGTGTAGTGTTATTCGTATTTCAGGGATCTTTTATACATTTAGCCACGGTAAAAGAGCTACCATCAATGTGGAGGACTTGAAATTAGCGTTTAGGCGGAATAGTAAGATCGTGAGTACATCGTCTCACTCGCCATTGTTTTCTGGTAATCTGTGTTTAAATGTTGGGTTTTTAGTTGGAAATGATAAATAATTTGGAAGAAGAAGATGCGGCAGAGAAGACTAGCAAAAAGCCAAAGGTATCGGGGCACAACGAAACAGAACCGGAATAGTGTTTTTCTATTTTATTGATTATACAAGGAAATCTTGAAATTTGTACAATGTATGAACATTAATCTATCGAACAATAACGATCTACTTAGTTGGGGTGCCTTTCGCAAGTTCTTCGAACATTTTCATCTCCTCTGTAGAAAACAAAACGGTAAAATTTAACTCACCAAGTTCAAACTTTCTATGAACAATTTAGAGCATACCAGCGGCCAGTCGAGCCTTCTCATCGGCGAGCCTCTTGTTCCTGATTTCTTTCTCTTTTATCTTCTTATCCTTTACTGCCAGTTCTTGTTTCGTGTACCGACTCTGCCAGAAAGACCCGTAGCCGATGCCGACCAAGAGAAGGGACCACCTGCTGAACTGTTCAGGACAGACGAATAAGTAGGATCAAGTGTTTTGATGAATTTGTGAGCACTTACTCTAATCAACGGTGAAATGTTCGAGTTTGGAGCAGGAAAGTTGGTAGGCATTTTCCGTGAAGTGGACTCAAATTTACCGAAGAAATACAAAAAGGCAAATTCTGGGTCCCAAGCCTGGCACTGATAAGACGAGAGTGAAAAATGATATCACGAGAGTCAGCTCAACTCCCAGCTGGTCTCAAGGTCGGGTTGCCGAGCCAAATTTTAAACAGGAAATGTAGTACTAGGCCAGTCAATACAAAAATCAAACATCGCAAATATGCATGTAATTGTTTTTTCTTTTGCACATTGTTAGGGCCAATGAGAGCAGTTTATACTCAAGTTTGCAACCTTCAAAACCTTGTGCTCAACTCGTGGCACTCGAAAAACCACGAAATTCCATCAACTTTTTAGGTTGTTAAACAAAAATACCAGATGAAAGCGTTTTTCGAGCATGACCACAGTATACATTGTTGAAGCCAACTAAATTTGCTACAATTTAAGCCCAGTCCGAGCGTCCTACGTTTGTTATTTTTGGAGATACAGCCAATTAAGAAATATGTAATATCGCCAAAAAGCGAGATTTTTTTGATAGGGTTATTTTTCAAGACCCGTAGCACTGAAACATAATGGTCCTACAGAATATCCACGCGAGAATAATTCTTAGGCAGTAACTCAATTTGAATCTGATGCTATTGCCTAAAATTCATTTTCGCGTGGAAAAATTCTGTAGGACAGGGTGACTGGTACTTGGTTGAGCAAAATAGTAGGGGTGATTAAACATCCAAAATGCAACAAAAATTGTCTTATGACCTAGGGTCCGATTTCCTTTCCTAGTCTAGATAATAGATTTTTTCACGTTTTTCAGCACATCACTGGTTTTCGCAAGAAAAACATATGTAACTTGGGAAGCATGCGTCCTAGGTTAAATCCAACGACACCAATGAAAAGAGCACACTTTTTTCTGTGTGAGTAAGGACAATTTGTCCAAAGTTAGCGAAAGATTCTTGGAGTAAACTGGGAAAATATCAGGATATTTTAAAAAATGTCAGTTCTTGACAACTGTTCAAAGCTAGACTACATTAGCCATGGTGCTCCCAGCGCCCGGCAAATTCCTCTAAAGCTGTATGAAGTAACTTGGTTTAATACTTCATGCTTATTTTACTCCTGTCCTTCGCAATGTTTTGATAAAAATCCATTGTTATACCAAAAAATGAGGCAATTAGGCCCATTTTGAGTGCCTAGAAGAAGATACGAAAGCTATTCCAAGATTTTTTTTGCAGCTTATTCCACTTTTATTTGTCTGTCCTCATAGATTAGCATAGGAAAAGTGAATTAAGCTGAAAAAAAAAAAATAAATTGGGAATGGCTCTTGATCTTCTTGTAGGCACTCAAAATGGGCCTAATTGCCTCATTTTTTGGTATAACAATGGATTTTTATCAAGAAATTGCTAAGGAAAGGAGTAAAATAAGCATGAAGTATTAAACTGAGTTACTTCATACAGTTTTAGAGGAACTTGCCAGGTGCTGGGAGCACCGTGGCTAATGTACTCTAGCTTTGAACAGTTGTCAAAAACTGACATTTTTAAAAACATCCTGATATTTTCCCAGTTTACTCAAAGAATCTTTCGCTATCATTAGACAAAATGTCTTTACTCACACACAAAAAAAGGGTGCTCTTTTCAGTGGTGTGATGTCGTTGGGTTTAACCTAGGATGCTTACTTCCCATGTTACATATATGTTTTTGTTGCAAAAACCCGTGATGTGCTAAAAAACAACAAATTGATTATCTGAACTAGGAATGGAAATCCGACCTTAGGTCATAGGAAATTTTTTGATGAATTTGTGAGCACTTACTCTAATCAACGGTGAAATGTTCGAGTTTGGAGCAGGAAAGTTGGTAGGCATTTTCCGTGAAGTGGACTCAAATTTACCGAAGAAATACAAAAAGGCAAATTCTGGGTCCCAAGCCTGGCACTGATAAGACGAGAGTGAAAAATGATATCACGAGAGTCAGCCCAACTCCCAGCTGGTCTCAAGGTCGGGTTGCCGAGCCAAATTTTAAACAGGAAATGTACTAGGCCAGTCAATATAAACATCAAACATCGCAAATATGCATGTAATTGTTTTTTCTTTTGCACATTGTTAGGGCCAATGAGAGCAGTTTATACTCAAGTTTGCAACCTTCAAAACCTTGTGCTCAACTCGTGGCACTCGAAAAACCACGAAATTCCATCAACTTTTTAGGTTGTTAAACAAAAATACCAGAAGAAAGCGTTTATCGAGCATGACCACAGTATACATTGTTGAAGCCAACTAAATTTGCTACAATTTAAGCCCAGTCCGAGCGTCCTACGTTTGTTATTTTTGGAGATACAGCCAATTAAGAAATATGTAATATCGCCAAAAAGCGAGATTTTTTTGATAGGGTTATTTTTCAAGACCCGTAGCACTGAAACATAATGGTCCTACAGAATATCCACGCGAGAATAATTCTTAGGCAGTAACTCAATTTGAATCTGATGCTATTGCCTAAAATTTATTTTCGCGTGGATAAATTCTGTAGGACAGGGTGACTGGTACTTGGTTGAGCAAAATAGTAGGGGTGATTAAACATCCAAAATGCAACAAAAATTGTCTTATGACCTAGGGTCCGATTTCCTTTCCTAGTCTAGATAATAGATTTTTTCACGTTTTTCAGCACATCACTGGTTTTCGCAAGAAAAACATATGTAACTTGGGAAGCATGCGTCCTAGGTTAAATCCAACGACACCAATGAAAAGAGCACACTTTTTTCTGTGTGAGTAAGGACAATTTGTCCAAAGTTAGCGAAAGATTCTTGGAGTAAACTGGGAAAATATCAGGATATTTTAAAAAATGTCAGTTCTTGACAACTGTTCAAAGCTAGACTACATTAGCCATGGTGCTCCCAGCGCCCGGCAAATTCCTCTAAAGCTGTATGAAGTAACTTGGTTTAATACTTCATGCTTATTTTACTCCTGTCCTTCGCAATGTTTTGATAAAAATCCATTGTTATACCAAAAAATGAGGCAATTAGGCCCATTTTGAGTGCCTAGAAGAAGATACGAAAGCTATTCCAAGATTTTTTTTGCAGCTTATTCCACTTTTATTTGTCTGTCTCATAGATTAGCATAGGAAAAGTGAATTAAGCTGAAAAAAAAATTTTTTTGGGAATGGCTCTTGATCTTCTTGTAGGCACTCAAAATGGGCCTAATTGCCTCATTTTTTGGTATAACAATGGATTTTTATCAAGAAATTGCTAAGGAAAGGAGTAAAATAAGCATGAAGTATTAAACTGAGTTACTTCATACAGTTTTAGAGGAACTTGCCAGGTGCTGGGTGCACCGTGGCTAATGTAGTCTAGCTTTGAACAGTTGTCAAAAACTGACATTTTTAAAAACATCCTGATATTTTCCCAGTTTACTCAAAGAATCTTTCGCTATCATTAGACAAAATGTCTTTACTCACACACAAAAAAAGAGTGCTCTTTTCAGTGGTGTCGTTGGATTTAACCTAGGACGCTTACTTCCCATGTTACATATATGTTTTTGTTGCAAAAACCCGTGATGTGCTAAAAAACAACAAATTGATTATCTCAACTAGGAATGGAAATCCGACCTTAGGTCATAGGAAATTTTTTGTTGCATTTTTGGTGTACAATCAGCCCTCTCATTTTGTTCACCCAAGTACCAATCACCGTGTATTTTTGGCGCGATTAGGTATTTTGTTGATTGACTGTATTCCCTGAACTAACAGACCCAGGATGCTCGGGCATGGCTTAAATTGTAGCAAATTTAGTTGGCTTTAACAATGTATACTGTGGTCATGCTCTAAAAACTCTTTCTTCTGGTATCTTTGCTTAAAAAACCAGAAAAAGTGATGAAATTTCTTAGTTTTTCGAGTGCCATGAGTTAAGCACAATGTTTTGAGGGTTGCAAACTTGAGTAATAACTGCTCTCATTGGTCCTAACAACATGCAACAAAAAAATCAATGACATGCATGTTTGCGATTTACCCCGATTTTTGTGTCTGAATAGACTGGTTTATACGGGCCCTTGATGGATCAAGACTTAAGAGCTATAATTTTCGGCCCTTTTATACAGGGCGGAAGGTTATAAGTGTGACAAACAATTTTAGGTGAAAGTGAACCTCATTTGCGACCGAAATCACCATAACGCCGTGTTCTGAAAATCAAAACCCTTCGAGATACGATTTTTCTTAACGATTTTTGTATAACTTGAATTTTGGACAATTTTGACGCCGCTGCTGCTCCCCATACTTTCGCTTCCGTAGAGCATCAATGGAAGAATAATTGATTTGAAGACCAGGACGCAAAATTCTGGTTTTAGAGTGCTCTTCCTGTTGAGTTTCTGGTGGAGTTGTCGCAGTCTGGCATAGCCTTCCCCCACTTTTTTATTGACGTGCTTTTCCCAGGTTAGCCGTCTATCCAAGTGAAGTCCGAGGTATCGCACCGAAGATTTCTTGTCGTTCCATTTGATGATATGGTTTTCTATATGGAGTTCAGGTGGGTCGGCAGGAAAGCGAAGGTACGACCACTGCGAGTGACACGAATAGGAATCTTAGAAGGGGTATTGGTGGGCGAAGGAGAAAGACGCGTACTTGCATTTGAAGATGAAGAGGAAGGAGTTGACGTCATTTCTTCTGAATCATTACTTCGTAAGACCGCAGGACTACGATTGACAGGGGGAAGGGGGTGTGTTTTGTTGTGTGTGTGTACCAAGTTTACTGGATGAAGGAAAAGAAACTGGGGCGATTGGAGAGACAGGAGATTTAAGTGAAGTACTTTTAATTATGGGACGAGGAGGTGCTAAAAGGTGTTGCCGGTTGCGAACATACTCTTTTCCTTCAGGGCTCTTTATCAAGTAAGACCTCGGACCGACTAAGTTTATAACTGTTCCTGGAAGCCAATGACTGTTTACGTTCAACTTGTAGTAAATATTATCGTTGGGTGCACGAGGGGGCAGAGGACGTGTACGTTGGTCATAGTACTCTTTTACCTTCGACTGTTTTGAAAAGGAAATTTGCATATGACGATCGTAATACGGGAATACAAGGAATTAACTGGGAAGACGTCACGGGTAAAGGACATCGAAGACGACGGGGCATAATTAGTTGGGCAGGTGACACATGACTTTCTTTAGGTGTGTTACGGAGATGAAGTAGAGCTAGATGAGGGTCATTGCCTGAATCTTTGCACTTACGAAGCATATTTTTTACAATCTTTACAGCGGACTCAGCCATCCCATTTGACTTGGGATACCTTGGACTACTTTTATGTGAATAAAATCCCATTCGTTTGCAAATTTAGAGAATTCTAATGACGAATACGGAGGACCACCGTCAGTGACGAGGTGTAGGGGAATGCCGTGACGACTAAAAATTGATTTCATGACAGTAATGACGGTGAGAGAAGTGATATTAGGCATGATAGCAAGCTCGATAAATTTAGAAAAATAGTCAACGACGACGAGGTACGTTTTATTGTCAAAATGCAAAAAATCAGCGGCTATTTTTTGCCAGGGCAAATTTGCGTAAGTCATGGGGGTGTAAAGGTTCTGACGAATTATCGGACGGAACTTTAGACAAGTAGCACAGTGTTCTGTTAGGTGCTGTATGTCCATTGACATGTTGGGCCAATAAATGACTCCACGGGCCAGATTTTTCGTTCGTTCTGGACCCATGTGACCAGTGTGTAAAAGTTGTAAGATTTTGGGACGTAACTGTACGGGAATTACAACACTGTTGTGTTTAAAGATAAGATCATCAATTACTGTAATTTCCGATTGGTGAGCCCAGTAAGGTTTAACTTCATTACAGACCTGAGACTTGTTTTGTGGCCATCCCTGAATGCAATAATTTTTAAGAGCCATCAAAGTTTTATCTGTGACAGTATACTGTTTAATTTCATTAAGAGACTGGGGAGAAACGGCTAAAGACTGTTTGATTAGATTTACGTGGACCGCGACTTCTTCATCAAGAATGGTATCTGTTGTCGGCAAAGGGGCTCGTGACAAAGTGTCAGCTATAAAAAGATTTTTTCCTGGAACGAAGACGATGTTAAGGTCGTATCTTTGTAGGTGTAACAACATCCTCTGTAGGCGACAAGGGACTGAGGCTAACGATTTTTTAAAAATTGACACAAGAGGAGAATGATCTGTTTCAACTGTGACTGACTGACCGTAAATATATTGATGAAATTTAGTACACGCAAAAACTATGGCGTATAATGAGGAAGTAACACATTTTCCAAAACCATGCCGTCATGATAGCTTGGTTTCCAAAACTCATGAAAACACGATCCGTTCACATAAAATCAGGCCCTATATTTTTTTATTAATTTTTAAAACTATTGGGTTGCGGGACCCATTTGAAATAGGCTAGATAGACTGATGACGCAATAACAGCCTTCGCATAACCTTCACAATGGCTTCCCACAAATCAAACAATAGGACTTTGGAGAAAGGGGATGGTCAAGAAGGGGGAACACATGATAACAGCCATGATGCGGAGGGTTGGGAGGGGTCACGACCCTTTAGTTACGTCACGAGTCACAGACCGGCCGTTTAAGGTAACAAAAAAAATTGGCAAGTTTTATTATTTCGCTATAAATCGAAATCAATCATTTACGCACTAATATTCAATTCCTGGTCATATTTAGTCATTTTCTTTAGAAAAAAAATATCTCCAGCGATTTTTATTTTTTATGTTACTTCCTCATTCCTTTTCGATTTGTGCGTACCCCTGCTGGCATGGAGTCAGCGTTTTAGACGCATAAACAATGGGTTTTCTGTTCTGAAGAAGAGCTGCACCGACAGCGTTTTGTGACGCATCTACTGTTAGTGTAATCGGGACATTGACATTGAAGTGAGAAAGAGTTCCAGCTAGGGCTACACGACGTTTTATATTTTCAAAGGCTTGTTGACAGGTTTTATTCCAGGACCACTGGGCATTATTTTTAGTGAGATGACGGAGGGGAGTAGTTAATTCAGACAAATTTTCGATGAAACTACCAATGTAATTCACCATACCAGGAAATCGTAGAAGACCTTTTTTATCTGTTGGGGCGGGCATTTCATTAATTGCCTTTACACGGGACTCGTCTGGTGATATTCCATCTTGGGAGAAAATGTGACCCATGTATTTAATTTTTGACATACCGAGACTACACTTGGACAAATTGAATCGGATATTTATTTCTTCGGCGCGTCGGAAAACGCTTTCAAGGCGTTGATCATGGATTGACTGAGTTTCGCCAAAAACGAGTAAATCATCCAAATAAATGCAAACACCGGGCAAATCACCAAAAAATTCAGTCATGACTCTATGAAAAAATTCGGGGGCTACGTTTACTCCAAATGGTAATCTGAGAAAGCGGTATCTCCCAAAGGGAGTGTTAAACGTTAATAATTTAGAACTTTCTTCAACGACGGGAATTGTCCAAAATCCTGAGTTTGCATCTAAGGTGGAAAAAATGACTGCTCCATTTAATTGGGACCGGATAACTTCAAGTGTAGGAAGCTGATAATGCGATCTTAAAAGGGCTGAATTGAGATTCCTTGGGTCGAGACAAATTCTTAGGCTTCCTGACTTTTTTTCTGTGACAACCAAAGAACTCACCCATTCGGACGGTTCCGTGACTTTACTAATTACACCTTCTTGCTCCATTCGGTTTAGTTCACCCTTCACTTTCGGGTACATGTTAAAGGGTAATTTTCGAGGTGGGTCAATTATAGGCTGACTATTAGGTTTAAGTGACAAGTGACAGACGGTAGGGAGACATCCTAGTCCTTGAAAAATGTGTTTAATTTTTTGTATCAAAAAAGTGTACTTGTCTTGGTCTATGACGTCAGCGATTGTGTTTAAACGTTTGATAAGTCCGAGACTTGTGCAAGAATCAAGTCCTAACACAGTGGGACAAGGCATGTTGACAATGTGAAACGGAATTTTGAAAAATTTGCCTTTAATAAAGCATCGAATGAGGCATTGTCCTAAATTGGGCAGCACCGAACCGCAAAAAGAGAGAATTTTGGTAGGCGAAGAAATGACGTTACGTGGATGAATTGGCAACATTTTGAAAGTATCGAAAGACATACAATTAATCTGAGCGCCTGTGTCTAGTTGAGTGGGAATGACGTGATCATTAATGTGCAAATTGATGGACCATTCTGAGTGGGAAGTAGGTGACGATAAATTGAAAATATAAACTTGGTTATCATTGTTGGCAAAAGATTGACTGTTAGACGATGACTGTTGTAGAATTTTTACAAAACGAGAACGGCACATTTTAGCAAAGTGATTGGGTTTTTGACAAGTTAGACAAGTTTTACCGTGCGCGGGACATTTTGTGCGATGTACTTGACCGCAACGTCCACGAAGAACAGGATGATGAACGTGTGGGTGTTGAATGCCTTGAACCTCGGCGATGTTGTTGGCGGCTGTGAGGACGAGAGGGTCGGGGGTGGAACTGAGTTTGGCGCGTTGACGACTGCAAGGCATGCGCATGATGTGCATAGCTGGGTCCATGACTTCTTGTAGATATTTTGTATAAATTTGAAGACTCGCCCTGTTGTAAAGACTCGGCTTGGGCATTTGTCAACTCAAGCGACTTGCAAATTACCAGCGCCCGATCTAAATTTAAATCGTCCTCTTGGAGGAGTCGCTCCTTAATTTTGAAATTAGAACTATCGAGACCACAAATTAAGACATCTTTAATAAGGCTTTCTCTTAACGCGTCGAATTCGCAGGATAAACTTAAATTTTTTAAACTCGTGACAAATTCATCAATCGATTCGCCTACACGTTGTCGTCTCGTCAAAAACCGATGACGTTCCACGGTGATATTTTTCTTTGGGTTGAAATGAGCGTCAAAAAGCTCAACGAGGTCATCAAATCTCACTGTGTCAGCATCTATATTAAACGAGTTGAAGACTGTTAGGGCTTGTTGCCCAAGGAGTGATAGCAGAAGCGCCACCTTCCTTCTGTTCTCTTCCTCCGAAAGACCACTGGCGATTAAATAAAGGGAAAATTGCCTTTTCCAATTCGTCCAATTAAGACTTAAGTTTGTAGCGTCGTCTAATTCGAGTGGAGAAATATTTGGTTGTAGGTTTACACCAATTTTCGACGGAGAGGCTGGCGGAATGTGTTGACGCTGCATAACTCTTGGGCTTGGGTGTGGCTGTTGATGGTGAGGAATAGGCGGCGGGATAGGTGGATCCGGCATCGCTGGGAACAGACTTTCAAAAAATGAAGATAAAGACGACTGATATCCGGACTCGTCAACGTCGCGGCTCATTCACAAAACTCGCGCAGACGCGGAACTAACTGTAATTCTGTAATTCCTCCTTCTCTAATTCCTGCACCTCGTTGCGAGCGGCTGTGATATTTGATCTTGTCGAGTAGATGCAGGTGTCGTCCGCAAATGTTGCGACTTGGACGTTTTGCGGTCGCGGGAAATCACTCGTGTAAATGTTGAAGAGCATGAGCGACAGTACCGACCCTTGGGGAGTACCAGCTCCAATTCGTTTTGTACTGGAAATGCTGTCGTTGATTCGAACATAAAAGGACCTTTGGGAGAGGAAGGAACACAATGTTTCGTAGATATATTTTGGGAGCCCTATGTTTTTTATCTTATATTTTAGTCCGACGTGCCAGACCTTGTCGAAGGCTTTTTCTAGGTCTAAGAAAAAGGCAAAGTTATGCTCCTTTTTCTCAAAACCTCTGACGATATCTTCCGTCACTCTATATATGACTGGTGGACAGCGGAATGGTGTGGGATGAAACCGAACTGTTGATGTGGAATTAGATCATCTACATAAGGAGTCAGACGGTGTTGGATGCACTTATCGAAGAGTTTACCTAGTATAGGTAGTAAGCTGATTGGCCGGTAGTTTTCGACGAGTTTGCTGTTCTTCCGCGGTTTGGCGAACACAATAATGACTTCGGCTGTTTTCCAGGCGGGTGGGAAATGCCTTTTTCTCAGGCATTTATTAAATACATTTAAAATTGTCATCGTTCCTTTCCTTGGCAAGTTGCGGATTGAGATTCGGGGGATACCATCGTGCCCGGGGCTTTTTTTTTATGGTCAACCCTCGAATATACATTTTTAATTCGGATGGAGTGACATAGTTTACGGGCAGTTCAGCAGACTGGATTGGAGTGTTAACCCAAGTAGCCAAATTCAATGAAATAATATTTCTTAAACGTTTTTCTAGAATATTGAAAAAATATGTTGAATGTCCCATTTAAATAACATTATTTCAATGAACATTAATAATGTTTTATCAAGATTAATTCCTCATGTATAGAAAACATTGCGCCACAAACACTGATAAAATATGCCAAGAAAAGTATACAAAAAATATTGTGGCACAATATTGAATAGATATATTGGGTTGGTATATCAAAAATATTGTTTCAAACACGTGAAATAAATATTTAGGAGGCAATTATAGTCTGTGTGCAAGGTGTTTGAAAAATTTGCCTTTAATAAAGCATCGAATGAGGCATTGTCCTAAATTGGGCAGCACCGAACCGCAAAAAGAGAGAATTTTGGTAGGCGAAGAAATGACGTTACGTGGATGAATTTGCAACATTTTGAAAGTATCGAAAGACATACAATTAATCTGAGCGCCTGTGTCTAGTAGAGTGGGAATGACGTGATCATTAATGTGCAAATTGATGGACCATTCTGAGTGGGAACTGGGTGACGATAAATTGAAAATATAAGCTTGGTTATCATTGTTGGCAAAAGATTGACTGTTAGACGATGACTGTTGTAGAATTTTTACAAAACGAGAACGGCACATTTTAGCAAAGTGATTGGGTTTTTGACAAGTTAGACAAGTTTTACCGTGCGCGGGACATTTTGTGCGATGTACTTGACCGCAACGTCCACAAGTAGATGACTGTCCTTAAAAGCGGCGTGGTGAAGAACAGGATGATGAACGTGTGGGTGTTGAATGCCTTGAACCTCGGCGATGTTGTTGGCGGCTGTGATGACGAGAGGGTCGGGGGTGGAACTGAGTTTGGCGCGTTGACGACTGCAAGGCATGCGCATGATGTGCATAGCTGGGTCCATGACTTCTTGTAGATATTTTGTATAAATTTGAAGACTCGCCCTGTTGTAAAGACTCGGCTTGGGCTTTTGTCAACTCAAGCGACTTGCAAATTACTAGCGCCCGATCTAAATTTAAATCGTCCTCTTGGAGGAGTCGCTCCTTAATTTTGAAATTAGAACTATTGAGACCACAAATTAAGACATCTTTAATAAGGCTTTCTCTTAACGCGTCGAATTCGCAGGATAAACTTAAAATTTTTAAACTCGTGACAAATTCATCAATCGATTCGCCTACACGTTGTCGTCTCGTCAAAAACCGATGACGTTCCACGGTGATATTTTTCTTTGGGTTGAAATGAGCGTCAAAAAGCTCAACGAGGTCATCAAATCTCACTGTGTCCGCATCTATATTAAACGAGTTGAAGACTATTAGGGCTTGTTGCCCAAGGAGTGATAGCAGAAGCGCCACCTTCCTTCTGTTCTCTAGCTTCCTCCGAAAGACCACTGGCGATTAAATAAAGGGAAAATTGTCTTTTCCAATTCGTCCAATTAAGACTTAAGTTTGTAGCGTCGTCTAATTCGAGTGGAGAAATATTTGGTTGTAGGTTTACACCAATTTTCGACGGAGAGGCTGGCGGAATGTGTTGACGCTGCATAACTCTTGGGCTTGGGTGTGGCTGTTGATGGTGAGGAATAGGCGGCGGGATAGGTGGATCCGGCATCGCTGGGAACAGACTTTCAAAAAATGAAGATAAAGACGACTGATATCCGGACTTGTCAACGTCGCGGCTCATTCACAAAACTCGCGGAGACGCGGAACTAACTGTAATTCTGTAATTCCTCCTTCTCTAATTCCTGCACCTCGTTGCGAGCGGCTGTGATATTTGATCTTGTCGAGTAGATGCAGGTGTCGTCCGCAAATGTTGCGACTTGGACGTTTTGCGGTCGCGGGAAATCACTCGTGTAAATGTTGAAGAGCATGAGCGACAGTACCGACCCTTGGGGAGTACCAGCTCCAATTCGTTTTGCACTGGAAATGCTGTCGTTGATTCGAACATAAAAGGACCTTTGGGAGAGAAAGGAACACAATGTTTCGTAGATATATTTTGGGAGCCCTATGTTTTTTATCTTATATTTTAGTCCGACGTGCCAGACCTTGTCGAAAGCTTTTTCTAGGTCTAAGAAAAAGGCAACTGTATGCTCCTTATTCTCAAAACCTCTGACGATATCTTCCGTCACTCTATATATGACTGGTGGACAGCGGAATGGTGTGGGATGAAACCGAACTGTTGATGTGGAATTAGATCATCTACATAAGGAGTCAGACGGTGTTGGATGCACTTATCGAAGAGTTTACCTAGTATAGGTAGTAAGCGCTGATTGGCCGGTAGTTTTCGACGAGTTTGCTGTTCTTCCGCGGTTTGGCGAACACAATGACTTCGGCTGTTTTCCAGGCGGGTGGGAAATGCCTTTTTCTCAGGAATTTATTAAATATATTTAAAATTGCCATCGTTCCTTTCCTTGGTAAGTTGCGGATTAAGATTGGGTGGATACCATCGTGCCCGGGGCTTTTTTTTTATGGTCAACCCTCGAATATACATTTTTAATTCGGATGGAGTGACGTAGTTTATGGGCAGTTCAGCAAAATGGATTGGAGTGTTAACGTACTCCGTTGTGGCGGGGTCGTCTACCTCGTTATCAGAGCGTGAAGTCTCTGCAAACACATTTTCGTAGTACTCGGCGAAAATATCACACTTTTCTTCGTCTGAGGTGATGACACACTCGTTGTGCTGTAATGGGGGTATTACATTTACCTTTCTGGTGAGCTGTCGAGTAGCTCTCCACAGTTAACGATTTTTAAGGCTTACATAAACTTTTAAACTAACTCCGGGACACTAGCATTCAATTAACACTTTTGCAACTTTTGGTGATGGATTCGGAAAGAGCACTCTATTTCCTGTCAGGATTAGCAGTTTTCGATAGACGTAACTATTTTATGTGCCCTCAAAAGTGGCTCAAAGTCGTGCAAATCGGGGATTTCATTTTTTTTTTTTTTTCAAGAATAGTCAGTCCCCGTTTTCCAACCCGTAATGCACGGGTTGGAAACGCTTATAAAAAGCGAAAATTCGCCGCTAAAATTGAGAAACATCACTAATTCTCGAATGTCGTGAAATGTATAATGTAAAAATGATGATTTTTTGACAGAAATGGATGGATAGATGTACATTTTTTGGTTTGAAAAATAAAATTTACATTTATAATTTAAATTCGCACCTTCTGAAGGCATTTTTGTGGCTAAAATTCAGAAAAATGGCTAATTCTTGCATGGCTATAGTATAATGTTAAAAAATACGCTAATTCACGGCTGGAACTGAAAAGAAGCAATAATCTGTACCTATAAAACTTATATAGTATTGCTAATGCGGTGGTAAAATGTGGAAAACCGTTAATTTGCGGGTAATATTCAGAAAATAAAATAATCAGCCTGGTCAAAATTAAGAGAAAGGTTAATTTTAAGTCTAAAATTTGAGAAAATTGCTAATTTGCGGCTAAAAATGGGGAAAATCGCCAATTTAGAGCTAAAATTGCGCTAAACGCCAATTGGTGACTGAAATTGAGAAAATTCGCTAATTCACAGGTTTGAAACGCTATACGACGCGTCGCCGCTACATTTTTAAAAAAGCGCTAATTCGTGGTTGAAATTGAGAAAAATTATAATTTGCGCCAAAAACTGAATATACGCCAATTTACGGATTCTGAAGGCAACTTTTCAGGCTGAAATTTTAAAAAAAAGCGCCAATTTATAGCAATAGGCGAAGAAACCGCTAATTCGCGAGTGAACTGAGAAAAATCGCTCATGCATTGCGTATGGTGAACCAAAGAAATCGTAATTCGTGAAAAATCCCCCTGTTTTGCGGCTAATATTGAGGAAAACACTTAAGAAAAACGTTAATTTCCTGCTAAAACTGAGAAAAGTGCTAATCCCCTGGTAAAAAAATTAAGAAACATCTCACGGGACGAAAACGATACTTTGCTGCTAAAGTTGAGAAAATGCGCAAATTCATGGCTGTGGGAGGGGGTAGCGGCAAAACCGCTAATCTGCGGCTGAAATTGAGAAGAACGATACACTCGGCCAAAAAATCGCTAATTTGCGGGTTGAGTGCAAAAATCGCCCCTAACTGAGAGATTGAGGCTATGATGAGGCCAGCAAGATGTCCAGATTTAAGAGTGTGCTGGCTGGGTGTAATGATGACTAAAATGTGAAATTACCCCCTCCCCTCACCTTTACGAGGTTTCAATCTGATCATCCCCTCCCCCAGGACAAATTCCTACCTACGCCACTGGGCGCACACATTGAATTCCACTCTAAGGATACCTTTGGATGTGGTTTTATATCTTTTTAGCACGTTAAAATCACAAGACTCGATCGAATTTTGCAGGTCAGAACAAGCGATTTTGACGATAAAAAACATTTTTTTATTTTTCTAAAAAAAGTGGTAATTTCTGACGAAAAATCACCAACCAACTAAAAAACGCGTGTGACTATTTTTGAAGAAGACACCTTGAAGATGTTTTTCTGAATCACGGGTTGTCCGTACTCTCAGATTTAGGGTGGACAAACGGGGATTGACTTTGACGATTTGCACGCCTTTGAGCCGCATTTGAGGCCACATAAAATAGTTAATGTCCACCACAAATGACTAATCCTGACTGGAAATAGTGTGCTCTTTCAGAATCCATCACCAAAAGTTGCAAAAATGCAAATTGAAAGCGAGTTTCACGCATTTAGTTGAAAACAGTTATATAAGCCTTAAAAACCGTTAGAAAAATCATATTTATCTCGTAGGGTTTTGATTTTCGGACCCCATGTTGTATATCGGGTGATTTCGGTCGCAAATGAGGTCTGTTTTCACCCACATTTTTTTGTCACACTTATCCCCTTCCACCCGGTATTCGCCTATTTCATAATTCGGGCAGCGCTACAGTTGGCCATTTTGGGAAACAGTTGTATTATGGTTGATTTCCATTAGAAACTAGTAGAAGACTGCCCACATGAGCTAGTTCCCAAGTGGCCAACGACAGCGCTGCCCGAATTATATGAAATTAGGCGAATAGCGATTTAAGGGGCATCCTTCACTAGAAACTCCCCCCCCCCCCACCAGACAAACAGGACTTGGCCTAAAATCTGATTTAACCGCTGATACAATTTGTTCTCATCGGGCAATCAAGTTAAAAATCAGATCTTACAGCGTTTCCAATTTTCACAAAAATCTGCGATGGAGCAATTCATTTCCACCCGTCCTCTCAAAATTAAAACATATTATATTAATGAATGGAGAAAACGGATGGAAATTAATTTCTTCAGAGCATAATTTTATGCAAATGGAAAACGCTATTAGTCCCTTAACTAGCAATCTTATCCTGGAAACTTACTTTTCTATTTCCCTGAAATTGAGTCTACCTGGTTTCTTTCAGGATCAGGGCCGTGTGATTTCACCACTTGAAAACTGGTAATTTGGGCGAAATGTGACCCTGGATGACACGCTATCATCTGATTTTCAAATTTATTGCTTTTTGGCCTTCAAGTTCCAGTTTTATACTGATAATTATACAGTTAATTATAGTAATGCCTCGTTACAGAGGACTAATAGATAGCCGGTAACCCTCGTTAAGTAGCTAGTTGTTTTAATAAATGGCGTAAAAAGTAAGTTGGTGGGTTGTGTGATTTAATGAAAAAAGTATCCAGTATAGGCACTCAACACACACAGAGGGAAAATACTAATTCAAGTAACACTATATCACAGTCAAAAACTGGGAACAAATTAAAACAAATATAAGAAAACTAAGGTATATAATATAAGGTTGATAAACTAAAACAAACATTTTTCAAGTTCATATAAACTCGAATCCCTCGTATTTAATGTCGTCCACTTTTTTCTCACCTAACAATATCCGACCGTGTATCGTAAACACGCTAATGAACGTTGAAGTCTTCCCCGACACTTCAGTTGTTTTCAACGCGACAATAACTTCGTCGTTAGTCCCGGGTAGAAATTTAAAGCTCGAATAGCCGTGAGTGGGCAGAATCTCTCCGATTCGGGTCACCTGTTGTGGGGGGGGGGGGGCACAAAAATGTGAGAGTTTTAATTAAGTGAAAATATAGTTTCAAGAGTCATTCCAAGGGCGCCAGTTTTGGCGGGGAAATCCTTTTTGTATTGTGGATGCTTGATGTTTTTTTTTGAAATACCCACTTCTATATCTTCAAAATTCGCGTCTGACTGTAAGAGAATATTTGTCCCCATGAATTCGTCTTTTTCCTCGTTGTACGGTTCTTTAGACATTCTTCTAGGAAGAAAAAACCACTTTTTGTGGACGTCACTCCATGTGCCCGATTCGTGAAGCATGTAACCTGTGGAAAAAAAAAAAAAAAAATCATTAGGAGATGGCCCAAGTAAAAATGTTGACCCTGCAGACTTTGCGACCCACAAAACTGTGCTGAACGGGCTTGACCACGTTAATAACCTGATGGTATAAAGTTAGGATTACGGCTGGAATAAAGTTAGCGCTGATAGAAGTTTCTCATCGACCCTCCCAGTTCCTACAGGGATAACCCTTACGCTTACCAGAAGAGCTTAGTTTTCGGAGTCAGGAATGTCTGTACAAGCGTTTTCGTCTGACTAACCTGGAAAATGAATTCCTACACGACCTCGAAGCTTGATGTAATTGTCTTTCCAGTCCACTGAGACCACTTCACCGGTGGGACTGA
This sequence comes from Corythucha ciliata, assembly GCA_038030265.1. Taxonomy (NCBI): domain Eukaryota; kingdom Metazoa; phylum Arthropoda; class Insecta; order Hemiptera; family Tingidae; genus Corythucha; species Corythucha ciliata. Next base: position 5,672,721 of record CM075937.1, on the reverse strand, counting down.
TTTTTTTGACGAAAAAAGGATCGTTGCTGACGAATTCACCTTGTGGCGACGTCCACTCTTTGCCCATGCTTCCAATGTAGAGGTGTTGGTCTTTCACAGCGGCCCATTCAGCTTTAAAGCCTAGAAGAGAGAGAGAGAAAGAAAAAAAAACAACAGTTAGTTAATAAGGAAATGGAATCTAGCGTTGATGAGGGAGGGACCTTTGCTAGTTTTCCCGTTGCCATCGATTAACATAATCCATGGATAGGCTTTGTCATCCTCGATAAAGTACACAATGCCCGAGCGGTCGTCAAATGTAATTAAACGACCATCGAATGTCACCAATTCCGACAGTTCCATGCCTCTTCCTTTGTGACCGTAATTAGTCTTGAGTGTTTTGAAGTTATTTTTGTCCCAGGTGATCGATACAGATTGGTCTTTAGGCGTCCAAACAAGGGTGCCTTTCATGAAATAGCTGACCCAGGTATTCGATTCGATCTTTGAAAACCAATCAAGGTGTGAGTAGTAGTAGTAGGTAAGCATTTTAAATGCCCAACCTGGCTTTTTGAAGAGTGATCCATGTCGGCGACGACCCCGATTTGATAGTGAATCGAGTCATGAATGTGAGTCGGTTTAGAAATCGGGTACGTGTCATTGTAGTGGTAGATTTTTGAGTCAGGGCTGCACGTTGAACGCAGAGACTGCTCCTTGTCCAAATCGCGAACTCCGTACACAACTTTTGAGTCTTCAGAGGATGAATATGAGCTGTAGATGATTATGAAGAGAAATAACGCGCCGATCGCGAGGATAGAAACCTGGTAGAAAATAAATGAATAAAACACGCTAAAATATGTTTACGTCAACCGGCTTACTGCATGGGACTGGGGTCGAGCGCCGTTCTTGCCCACCCTATAGGACGGCGGTGTCTTGACAGCTCTTTTCCAATCAACCATTAGTCGGTATTCCCCGCGCTCTGGATCTACACTAACCATGAATTAAATATTGAGCGTCTAAACGGTGTCCCCTCCCCCTTTCTCGGCCACCGTCCTACGAGAGGAGGCCTTGAAAAAAATAAACATAACATTTTTCAGTCCTCGTAACAATTACATGGCAGTTTTTTATCGCGAACATTGCACTCGTCTCGTATTTACTTGTCAATATTCTCTATTCACACGACACTGAGAATGTCACACGGCGATCTGCCAATTCAAATGAAAATTACGTGGCGTTTTTGCCACATCGGCAAGTTTCACAACACAACAGTACCCGCAGGCAATCCCTTGACTTATTTGTAGCGACAAAAGAGCAGTATTAAGAGGACCGATAAAAGTATGCGACCTACTCTCACAGATTACGGACTAATTATAACGCGAAAACAAACAGGAAACCCCCAAACATAGACACCGAATTTTCAAGGGTTATCAATTTTAATATCCAGCCACAAATACTGCCCAGCAGTGAAGGTAGGTTTCAACTGTTACTGGTGAAGGTTACGGTGATCTTCGGCTAGGCTACAGTAACCTTCACCACGCGACGGATAACAGTTGAAACCTATCTTTCGCGCTCTTGTCTTTTCACACCTGCGGCTTGCAATAAATGTGAAGCAATGTTATTTTTAAGAAAATAAATAAAAATCACGCCGGAGAAATTAAATTATACGGGTTTCACATACAGTTTCCAGTCACAGCAGAGGTCTGTCCACACAGAGGGCGGTTGGTCGCCGTCGGCGTCCAAAAGTCATCGGGTTCAGGAGGGCAATACGAAAAAGTCAGTCAGGAGGAGAGTAAAACATACAAGTTTTTGAACTAGGTTTGTGGGTGGGAAAGGGGTATCCAGAAGTATAGAGAGGGGACAATGATGCCCGAAAATTGTTGATTCGGGTGGTCATTGGATGCACAAGGTTGCGGTCACACGGAAGGGGAATACGGGTGTTCAGAAGCACTGGTCAGGACTTCGCAAGCAGGGCTGTAACTGGAGATTTTCTCATGATGGGGAGGCAAGATTAATTTGGCCTCTCCTGGTTAACAAGGGACAAAGCTTTAACTATATTATTGTTCCTGTAAGATCGTTTTCACACTTGAGATACTGGTATCCGATTCCCGTATTATCGGTGATGCTTAAAATAATACACTAATCAGTCAAGGCGCTCCTTGACAGTAAATTGAATTGAATTGTGTGAAGGAGCGCATTTGTCGTAGTGTATTTTTGGTATCCTCCATACGGGAATCGGATGTACCGGTAGTGAAAAAGCGCCCAAAGAGCACGGAGGCAATTTTTCATTCACTTCGTTCATCATTCGCATCATACGATACGAGCCTACCACATGACTATTACCCACTCATCCTTTTGTGAAGGGGGGGGGGGCAGGGGGCGAATGCAGGGGGTGGGCGTTCGGGCTGAGCCCGGAGGGCCAGTGCGGCCGGAGGGACGATGCCTCCCCCTCCCCCAACTCTTGGACGGATCCCAATCCTCCTGAGAAAACTGGTACTACAGATTAATTTTTCTCGGTAATGGCCCTCAAGGTAAGCCTATAGAATCCCGCCACTGGCCTATTAGAGCATAGGTACAAGGTACAATGAGACAAATGAGAAAACCTATCAAGTAGGGTTTTTTTTAAAAAAAAAGGGACACCCTTCAACCCATGACTCAAGACACAAGGCTGTTTTATAGCGTATAGCTTAGCACTTGGTTCAAAATGCACTCATTAAGAACACCCAGAATACACGTACTCCAAAAGCAAAATCAGCCCTCATGCTGCATACATTTTTCCCCTACTTTGCTGTCTTATATCTCCACCGATACCGATTTTATGGTCTCGTTTCTCGTTGCAATCTTCAGGGAACTGGGCGTTAGAAGTTGATCGGGGACTTAGGCATTCTACCTCGTTAGATTCAGCTCAGCAAAGCAGATTGTGATCTTCGTGTGTAGTTTTTTCTCTTCGACTTGGTTGAGATCAACCAGTGCCGGCTTTACAGGTGGGGGGGGGGGCGAGCCGGGCAACCACCCAGGGGCGCCGTGTCCTTAGGGGCGCGTCTAGCATAATGAGGAGGGGGGATGGTAGGTGGACGAGAAAAAATGACCATAAGAAGCGCTGTTGGTTTATGAATATTTCAAAACTATAAAATAGCCGAAAATAGAAGTTTTTTTGTCAATTTAAGCCGTGAATTACAGAGCTTTTCCTCTACACTTTGTCCGCGAATAGGTGATTTTCCTCAATGTTAGCTGCGAAGTAGCGTTTTTATCCCATGTTAGCGATTTTTCTCAATTTTTGCCATGAATTGAATTTTTCCTCGATTTTTGCGGCAAATTGGCGATTTTTTACCTTTCAGCAGTGAATTAGCACTTTGAGCTGCAAGTACAGCGTTTTTCGTCAATTTCAGCCGCCGCGCTAATTAATCAGTGATTTTTCTCAATATTGACCGCAAATTAGCAGTGTACTAACTATTTTTGCCCCGCATTTACATTTTATTTTTTTTCAACTTTTAGCTATGGACAAGGGCTTTTTTTGTGCTGTAGGCCCGAAGTTGCTTTCAGAAGCAACAGATTATTGCCTTTTGCTGAATTTAATTGGCATTTTTCTCTAGTATAGCCGTGAATTAGCCGATTTTTTTCATTTGAATCCACGAATGAATGTTTTTTCTATGCTTTATCCGCAAATTATCGGATTTTTTACAATTTTAGTTGCGAATTAATTATCTATTCTAGTATTGTTTACAATCAAGTCGGCGAAATAGGATTGTTCCAAGTTTAGCCGCTAAGTAGCTTTTTTTGTCAATTCCATTAGCGAATTAGCTATTTTTCTCAATTGTTGTCGTGGATTAGTGTATGTCCCAATTTTAGCAGCTAGGTAATTAGCGATTTTTCTCAATTTTGGTCGTGAATTCGCCACAAAATTACAATGGGGAACTTTCACATTTTTCAAGCACTGGAGTTTCCAGGCTAATGCTCACATTAAACATTTTGAGTAAGAGTTTGATTATACGTCAAAGGTTATTTTATGAAATTGATGGAGTGGGGAAGAGGGAGGCGCATTTCCAGGGGAGTCAATTTTTCTTGTTATTTGTAAAGAAATGCTTCATAAGTGGCCATTGACGTCATTTCCCCTCGCACCATCCCATCCCCTCTTGAAGAATTTTAAATTGATTTAAAAATATCATTGCGATATCCTTCTCTGTCCAAGTGCCAATACATTGGCGTACTTTTCTCCCATTCCCAAATTGGGCATGCATGCAAGTTCCCCATTGTAATTTACATTTAGATTTACATATAGACGTGAATTTGGAAGTGTTCAAGAATAAAAGCCACTAATTGTGGTTCTAAGGGGCAGCATCAGCATTGCCAGTTTTAGAGTGGTGAGGTAGAGTGGCCACGAAATTCAAGTTTCGAAAGTTAACTATTTTTGCGCATTTCATGTTCAGGGACCCTCAGCCTCGTAATTGCTAGTTGCGGAAGATGATCAGCCGCAAATTAGCGAATTCAAGGGGGGGGGGGATTAGCCGTACCTGTTATTAGTGCATTTCATTCTGATAATGCACTATTGGTCTCGTCGTGATGGTGGCAAACATGGGTCATGTCATGTTTTTTTCACGTTTCAGAGCCTCTAGAACACGAATTCAGTGGTCTCCAGAATTCATATATACAGGGTGTTCGAAAATTCGATGCTCAGCCGAAAACTGGTCATAGTACAGCTGATTTCACTTTTCCGGAATTCAGCTTGGTTTTCGAGTTATTACACCATCTTTAATTTTTTAGTGGGGCTATATTTTTTTTGGAATACTTGCTCCTGGCCGCTCTAGAATCAATTCTAGCTCAAAACTAATTGGGTCATTCGAAAGAGCGCACAATTTTCTTCAAAATGATTGTATTGTATTATGAATTTGGTTATTTCCTCAGGGCGCTAAAGCTACTGGAAAGTGATGTTTTTTTATCTTTGTATCTTTCCCATGTTTTTCAGCTGCGATTTTCTCCCACTCCTTAAAGGAAAATATTTTTTTGGGTTTATTGGAAAAACTTCCTCATTTTGTCAGCTTTCAAATGGAGTGCAATAGCCTCGGGATTTTACAAGTATTTGTGAAGAAGTAGCTGTTTGAATAGTAAAAACCGACGGGTTTTGATGGGGAATGAGAGATCGTTTTTAGATTAGAAGTATGTTTTGAAGCCCGAGTTGGTGAGGGGAGAGGCAGGGCCTCTCAGAATGTCTGAATGTGAGCTAATAAATTACAAGAACAGCACAGATAATATAAGTAATAATTGAAAAAACAGTCAATGTTTAAGGAAAAAGTGATTAAGAATGAGGAAAAAGTACGAAGTGCCGTTCGTTGTGGAAAGAGCGACCCTTCATCTGCAACCAAATGTTCCTCCTTATGTGTAGACCGACATCAACCAAGATTCGGCGCTGCCTTCGTAAAACAGAATTTGGATGAGTTTTTAGCAGTAACGCAGAAATACTTTCACTGGTCTCTCAACGGATATAAAACGTCCTCAATGCGCTCAAAAAGAGCAGAACCGCAAATAATCGGTGTATAGGAATCTACTGATGAGGAAAGAGTCGTAAATGATTTTCTGCTTGTCATACCTCGACGTTTTAGGTTATGGAGGTATCTGAGGGATCACCCCGATTAAGGATTTAAAATTGCTGAAGTTCCATGCATTGGGGGTTTAATCCCCATGCCACGAAGGTAACTCATTACATTACCAACACCAGTTTCGAGTGAATGTGCTTATAGGAAAAATGAAAATGCAAATTCTTTGGCATTTAATTTTTCGCGATTGTTTCAACTATTACGTCTTCTTGTAATGCACAAAAACGTCGCCAAATTCCTGGTTGATGTCCCTTTTTGCACAAGGAGAACTTTGGCTCAATCAGTTATTTCGTTCCCCTCATTCATTACCCATCACTAATTCCGAATATCGGCTGTTTTTTCAATTGCTATTCTAGCTTGTACTTTTTGTAATTTATTAGCTTACATTCAGACACTCCGAGAGGTCCCTGTCTCTCACCTCACCAACTCTGGCTTCAAAACATACTTATCCTCTAAAAAAGTTCTGTTTTTCTTCACATCGGTTTTTACTCTTCAAACAGCTACTTCTTCACGAATACTTGTAAAATCCCGGGACTATTACACTCCATTTGAAAGCTAACAAAATGAGGAAGTTTTTCCAATAAACCCAAAAAAATATTTTCCTTTAAGGAGTGGGAGAAAATCGCAGCTGAAAAACAGGGGAAAGATACAAAGATGAAAAAATATCACTTTCCAGCAGCGTTAGTATACTGAAAAAATGGCCAAATTCATAGTACATTACAGTCATTTTAAAGATAATTGTGCGCTCTTTCGAATGACCCAATTAGTTTTGGGCTAGAATTGATTCTAGAGCGGCCGGGAGCAAGTATTTCAAAAAATATATAGCCCCGCAAAAAAATTAAAGATGGTGGAATAACTCGAAAACCAAGCTGAATTCCGGAAAAGTGAATTTAGTAATTTCGACCACAAATCAGCTGTACTATGACCAGTTTTCGGCTGAGCGTCGAATTTTCGAACACCCTGTATACAGGGTGTTCAAAAAATGGATGTCAATATTTTGCCCTGTGAATGTCAAAATTATCCGTATTAACCATCGTCCGATTCCTAATAGTTTCCGAGATATTAAGGAAATAAGCACTTTTGTAATGGGCCTCGTTTTTACATATAAAATCATTCGTAGCTTGGCAACCAGAGCTCTCACGTCAAATTAAGTGGCACCATTGGAAAGGACAGACTTTTTTCCATTAGACTTCGTGTCGTTCAATTCAATTTTGTTCGTACGCGCTGAGGAAATCAGCTGCGAACTCAAAATTATGTTCAAGTTCACCATCGTTGCCCATAATTTGAAGTCAGATTTCTGCTCAACAGGTGCTTTCCGAGATGACATTTTTTGAGAAAAGTTGGCGCACGGTACCATCGTTAAAGTCACATGTTCTTCCGCACCCTTTACCCACAATTTCTCCAGAGTTTCTCTATTCATACTATAAAAAACGCTACATGCATCCTCATGTAGTCATTACATTAATGACCAGGGGGCTTATTCTCTAACTCCGAAGCAATAGCTTTTTCGAAGTCATATGTTTATTTCATTGATTTTCTTTAAACAAATGAATGAAATAAACACATGGCTGGCGAAAAAAATATTGCTTGTTGTTAGAGATTAGGCCCCCAGAGTAGCTCCTAATAATTGTAACTCTCATGTTTTATTATTCTTCTTCTTTGTGATAGGCGGATCATTTCTCTAGATAAACATTTCTAGAAAAATTTGGAAGTTCTGAAAAAATGAATTTTTTAAATTTCCACTTTTCGGTGATCCGTAGGGTTTTCCGAAAGTAAACCCCTAGAAAAACACGAATAAATTCATTACAAATTCTAAAATTAAGTTATCCATAAAAGTTTTCGTACATAAAAGGGATTAAGTAATTTTTAATTTAAAGAAAACATTCGAATTGCCTCCCTTGTTAGCGGATACAAAGTTGTGCGCGTCTTTCCAACGACCGGTGGACCTTATCGAGCAATTCATCACGGATACTGTTGCACGTGTTGATTATTTTTGTCTTATGTCTCTATGTCTGGAATAGGATCTGCGTAGACTATAGTTTTGATGTGTCCCCATGCGTAGAAGTCTAAAGGGTTCAAGTCAGGTGAACCCTAGGTGCCATAATGTTGGACCAGCTCTTCCGATCCATCGGTTTCGGGAAAGTTGTGTCCAGAATACGGCGGGCTAATCTACTAAAATGAGGAGGAGCTCCATCATGCATGCAAATCCTATTCCAGACATCGAGATAACTCTCGAAGAAATCAATTTAGCGGAACGCGCTTTGGCACAAAAATCAGTAGTCGTAAGACCCCGGTCGGTATTGCATTTGGGCCAAATCGGTCAAGGTGGTGGGGGGGGGAATAGGGGTTAATTGGTCGAAAAATCACTATAAATCACCAGTTGATTCTAGAAGCATTATATTCGGTACGTATACTCCATGTTATAGTAGCCTTTGATTCCCATTTTAATTTTTCGAAAAATTCAAGGTAGTGGGGGTGGTCCTTCCGGTGTGGAAGTGTAAAAATAGCGTTGAACTTCACTAGTTCATCTTAGCGCTCTAAAATTCGACTCAATAATTTAATGTAACGAAAGCCCTGGGTTCCATTGAAATTTATCGAAAACTTTGTTGGGGGAGGGTGAAATGGGGGATGAAATTTCAAAAAATCGCTTAAATTCACACGTTTAGGTACTATAAAATACGGCACAAAAATTTAATATAACAAAGCCCTTGGAAAACTACCGAAACTTTTCGACATTTTTGAAGAGAGGGTGGTGAAAATAAAGGAAGAAGTTGGGCTTAATGAAACAAATTATGGTATCAAAATTATTACTTCTGGGTCGGCTTAGGGTATCCGTATACGGAATGAAATGCACTCTTTCCGACCGGAGCGATTTTTTTTTTTTTAATTGATAGTAGGCCAGTCAATATAAACATCAAACATCGCAAATATGCATGTAATTGTTTTTTCTTTTGCACATTGTTAGGGCCAATGAGAGCAGTTTATACTCAAGTTTGCAACCTTCAAAACCTTGTGCTCAACTCGTGGCACTCGAAAAACCACGAAATTCCATCAATTTTTTTGGTTGTTAAACAAAAATACCAGAAGAAAGCGTTTCTCGAGCATGACCACAGTATACATTGTTGAAGCCAACTAAATTTGCTACAATTTAAGCACAGCGAGCATGCGATTTAAGCGAGCGTCCTACGTTTGTTATTTTCGGAGATACAGCCAATCATAAAATATGTAATATCGCCAAAAAGCTAGATTTTATGGATAGCGTCATTTTTCAAGACCCGTAGCACTCAAACATAATGGTCCTACAGAATATCCACGCGAGAATAAATCTTATAGACCGAGAGCTGGCGACAGTCCCATTCAACCGGAAGAACATAGTCACGAAAGGTATGCAAAATGATGGCATTTGACCCCCTACATACGAATCCGGAAGTCTGCCATGCTGTATCTGGGGCCTAAGGATTTTATAGATAATTAAAGTCCTTAATTTGGGACATGAATTTAACCAGAAGAACATAGTCCTGAAACTAGTCTCATTTTAAAGGTTTTATGGAGCTGATTACGAATATGATCGTCTGCCGCCGTCTGCCTGGGGCATTTGCCCTCAGTGGCTCGCCAAACTCACGAAATTCAGTAAACTTTAATTAACCGGGAGAACATAGTCCTAAAACTGGTCTTATTCGAAAGGATCTAGGAAGATTATTACAAATATAATCGTCTGCCTGTGTATGCCTGGGGCATTCGCCCTCGACGGCCAGTCAAACTCCCTAAATCCGGGATATTAATTAACCGGAAAAACTAAGTCCGGAATATTGTCTTATGCGACAGGTTTCACGTGGCTGAATACGAAAATGACCGTCTGCCTGAGGCACTTGCCCTCAGTGACCCATCAAACTGCACAGAGGGGAAATGATTAACCGGAAGAAAATAGTCGTGATGCTAGTCTCATTCGAAAGGTTTTATAAAGCTGATTACAAATATGATCGTCCGCCACCGTCTGCCTGGGGCATTGGCCCTCTGTGGCTCGCCAAACTCACAAATCTTGGTAAATTTTAATTAACCGGAAGAACAGAGTCCTTAATTAAAAATTTCCAGAGTTTGGCGAGCCACAAGGGGCAAATGACCCAGGCAGACGATGCTAGACAACCATATTCGTGATCAGCTCCATAAAACCTTTCGAATTAGACTAGAATCACGACTATGTTACTCTGGTTAATCATTTCCCCTCTGTGCAGTTTGACGGGTCACTAAGGGCATGTGCCCCAGGCAGACACCGGAAGACGATCATTTTCGTATTCAGCCACATGAAACGTGTCGCAAAAGACCATCTTCCGGACTTAGTTCTTCCGGTTAATTAATATCGCTGATTTAAGGAGTTTACTGGCCACCGAGGGCAAATGCCCCAGGCAGACGATTATATTCGTAATCAGCTCCAGAAAACCTTTCGAATGAGACTAGTTTCAGGACTATGTTCTTCCGGTTAATCATTTTCCTCTGGTGCAGTTTGACTGGTCACTAAGGGCATGTGCCCCAGGCAGACACCGGAAGACGATCATTTTCGTATTCAGCCACATGAAACGTGTCGCAAAAGACCATCTTCCGGACTTAGTTCTTCCGGTTAATTAATATCGCTGATTTAAGGAGTTTACTGGCCACCGAGGGCAAATGCCCCAGGCAGACGATTATATTCGTAATCAGCTCCAGAAAACCTTTCGAATGAGACTAGTTTCAGGACTATGTTCTTCCGGTTAATCATTTTCCTCTGGTGCAGTTTGACTGGTCACTAAGGGCAAATGCCCCAGGCAGACGGCTGCAGACGATCATATTCGTAATCAGCTCCATAAAACCTTTCGAATTAGACTAGAATCACGACTATGTTACTCTGGTTAATCATTTCCCCTCTGTGCAGTTTGACGGGTCACTGAGGGCAAGTGCCCCAGGCAGACGCCGACAGACGATTATATTTGTAATCATTTTCATAAAACCTATCGAATAGGACCATTTTCCGGACTTAGTTCTTCCGGTTAATTAATATCCCTGATTTAAGGAGTTCACTGGCCACCGAGGGCGAATGCCCCAGGCAGACACCGGCAGACGATTGTATTTGTAATAATCTCCATAAAACCTATCGAATAAGACAAGTTTCAGGACTGTGTTCTTCCGGTTAATTAAAATTTACCGAATTACGTGAGTTTGGCGAGCCACAGACGGCAAATGCCCCAGGCAGACGGTGGCAGACGATCATATTCGTAATCAGCTCCATAAAACCTTTCGAATTAGTCTAGTTTCTGGACTATGTTCTTCTGGTTAAAGTCATGTACCAAATTAAGGGCTTTAATTAGCTATATAAAATCCTTAGGCCCCAGATACAGCATGGCAGACTTCCGGACTCGTAAATAGGGGGTCAAATGCCATCATTTTGCACACCTTTAGTGACTATGTTCTTCCGGTTGAATAGGACTGTCGCTAGCTCTCGAACTATTAGGCAGTAACTCAATTTGAATCTGACGCTATTGCCTAAAATTTATTTTCGCGTGGATGTTCTTTAGGACAGGGTGGCTGGCACTTGGATGAGCAAAATAATAGGGGTGATTAAACATCAAAAATGCAACAAAAATTGTCTTATGACCTAGGGTCCGATTTCCTTTCCTAGTCGAGATAATATATTTTTCACGTTTTTCAGCACATCACTGGTTTTCGCAACAAAAACAGCTGTAACTTGCGAAGCATGCGTCCTAGATTAAATCTAACGACACCAATGAAAAGAGCACACTTTTTTATGTGTGAGAATGGACATTTTGTCCAAAGTTAGCGAAAGATTCTTGGAGTAAACTGGGAAAATATCAGGATATTTTAATAAATGTCGGTTTTTGACAACTGTTCAATAAGCTAGACTACATTAGCCATGGTGGTCCCAGCGCCCGGCAAATTCCTCTAAAACTGTATGAAGTAATCAAGTTTAATACTTCATGCTTATTTTACTTCTGTTCTTTGCAATGTTTTGAGAAAAGTCCACTGTTATACCAAAAAAGGAGGCAATTAGGCCCATTTTGAGTGCCTATAAGAAGATACGAAAGCTATTTCAAGATAATTTTTTCAGCTTATTTCACTTTTATTTGTCTTCCCTCATAGATGAGCATAGGAAAAGTGAATTAAACTGAAAAAAAAAGTTTTGGGAATGGCTCTTGATCTTCTTGTAGGTACTCAAAATGGGCCTAACTGCCTCATTTTTTTGTATAACAATGGATTTTTATCAAAAAAATGCAAAGGAAAGGAGTAAAATAAACATGAAGTATTAAACTAAGTTACTTCATAAAGTTTTAGAGGAGCGCTTGCCAGGTGCTGGGAGCACCATGGCTAATGTAGTCTAGCTTTGAGCAGTTGTCAAAAACTGACATTTTTAAAAATATCCTGATATTTTCCCAGTTTACTCAAAGAATCTTTCGCTATCATTAGACAAAATGTCTTTACTCACACGAAAAAAAGAGTGCTCTTTTCAGTGGTGTCGTTGAATTTAACCTAGGACGCTTGCTTCCCATGTTACAGATGTTTTTGTTGCTGAAACCCGTGATGTGCTAAAAATCAACAAATTGATTATCTGAACTAGGAATGGAAATCTGACCTTAGGTCATAGGAAATTTTTTGTTGCATTTTGGGTGTACAATCACCCCTCTCATTTTGTTCAACCAAGTACCAATCACCGTGTATTTGAGTGCTACGGGTCTTGAAAAATTACCCTACCAATAAAATCTCGCTTTTTGGCGAGATGAGGTATTTTGTTGATTGACTGTATTTCGTAAACTAACAGACCCAGGATGCTCGGGCATGGCTTAAATTGTAACAAATTTAGTTAGCTTTAACAATGTATACTGTGTGGTCATGCTCGAAAAACTCTTTCTTCTGGTATTTTTGTTTAAAAACCCAGAAAAAGTGATGAAATTTCTTAGTTTTTCGAGTGCCATGAGTTAAACACAAGGTTTTGAGGGTTGCAAACTTGAGTAATAACTGCTCTCATTGTTCCTAACAACACGCAACAAAAAAATCAATTACATGCATGTTTGCGATTTACCCCGATTTTTGTGTCCATATTGACTGGTCTATAGACGATTTTTCGCCATTTGAGTTGTGAATTTCCCAATTTGGTCCAATTGGGAGTTAGCGTTGTTTTTGGCAATAACTTGTTTACTTGTATATACAGCCTTGAATTAGTAGCGTGTATTCTCATTCTCAATCGTAGCCACGGGCTTAGCCCAGAAACAACATTTTTGCATAGATGTCTACATTTTAGCCGTGGAATACCCGTCGAATCGACGATTTTTTCTCAATTTCGGTCCGGAAGTTGCATCGTGAGACCACGAACCACTCACACAGCAGTTATAGCCACGAATATTAGCGCGTTGCAAATTGCGGATCAGTAGTATACACAACGCGCTTAAGGACCTAACGAAACTTGGGAGTGGGGGCGGTGTATTTTCTCTATTTCAGCCGTGAATTTCCCTCAAGGAGGCGCATATTTATATATTTCTGATGTATTTGAGCTACCAGAATAGCACTTTCGGGGGCTAAATCGAATAGTCAGCTCACACTCTTTGATGATATCACTTGTAACGTTATATTCTCCAGGTCATATACAGGGTGTTCGAAAATTCGATGCTCAGGCGAAAACTGGTTATAGTACAGGTGATTTGCGACCGAAATTACTAAATTCACTTTTTCTGAATTCAGCTTGGTTTTCGAGTTATTCCGCAATCTTTAATTTTTTAGTAGGGCCACGGTTTTTTCGATATATTTCTTCCTGGCCGCTTCAGAATCAATTATAGGTTGAAACTGATTAGGTCATCAGAAAGAGCACAAAATTGGCTTCAAATAGTACCGTACGGTATTGTAAATTGAGCCGTTTCCTCAAGGTGCTAAAGCTGCGGGAAAGTAGAGTTTTGTCATGTTACTAGCTTTGCCATGTTTTTCATTCGCAATTTTCCCCCACTCCTTGAAGGAAAAATTTTTTTTGGGTTCATTGGAAAAACTTCCGCGTTTTGTTAGCTTTCAAATGAAGTGCAACAGTTTCAAGATCTTCTGATTTTTCGTGGAGAAAAAGTAGATTAATTAATAGAAACCGATGGCGTTTGAGATTAATGATAGTCCTCATTTAACGGAGATCTGTGTTTTGAAGCAAGAATATTATATCTTTGATGAGGTGTTGGGTAGGCCCTTTTGAGGTGGCTTAATAAGAGCTTACGAAATATGAAAAAAAGGCAAAAATAGTGACAATATTAATAATTGAAAAACCAGCATCATCAAAATAACTGAAGATTATAAATGAGGAACTAGGTAATCCACAGTGCCATTTTTTGTTGTTGTCGGGAACGCCGGGCTTTGAACCCGGCAGGCTTCACTCTTATATGCTGGATCGCGTTCCACAAGAGTGCAAACCCAGTATTCGAAAACGATTGGAATGAGTCATTAATTATCGCCTGCTTGAGCACTAAAAAATATTCCCAAAATGTTCAGTAACTTGGAGTACGCAGACATGCTCGACGTTTATGGTTTCTGTGGGCGCAACGCACGTCAAGCGAGGAGGGAGTACGAGCGCCGCTATCCTGGAAGGAGACTCCCTGATAGTCGGACGTTTCAGGAAATTCGACGCAGGCCTTGCGAAACCGGATCTGTATCCGTTGTTCGCAGTGATGCGGGAAGACCTCGACTGAACCCCCGTCGAGAAGAAGAATTCATCAATGCGATCGAGGAGGACCAAACAACAAGTACTCGTCGTAACGGACGAAGAATCGGACTACCCCACTCCACAGTCCACAGGGCTCTGAAGAAAAATGATTTATACCCGTTTCACTTAACGCCGGTTCAGGATTTGTTACCCGTCGACCTTTGCTCGAGATTGAACTTTTGCAGGGGGTACACTAACATTTTAAGGGAGGAAGATATCTCGGGGAGAATTATTTGGACCGACGAGGCATCCTTCACCCGTTCTGGGATTTTTAATTGCTGGAATTCCCACGTATGGTCGGAGGGCAACCCTCATGCCACACGAAGGTAACACATTACCAACACCAATTTCGGTTAAATGTGTGGATGGGGATGATGGGAAGGCAACTTATCGGGTCATTCATTATTCCCAAATCGGTTTAATGCTACCGCATTCTTAACGTTATTGGAGAACGACGTCGCCGAATTTTTGGATGATGTCCCTCTTCACGAAAGGAACGATGTTTGCCACCATCATGACGAGACCAATAGTACATTTTCAGAATGAAATGCACTAAAAACAACAACAACAAAAAGTTTTGTTCCGACAGCAGCCTGTCGGGAAAAGTGAATTTCATTCATGCGACAATCGAGTCAAACCTCATAAGTTAGAACGATATCAATCAACTACGAATGACATTTAGGCCGTGGTATAGAAAGTCAAAATCATAAAATCGTGTTTCTTTTTACCGTAGGCCCCTTTTTTGGCACCAACTGAGGGGGAACAAAATGATGAAAATGAAACAGAGTCGGTTTGGTTGCCTATACGATACGGGAAGGTGGACTCTTCTTAGAGGAGTTATTTGCAATTAAAATCTTTATCCCGGCCTAAATTTCATTCATAATTGATTGATATCGTTCTAACTTATGAGGTTTGACTCGATTGTCGCATGAATGAAATGCACTTTTCCCGACAAGCTGCTGTCGGAACAAAACTTTTTTCAGGTTACGTTAATTTTCAGATCAGTTAAATTAGGTTAAATGGCATGTCACAATTTCACGATTGCGCAATGCGGAGTGCCTCGGTTCGAATCCGAAACAATTTTTTTTAATTTTTTTTTGTTCCTCCCTTTTTGGCCCACCTCAGGATTTTTTACTCAATATTTATTAGGCTGTAGGCAAATCAAATAAAAGAGACGGCTCAAAATTCAGTGTCAATGAAATTTTTTGGTAATTGCGTGGTCCAGTAAGGCATAGCGTTAATTTAATAGCTCCCCTCCGCCGAGAACTCGCCTGCCATATCAACGGATTTGGTTCACAAGGGTCTCATACGAAAGCGCGTTCATTTCTCATTACTCGTGTCAATTTTGGGGGCAATTGCAGCAACAGCCGTGCGGTAGCGAATTTTCAACTAATTCAAACCCCTCTTTCACACCGTTCCCGTGGACCGATTCATCTGGATCACGAACTCGTCCGAGATATTCACGCTATTGATTTTTAGACCAAATTTGGTTGCCCTAAGTCAAAAATTTCGACCGTGATCGTGCTAACAAGCGAGGGGCCATATATATATGTATATATACAGGGTGAATTTTTGGTAGTGTTGCAAAAAACGTAGGGTGAAACTACATGAAAAATGGAATTAAACACGACCTTATTCCCAGACGTTATATCTTGCACCGTTCAGGAGATATGATTTTTTGAGTGATTTCCGTTGAAATTCTTATTTTTTGGCAGTAACTCTCGATTTTACAGCTGTCACTCCATTAAAATTTTGAAATGGCCATACATTTTGAAAGCTAGGACAATCATCTCTCAAAATGGACTTCATGATTTTTTGTCAAAAAGTACTAGAAACCCTCTTTTTCTTTGCATGAAGTACAAGGTTTCTGGTGGTATTTTTTTGGGGCCGGTTTTTTAAAATTTCCCCCTCCCACTGGAATTACTTTTTTAACCTGCAAGTTATTACAAAAACTTGCGTAACAAATAAGCTTTCTAATGACCCCTCAACGTTTTGAATTAGTTGTCTGTAACGCCCTGAAACATAGCCCGGATCATCGAAAATCATGATTTCAGAAAGATATTGTACCTTGAAAGGTTACGGTCCAGTCTCCGTTTGGACTTCATACCCTCAGGCAGGAAGAGCTATTTGATCCTGGTCTCGCCTGGACGGCCAGAAGTCGGGCAACATGCAGCTGATGGGACCAGGACCAAGTAAATTTGGTAGATGATGGTCCGAACGGTTGAATTGGAGACTGGACCTTACCCTCGGTGCAATTTTATTGATTCGTCACCGGTGGTTCTAACCCCCAACGTCATACGCGTTCATCACTGAAAGCCGACGTTTAAAGTAAGACTGTGAAAAAACTACTAGGCGGCAAGACTATCTTAGTTTTCGATTCGATGTTCATTGTATCTTTGAATCGTGCCAATCGAAAACTAGAATCAATCTTTCCGCCTAGCAGTTTTATCATAAATCCTCACTTTAAGTTTGCTTTCGGGACACATTTGCTATTAAAAAATCACGATTTTCGGTGATCCGGGCTATGTTTTAGGGCGTTACAGAAGGCCGTTCCAAGAAGTTTGGGGGTCATTAGAAAGCTTAATTAATACGCAAGTTTTTTTGATAACTTGCAGATTCGAAACGCAAATTCGGTGGGAGGGGAACTTTTTTTAAAAAACCGTCCAAAAAATACCACCAGAAACCTTGAACTTTGAGCGAAGAAAAAGAGAGTTTCTAGTACTTTTAGTCAAAGAAGCCCGAAGTCCGTTCAGAGAGATAATTTTCCTAGCTTTCAAAATGAGTCGGCTATTTGCAAAGTGCGCTAAATCCATTTTTTTTAAAAATGAGTTTGGTATATCGTTGGATTCAGAATGTCAGTGGTTTTAAGCCTGCCTTGGTATCTTGTTGCTAAGAGCTTTAAAAACCCTCGAAAAAACGAGTTAAAGTTCACTCCCTGTGCCAAAAAGCGCCATATCCTGGGATTCTTGTGGTGCAAAACGCGCTAAAAACGTTCCCGCTTCAAAAGCCGCTAAAACCCTATAAGTAATATGAAGTCCAGGTGCGTACAGAAGCAAAGGGTGCTAAATTTTACGATTCTTGTTGTACGGCTCTTTATGTTGGCATTAAAATATGTTTTTCATCACTTTTACGCATTTCGCGTGTTTGGTTGGTCAGAATATCGCAGTAGGTGGGGGAATAGAACTACGGGCATGGATCGTCATGATACTGATCTAAGCATACAGCGCGCGCGGAGACAGTTTATTCGCCGGATAAAAGCACTTTCCTAGTTCTTCAACTCTTATAGAGCCCTGTGAAACGTACATAATATCCTAATATTATTCAGTGCCTTCTTAGTAATAATCATGGAGGAATCGAATAATGAGTTTCTGACCAAAACATCGCGTGAAAAATCAAGAAAGCCACCGCGGCAGCCAGAAATGTGGAAGCGAAACATCGCTAAAAGAGCACGGTAAGTCTTTCGGGTTTCACATCAATTCAATTTCTTTCTGTCGCGTTTATTTAACTTGAGTATTTGGTCAATCTTTCGTAATAACTGTTCCTTGAATTCTGGAATCTGATAGAGTTTTCTTATTATACCAGGCACAGGCCAAAATGTCTCCCGTCAAAACCAAGTTGTCAGCACAAGGAAAATAGCTCCTTCAAATGCAGCAGCCTGTCTTTGCAGGATGTTAGAAGAATTCACGAAGCATATTATAAAGATGCGACATCATTGGGACCAAAGAAATAATTTATACTGCAACACAGCGTTATTTCATCAGCCAAAAGGCGCCGGAAACTTCCTCTGGATGAATCTGATGGAATATTGCGACAACGAGACATGGCTGTAACTCATTTCGGAGCTAACAGCTTCCAAAGTAGCGTCAATAATAGACTTCATCAAACAGTTTAAACCTCTTCAAAGTCATTACTGCCGGGGAAAAATCAAAATGAGGCAGTATCTTGACAGCGACCTGTCATGCAGAAAACTTTGGAGAATGTACCTAGCTGAGAAGGGGCAGCGAAATATTCCTGAAGACAACGACCAATCAGTTGAACTGCTGCCTTTGCTACCCAATGATGACGCCGAGCTATCACCCAACCCCCTACCGGAAGACATCGGACCTCCATTCATCTTAAAAAAGGTCAGTCCAAATACAACATTCAACGTCAATTATGAATATTTTCGTAAAGTATTCAATGAAAATTTCAATATTGGATTCGCCGCTCCATATACTGATAGATGCTCTGCATGTATGCGGCTTGAAATTCAAATTTCTGAAGAGACAGACATAGAAAAAAAGAAACAGTTACAAGCAGATTTGATCAGTTTTGATCAAATTTGATCAGGAGGCCAGAACAAGAACACAACGGTGATATTTATGCTACAGTATTGGCTCATCCATAAAGCCCCAGCAAATGTAACAAAAATTCTCATTTATTTCCCGATTGTTGGTCATTCTTACATACCACCGGACAGAGTGTTTGGTAATTTGGAGAGGGAATTCAAAACCTTAACCGTCATTCCAAACCCTCAGTCGTACTTGGAAAAATTTGATAAATACACCACCGTCATTCATCTTGGTGAAGGCTGCGACGTTTACGATTGGAAAAAAGAAAGCGACAAAGTATTGAAAGCAGTTTCGTCGTGGCACTTTAAATTTCAAAAGTCTAAAAAAATTGTCTTTACTAAAGGGGCTACCCGAAACGTACTGGTGCAAGGAGAACCATTTTACAACTTTGAAGCAGGAGGCCCAAAAAGTGTAACGCGTCCAAAAAAATCCATACGAAACGTAAAATTGGAAAAAGTAATTAAAGGTATTGAAGTTAAGAAAGCAAAATTGTCTGACGTTCTGAGGCTTCTAAAGTTGCACTTCGGGGAAAAGTGGGAGGAAAATCCTCTCCTCATGTACTACTCGGAGGTCTTCAACGTCCAAGCATCTCTTCAAGAAGCCGCGGGACTGAGGAAGCAGCAGAAAACATCGTAATGGAACTCGATGTTATTGGCGATGAATTTTTCGTTAGGACTCCGGAGAATGACGAACCAGAAGACCCGGACTTCGATTTATTCATGGACAGCGATATTGAGGAGATTATGTGACTTGAATTTAGGTGTTATTGGTTGTTCTGATCCTTTTTAATATTTTGTTACTTCACGTCTCTCGACTTTGTTTAGCTTCTCTCTCTCTCTCTCTCTCTCTGATTTTAACAAGACCGTTTCTAAAGCTTTGGTTTCCTAGAAAAGCGGTGCCGTAATATAGCGGTAGAAAAAATCCCCTTTTAAATCACACCAGTAGTTGCCTAGAGAGCGGTCAACAGACAGCGGCACCGCTTCGAATGAGACGGCCGTTCATGACGGTGATGAACTGTTCATCAACGATTTTTGACGGTGACGGTGAACGTTTTTTGTTTACAATGAGCGTGAAAACTGCCTGGACGCTGGAAGGTGGCGAAATTGTAATTAATATTGTCCGAAAACGACTCTATTCTGTTGTTAAAAGAAAATACTACCAAATAGTTGGAGCTACGAGGAAAAAACGTTCATCGTCACCGTCACGATGGAAAGCGGTGCCGCTGTCTGTTTACCGCTCTCTTGGCAACTATGGCTTGATTTAAAAGGGAAACTTTCTAACGTAATATTACGGCACCGCTTTCCTAGGAAACCAAAGCTTAATTCACTAATAAATTTTAAGAAACGCCTTTATGTTACCATCGATCGTTTTTCATTCCATTCCCATAATACCATCAAACACTTTTCAATAAAATTACAAACGCATATTAAGCGTATTTTGCACCTGGACTATTGAAATATAGCGCATTTTGAAGCAGGAAAAAAATTACAAATGGCTGAACATACAGAAGCAAACCCCGCTAAAAATGTACTGCAATTGCAAAACGCGCTAACTCAAATGTTAAATTTTAAATATAAAATGTTCTTCGATAGGAGGTAAGGCCAAATTTCACACGGTTAAGCAGGGGATTTTTACGTTTTTTTTTTTTTAAAAAAAGTATAATAGTTCCTAGATTACATCAAGTGCTATACATTTTTGCCCTTTTCTACGTTTCACTTGGAAGTACTTTAGCGCACTTTGGAAATTGCCTACTCAAATGTATGGTCATTTCAAAATTTTAATGGAGTGACAGCTGTGAAATCGAGAGTTTCTGCCAAAAAACAAGAATTTCAACGGAAATCACTCAAAAAATCATATCTCCTGAACGGTGCAACATATAACGTCCGGGAAGGTCGTGTTTAATTCCATTTTTCATGTAGTTTCACCCTAATTTTTTTGCAACACTACCAAAAATTCACCCTGTATACAGGGTGTTCGGAAATTAGATGCTCAGAGAAAATATGGTGATAGTACACGTCATTTGCGATCAAGTTCACTATTTGACGTTTTTCGAAATTCGGCTTAGCTTCCGAGGTATAACTCATTTTGCGTATTTTCTACTAACCCCTATGTTTTTTCGATAAATGCTCTCCTCGCGCTCATCAACAGGTGCTAGGCTAAAAGTAAATAGCTCATTGGAAAGAACACAAAATTTGCTTTGAAATGAGCTATAAAATGAATAAAATGATCCTAGATCGACAGTGGTAGGGCAGCCGATTTCCGAAGGAAACTTGTTATTCGTATTTTCACACATTTTCCCTAGGCGATTTTCACCTTTCCGTCAAATAAAATTATGTTTTTCCATTCATGGGAAAAACTTCCTCATTTGGTGAGCTTTCAAATGACGTGCAATAATTGCTTATTTCTTGGATTTCCCTTGGAGAAATGACCAATAAACTAAAAAAACACAGACACGGAATTCAAATTCAGCGTCGTTTTCCACTACGTTTTTTCTCAGAAACTGCTCGCAGCCTGCCGATTTTCTACTTATGAAGGTGGGTTAACTGAAACTAGAATCTTGATTATCTTAAACAGTAACGGCTGGTTTACACGATGCCAGTAAGCGAGCCAGTCGACTGGCACTTGTTATTGGAGCCTAAAAGCTTCTAAAGGCACCAGTTATTGGAGCCTGTCGATTTGCGCCAGTCCGTTTAGACGATTCAAGTTCCCGGTGCCAGTCAGCAGAGTTCAAAACGATGGATATCAGATAACAAGCGTAAAAATGACTGATATGATAAGTGAATGCTGGACTGGAGGATGAAAATTTCGTTCACACGGTACCAGCAGATGGCACCAGTTCATTTTTTGGGGTGGGGACCCTAGAATGCTCACTGGCTACATCCAGTGTAAGTCGAATGGTGGGAATTTTTTTTACTGGACTGGCACGGGACTGGCGTCAGCAGATGTTTACATGGGGCCAGTCAACTGACACCAGCTACTAGATCAAGGTCACTGGCGCGCCATGAAGAAACCAGCCTTAAATGAAGGACAACAATTGAAATTAGATGGATTTTGGAAGACAAATACTTGAAAAAAAAGAAGGAATAACATTTTATAATAATTGCTCAAAGTGGCCACCGTCTTCCCTTTTGCACAATAGGCATTAGGGACCCACCGCCTGACTCCGCTCGTGGCACGTAAACCTTCGATTACGAGGGCGATTTCTGAGCTCTTCGCACAACGTTCGAATTCTCTCTGACTCGAAGGTATTCCAGTGTCGCTACTGGGCGCTATTAGATCCATCTAATTCCAATTTTATTGTCTTTCATTAACTGCTGGAAAATGAAAGGATCTGGTTTCAGTTAACCCGCCTCCATGAAGCAGAAAATCAGCAGGCAGCGAGCAGTTTCTGAGAAAAAGAAGTAGTGAAAACAGTCGATGAATTTGACTTCCGTGTCTGTGTTTTTTTAGTTTATTCGTCATTTCTCCTCGGGAAATCCAAGAAACAAGCAATTGTTGCACGTCATTTGAAAGCTCACCAAATGAGGAAGTTTTTCCCATGAATGGAAAAAAATAATTTTATTTGACGGAAAGGTGAAAATCGCCTAGGAAAAATGTGTGAAAATACGAATAACAAGTTTCCTTCGGAAATCGCCTGCCCTACCACTGTCGATCTCGGATCATTTTATCCATTTTATAGCTCATTTCAAAGGAAATTTTGTGCTCTTTGCAACGAGCTATTTACTTTTAGTCTAGCACCTGTTGATGAGCGTGAGGAGGGCATTTATCGGAAAAACATAGGGGTTAGTAGAAAATACACAAAATGTGTTATATCTCGGAAGCAAAGCTGAATTTCGAAAAACGTCAAATAGTGAACTTGATCGCAAATGACGTGTACTATCACCATATTTTCTCTGAGCATCCAATTACCGAACACCCTGTATAGCAAATCGAACCGACCTCGGATTCGTGTTCTAGGGGTTCTGAAACGTGAAAAAAAAGTATCACAACCCATATGTGCGACCATCAGGGCGAGACCAATATGCATTTTTTGAATGAAATGCACTAACAACAACAACAAATCGTAGTCCAACCTTTTTACATGAATGAACCTAAAAAGCCTAATTTTTCCGCATTTAAGCCTCTCGGGGGCCCCGCCTGACAGGGGGCCCAAGGTGGTCCGCCCCCCTCGACCCTATCACGGTGCGCTAGTGCTTCTGTGACGGCTTTGGGCATCCGTAAACGGAATGAAATGCACTCTTTCCGACCGCCAGCTGCCGGAGCGAAATTTTTTTGTTATATACATTTATGCCCTTCCACTCAGTATTTGAGCGTTTCACTTGGACCTCTCTGAAACTCTGTCGGAACCGCCGTTTTCACGTCAAAACGGAAAATAAATAGGAAAAGTCGCCGTTATTTGCATTTCTCTAAAGTTTATAGGAAATTCAGGCGGATCGTAACAACGTTCGAAACAACACTCCAAAGTTTAATCATTTTTTGAATTGTGTCCCAGGTAAAACTACCTGACTACCGGACTATGCAATAATATTGGAAGAAATGTTCCAAATCAAAATGATTTTTTTTTTTTTTCGTGGGTCTGAGATTTCATGAGGAAGTGTCATTTAACAGGTGGATGTCGGTTCTTGGCGTGGGGCACAACGGCAGCACCTACCAGAAGCGCTCTTGTCTCACAGGAGAAGGAAGCTTCCGTGAGGACGATTTTACTCGGCAGAGTGAGGGAACTTGCTCAAACTCTCACCGCCGACGGGTGTTTCGTCTTCCTCCACCGGAGTTCACCCTTCAAAGTTTTCTCTACCCTTTTTCCCCACCCTGTCCAATACCCCTCTTTATGATGGCGGTGTGTTGGACGTCGACACCGGGGTGACGTCACGAGTTTCGGCTCGAGAACACGGTGAAGCCAATCGGTGAGCGAGTTGAGGTCACGTGGGCTGGTTGCGACCAATCGTCATGCGACTACGCCAGTTGCCCCCTTGGTGTTAAAATCGAACATTCTGTGACAAGCGTAGAAAAAGTTTTCCCATCAACAGAGCCGCCATATTGGCTGAGGACGGTGAAGTGAAAATAACTTTTTATGTCTTGTACGGTCGGAATTTCCGAGTTTATTTTGGTGCAAGTCGCGTTCTGTTTTTAATGTGCGTCGCGGCTAACTTCCGCCGGTTCAAAGCGAATCAATCATCGGTCACTTTTTAGGTGGTGTCTGTCGAAAAAAAAAAATTTCGTGTAGTGAAGCGGGGACATTTTCACACGTTCGATTGGAGGTCGCCCGAGTGTGCTCGAACGAGAGAGAAATGGTGGAAAGATGGAAGAACAGTGCCAGGCTTCTTGGGGGGCTTCGTCGCGGGTTCTCGAATTTATTTTGAGTGGCGAATTATGCGCCGTGCAAGGCGTTTCGCGTGTGTCAAGCCGCGATAGTTTTTATTTGTGAAGACCGCCGATAAAGAGTTGAAAGAGTTTCTATTTGGTGTGAAATTAAAAAAGTGGCGCGGCTCGGTTAACCCTTGGGCTCCTTGTCGTGGGGGGAGGAACAATGTAAAGTTGGCTTTTGTAAACAGGCGAGCCTGGAAGTGAAGAGCCACCAGCGAGAAGAGCGATATGGCCGAGCATCTCGTCGACGGTCCGCCGAACAAGAGGGCCAAACTCGACCCTTTTCAAAATCAGTCCGATTCCACAGGTGAGTCGCTTTTTATTCACCTCAAAATCATTTTCACTCGGCAAATATCACGAAATCTCCTCCTCAACTTCCATCATATCGCGCATACGTCGTCTCCCAAGAACTTTCCTTTGCCCTTCGATCATACAGAAACCAGGTCCCTCTTTACCAGAGCCCTTTTTGACGCATTTCGACTCGTTTTCACTCCCGTACGAGACCGAATTTAGCGTCTTCCGTGCCCTTGTCAACAATTCCAGTGATAACAGTGTTTTAACTACATGCAATTTTATCAAATTTATAAACTATCAACTGGTGTCACCCATTATCCTAATAATTAACTGCAGGTTCACCAATTCGCCTCAAATAAAATCCTCGTCTCCCATCCAAGTAGTTTGTGCATGTCTCCTATGCATGGGCTTATTTTTCCTCGCGAAAGTTCTGTGCATGGTAGATTTCCCCATGATTCCTTTTAATTTATTGTTATTTTGCCAAATCCCCCGATACGAATCGGTTTCCAAATTGGTCTACTTAATCGCCAAAAAAAGCATCACTTTCTCACAATCACCTCTCTACATTTATTATTTTACTACGCTTATAACGAGAAAGTAGACACAGAACTAAATTTTAAAAATTTAACACACAAAAATTGTATTTCTGATGGAGAAAAGTGTACTGTTTTGAAGTTTAACTTTGGCTCCTTTGGTTGTCACGTCGCTAAGCGATGCGACCACTTGTTGCTCGACGCTCACAGCGTAATTTTCGATATACCATCCCTCTTCACCAATAATAAACGCGAAATGTTTTCAAGAGGTTGAATCTATCTCACGGATTGTTGTACCCACTTTTGTGGTCACCTGGGGCCTTATTTCGAATAGTGGGGAAATAATGCCGCGAGCGGGATCCAAGGACTCCGAATAAGAAATAACATTAACCCGCCATAGTAACCACATTTGCGGCATTTTTCCCAATGTTTCTAAATAGGGCCCCCTGGTCTGGACGTGAACTCGAGGCATCGTGCCACATTATTGTTGATTTGAGAGACATTTTGCAGATTTGGGAGGCTAAATTTCATGTGTCGGCTCCATAACATGTTGAGACTTTCATTGAACAGTCTGCTGTATTGATGGTCTTATTCTCTTATTGTTGCATCGCTCAAAGTCAGCAATGAGGCCACTTGTTGGTCTACGTTAGAACAGGTACCCCTTTCCCTTCCATCAACCATTGACATGTTATGTTTTCTCACCATCATGCCCGCTTCGTACCATGTCAGACGAGCTCAACGTAGTTCTCACGTTTATTTTGGTTTGAGACCCATTCGATTATCTTCTCCATAATCTACGTTGAAGAACTTAATGCAATTATGACCCGGAATTTGAGGCTTCCGCATACAACTGGTTATTAACCTCTAAAACTGACTATCTGGTCAACAAAATTGTACTATTTTGTCCAAGTTTGCCACTCCCACTTCCAAGTTTGATATAGAAGGTTGTATTTGAGCTCCTAAAATCACGAAAATGGCAGCACAACTGACTATTAGGCTAAAAACTTGATATTTGACCCCTAGATTTTTATTAAATTCGAAATACACTATCAACATTTTTCTGTTAACAAGAGTGTTTGTTTGTAAACTACATGGTCGGACCTGTTTCATCGGCCAAATACGTATGTTTCAACCCCTGAAATTGACGTGTTTTTTTTTTGTTTTTTACTCACTGCACTCAGTGACTGTACAATAAACCCGGTGTCCCCCTCCCGTCTAGATCTCTTCCCGACACTATTCAAGTGCGTGGACTGCCGTACATATCTAAATATGCCGATTGACTTGCCAGTCAGAATCGTCGTAACTTCATGTTGAGAGGCTTCTTGTAGTCAAAATGCCTTCTGTAAGGTGAAGGTTACTAAGCCTGTTTGTTTTTTGTTGGGGTGGTCGGTCTTACCTTTGATGGTGTGTCAACGCTAATGGAACTGTTCTGACGGTCCCCACTGACTACGCCACGCACCGTGGTCTTGAGTGTCTGAACAGCTCCTTAGGCCGTTTTCACACTTCGAGATTCCAGTATCCGATTCCCGTGTCGAGGACGCTAAAAATACACTACAATCAAGGTGCTCCTTCACACTTAGATTCCGGAATCGCATACTTTTAGTATACGATACTGGAATCTTAAGTGTGAATGAGCGCGTTTGTCGTATTGTATTTTTAGTATCCTCGATTCCGGAATCTCAAGTGTGAAAGCGCCCTTATAGACTTCATAGGTAGACTTCATCCTCTTGTAACTATTGTTGGTCAAGTGATACAGACTCCTTATAGACTGAAAGGTCGCTGTAGTCTCGTTGTAATTGGTATGGAAATACTGTCCAATCTATCCAAAAGAGAATAATGACTATCGGCCGTTGAAACCTCCAATTCCAAATTATTGGAAATGTGACTAGAATCCCGTCAATTTCACTTCTGAAACCGGTTACTCAGCCTTCAAGACACGAATGCATTAGCAATAAAATAGCAAATGTTGATCATAATTTATGTGTGAACCTATCTGCCGACTTGTAACAAGATTCGTATTCAGAAAACTTCCTTTTTAAGGACTCCTTAAAGCGGATCAATACTGAAGCCACCACGTCTCGCTAAGGTTCGTTTATGAATACGGCCCTATGTCATCTGTGTCGGGGGGGGTTTCAGAAGAGATCAGTCGCATTGGTCCGTCAAGTTGAGACGGGCTTGTTGTAGGCTCTCGTGAAAAATAAAAATCCCAGCACGCTCAGAGCCTGCTGGGAGTCGCCCGCGTAAGTCACTTGTCGGCTGGCAAGTCTGTGCATAATTGTAAAAACTTGACGGTAACTTGATTATAGACTGGTTGTTTGCCCCCCTCAGGACAATGTGACCTCGGTGAGGCAATTCATGCCCAGAAACTGATAGCGTTCCCCATTTGCATAAAATTCTGCATTTGGGCAGTTCATTTCCACCCGTCTTCACTGAATTAAATCATATGTTAGTGGAGAAGACGGGTGGAAATGAACAGCCCCGTTGCAGAATTTTGTGCAAATGGGGAACGCTATGAATGTTCTCATAAAGGTTTGCTACCCATCAAAAACTGGAATCTTTGCCGGGCAAATGGTCGGTGTAGCCGTCTGTTCTGAATTTTCTTTTCAAAAACTGACAATTCCACCCCAGGAAATAATAGTATTTAGCTGGTGAAATTATCATGTTTTTTTAGGTCGACGTATTCACTTTTTTGGATGTATTGTTAAGCGGTCCATGCACGTACAATAAATATTTCGCAAATTGGGGGTTGTACAATAAAATTGAACGTTGTGGGTTGCACAATTATAATGAACAACCAATCTTTTATCCGTAAACATCTGGAAACAAAACATTGTACAAATTTATTGCGCAATAATTATTGTAGTCTATGGACCCTAGTCATGGACTTAGTTTGTAGTTTCGTGTCCCAGCAGTAATGTCAGCTTTTATTGAGCTGAATACTCGGGGTTTTTTGGGGCTCAAATTAAAGTTGACTGACTGAGCTAACTTGTGTGGCGACTTCTTCGTATGCCCCTCTCCCCCTTCGTGAAAAAATGAATGAATCCGCGCCTGGGGGCCCATGCGGTAGAGATGACATGACGTGAAACAGTGTTGCCATACGGTCAAGGACAAATTATGGTGTCTCCCGTCCAAAATTATTGGTACGAAACAATAAGGGCCTTTTCACACTAGAAGAAAAAAGACGCAGACTCCCGAGTAGGCGTCTGCCCCATGTGAAAGGCCCCATAGAGTTCTATGTGTTTTTACCGCAATAGTCGGACGCTGACGCGAGCGTCGGCGTCTTTTTTCTCCTAGGGGCCTAACCGTGACGTTAATATTCAGTCATCAATTTTACTTATCCGTGTGAAGAGGGGTTTTTTTTGGTTGGAGCTTTTTGTGGTCGTAGCTTTTTTGTGGTTAGCAGTAACGTTCATAGAAGTATCTCCGACGATCTCCTCACCTCACCTTCAGCTCCAACCACAAAAACCTCTGAATAAAAAATGCTTAGACGTCAAAATACTTTAACCGCGATACGCTCCAACCAATCACAAACAAATGTATTAAGAATCCTATCATATTGTCCGTGTGAGGGGGCGGTGTTGACCCGCCAGACGGTCTGTTTAAATTTGCAGTGCATTCCAGTCTCCGGAGAAGCCAGGTCCTCCCAAACTACTCTCGGTTTGTGCCAGGGTAGGTGGTGATGGTGATCCAGGGGATCGTGAGCAGTGGAAGCTTTGCTCTTGGATAGTTGTTGTAGCTCTGTATTTGGCCAAATTTCCGGGGTGGTTGACGACTTCCAGGACTGTGGAAGTCCTGTGGCCCAAGGAACCTCTAACCACTGAAACCAGCAACCACATAAACTTTAACCATAAAAACCCCTAAAAACAAAATTTTCCGACCACAAAATAGTCTGATACGTGGGTATTCTACAACACTACATGCTAAGTTTATGATGTATAGAGTCGCTGTCATATTGGTGGGTGCGGTAATGGAAGAAATTCCTGCACCCACGAATACGTCCGTCGTGTATCGGACAAATTGGTGGGCGATCATATTGGTGGATGGGAAAAATTCCCTCTCCCACTAATTTGTCCGAAAAGAGCGCCTCGATGGTGTAATGGATACAATGCTCGCTTCGCAACTCAGCGGGCCTGGGTTCAAATCCAGCCATTGCCCATTACACTATAAGGCTGCGGCGAGCGGCACACTCCTCGGCTTCGTGTGGGCGTTCCCGGGCTGTGTGCGTTCAACTAACCGCGCACCGACCGAAACGCCCGCGTAGTACGGATGTGAAGTGCACAGTTCGATCTGGGTCTGGCGTAGAAGCCCAGTGGAGGCTTAGGCCCCGGCCGGGTTCAAAGCCCGGCGCCCCCAACAACATTATGACCGCCCACCACTTTGTCCGGTACACAACGGACATATTGGTGGGTGCAGGAATTTCTTCCATTACCGCACCTACCAATATGTCCGGACCCCGATTTATATAGTCCTTGCATTTCACAGTTCGGTCTGAAAATTAGCCTCGGACTGGCCACAAAACAAGTCGCCTTATCCTAGAAACAGATTGTTTTAACTCTAAAATTTCCCGTTTCATGCTACTTGGACGCTCATTTATGCATTCTATATTATTATGTGTTAGGTTTTTGCGTACCATCCCCCTGTAACGATGGTAATGGTACTTAAACCATAATTATCATGGTACGCCTGGTTACGCTGCGTTGAAATTATAGTCGGGGGAAACCACGTTTGAGTATGGTCGTCGGTTGGGGGGGGGGGGTCGATTTTCGTGGCAGCCCTACAACTCCCGATGATTCATCTGGTTTTAGTATTTTGTCCCC
Source organism: Corythucha ciliata (assembly GCA_038030265.1). Taxonomy (NCBI): domain Eukaryota; kingdom Metazoa; phylum Arthropoda; class Insecta; order Hemiptera; family Tingidae; genus Corythucha; species Corythucha ciliata. The sequence goes on along the minus strand of CM075937.1, from coordinate 5,643,105 downwards.
CTGCCCACCATTTTTTAAATTTTTTTCAGAGGAGCCAAAGTTGTGAATTAAGTTCATTGTTCAAACATGAAACATAACACCTTGTATTATTCGTTCTTCCAAAATTCCAGAAAAAAATAGACATCACTCTTTAAGGGAGGGAGGGGTCGCCGGATTTCTTTTATTTATTTTTTTTCTCTCGATTCAGGAATCGCGTCCCCAACTTTCTTATTTTTTATTATTTTCTCATTTATTTTATTTTTTTACTCTTGTGGGACAGGCGTTATGGCGCCTGGGACGCTGATGCGGCAATACGACTATGGCTTAAGTGGCAGAATGGTTTCGCTCCAACAACATCAATGGAGCAACAACACTCCTATTAAGAGAAGTAAAGAAAAGAAAAAAAAAAAATGAACATGAAAATAGTGTAAAGAAAAAATTGAAATAAAACAATTGAAGAAAGCTTTATTTCGGTTATTTTTTTGTTTAAATCTTAAAAAGTTAATCTAATATAGTCGAGGGTTACTTGGAGGCCTGGGATAAGCTTTCTCCAATTTGTTATATTTATGTTTTTTATTCTAAGTTACTGGGTTGGGGAGGCAAGAGCAATTGAATCTCAGAAAAGTTTCTACCGTCGATTGTTTTAATCCGCACTTTAGGGAGACAGGGCTAGGTTTACAACACATTTGTGCTGACATCTTAATACTTACTTTTAACTTACTAATCCATTTTGAAAGCTCTTCAGCTAACTATAACTAACACTGGAATGAAAGGTGTCTCGGATTGGTTTCCTAACAATCCCACCTGGTTCCTTCTTTATTTTGGAAGTATTTTTAACACTTTCTTCCTTCTTTCCCTTCAATCCCACCCCTTTATTTGTGTTTCATGTTGTGTGTTTTAATTTGCATCATTATTTTATTTATCATTGTGAGTATATGACTAGTAACGCGTTGATGAGGATGCAAGTAAGTTAGATGTAGACTCTCAGTGTTATTTGTTGGTTTGGTTTTGCGGTGGGGGCGGGGGGGGGGGGTAATTAGGTGGGGTACTTCTACGGAAGTTGAGTGGCGGCGATGGAGTTAGTTGAAACCTAGGCCTGTCTACTGGCCTTTCGAATTTTTCGGAGCTATCTTGCCGAAAGGCTGATATTGCGTTCCGCGCTGTTCTCTGACTGTTCCTGCAGCGGTTCCGACATGGCTAGTTGGATCATCTGATTATTTTTCGTTTTCAGCATGTTATTTTTGTGTATTATTACCTGTTGCATGTTGTTACTCGTTACCCACGTTTTTATTTTTTGTAGATTCAATTGCTCTCTTTTGATCGGTTAGCATAACTCGACTTAGTCGGGCCTTCAGTGATTGTTTTGTTTGTTAGACAATTTTTGTTCCTTTCCCCCGCGTAATAAATTTTGATTTTTCCAGCGGACATATTCAGTAACACTGATATGTTCGATCTTGAAAATGACTTGCCCGACGAGTTAAATACGTGGAATACGACGGATGCTGCGCCGCCCAGTAGTAAACCTCCGGCCACTGGCCCTGGGCCGGGTCAAATTCAAAACGGGGGCATGGATCCGTCAGATCAACGACTTCAACATCACTTAATTACTCAGGTAAGTGTCTAGAAAATTGGTCTGAAAGAGGGCTCGCACAAATTTTCATATTTGTTTTCCGTTTAGGGAACGAAATCTCAAATGGTGAGTCTTGGCGGTCCTGGCCTTAAAGGACAGGGAGTGACGCTACAGTCACCTCCGAACGTCTCGGTGAGCAAATCGGTTGACCCGATGGTCGTATCAATGCATCAGCTATCGCAGTTGAATAATTCTCAAGGTAAGAAGACACACCCTTCTTCCTATCACGAATGATGCTAATTTTTTGTTTAATTTTCAGGCATGATTATGACTAGCTCAGGCCTGAACGCAATGCCTGGCATAGTTGTAGCCAATAAACAGCCCCTTCCTACTGTTCCTTCGATGATGGGAGGGGCTCCCCCCAATACTACTGCACCTCAAGGTACCCTCCCCCTTCCATACTCATTAATATTATTCTTTTTTCCTAATAAAAATATCATCAAGTTTCTACAGTTCCGCTTGGCCTACTTCCTCCTGGACAAAATGGTCCCGTGGGTGCAATGCGAACAGTTTCAATGGCCAGCCACATGGTTAACAGGGTTCAAAGTCCATTGATGCAGCAAGCAAGCAGACTTCAAGTAAGATTCACTGATGATGGTCTGCTGAGACATAAGATTAATTGCCTTTTTTCTTATAGGGAGCTAACGCGCCTGGTCTGGCAGGCGCCTACGGATACAGCAACGTGTCCAACGTCTCCAATGTCGCTCCTATAGCTGTTGTTCCGCCTCAGCGGGTCGTTCAACAGCCTCCCCCACCTAGTCTGGCCGCTGTTCAGCAACAGCCGAGATTTGTGACGACTGTTGGTATGTACTCACATTCCTTCGACCTCCTTTTTTTTTCGTCGACATTTGGTTTTTTAAAAAACTTTTTTTTTTTTAAACACGAAAAGGTGGTGGCAATGTCGTGGACAACGATACGAATCTGGTGGCTCAACAGGCCCCAAGCGCTCCCACGACGCAACAACAGCAGCAGCAACAGCCTGGCGCCGTACCTTCACCGGCTCAACAGGCTGTACCACCGGGAGCGACGAGCGGCGCTCCTCAACAACAACCGCCTCAGGGTCAACCTCCGTCCACTGCCCCGGCGTCGACGTCAGCCGACCCGGAGAAACGCAAGTTGATTCAACAACAATTGGTGCTTCTTCTACACGCTCACAAGTGTCAAAGGCGTGAGAGTCAGGCGAACGGCGAGTCGTCGTGGCAAGTAAGTACCCACCGTCCTCGCTCACCCCTTTGATTATTGTCTATCGGATCATTTAATTCAACTTGGTTTGAACAGTGTACTCTACCTCACTGTACGATGATGAAGAGCGTACTGAATCACATGACTACGTGTCAAGCGGGGAAAACGTGTTCGGTACCTCATTGCTCGTCATCGAGACAGATAATCAACCACTGGAAACACTGTAACCGGCCGGACTGTCCGGTGTGTCTACCTTTGAAAATGGCCGATCGAAATCGTCCAAATCCCAACGGTAATTAAATCTTTTTGTCTTATTTATGTTTTGGTTGGATCATTTCCGCCCCAACAATAACGTCAAAGTATGTTTTAGGGGTGGGGGGTGTTGAAAGAAGAACAATGTTAGCGATTGGCGGTGGTCGGGGGCACGTTCTCATGACAGTCGTACGCCTCTGTGTATGCTGCTTGAAGTCCAGCAGTATTTAGAATGCTGAGTAGGGGTCTCCTCCACAACGACTTATCGTCCCTTCTAAATGATTAATTGGGGGGGGGGGGCAAAGTGGTTCTCCCACCGCTGCGCCTTATTCTCTTCTCGGGATTTAAACTGTAATCTAGACAGTACTAATAATGGAGCTAGGAACCCTTCAGAGCCAAATATTTAGCTCTCATTTTCGCTTCACATAGACGCGAGGGCTGTAACACGATTGACAATTTAAAGCCTGCCCAGTTGTTGGCATGCGTTCGCGTTTGTTATCAATTAAATTGAGCGGTATTCCGTTTTTTTTTTCCGTTGAGTAGAACGTACTACACGCGTAGCCACTTTTATTTTAATGGGAATTGACAATTTTGAGGTTTTTCGCAGTAAATTATGCCTTAAAAGCTATGAGTAAGCGAATCAAGCTGGATCCGAACGTGTGCCTGGTACCTGGCATTGTTGACATCTACGAACAAATTAGATTAGTTCAGTCGACGGAAGGTGATAAGTCGAATTTGTTTTTGTTTTGAAATGATCCCACAACTCTGTGCTTGAATCAATTTTGCCCCCTCCCCTCCATCAATTAGACGCCTCGTCCTTATTTTCGAATTGTTTTTTTTGTTGTTGCTTCATTCATAGCCGTCACGAATCAAACAGCCGCTCCGCCTCCTCCACCCCCTCCCCAGTCTCAAACTCAACCCTCGCCGAATGATATGCGACGAGCGTACGACGCTCTTGGCATTACGTGCCCATCACCGGCCGGTGGCGGCGGCGGATTGATCGGAGGTGTCAACGGCCCTCGAGGGCCTCGACTTCCCGGGCCTGGTGCGACTCGACTGATCACTCCATCCTCTCAGCCACAGCAAGGTGAGTCGATTTACGTTTATATTTTATTCCTTAGTTTTAGAGGGGCTTATCGTGAGATTCCGACTGTTGCTGCATATGGTTCCATAAACCCCATGACAGTGCTCGAAGTCGCCTCAGTGCCTCCTCTACACCTTAGCTCGTTCTCAGGTCGTTGTGACCATCACTGATTAGTGGGGGGGGGGGTATTTTTGTATCCGTGTGTGCTCCACGGCACCCGAAATTTCAAACTGGAATGGATTGTCATAAATGTTTCCCTTGAAAGAAGCGCTTTGTTTACGTCACTATTATAATTCTTTTCTTTGTATTCAGCGTTTTTTATATTCAAAAATGCAGTCTGTGAAATTTAATTTATAAACATCCAAGTATGAAGGCTCTTCTTTCATCTTCATGTGCAGTTTTCGTGCGTATTTCGTAGGAGAATTAAGAGGAGAGGGGGGGGGGGTCATACCTGGTAGTAACGAGTATAGCGCAAGTTATAAACATGCTTTCTGCCTGATTTTTGCGTTCTCGGTTATTTTCGTGAATCTGTCTGGGCAAGCGCAACCATTGTGAATTGCAGTTATTGTTGGGCTTTGGTGTCACGATTTGGTCCGTGGGGGGAGGGGATGTCACTCCTTCATTTGGCGTTATTTCTGTTTCATAACCCCCCGTCCAATTTCTTATAATTCAGGAGCTAACGTTGTTGGGCAATCCTCGCAAGTCGGTGGCTTGACGTTAGACAACCAACCGCAGTCGAGTGCCGCTCAGGCCGCGGCTAACATTCAACAGTCCGTTAATATGCACAACAATATCTTTGGTTTGGTGCCTAATTCGGACGGAACTACGAATAACGTAAGTTAATAGAATACGATGGGTACGTTGGGATATTATTCGTCTTTCTCATGTGCAGCTCACGACGGCGGAAGCTAAACTGTCAGTTCCTCTTCAAGTCAGCCACGTTACGGCTACACCGACTACAGCAACCAAAGAATGGCATCAGTCCGTCACTCCTGACCTTAGAAATCATTTGGTTCATAAATTGTAAGTGATGGCAATGCTGGAATTGATATTTTTGAACTAGGGGGTAATTTTCCTTTTTTTTTTTCAGGGTTCAAGCGATTTTTCCTACTTCCGATCCTCAAGCTATGTTGGACAAAAGAATGCATAATTTAGTTGCTTATGCGAGGAAAGTCGAGGGCGACATGTACGGCATGGCCAATTCAAGATCGGAATATTATCACCTGCTAGCGGAGAAAATCTATAAAATTCAAAAAGAGTTGGAGGAGAAGAGGCAAAGGAGAAAAGAGCAACAACAGCAACAACTTCAACAGCAGGCTCAGCAGCAGCAGCAAGTGAGGCCGTGCGCGTCTGGTTCCGTGGTTCCACCAGTGCGGCCGGTCACTTCTCAACCACCTCTTCACTCCCTTTCACCAGGGATGAACACACTCGGAGCAAGAATTCCCGGTATGGGACCAAGCCCTCAAGCGCCCACTCCTCAGCAAGCTCAACAACAACAACAGCAACAGCAGCAGCAGCAACAACAACAACAACAGCAGCAGCAGTCGGCTGGTCTCTCTCCTTTCGGCACAGCACCTCCTTCCGTCCCTCCACCGACCACAACTAGTCAATTTCAAAATTCTACAAATCATCAGGCTGCAGCAGCAGGTGTGGTGGCCACAGCAGTCGCGTCAACGGGTGGCGGTCAAGTTCCAAGCGGTCGACTCTCGATTCCGCCGCAAACCTCTCCGGCCTTTAGCATGGGTCAATTCCCTTCGCCTAGTCCGCAACAACAGGCGAGCGTAACTAGCAATGGCGGTGGTCGCCATCACTCGCCGCCCAGCTCGCCCATGTTGACGACGACGCCGAGCCCGGCTGTACTGAGCGCCGGCCCTGGCGGTGCGATGACTCCGTCGCCCGCTGGGGCGGGTAAAGGCAAATATGGCAGTTTAACGCCGGTGCCAACGCCCGCTCCACAACAACAACGATCACTTCAAGCTACTTCGAACTCGTATTCGAGTCAAATGGCCGCCATCACTGCGTCTCTGAACAAAGACGATGACTCGCCTCCGCAACCCGGAGCGGGAGTTATGAACAACGGACAAACTGCTATGTCGATTAGTCGTGGTGGTAAAGCAGAAATTAAATTAGAAAACGAGGAAATCAAGCAAGAAGACGAAGAAGATAGTGAACGAGGAGGTGGTGGAAAGATGATGGGCTCGGGCAAAATAAAACAGGAACCAATGGAAGACTCTCAAATGAATGGTAAGTTGTAAATTTTACTCGTTTCTGATTTTGGTGTTGTTATATTTAAAAAAAATGTTTTTCTTCCAGACGATGTGAAAGTTAAGGAAGAAGTTCACTCGCCTAAAATGAACGAGAACTCAGTAGAACATTCGACGCCAGCTCCGGAACCCATTCCCGGTAGTGTGGGCGTCGATAAAAAGAAAAAATGCTGTAAGTAGTCTTTTTGTTCGCACTGCTTCACACTTAATTCACTCAAAACCTGTACGTGTCCCCCTAAATAGCCTTCAAACCGGATGAACTTCGGCAGCACCTTATGCCTGTCCTTGAGAAGTTGTTCCGACAGGACGAGTCACTACCTTTTAGGCAGCCCGTCGATCCTCAGTCGCTAGGAATTCCCGATTATTTCGACATCGTGACGACTCCCATGGATCTTTCGACGATTAAAAGAAAACTAGATACCGGTGTTTACACAGAGCCGTGGGAGTGCATCAAGGATATTTGGCTCATGTTTGATAACGCTTGGCTTTACAATAAGAAAAACACCAAAGTGTACAAATACTGCACAAAGGTAAGAACTAGATCCATCTCTTTTTCATTCCTGTCATTTTTCTCTCCCCTCCCCCCCTCTAATATACTCAATTTGTCGTGTTTCAGTTGTCCGAAGTATTCGACCAAGAAATTGACCCGGTCATGCACTCGCTGGGATACTGCTGTGGGCAGCGGTTCAGTTTCAATCCGCAAGTACTGTGCTGTTACGGTAAACAGCTATGTACCATTCCACGGGACGCGAAGTACTACAGCTACCAAAACAGGTATGTTTATGTTACGATAATTACGTAATTTTTTTGAAAACTAATTAAGCCGATTGCATGTTTGTAAAGAAAAATTGGGTTATAATTAAGGTATCAATAGGCGTTATCTAATTAAGGAGAAGGCTTGAGTTGCGCTGTAGGTCGTTCGATGGTCTCATACGCAATACGCATTCTCTTGGTTGGGAGGGAGTAAAGTGGGGTTTTCACTTGAGTGACCTATGCGTCATCACTCTACACGAGTGAATCTGGTGTGAGGCTGGGGTTTAGCAAAGCATCCCTGTGCCCTAGTAAGATCACCATTGTAATATTTTTTTTTTTCTCTGATGTTTCTTGTGGGAATAGCTGCCAGTGTCCCTTTGAGTGACATAAATGAGCTTTTCGTGTTGTCTTTGACTTGTGATAAATTTTCTGGGCTACTTACAGCCTTATTGAGGTTATTACTGGCTTGCTGCCCTGTGCACTGTGATGAAACTTTGGTCGTACAAGGGCTGCTGGATGGATTGGGGGAGGGGGGCACTGCAGTATCGTTCGGTGTGAGAGTATGAGAGTACTGCAAGGAGCCGTTTCCGGGTGGTTGGGGCTGGTGTACTTATTTGAGGTAGTGTGTGGGAGTTTCAAGAGAAATAAGTAATTCGAATACTGACAAATCAGCACCGAGGACTGATGAGAGTGGATTTTTCCAGCCCTCGGATGCCATCGCTCGGTCGAGTAGTTTCCCTTAGGTTTCATTTTATGTAGAAGAGGTTTCTAGAATTTTAGTTGGGAACCGGCCGATTTCAAGTATTACAAAGGGGCAGCCTATCTCCGATACGAAGGGCCAGCCGATGTTTGAGGCGGACTTGTTTTGGTTTGGTACAGGGAAACACTGGACAATACTAATCGCTTTATAGATGGGTGAGGGGAAGGGGTCAGCAATCCATCGTGTGCTCAAAAGTAGATAGTGTAAAAGTGGCTGCGTGTAGATGTTGTGGTGCCTAAAACCCAAAAATGGTCTTCAAGCAAGATCGACCCACCCGTGGCAGGTTTATTCACTCGAGCCTATTCTTTTTTTTTTTTTTTTTAATTAGATAACGCCGTTTTTACCGATGGGAGGGGAGACGTGGGTAAACTTTCCCCTCCTCACAATTTTAAATTTGAAAACCTGCACTCGCTTATGTTGAAGTTTTTATTTTATTACGTTATTTTTTTGCAACTGGAAATATTTATTTTGAACCTAACGCTTTTTGTTTTGTTTTTTCTTTTCTTCTTTCTCTATATTTTTTGCGGCTTGCCTCACCTGCCCTTCCTCAAACACACACAAAAAAACCGATGCCCCCCGATAACAAATTAATTTCGGTGGCGTTTGTTCAATCAAATGAATGAATTTAAACAAACTTATAAAAACCATGGAAATGATCTTGAAGAGGGTATGGTCTTTCCTGTGACAGATATACATATTGCCAGAAGTGCTTTAGTGAAATCCCCGGGGATACTGTCCTCCTTGGTGATGACCCGACGCAACCTCAGACGTGAGTATTATTGTGGTGGGGGGAGGGGTGTATTTGTAGACATGAAATTAATTGCGAGGGGGAATGTTCACAGGCAAATAAAGAAAGACCAATTTAAAGAAATGAAAAATGATAATTTAGAGTCGGAACCATTCGTCGATTGTTTAGATTGCGGCAGGAAACTGCACATTATTTGTGTACTGTACAAAGAGGAAATTTGGCCTCAAGGGTGAGTTTATTTTATTTTGCTGTGGAGAAACTTTCAGTGTAACCGGGGTGGAAAAATTGCAGGTACACATGCGATAGTTGTTTGAAAAAGAAGCACGCCAAGAGGAAAGATAACAAGTTCACCGCTAAACGACTACCAACGACAAAGCTAAGCACTTACATCGAGACAAGAGTGAATAATTTCTTGAAAAAGAAAGAGGCTGGAGCGGGTGAGGTGGCGATTCGAGTTGTCGCGAGTTCGGAGAAAAACGTTGAAGTCAAGCCGGGAATGAGAAATAAGTTCGTCGAAAGTGGCGACCTTCCCGAGCAGTTTCCCTACAGGGCGAAAGCGTTGTTCGCTTTCGAAGAGGTGGACGGTACGGACGTGTGCTTCTTCGGTATGCACGTTCAAGAGTACGGCTCCGAGTGTCCAACGCCGAACACGAGGCGTGTATACATCGCCTATTTGGACTCAGTTCACTTTTTCCGGCCGAGGCAGTATCGAACTGCCGTTTACCATGAAATATTATTGGGCTACCTCGACTACGTCAAACAACTTGGGTAAGTTGTTAAAATCAATATTTTGTTTAATGTCATGTTTTTTAACTTAATTTGGTATTGCAGTTACACTATGGCTCACATCTGGGCGTGTCCACCCTCTGAAGGTGATGACTACATTTTTCATTGCCACCCAGAGCAGCAAAAAATTCCAAAACCTAAAAGACTTCAGGAATGGTATAAGAAAATGTTGGATAAGGGCATCATTGAGAGGATAGTTTTGGATTACAAGGTACGTTGGTTTGTAAAGATTCAATGACTTCTAACAATAATTCTTTTGTCCATTTTTTTTTTCTCAGGATATTCTGAAACAAGCCATGGAAGATAAATTGAGCTCCGCGGCAGAGCTTCCGTATTTCGAGGGCGATTTTTGGCCAAACGTCTTCGAGGAGAGCATCAAGGAGTTGGATCAGGAAGAGGAGAAAAGGAAGCAAGCCGAGGCCGCTGCCAACGCTGTAAGTTCTGTAAGCCTTTTGTAAATGTTTGTCGGAAGTATTTTTTTGTAATAACACTTTCTCTTCATCTCCTTAGATTTACTCCCTGTCGGACAGCTCAGAAGGCGTGGGCACTGACGATAAGAAAAAGGGCCAGAAAAAGGCGAAAAAATCAAATAAATCCAAATCGAATCAAAGAAAATCAAATAGCAAAAAGTCCAATATCCCTCAGACTGAAAATGATCTCTCTCAAAAAATATTCGCCACGATGGGGAAATACAAGGAGGTGTTCTTCGTTATTCGGCTCCACTCAGCGCAGAGCGCCGCTAGCCTTGCAGTAAGCCTTGTTCAATTTTTTTTGCCACCTCGCTCCCTCCCCCCTCGACACGTCCACTAAACCCCTTCAAATGATTTCATTTTACAGCCCATTCAAGACCCTGATCCTTTCATCAATTGCGATTTGATGGACGGTCGCGACGCATTTCTAACGATGGCTCGCGAGCGTCACTACGAATTTTCCTCCTTGCGTCGCGCGAAATTCTCTACGATGGCCATGCTGTACGAGTTGCACAACCAGGCTCAAGATCGATTCGTGTACACGTGTAATAATTGTAAAGGACACGTCGAAACGAGATATCACTGTACAATTTGCGACGTAAGTACTCGTCTTACTTTACCATTTTTTGCTGGAAACGCTTACCCCTCACCATTTCTAGGATTTCGACCTTTGTATTACTTGCTTTGAGAAAGATGGTCATCCTCATAAAATGGAGAAACTTGGGTTGGATATCGACGTTGGTTCATCGCCTGCTGATACCAACAAGGCAAACCCAGTGGTAAGTTCTTTTTATTTTTGTCTCTTTTTTACGAACGTCTCAACTTTTATTTTCTAACAAAATTTTAGGAGGCACGAAAGCTGTCGATACAAAGGTGTATACAGTCTTTGGTGCACGCGTGTCAATGCCGGGACGCCAACTGTCGCCTACCGAGCTGCCAGAAGATGAAACGAGTAGTTCAGCATACGAAAATGTGCAAGAGGAAAGCGAACGGGAATTGCCCTATTTGCAAGCAGCTTATTGCTCTCTGTTGTTACCACGCCAAATATTGTCAAGTAAGTTGGTCTCCGGTGTTAGGGAAGAAGAATGGTGGGTAGGGGAGTTAATTGAATGGTTTGATGTTTTTCTACTAGGAAACGAAATGTCCAGTGCCTTTCTGCTTGAACATCAAGCACAAAATGAAACAACAACAGCTTCAACAGAGACTTCAACAGGCTCAGCTGCTGAGGCGGCGAATGGCTGTGATGAGCACAACTCGAGGAGCGGGAGGCGGCGGCGGCGGTGGAGGTCCAGCAGTGACGAATCCCCTCGCCGGAGCCGTCAGTCCCGGCCCTGGTGCTCCTCCTCAGTTGTTGGGCGCACCTCAAGTACCTCACCAGCCCATCGGTCTCAAACCAGGAAGTCAAACGCCGCCCGCGAATGTTCTTCAAGTGGTGAAACAAGTGCAAGAGGAGGCGGCTCGAGGTGCCCAGAGCGGACTCACGTACAAGGGGGCCGTGGCTCCGCCCAGTGTTCAACAAGTCATGCCCCCGCCTCAGCGGTCGATGCAGCAAGTACCTTTGATGCCGATAAACGAGTGGCAAGCGGCGCCGATGCGAGCGTATCCGCCTCAAGTTCAAATTCCCGGCGGTGGTGGAGCCGCTGGTGGCGGCGGCGGTGTTCGACCGTCGGTTCCCGGTATGATGCCGGGGTCGAGTCAAGCGGCGACGAGCGCCGGTCAAATGCCACCCAATCAGTCGGCCGCTGTGATGCAGCAGCTGATGAGCAACCAGGGGATACGGCAACCTGCGCCGCAGCAGCCATCGAATCCTGTGATGCAAAAGCAAGCCCTTCAGCAACTTTTGAACACCCTCCGCTCACCGGCCACGCCGGAACAACAGCAACAGATTTTGCACATACTGAAGACCAACCCTCAGTTAATGGCCGCGTTCATCAAACAGCGACAGGTGAGAATTCTCTCTTATTTAGTGTCGTTCCCTTCATACTCTTCAACGTGTTTCTATCAAACCTCTGTTTCCCTATCTGTAAACTTCTCTTTCGTTTTTCGTTTTTTTTTTTTTTTTTTTTTTTTTTTTTTTTTTTTTTTTTTTTTTTTTTTTGTATTAAAACTTTAAGGCCTTCCAGCAAGCTCAGCAGCAGCAGCAGCAACAACAACAGCAGCAAAATCAAGGTCAAGCTCCACAGCAGCAGCAACAAGCAGGCCCCCAGCCTGGTCAACAACAACAACAACAGCAGCAGCTCCAGCAACAACACCTACTTCAACAGCAGCAGCAACAGCAACAGAATCGCCTTCACATGCAACAATTGATGAATCACCAGCAGCAGCAACAACAACAACAGCAGGTGGCAGCAGGTGTTGCTGGAGGTCCACAGTCGCAACAACAGAATTGGTATGCCAAACACCAACAAATGCTGTTGCAGCAACGTCAACAACAACAACAGCAGCAGCAGCAGCAACAACAACAACAGCAACAGCAGTTCGCTCCTGGTGAGTCCTTGTTTTGATTTTTACTCACTATTTTTAGCTTCTGTGTTCTTTATTCCCCCTCCTGCGGGTTGAGCGGGGCTGCTATCAATTCGATCTAAAACTCCGGGAATCTGATCATCGAGACGTATTTTTGATCACTTCTAATAGGACGGGTTCTCCTTGTTATTCCGCCCACCCATTTTTGGCCGCTTTGAACTGTTTTCAGGAGGCTCACGAATTAACCTGCGGACTAGCGGCCACGCAGTCGGTGTGGGACGACCCCCAAGGGCGTCTTGACTGAGATCGGCTGCTTTTCTTAATGCAGCATGTTCTAAGGGACTCATAAACCGCGTACGGCGCAAATTGAAACACTTCAAAAATAATGGCCCTAAACGCTCATTTCTGGTCGTTTGGCTTTGAAATATTTTCCCCCCGTAAAACGTCCACTGCGGCAGTTTTTGGCCGCAATGCCTAAAACCCGATGGTCGCTTTTATCAAAAAAGGGTTGGGGTATTTTGGGGGTTTTAAAAACGCGGTGAATCAGAAAATTGAAACAGATTTTCGGTCATACCCCGGTGATTCCAGCGTTTTTTGGCGCTTTGGCTAGCTGTCCAGACAGCCGCAGGGATTTTTCTCGACGGCGGCGTAGGCCACACCATCGGTTGTTCTGAAGTCAAACGTAAGGGGTTTTAAGCAGTTGGTCCTCTCTGGAGTCGAGAAAATCAGCCGACACCATCGCCCTTTTTAAATCAAGCTGTCTTCATTCAGTACAGTTTCAGAGGTCCTCTCATCCATCAAAGGGGAGGGGGGGGGTCTAGAAAAGTGAAACACATTGTGTGACGAGATCGGAATTTCACGACGAAAATGTACGCACTCATGTACACACACTCTCATCTCGTCTCACACGTGTTTCACTTTCCTATGATAACCCCCCCCTCCCTCCCCAGCCCTATTCATTACCACTCCTGGGGCCCATCAGCTAGCGTTAAAATCCAGCGTGTCCAGCGTGCAAAGTTCGAGTTTACAGGCCCGTAAACAACTGCAGGAAGTCGTGAGATGGTGTAAAAACTTTACCTCGCTGAGAAGTAGTGGCGTAAAATTTTACCTCACTGAACAGGGGAAGACGGGGTGGGACGTAAGTCGTAACTAGGAAACCTGACGACCTGACGTAACTAGGCTTCCGCTTTATATTTATGTAGTTGACCGAACTTCCCTCATTCGTTGTCTTTTACAGGGTGAAGGGGATAAGTGTGACAAAAAAAACAAAACAAAAATGGGTGAAAATAGGCCTCATTTGCGATCGGAAACACCCTATAAACCATGGTCCGAAAATCAAAATCCGACGTGCTATGGTTTGTCCAACTTTTTTTTTAGGCTTGCATCACTTTTCTTATCTAATTGCAAATAGATCGGTTTACAGCTAACATTTGTAACTTTTGAAGATGGATTTGGAAAGAGCTCGTGGTTGACTCCCTGGCCCCAATTTGATGAGTGAGATAGACGAATTTAGTGAAATTCAGTGCGAGGGAGAACGACGCGTATGCATCAAGGTGACTAAACTTTACTATACGTGCCGCAGATTTCCCCGGAAAGGAGGGGTGGAGACTGACGTCACCAGCAGTCCAGTTAATTTTGAAATTGAAGTTTATTAATTCTCAAAAATCACAACCCAATAACAATTAATAATGTACTGGGTCCAGCGCAATGGCGGTTGGGACTGCTCGTGACGTGGGTGAAGGACAGTGATCTGCGGCACCTACAGAAAATTCAGTTACCCTGTGCATCATATTCCGAATAGGTAGGCAATAACCCGCACGACCGAGTCAGGTGTGTGGTGTGTATAATAATTATGATTAGGCCCGCTTTATCAATTGTCCAGGGGTGTAGGTACGGGGGGGATATGGGGGGTAGATCCCCCCCCCCCAGAGCTACAAGTATACGAACGAAGGAGCACTAGTACCATAACGAAGAGCCCCATAAAATCGCAAAAAATGAGCGTTCCACATTGAAGTTAGGTTGAACAGATTTTCTGGAATTGAAGCAGCCCGAAAAGGTCCGAGTACGTCCAGCTTTTTCCTTGGACTTCAGACGGGGGAGGGGGGGTTTCGCCCCGAACCCTCTATCAGATAAAAATCAGTAATATTCTTGGCTATAGCTGCTCGTGGTCTCGCGATGCAACTTCCAGACTAAAATTAAGAAAAAAATCGCTGATTCGCGGTACATGGAGGCCATTCTTCAAATAAATTGTGGAAATCAACGCAAAAGTGTTGGATTTGGGCAAACCCCGCGGTTAAAGCTGAAAAAACACACTATAATATTGACAAATAAAAGACAAAAATGGCAAATGGCGCACTGAAATGGGGTGAAACTGAAATGGCGTAAAATCGCCTATTCGTGTATGAAAAAGGGAATAGGATGCTGAATGGCCGCAAAATTAGCACAAAACGCTATTTCACAGCTGAAATTGGGAAAAATCGCTAATTTGCAATTTGCAGATATACAGTTGTGGAAAAACATTAATTCGCGAATACAAAATGAAGAAAATCACTAATTCTTGACAAAAATTGAAAAAAAACACCAATTAGCGGAGCTAAAATTAAGAAAAACGTTAATTTTCAGTTCAAATTGGGGAAAAGTACTAATTCACAGTTGAAAATGGAAAAAAATTGCTAATTTGCAGCTTAAATTGAGTCAAACGCCAATTCTTGGCAAAAATTGACAAAACTCGGTAGGTAATGCACGGGTTGGAAATGCTACCACGCTGCTAAAAGTTTAGAAAAAGCGAAAATTCGCTGCTAAAATTGAGAAACATCACTAATTCTCGAATGTCGTGAAATTAATAATTTAAAAATGATGATTTTTTGACAGAAATGGATGGATAGATGTAAATTTTTTGGTTTGAAAAAGGTTTGAAGAAAAAAATCTACATTTATAATTTAAATTCGCTCCTTCTGAAGGCATTTTTGTGGCTAAAATTCAGAAAAATGGCAAATTCACGCATGGCTATATAAAAATGGAAAAAATCGCCAATCTACAGCTAAAATTGCGCCAAACGCCAATTTGTGACTGAAATTGAGAAAATTCGCTAATTCAAAGGTTTGAAACGCTACGACGCGTCACCGCTACAATTTTAAAAAAGCGCAACTTTTCAGGCTGAAATTGAAAAAAAAACGCCAATTTATGGCAATAGGCGAAGAAACCGCTAATTCGCGAGTAAACTGAGAAAAATGGCTCGTGCATTGCGTATGGTGAACCAAAAAAATCCTAATTCGTGAAAAATCCCCCTATTTTGCGGCTAATATTGTGGAAAACACTTTAGAAAAACGATAATTTCCAGCTAAAACTGAAAAAAGTGCTAATCCCCTGGTAAAAAATTTAAAAAATCGCTAATTTGCTACTAAAATTGAGGAAAACGCCAAAACTCGTGGATAATTAAGAAACATCGCTCACGGATAAAAACGATACTTTGCTGCTAAAGTTGAGAAAATGCGCAAATTCATGGCTATGGGAGGTGGTGGGGCAAAACCGCTAATCTGCGGCTGAAATTGAGAAGAACGATACACTCGGCCAAAATTGAGAAAAGCGCTAATTTGCGGGTAGAGTCCAAAAATCGCCCCTAACTGAGAGGTTGAGGCTATGATGATGCCAACAAGATGTCCAGATTCATGAGTGTGCTGGATGGGTGGAATGATGACTAAAATGTGAAATTACCCCCTTCCCTCACCCTTACGAGATTTCAATCTGATCCGCCCCCAGGACAAATTCATACGTACGCCACTGCAATTGTCGGTTAAGAAATTTTAAGAACCGATTTAGACAAATCATCTGTGAACCATGACGAAATATTTGATCATGAAACAGATGAAATTTTTAGGCCCGTATGCTAAGTCGTTCCTCGAAATTTCCTCGACCACAACCTTCCTCGCAAACTGTAGAATCACCATGTTGTTTTATTTGTGAGGGAGCTTGGCATACAGGCCTTAGTAGTAGGCTGGTGCCGAAAAGGGTTTTTTGTTCATACATTGAAGTACGAGATTTATTTGTATTACCGAACACTTGTCCCCCCCCCCCGCCCCAATAATTACGATACTCTCCACGTAGTTATCTAGTAAAGAACAGCGTTATGCCAAATTGGCGTCAAAGGTGGTTGGTCGAGGATTTCTCGATCGATCACTTCCTCTTATTTTTTTCCGCTCTGAGTATGAGTTTTATTTTATTTTTCTCTCTTTTCTGATTTTTTTCACAGCCGGCTACCAAGGTCAACAACAAAGAATGGTCGGCGTTCGACCTTATTCGGCGTTCGGCGAAAGTGGACAATATTCCTCCGTCAAACCTTCACCGGGCGTTCCCTCGCCTCAACAGGGGGTCATGGGACCGCCCATAAGCAACGCCGGTGGAGGCGGCGGCCCCCCTGGACCGGGTCAACCTCAAATGATGCGCTCACCGCCGCCCATTCGCTCGCCGCAACCCAATCCGAGTCCAAGGCCCGTTCCATCGCCTCGAACTCAACCGCAACAGGGTGGTGGTGGCGGCGGCGGTGGCGGTCAGCCAGACGGGTCGTCTTCAGCGGCGGACCTCATGCTCTCACAACTGTCGGCAGGTACGGCAATTCATCACCAGTCCCCCCAGCAGGACCCTCAGGAATTGAACCCTCAGGATCAACTGTCTAAGTTTGTGGAACAGTTGTAGTATATACAGTAATCGCGGTGGGGGCTGAATTCTTCCTCGAAAAAATAAGAAAAACAAACTTTCTCTCTATCTCTTCCCGCCCACCCCCTAATGCCGCGCGTGCTTTAAAAATTCGGCGAATTTTGACGTTGTACATATACTTGTTAAATAGTGTAGATTTCTTTTGTACATAAAAAAAAAACATGGGCTTCCCATTTGTGGGCCTCCCTCTCCTCACATAAAACCATTTTTTTCACAATTCGCCCAATGCAATTTATTTATCTATTTAAATACGCAACCTAGTGTTTAGTTTACTTTAATGTACAGTGTAGGTAAGACGAGGTTTTAATTTTAACTGTTACTAATTGTGTAAAGTTGGTTTAGACCCAAAACAACAAAACGTGATTCTATTTTTACATAAATAAATCGTTTATTTAAGCAATCGGTATGTATTAGCAGTTTTTCTTTTTAGGAACTTCCTTATATTGAGTTATTAATTTTTATTTTCAGCATTCGGCTTTGAAAGGCTGTGTTTTTTTCTCGAGTACTTGATTTTCTTTCTTTTTTTTTTTTATTGTCGTTGTTGAAATAATCCCAAAACATGGTTTATGAGCGTACATAATCGTTTAGGTAACTATCAAACTTGTGTTGCCTGAAACAAGGACGACACCAAATTTCTACGGTTTTTAACATCGGATTTATGAATAACAATTTAGAACTTTTTTAGCGGTAAGGAGCCTTCGATCTCGTGAGACTTTTTTTCTGTTTGTATTTTATTATTTTTTTCTTTTTAAAGAAAATAATTATTGTGTTACTTATAGGCTTCGAGATTTTGAACATTTAAAGAGAGAAATTTGGAAAATTGAGAGTCGCTGTTATTTTTTTATAAGTACATTTATATATTAAATATATAAATAAAACTACAAAATATAAATATATTTATTACTTATGTATTATACTATGAAGAATTTTGCGCGTAATGTGCTTCTTTTTTACTTTTTTTTGTACAGAATCGTTCCATAAAAAAAAAAGAAATAAAAAAAAAAAAAAAAATAGAAATTTTAATTTTTTTATAGCGAAAAAAGGCAGTGTTGACATTGGTTACTGATATTTTTGGTTTAAATCCAGTGCAAGTTGTCTGTAACCTCTGACATATCGGCCAAAAAAAAAAAAAGTGTACATAAATTGCTTATGTCACCCCCCCCCCCACCGCCACAACTACCAACGCCTCGACCAAACAATTTCTGTTGATTGAATGAATTTAATTTGTTTTTAAAAAGGGGCCTTTCCTATCCTTCCCTACTTCCTAACCAACAATTTTTTAAGATTTTTTCAGATATGGACATTCCAATATTCGAACTTTTTTTTTTTTGTATCATAACGAGAATGGAATACAAGTGAACGAAAGACGGACGTTTTTACTTCTAAACGTAGAGAACAAGTCAATTAAAAACAAAAACAAATTGTGTGTGCACTTAATTGTAAGAGGGATGAGGATTTTTTTTTTTGTATTCATCGAGGAAGCTATCCCCCTCCACCACCTTCCCACAATTATTCACTCCATTCTTTTGTTGTTGATGTTGTTGTTGTGATATTGATTTACGCAGTATTAATGAAAACCAAAAGAGGGAGGATAGTAAAAAATTTTGAAGGTGTTGACGTAAGCTCAATATTTTGTGTAAATAGTTGAAATTTTTGTACATTAAAAATTTAAGGATAAAATGAATTGTCTCAATGCAATCTATGAAGAAAAAAACAAAATGAAATTAATTATAATGCAAAAGAGGGGTGTAAATACGAAGTTCTTATTTATTGAACCAAAAAAAAAAAAACTACTAAAAAAATTTAAGTTTTGTTTATCATTACGGACGATTATTTGGTTAACTTTAATTGTCTAATAAATGGTGTATAAAGTTAAGAGTAGTTTTCGTAATAAAAAAATTGAAACGTTTAAAAAAATGTATAAAATGATTGAAAAAAAATAGATAAGGAGTTTTTTCTTTGAATGCTGGCCTTATTTTCTATCTAAAGAAAACTTGAACGTAATAAATGAACAACACAAAAATTATATTTCTGTGAGTGTTTGTTTCTTGTGAGGAAGGCGATTTCTCCCTGCCAAAACTTGCGACCCCCCCCCCCCATCCTAGCAGTGAAAATTCTTGACTGCTGGTGGGGTGGGGGGATGAATATCGTGCTGTAAGAGTTTTCTGTGGCCGGGGTAACGGGCCGAAAATACCGCGAAATCAATCGTTTTTTTTAGGTGGGGGTGGCTATGTTCCCTCCAGAGTGAATGGTTCCTCCTAACATTTTTCAAAAATGAAGATTTTACTTTAAACTTTTCCGGCATTTCACCAGGGGCGTTGCAGAAGTACATCCGATCAGAAGAGGCGGTCAACCATGAGCTGGCGTTAAAAAATAACACAAGCGGTAACTAATGAAGATCCATCACGAATATAGCGTTATAACATTATTTCTGATAGAGCGTCATTTAGTTAGTGATTGAGTTATTTTTCAACGCTAGCTCATGGTTGACCTCCAGGCAGGGCAACGATTAAACTACAACCTCATCGCACGATTCCGTTTCATTGAAACTGGTGTAATCGAATACAGGATATCTCATTAGGCCACAGGCGTAGCAAGGGGCGTGCGGCGTGTGCGGTCCGCACCGGGCATCACTACCCTGGGGGCATCAAACCCGCTGTTATGTTATGCGATCACCGCTATACCTAGGAATAGGAAACAAGAACGTGAATTTGTAAGGGAACGTTTTTAGCGAAGACATCGGCCGACGGCCGCAACATTACGGCACGCCTTGCGCCTTCCTAGGAAACCCAAGCAGCTAAGCTCCCCACCGATTAGGGTTGCCAGATGACCGGTTTTCGACCGGCCTGGCCGGTTTTGGAAGTCCGAGGCCGGATGCCGGCCGGACCCTCGACCGGCCTTAAGTAAAGCCGGTTTTCGGATTTGCTCATTTTGTAATAATTTTTCCTCATTAAACTATTCGTAAGGGAACTTAGCGACAAGATTTTATTTATTTAAAACGTCGGGGATGATTTCGTGTGACTTGTGCAGGCCGGCACCACGCGAACTCTCAGCCTAGGTAGGGCCTATTGTATTATCAGTTCCAGCGGTTCAGTCACTGTATTGTTGTGTTGTCGTGGGGGAAAGAGATGGCCAAGCGCGGATCCAGAGTCAGCTTAAGGAGGGGGCCACATTATGACTCCATTCGGCCCTCGCACCTACCAATACCACACGTCAAACCGTTCCTAGACAGACACAGTTCTCAATCTCCGATAATTGAAACATCGGAAAATTGAGGAAACCCAAACGCCGGAAAAGTGGGGCGGGGGGGGGGGAGAAACAACATTCAACATTCAATATGTAACTTGAACTATTAGTCTGGCAAAAATATGCCTCCCGCCGAATAAAGTGTACTCAGCGCAGTGATGCAGGGGAAGGTCTTATAAGCCCCATGGCTAACACTGCAATTGTGACCATCAAAATTGGGTTTTTTAGTGAGTGAAATCATGGAAATTACATTTTTATTGAGTGAAACCAGCTAAAAACGGTTGTTAGTGCGAAAAACCGACGCAAAAAGTCACTGAAGTAGGCCACCTAGAGAAATTGCTTTACTGGCAAACAAATGTTCCGAGATTAGCTGTTCATAAAATTGACAGTCTCCTCATGGAATTAATAATTTCCACACAAAATTGATAATTTCGTCATAAAATTGACAATTTCCTCATAAAATTGACAATTTCCTCATAAAATTGACAATTTACTGATAAAATTGACAATTTACTCATAAAATTGACAATTTCCTCATAAAATTGACAATTTACTCATAAAATTGACAATTTACTCTTAAAATTGATCATTTCCGCGTACAATCGGCTATTCATACTAAAAATAACAAGTTTAAAGCCAAAATAACGATCACCAATTACCGTATTAACAATAATCACCAAAAGGGTAATTGCCTATCGAGAAATGGTTGAAATTAATATCTTTTAATATTTTGGTTCCAAGGACCAAAAATTCCTCAATTTGGGGATAAGTTTTAATTTCTTCGTGAAATTGACAATTACAGTTCCAAACTGACAATTTCTGCTTCAAATTGACAAAGTTTTAATTAAATTGACGATGCGCCAATAAAAATTTTAATTGCTAATAAAAACGAAAATTTTCTCGTGAAAATAACAATTTCGTCCTACTAACAATTTCCACATAAAATTGACAATTTCCTCATAAAATATACAATTTTCGCATAAAAATTGACAAATACCTTATAAAATGAACAATTTCCCTATAAAATTCACAGTTTCCTCGTAAAATTGACAATTTCCTCATCAACACTTTGTGACAACTTTCTCACAAAATGGACGATTTCTTCATATAATTGACGATTTCCGTACCAAATTGTCAATTTCATAAAGTAGACAATTTCCCTTTGAAATTGATTATTTCCTCGTAAAATTGACAGTTTCCTCATAAAATATACAATTTACCCATAAAATTGTCAATTTCCACTTAATATAGGCAATTTCCAAAACGGACAATTTCCTCATAAAACATACAATTTCCTCACGAAATTGACGATTTCCGTGTAAAATTGTCAATTTTCTCATAAAATACATAATTTAATTGCAAAATTGACAATTTTCTCATAAATTAGACGATTTCCTCATGAAATTGTCAATTTCTTCATAAAATAGACAATTTCCCATAAAATGTATTAGTTCTTCATAAAAGTAACAATTTGCGGAGGGGATGCATTATGTCCCACGGCTACCCCACTGCGATTGTAAGCATAAAAATTGGGTTTTTTAGTGAGCGAAATCCAGGAAATTACTTTTTTTATTGAGTGAGACCGGCTAAAAACGGTTCTTAGTGCAAAAAATCGGCGCAATCAGTCACTGAAGTAGGCCAACCAGCGAAATTGGTTTACTGGCAAACAAATTTTCCGAGATTAGCTGTTCATCATATTGACAATCTCCTCATGAACTTGACAATTTCCACATAAAATTGGCAATTTCCTCACAAAACATATAACTTCCTGATAAAATTCACGATTTCCTTCTGGACATTGGATATTTCCTCATCAAATCGACAATTTTCTCATGAAATTTCCTCATAAAATTGACAATTTCTTCATAAAATTGTCAATTTCCTCATAAAACATATAATTACCTGATAAAATTCATGATTTCCTAATAAAATTGACAATTTCCTCATAAAATTGACAATTTCCTCATAAAATAGACAATTTCCTCATAAAATTGGATATTTCCTCACAAAATTGACAATCTCCTCATAAAATTGACAATTTCTTCGTAAAATTGTCAATTTCCTCATACAACGTATAATTTCCTAATAAAATTCACGGTTCCCTCATAAATTTGACTATTTCCTCGTAAAACATACAATTTCCTCACAAAATTAACATTTTTCTTATAAAATTGACAATTTCCTCACAAAATGGACAATTTCCTCATAAAATGGACAATTTCCCCGTAAAATTAATTATTTCCTCATAAATTTGACGATTTCCTCATAAAATTGTCAGTTCCCTCATAAAATATACAATTTCTCCGTAACATTGATTATTTCGTCGTGAAATTGTCAATTTCTCTATAAAATTGACAATTTTCCCATAAAATTGATAATTTCGAAACGATCTACTGCGAAACTACTGCATTAACAATAATCATAAAAAGGGCAATTGCCCATTGAGTCAAGGGGCAAAATTAATAAGTTCCAAAAGGACGAAAAATAAATAATTTTCTAGTGAAATTGACAATTTCCACGTCAAATTAACAATGCCTGCTTCAAATTGACACGTTTTTAATTAAATTGACGATTTCGTCCTAAAATTAACGATTCCTAGTTACGATTTTCTCTTGAAATGAGCAATTTCCAATTCGAACTAACAATTGCCTTACAAAATTGGAAATTCATTCGAAAGGAGCAATTTTCTTATTATATTGATAATTCTTCATACAATATGTCATTTTCTTCATAAAATTGAATATTTCCTAATTGAACTGAAGATGGACTCATCAAATTGATACTTTTTAGACTGAAAATTACCTCATAAAGTCAACCATTATGCTCATAAGGTTAAGATGTCTTATAAAATTGAAAGTTTTCTCATAAAACAGACAATTTCGTTATGAAATTGACAATTTTTTAGTGAAACCGACGAGCTCTTGGTGAATCATTTCGCATATTTGTTGCCTTTGGCGCGGCCTTTCACGTAAATTTTGCCTTGAATGTGGCGATTCAAGTGAGTATTTGCCCGGAATGTTTGCGTTTTGCCCGCCGCCGTGGGGTATTTCGCGCGGTTCACTCGTTGTGGCGCGACCTTTCTAAACAGTTTTTTTTTTTTCCTCACAATGTGACGTTTCGCTTATAAGTTTGCCCTTGGCGTCACCTTTCGCATAAATTTTGCCCTTGACGTGGTGGCGTTCAACGTCAATTTTCTTCTGTGAGACCATTCGCGAGAGTTTTCCCCTTGAGTAAATCAGTATTTCGCATCTCTCGAGACCCTCGGACCTATGAGAAAATGACCCTAAAATTAAGGTGAGGAGGTTTTGATGATTTTTTTTTTCGCAAGTGACCTCGACTCCAAGGGAGGGGCCATGGCCCCTGTGGCCCCTCTCTTAGATCCGCCACTGGAGATAGCCCGGAGTTGAATAGTTCCTGGTCGCCGCGGTGTCTTGGTGGTCTAAGAGCCGTACCGGAGATACGGTGTCCGGGTTCGATTCCCGCTCCGTGGCAGTTTCTTTTTCTCACATTAACATATTTAATTAAGAGAAAACGTATGGAAATTTACTGTCTCGAGGCAGATTTTTTGGGGAATCGAAAACGCTATTAGGCCCTCCTCAAATTGAACCTGTGAACATACACATACTGGTTCACACATTCACAGTCAATTATTTTTTGTCCGCGCGTGGGAGTGGCCTGGGTTCAATTTACAGTGGGTCACCCGGTATATATTTATGTAATACACGACTTGTATATATATGTATTGGCCGGTTTTCGAGCTTTTCAAATCTGGCAACCCTACCACCGATCCAACACGCAACATCCATTGATGGGTGGGGCCACTGGCGGACCTACACGTATCGGGGGCCCGGGGCGGAAACCTTCAAGAGGCCCCTAAAAGTCTCTAATTATACATACCTATTACAAACCTCTATTGGTAACCGTTAATAGACCAAGAGCCAGCGACGTATAAAGTGCAACCATTTGCATACTTTTCTTACCCAGCGCATAAAATCGAGAATAATTCCCCAATAGTGGGAAAAATTGTCTGACCCCATTTGGACGTGACGAAACCACGGCACGGCAGACGGCATCAATGATTCACTTCTGGGGAGAAGTAACACAAATTCCGATCATACGGCAAAAACGTTCTATTCACGTGATTACGCATTGAAAAATACGGGGAAATGCATATTACATTTAATGATATCACTTTCTATGGGGTCGAGCCAATGGCAAAGTCGTGAAAGCTTAAAACCCTCTAATTTGAAGTTTTCTGCAGTGGCGGCGGAAGTATTTTGGTTCAGGGGGGGGGCGAAAATTAAGGCGCTTCCCCCCTTCCCTTCCCCACCATACCCTACACTACCATCACTTCCTTAGTTTTCATCAATAGAAGGTAAAGTGTAGTGTAGTTCTCAATTTTAAGTAAATAGAGGAGGCAAGGTATTGTATGGAGGTGCCCAATAGTCTTGAATTTTCAGCATTTAGGGAATGATTTGAATGTGGTATACAACGGTCTGATTCTTGATAGGTTTTTGACTAATAATATTTTATTTTTATCCCACATGATACTAAAACCGAATTTTACGGCCGCAAATGAGTCCCAAAAGTGTCTCTTTTCATGCCTAGGAACTAAAGTATTTTTCAAGCGACATGCTCCGAAAGTAGTCATTTTTCTGTACCCACAAATGTCTGGGAAATTGACCATTACCGCACAGTGACATTCGAGAAATTTTCTGTACTAGTCCAGAAAATATTTTCCGTCCTAGTACGGAAAGTAAATGAACTCGGGTTATAACCTCGTTTAAGGTCTTCTTAAACTAAAGACACGAGAAGTCAGTAGTCAATTTGTCAAAGTCAGTTTTATCATTTCCTTGCTGTCGCGTGAAAAAAGTCGTACATCACTCGTAGGAAGGGGATTTACCTCGCCTCGCCCGCCGGGCTTGTAATGTAATGTACCGCGGCAAATTTTACGGCGTTTTAGAGCCACGACTTTAGCTCCTGCGTATACATATACTATTATTGATTTCTTAGTTGTTTTTTTGCCACAAGAATATGGCAAGTATTCGTTTTAAATAATAAACGATAATCATTCGTACTCAAATAAAACAGCAAAGTGTGGGAATGCAGGTAGGGGCTTAACTAGAAATCCGGATCCGGGGTTCGGATGGGGGCCCCTGAATAGCTTGAAGATGAAAAATCGGGATTTTCAAGTAGATAAGATGAAAACGAATGGCTAAACTCGCTTGTAAAAGTGAGTAAAACGCTGATTCGCGGCTGAAATTGAGAAAAATTGCTGAAATTTATGGCTGTTAATATTAAGAAAAAGCGCTAGCTAATTACAGCTGACATTGAGATAACGCAAAATCACGAATTGTTGGGGCGAAATTAGGAAAAAGCGCTAATTTACGCAGCTAAAACTGAGAAAAGCGCTAATTCAAGGATGAAAAAGAGAAAAACGCAAATTCGCGTCGTCTTGAAAAAAAAAACACGCTAATTTACAGCTAAAATTGTGATAAAGTGCTACAATTTAGCAACTTTCAAAATTTAGAACAAGCGCAAATTCACAGCTAAAAGGGAGAAACGCCAACTCAAGGATTCTTGGGGCAACATTGGGACTAAAATTTAGAAAAAGCGCTAATTCACGGGTGAAATAGTCAAAAACGCGAATTCGCGTCTAGATAAAAGTGGAGGAAAACTCGGCTAAGGTATGAAAAATTACGATTTTACGGATAAAATCGAGAAAAAACGCTAAAAATCGTAGCTAAAATTAAGAAAATGTGCTAATTTACTGCTAAAATTGAGAAACAAAACGCTAATTCACAGCTGAAAATCAGAGAAAACGCCAATTCGCCAATTCTTAGGGGCAACTTTAAGGCTGAAGTTGAAAAGCGCTAATTCACGCGCTAAAGATGAGAAAAACGCTAATTCAAGGATAAAAAAGAGAACAACGCGAATTCGAGTCTAAAAATAGAGAAACACGCTATTATGATAAAGTGTTACAATTTGGCAGCTTTAAACATTGGGAAAAAGCGCGAATTCACAGAAAACGCCAACTCACGGATTCTCGGGGCTGGGACTGAAATTGAGAAAAAGCGCTTCGATTCACGGCGTGAAATAGAGAAAAACGCGAATTTGCGTCTAAAAGTGGAGGAAAACTTTAATTCACAACTAAGGTACAAAACATTTCAATTTTGCAGATAAAATCGAGAAAAAGTGCTATAATTTCTAGCTAAAATTAAAAAATGTGCCCATTCACTGCTAAATTGGGGGTAAAAAGGCTAATTCACAGCTAAAATTGGGAATACCCCAACTTGCACATTCTTGGGGAACTTTGGGAATAAAATTGAGAAAAAGCGCTAATTCAAGCGGCTAAAACTGTGAAAAAGCGCTAATTCGAGGGTAATAAATAGAGAAAAACACGAATGGGTTTTTTTTTGTAATGGAGGAAAGCGCGAATTTACGGCTTAAATTTAGAAAAATTGCTAATTTGCGGATAAAATTGGGAAAGAGCACTTAAACGCTTCCTAATTTGCGGATTCTTAAGGCAACTTCACGGTAAGAGCTTGTAAAAAGCGCC
This sequence comes from Corythucha ciliata, assembly GCA_038030265.1. NCBI lineage: Eukaryota > Metazoa > Arthropoda > Insecta > Hemiptera > Tingidae > Corythucha > Corythucha ciliata. Next base: position 5,616,216 of record CM075937.1, on the reverse strand, counting down.
GATTCACAGCTAAAATGAGAAAATGAGCTAATTCGCGGAAAAAATTGAGAAAACGCACTTTAGAGGCAATTTCGTGGCTAAAATTGAGGAAAATATATACTTCAAAGCTGCAAAAAAGTATATTTACGGTTTAATTAGAGACTAAAGGGCCTCCTAGAGATTTCCGCCCCGGGCCCCGGACAAGTGTTGTTCCGCCACTGGGTAGCGGTGATCGCATAACAAAACAGCGGGTTTGATGCCCCCAGGGTAGAGATGCCCGGTGCGCACCGCACACGCCGCACGCCCCTTGCTACGCCTGTGCTTCATATTGCTTAAATTTGGGCTAAAACCCTCTCCGGGGAGGGTGGCCGATAGGTGGATCGCCCTCCTTTGCCAGATGGCAGGGGTAAAGTGAAGAAGAAGAATCAATAATATACCTAACAAAAAGTCTGCAGAAAAGTGAAAGATGGGGGGGGGGGCGAATGTTCTAGGCATTGCTATTTTTCATCTTCTCGCAAATGATCCAGGGTTTTCGATCTGAGTGACGGTCGCTTGGTCCTCGAATAAGAAGCGAAAAGGATAGAATAAGAACTTTGGGTGCAGTATTCGGGATAGAAGAGTGGCATTGAAGCCTGGGGGGGCGACGCCCCCCCCAGACTAAATTCCGGGGGGGCGGCCGCCCACCCTGCCCCCCCGGTTCCGCCGCCACTGGTTTTCTGGGGGAAAATAGGATGAGAAATCTGAAAAAAATATTTTAAAAAATCTATGAAGAACAGTTTTTATGCTATCGTAGAAAAGCAGTGTCACTTCAGGTAAGAACACACCCCAAAAAATGTTTTAGGCTGCAGTGTGTGTAAAATTATGGTTACTTTCACCACGAATTATGAAAATTCATAATACGCATTTTCCATGCGCCGTAAATCGGAGTACAGCCGATGGGATCTTTCAAAATGCATCGAATAAAAAAAAAAGGATTCGATACTAGAATTTTTTGTCCCTCTTCTTCAAATAGGCCCCGTATACCCTGACACCGACAAGCAGTACTTCAAATCAAAGGGGTTTTCGACTTTTCCGACTTTCCCTTTGCCTCGCAGCCGCAGGACCCGTGAGCATGAAACGTAATATTCATTTCCCAATATTTTCCAATGCGTTATCACGAGAATAAAACGTCTTTGCCGTCTGGCCGGAATTTTTGTTACTTCTCCCCAGAAGTGAATCATTGATGCCGTCTGCCGTGCCGTGGTTTCGTCACGTCCAAATGGGGTCAGACAATTTTTCCCACTATTGGGGAATTATTCTAGATTTTATGCGCTGGGTAAGAAAAGTATGCAAATGGTTGCACTTTTTACGTCGCTGGCTCTTGGTCTATAAGGCCTTTTCCTAATTGTAGCCAAGGCCTTTTCCTTGTTTTAGGCAAATCACCGCTATTTCCCCAACCTATCCGCCAAACAGCGCTTATGCCAAGTTTAATCCACGACTTTCTCCATTTTAGCCGCGAATGAGTGCTTTTTGTCAACTTTACCAGCAAATTAGCGCTTTTCGCCGCAATTTAGCGCACATTAGGCGCGGATTACTGGGGTATTCCCACCCCTCCCCACCTTATAGACATAAACACGCGCTTTTTCTCAACTTTAGCAGCAAAGTAGATTTTTTATCCTGTGAATCAGCGATGTTTCTTAACTTTTTCTCGAGTTGGCGTTTTTCACAATTTTCACAAATTAACGATTTTTTCTAGAAGGAATCAGAGAATTAGCACTTTACTCGGTTTGAACTGAAAATTAGCATTTACTCAACATTAGCCGCAAAATAGCGGGTTTTTCTAAATGTTTACGACAAATTAGCATTTTCTTGTTCACCATAACCATACGCTACGGATCAGCGTTTTTTTCTCAGTTTTAGCCGCAATTTGCCGGTTTTTCACCCATGGCCATAAATTGGCGCTTTTTCGTAATTTTAGCAGCGTAGTAACGTTTTCTAACCCGTCTGTTCATTTTAACCACGAATTGGCGTTTTCCGATATTTTAAGTGGAAATTGGCAATTTTTCATTTTTGGCAGCGTATTAGCACTTTTTTCAATTCAGGCTGAAAATCAACCTTTCTCTTAATTTTAGTCAGAATAATTACTGATTTTCTCAATATTAGCTGCAAATTAGCGGGTTCTTCTCCATTTTAGCACCGCATCAGCATTTTTTAAATTTTAACTATGGATTAGCGCTTCTTCTCAGTTCTAGCCGTGAATTAGTGTTTTTTTTTTGTTTTTTTCTTATAGCCATGAATTTGCCGTTTTTCTCAATTTCAGTCACAAAGTTGCCCTCAGAAGGCGAGATGGCGGAATTAGAAATTCTTGAACACTTTATCCGAAATTTTTTCCCTCAATTTTAGCCACCAATTAGCGCTTTTTTTCACTTTTAGCTGCGTAGAAGCGTTTTTAGCCAGTGAATTCGCGAATTTTCTCAATTTTAGCCACGAGTTGGCGTTTTCCTCAATTTTTAGCCGGGAATAGCACTTTTTCCCTATTTGAGCTGAAAACTAGAGTTTTTATTTTATTTATGCCGGGCTAATTAGTGAATGTTTTCAATATTAGCTGCGGTTTTTTTTTGTTTTTTGTTGTTTTTTTTTCACAATTCAGTCCCACATTGACATTTTTTTCCTTTAATTTTTGCTATGGATTACCGTTTATTGTTTAGTTTTGGCCTCGAACTTTTAGTGATTTTCCCCAATTTTGGCCACGGGTTAGCGCTTTTCCTCAATTTTAGCCACGAATTATCGTTATCCTCATTTTCAGCCACAGATTTCAATTTTAGTAGCGAATTAGCACTTTTTCTCAGTTTGAGTTGAAAATTAGTGTTTTTCTTAATGCTAGCCGCCCTAATTAATATATTTTTTTCAATTTTAGCCGTGTTGTTTTTTAGATTTTAGGCCCGCATAAGCAATTTTTTTGTCTACTTTCTGCTTTGGCTTAGCGCTGGTTCTCAGTTTGAGCCTCGAATCTTTCAGAAGCTATACGGATTTGCGTTTTCTCAATTTCAGCCGGGAATTGGTGATATTCTTCATTTTCGTATCCGCGAAATAGCGTTTTTCCTCAACTTTATCCGCGAATTAGTGATTTTTCTCCATATCAGCTGTTAAATAGCGTTTTCTGATAGTTTTGCAGCGAATTAGCAAATCTTTTCGCCATTTCAGTTGTGAATTTGCCATTTTGGCCCAATTTTAATCCGAATTAGCGTTGTTTTTGTCGATATCAGCCGCGATGTTTTTTTTTTTACTTGTACAACCTTGAATTACTAGCGTGTATTCTCAATTTTAGCCGCGGGCTTGGCCCAAAAACAACACTTTTGCATTGATTTCTACATTTTATCCGCGGAATAGCCCTCATACACTGTGAATCGACGACTTTTTTTCTCAATCTCTGTCTGGAATTTGCATCGTGAGACCACTAATCAGCGCTTTTTCGCAGTTATAGTCACGAATATTAGCGCATTTTCTTAAGTTTTTGCCGCGTCAGCCAGTTCTAAATTGCCTATCAGTATATTAGTGCGCTTGTAAGGACCTAACGAAACTGGGGACGGTCTGTTTTCTCTATTTTATTCATGAATTTTCCTCAAGAAGGCGCAAATTTCTGTATTTCAGCCACCAGAATAGCACTCTCGGGGGCTCAATCGATAGTCAGCCCACACTCTTTGCTGATATCACTTGTAACGTTATATTCTCCAGGTCGGATATAGACTGAAATTCGTAGACTAAAAGGAGCCAAATCGCTGTCCAACCTTTTCACGTGAATGAACCTAAAAATCCTCATTTCTCCTTATTTAAGCTTTTCGGGGGCCCGGGGCGGTCCGCCCCTCGCCCCTTACCGCGGTACGCTACTGGGTGGGGCTAACTCACTGAGAACTGAGAAGGAAGAAGTTTCACTCATAGTTCCGCGCTAATTTATGCTCGCATCGCTGTGTGCTTGGTGATCCTCTTTTGTTCGTGTTTCGGAATAGCGAGTGGATAATGATCTATCGAGGTTGAAATGCCTGGAACTGTCGGTATAATTATGCTATTGAAAGAAAACGTGATATTTTTCGTTTTGGTTTTAAAAGACGAATGAACGTTAGGGGTATTTATGGTCAAAAGTTTAACCCGAATTTAATCCTCAGATGAGGGGGGGCATCAAAAAGAGACCCGCACCGGGCATCACTTGCCCTTGCTTCGCCCCTGCATTAGGCAGCTGTTCATTGGTAGGAAACCCGCCTCTATCGGAGTGACTCGATTCCCAGAAACTGCCTGGCTCAGGAATCATTCTTCCTTGAACAGTGCTTTCTGGTAATATGAACCTGTCAATTCGATAGGCGGGGAACAAATACGCGTTACTCGTACAATCGTATCGTCGCTACGCGATTTCCTTTATAGAAAAACTGTCCTAGCAGCAGTGGCGGCGGAACCCACACGGCATAAGGCGAGCAAAATTCTGAACCGCAGTTCAGCTAGTAGAGCCTTCTCAACTCCACACAGTTCAAGTCAATATATTTAATTTTATTTACTTCTTTATTTTTTAAACATAACCGTGTCAGCCCCCAGAAGCATAGGAAGTATGAGGTAAGCAGTGGCGTAGGTAGGAATTTGTCCTGGGACGGATCAGATTGAAATATCAGAATGGTGAGGGGAGGGGGGTAATTTCACATTTTAGTCATCATTCCAACCAGCCAGTACACTCTTGAATCTGGACATCTTGCTGGCCTCATCATAGCCTCAATCTCTCAGTTAGGGACGATTTTTGGACTCTACCCGCAAATTAGCGCTTTTTTGGCCGAGTGTATCGTTCTTCTCAATTTCAGCCGCAGATTAGCGGTTTTGCCCCACCCCCTGCCATAGCCATGAATTTGCGCATTTTCTCAACTTTAACAGCAAAGTATCGTTTTTATCCCGTGAGCGATGTTTCTTAATTATCCGCGAGTTTTGGCGTTTTCCTCAATTTTAGCAGCATATTACCGATTTTTTATTTTTTTTACCAGGGGATTAGCACTTTTCTCAGTTTTTGCTGGAAATTAACGTTTCTCTTAAGTGTTTTCCTCAATACTAGCCGCAAAATAGAGGGACTTTTCACGAATTAGGACTTTTTCGGTTCACCATACGCAATGCATGAGCGATTTTTCTCAGTTTACTCGCGAATTAGCGGTTTCTTCACCTATTGCCATAAATTGGCGCTTTTTTTCACTTTCAGCCTGAAAAGTTGCCTTCAGAATCCGCAAATTGGCGTATAATCAGTTTTTGGCGCAAATTAGAATTTTTCTCAGTTTCAACCGCGAATTAGAGCTTTTTCTAAATTGTAGCTGCGACGCGTCGTAGCGTTTCAAACCTGTGAATTAGCGAATTTTCTCAATTTCAGTCACAAATTGGCGTTTGGCGTAATTTTAGCTGTAAATTGGCGATTTTTTCCATTTTTAGCCGCGAACTAACAATTTTCTCAATTTTCAGGCTTAAAATTAACCTTTCTCTTAATTTTGCCAGCCCCCCTACTCTGCAACTTATAACGCGTGCGTTAGCAAAATTTCTCAGCTGATTACTTTCAGTTATTCGCCTTATTTATTTCGCTAACGCACGCGTTAAAAGTTACAGAGTATGGGGGCAGGCTGATTATATTAGTTTCTAAATATTACCCGCAAATTAGCTGTTTTTCACTTTTTACCACCGCATTAACAATTTTATATAACTTTTATAAGTATAGATTATTGCTTCATGGCAGTTCTAGCCGTGAATTAGCGTATTTTTCAACATTATACTATAGCCATGCATGAATTTGCCATTTTTCTGAATTTTAGCCTCAAAAATGCCTTCAGAAGGAGCGAATTTAAATTATAAATGTAGATTTTTTTCTTCAAACCTTTTTCAAACCAAAACCTTTACATCTATCCCTCCATTTTTGTCAAAAAATCATCATTTTTAAATTATAAATTTCACGACACTTAACTCGAGAATTAGTGATGTTTCTCAATTTTAGCAGTGATTTATCGCTTTTTCTAAATTTTAGCAGCGAGGTAGCGTTTCCAACCCGTTCTTTACCTACCGAGTTTTGTCTATTTTTGCCATGAATTGGCGTATGACTCAATTTAAGCTGCAAATTAGCAATTTTTTCTATTTTTAACTAAGAATTAGCACTTTTCCCCAATTTGAACTGAAAATTGACGTTTTTCTTAATTTCAGCTGTGCTAATTGGTGATTTTTTCAATTTTTGTCGCGAGTTAGTGATTTTCTTCTTTTTGTAAACGCGAATTAACGTTTTTCTACAACTTTTTATCAGCAAATTGCAAATTATCAATTTTTCCCAATTTCAGCTGTGAAATAGCGTTTTGTGCTAATTTTGCGACCATTCAGCATCCTATTCCCTTTTTCATACGCGAATGTGCGATTTTAAGCCGTTTCAGTTGTGAATTTGCCATTTTTGTCCAATTTAACCTGAAAGCGTCGTTTATTTGTCAATATTATAGCGTGTTTTCTCAACTTTAACCGCGGGGTTTCCCCAAATACGACACTTGTGCATTGATTTCCACAATTTATTCGTAGAATGGCCTCCATGTACCGCGAATCAGCGATTTTTTTCTTGATTTTAGTCTGGAAGTTTCATCGCGAGACCTTGAATAAGCGCTTTTTAGCAGCTCTAGCCACGAGTCTGATAGAGGGTCCGGGGCGAACGCCCTCCCCGCCCCCGTACACTGGTACACTACTGCGTTGGGTTCAAAGTCCAAGGAAAAAGCTGGACGTACTCGGACCTTTTCGGGCTGCTTTAAGTCCAGAAAATACGCTAAACCTAATTTCAACGTGTAACGCTCATTTTTGGAGATTATATGGGCTCTTCGTTATGGTACTAGTGCTACTTGTAACTCTCGGGGGGGGGGGGGGATCTATCCCCCCCGAAAACGGGGGTCACAACGAAATGTTGTGACTTTGGCGTTTTTCAGACGAAAAGGTTGCCACGGAAATTTGCTCTTTTATAACCAAATGTCTTGGATTCGGCTTCCTCAATACAGGTCCAGTCAATGAGTACATTGTGCTATACATCGGAAGTGGCGTTTGATTTTTTTCTCTTGTAATTGTTTTGGTGGGTTAGAATTTAGAAGATAAGGAATCTGAGTTTTCGTCGTCCTAACCCCTGTGCTAACTTCGGGGTAGGCGGAAAACCGTCCATTTTTTGGGTTGTAGACGAATAACGTCTTTCCTATGCTTCCTAGCTAAACGCTAGCAATGTTCATATTAGTAGATTACAAAATACTCTAAATCATTCACCCTTTGGGTTTTTTTTTGTGTAACCAATATCAACAGAGCTATGAGGTAAAATAATCGAAAAAAAATTAATGAAATTTGCCTACACAAACGTCTATACGTAAGAATAGATGCACACCAATGTGTTGTTCATGTACAAGCCACTTATGAGAGTAACAGAGTACCTGTACCTACCGTGGTCTCCTGGTCGTATACATTTAAAAATGTTATCTATAATTCACGGGCGATCAGGGCAATAAAATGACTTGGAAGTCAACCCAAAGAATGCCCATATTTTTGTTTTGACGAAAATCTTCACTCTTCCCCCTTAACCGCCACAACTGGGCTACACTTCATGGTCATCAGCAGTCTTCACTGCTGTGGCTTTCACTACAATACATAGACTTCTGTGAGCATTTGTTGTTCAAGGACAAGATAAAATTTTATCTCTTTGTTGGCGATTCATAGCTCCGTTGCTGTTGGTTGTGCAAAAAAAAACCCAAGGGGTGAATAATTTAGAGTGTTTTGTAATCTACTAAAATGAATACAGCTATCGTTTAGCTAGTGGCAGCGTAGGAAAGAAGTTATTCACTACAACTCGAAAAATCCAAAAAAATCGACGATTTTTGGCCTACCCCCACAGGGGTTAGGACGACGAAAACTCAGATTCCTTATATTCTAACCTCTAGAAACAATCAGCGGGCGTCTATCACCCCCTGATGGCTTGACGAAAATCCCCCCCCCCCTCGTGAATTAAAGGCCTTTAAAATGGAAAATTAGTGAAAAACAACGTGAATGAATTGTAGGTACTCAAATTTTTTCACTAGTGACACACATCAAGCGTAGAAAACCTGAAGATTTCAGTGCCTAATTTTGACAAATATTGGATGAAATCAACTGCACATAGCGTTAATTTATGGCTTATTCTTAGTTTTAGCCGCGAATTAGAGTTTTCCAAAATCGCAGATAAGCGATTGTTCATTAGCGAAATAGCACATTAGCACTTTCATCATTTTAGCTGCGAATAAGTGGGGTTTTTCACTGGTCACGAATTGGCATCCTCTCAATTTTAACCGCTAATTTGCATTTGTTTTTCTCCATTATAATCGTGAATTAGCGTATTTTTCCCAATTTTACCAGGATATTAGAGCTTTTTCAAGCGCTCATAGTAATGAATTAGCGTTTTTCTCAATTTTGGCTCAGATTCCTTCAACAAAGAAAAGCGAATCGGCGTTCTTCTCAATTTTGGCCATGAATCGGCCCTTTTTATGAATTTTACCCGCGAATTAGAGCTTTTCTCAATTTTAATTGTGAATTAGCGCTTTTTATACATTTTACTCACGAATTTGAGCAATATCATCCGCAAAGTATAGTGATTTTTTCTACATTTTCAACCCCGAATCATCCTTGTGTCTCAATTTGAGCCGTAAATTAGGGGTTTTTTCTCATTTTAGTTTGTAATTAGCGATTTCTTCATTATATTCCGCGAATTCAGCTTCCCTCCCCTCTAGTATTTGCTATGAAGTGAGTTAGAATGCTATCGCGGAGTATAGAGCCATTTTATAGCTAAATTAAAATAAAACGTCATAATGTGCTGTTCTTGAACCAAGTCCGCGTCTAGAATTGAGGTAAATCGCTAATAGAAGTGGGAAAACGAACTAATTAGCGTTAAAAATTGATAAACAAGCGCTTGATCTCGTCTAAAATTGAGAAATTTTAGCCGCTAATTACAGCTTTTACTCAATTTTTTAGAAAATCCGCGAAGCTGCTGGTTTAAGAACAGAACATTATGGTGTTTTATTCTAAATTTCAGCTATAAAATGGCTCTGTACTCCGCGATTTTTTCACAATTTCTAACTGGAAGTTGCATCGCGAAACAGCGAATGAGGGTTTTTTTCTCTCGCAGTTTTAGCCACGAATATTTGCGTTCTTTCCGCTGCCTCCAAGTGCCTAAACGAACTGTAGGAACCAGCGTATTTTGTATACTTTAGCCACACAGTGCCTCCGTAAGGCGGAAATTAGTACATTGCTCAATTTCAGCTTCCAGAATAGCGCTTGCGTGGGCTTAATCGAATATTCAGCAAACAATTTGGTGAGCAACTTTCAACGCTTTATCCTCCAGGTCGAATGGACTGAAAATCGTCGAAATGAAGGGGACAAATCTCCGTCCAACCGGTTACCGAAACTCCTCCCCATGTACCTTCGTCCAAAACCTAAAAATCCTAATTTTCCATCATTAAGCTATTCGGGGGCAGCGGTCCGCCCAATACTCGCCCCTAACTCCGCACGCTACTGAACGGGTCTGCTGGGGCTCAAACCCGAAAAGTTTAGTAAATTATGGAGGCAATGCAACCCTAAAACCTAAATTTAGTGGCAATTTTTTTGTCATCTCTTTTCTTTCAACTGTAATTTTACAGCAAATTTCTTAGTAACTTTCAATTTCGAGGCAGTTTATAGATCCGAACTCGCAATTTCACTGCCGATGAATGCAGAATGGGCGCTGGATTTTCCCCTCCAGGCCACAACCACGGCTAGAATTTAGTTCGCAGTACATTCTTACATGTACCTGACGCAGGGAGGCAAGATAAGACACAATTTAAAATTCACTCTCCAATAAAGTATCCCTTCCAATCGTTCGTTCGTCCCAAAAGTTCGGCGAGTTAAGATGGACATTTTTTCTTTCAGTCATTTAGTTTCCGCCTGTAGTGTGACACGAGGAGGACATGATGGGAAATAAGAACAAATTGGATGTAGAGGGCTATGCGCCCACCAAACATTTACGAAGATTGCACCCAAGGTGCGGTCGGCGAGGGGCGGTCCATCGGCTCCGTACTCGGCTCAATAGTCGGGCCGGGGGGGGGGGGAGTAGCCCTGGTGGCTGAAGGTCTGAGGTCGAAACGGAGACTGGACCGCGAACGGTGACTGCAGGGTGCAATCACCGCACCTTGGGTGCAATCTTCATTCAAAACCGGAAGTTTGCGGCTATTGCTACCGGGGAAAATGCAATTTCGCGTCTAATTATCCTCCGAAATATTCAATTTTGTGGCTTCCTAGAGCTAGGCTTGAAACTCACAATTTCGCGGCTGATTATTCACAGAAACTTTCAATATCGTTGTCTACGAGTACGTAGCCCTGAAACTTCAAATATATTTTCTACTATACAGGGTGTAACGGAAAAGTCTGGCATAAATGAAATGGGTGATTCTTGGTCACATTTGGAACCAAAATGACCATGAATGATGTTTTATTATTTCAATAATAGCGGAATCCAACCCACGGCTCAATCCAAGCTCATGACGGGAATTTGCAACTAACTTAAGAGGCCGAGGGCGCGCTCGTGGAAGCAATTGCCTTGCCTGAAGGCGTGCATAAAAACGGATACTTTTGGGGACTTTTTTTGTGCGTTTTTGCTTCTATCTCGGGAGAAAAAAAGAATAATCCAGAACTAAGCAGGCCATTCGAAAGCTGACAAACAGTAGAAGTTTTTAATAATTTTTGACACTTCCTACGAGGGCCATAAAAGTCAAGCTGGCTGAAAGACTAGGAGTTTTCTGGAAATCTAAGAAGTTGGCTGTTCTGTTCAGCAGCAATTTAAGCACTTAAATATTGATCGATTTAGAGATGAAAATATCCAATCCTACAGAGAATTTAGTGCTCTTTCCAATGGCTTCTTTTAAATTTCAATGAGACCATTTTTTCATCAGATGTAGACGATTTACTGAGGAAAGCCGCGGGTGCATTAAAAATTAGGAAAACCCCGATTATCTCCAAAACCATAAGTAATGGGACCATGCTGCATAGGGTCATTTTGGTTCCAAATGTGACCAAGAATCACCCATTTCATTTATGCCAGACTTTTCCGTTACACCCTGTATATGAACCCCAGGAAACTTGTTATTCATGGCTGCGTCCCCCCCTCCCCACGGCATTGAGTGGTTTTGTCACGGGAAGAAGGCTTCGAAAACGTCGCCTGATGCATCAATGTAACATTGACGTGAACGATGAACGAACTGAATGAAATATATTGCCCCCCGCCTTCTTAGGGACGGTAATATAAAACTTTCCTCCTCGTTACCAGGGTGGACAAATATACCCCCCCCCCCCCGGGTAAAATTCCAAGGCTTATTGTGTGCTACATATCCTGGATTACTTCCCCTCCCGGTGTCCACTGTGCACACATCAATCACCAGTCAAGAACTATCGAACAGCATCCCCCCTTGACACTTTTGGACGCTCCCCCAACACCACGAATAATTTCCATTTGCCCCCCCCCCCTTAAATTAATAAATAAATTAAGCAAGATTGGCTCACCCAAAAAAAACAATTTCGCGGGTTTGGTCCACTTGGAAAACCAATGTGGAGCGTTGGACTCCTTCAAATCTGAAATTACGCGAAGTTGCCTAGTTCAAACCCAATTTAATGGGGCTGGCTGCCTGAAAAAAAAAAAAAAAAAATCAATATTGTGCGGGGTTGTTTTATTAAAAACAAAATTTTGTGCTGCTTACCCTTTCAGAAGGCATTTTCGGGGTTGGATAATTTAAAAGAAAAATTGCGCGACTTAAAAAAAGGTGCCCACTCTTCAATAAAGAGGCAGCTACGCCCATGTTCAGCGGTGTATAAACGTGACGGTACGTGGTACATTTATTTAAAGCAAAATTGCCTATCGTAATTATTATTACATTATAAATTCACGGAAAGCTATACAAAACCTTACATTATCTGATTACTTTGTACAAATTCTAGAAATGAAATATGTCGAAAAACATTATAAGCAACAACTCTTATTTTATGCACGAAAAGGGAACATTTTTTATGTGTAACAATATTATGATTATCCTGTCCTTTCAGTTCAGCAATATGTTGGTGGAGTGGGGGGGACGTGGTGACCTGACCATAGTCATCACACAGGAGCACTATTCTCACAGCAAAAATAAAAAAAAAAAGTACACGGAAACATCGCACTGGGGCAACACGTTTTAAAACAAAATTACACGCGTGATAATTAATTTTTCAGGGCAATCAATTCGTAATGCTTGGTTGCCATATGGTTGATGATTGAAAAGTTGTAACCGGCCTGGAACATACAGTACGGGCAACGATGTATTCTTTCGAAGACTGTGGACGAGCACTCGTGAGTGACGTGACGATACAGTGACAGGCCTCGCGTGAATGACTGAAAAAAAAAAAAACTCAAGAGACATTGTGACACGGTTCAAGCGAACTCATTCAAATGTTAATGACAGATCAATCACCTCGCTGCAATTATCGCAGACGTATAAGCCGTTGTTCTTAAATTTAGCCATACTTTTAACGACAGCGAGCCTGTATTCTTTTATTGATTTTACTTCCTTCCAAACTGTCGAACCTTCTACAACGAGAGAGATCAACGGATGGCAAAACGGACCAAGCATGAAACAAATTTGTCATTAATAATTCACTATTTAATAAATTATAAAAAAAGGAAATAAGAAAGAAGAAGGTCGAATACAAGAAGTAAGTAAGGAAATGGCCTCATCTAAGAGCGACACAGAAGTAGCTAATGGAAGTTCAGGAAAGACGTGAAGAAAAAGGAAAATTCGGGAAAATAAATTAGTAGAAACACGCAAACTCAATTTTATTAACATTAATAGTAAGCAGTAGTTTCTCGTTGGTAGAACGTGTTGTCCGCACACCTGAAAAATGACAGAATAGAAACTATGGGCAGAGTTGTAATAATTCAAATCAAACACTCACTTTTTTGTAGGGCTGAAGCTTAATCCAGGGGCACTATAAAAAGTTCCGTTAAATGATACATAGTACTAAAGCTCTCTTTTATTTGACAGAATAACATAAAATCAACAAGTTTTCAGCCAGGTAAATAGACAATGAATAAATCAGTGTTTCAATTTAAGGTGCCGACTCAAGGTGGCGTCATTGAGAGATCTGTACGGGCAGTGCGGGCACTGCATCTGAGGCTCTTTGCCACACTCGTCTTGAGCGTGACGCATTAGACGGTGTTTCTGTCGATAGGATTTCCCGCACGTGTCGCAACGGAGAGCCTCTTCACGAACGTAACTATGCTCGCGCTTGACCATAAGTTCGTAAGCTTCCTCTGTGGGGAAAATGACGTGAAATAAACTGGGGGGGAAAGTCGTCAAGAGAAGAGGCGAAAAATTGGAAATTAGAAGAGAATGTGAGAGAAGGGAGACAGAGCAAGATGAAATAAAATGATTAAAAATTGTTAAAGAAAAGAAACGGTATAACCTGAATTTGAAAAGGAAGACAATAGTAAGGATTAAATAAAGGGCGGCCACTTGTGAAATGATACTTTATTCAGTATGAAAAAGGTCACTAATCCGAAGAATGAAGCTCAGCCTGAAAGGCTCTTATCGCTATTCTAACTTCAACGAACCTATTAGGTCAAACAGACTACATTATCGATAAATACTAATATCGAACGGAGTACCGGTACACCCATTGAAGTCAATCCTAAAAATCTGACCATTAATATGTGTGGGACTTTCAACCTCATTAGGAGGGCAACTTGGAATTGTACTTCCAGAAACTTACTAGGCCCAGAAATTGTCAATTTCAAGGCAAAATTGTTCTGTCAGTCCAAAACATGAAGATCATAAGCTCTAATAACTTCGCAATACGAAAAAGGTTTTTTTTTTTCTAGATAAAATCATAAATAAGCCATTAATCCTGGAAGAAATGGCGACTGACTAGCAGGACTTGGGAAGGCAGAGGACACAAAGGGAAAATTAAATGGACAAATGGTACGTTTTCCGGTCAAGATACGACCCAAGAATCATGAGAGTACAGAGCATGCTTAGCTTAGAAATTGGAGCGAAAGATGATGATGTAACGAACTCGAAAATTGAAATTTCTTGACGAAGCTTTGAATGGTGACGGTAGTCATGTGGTTCAAACAAGGTCACGTTTCACCGGCCCCGTGTTTCGGCCTCGGGGGACCAGATTCTAATTAGAAGAAGAGAGGTCAAGCTCCCCTAAAAGGTAATTTTATTAAATTTATCAAATAAATGGCCTCTACATGACTATCGCGCGAGGACAGGAAGGCTCAGAACTCAGAAGCCCCCCCCCCCCCCAAACCACACAGGAATCGAGATCAATTCTGCTAAAAACATCGTCAAAATCGTCTCCGATTCCCCATATGGGTCATTTTCTCAAAGTAATCAGCATGAGCCAGAAGTTTTTTATGAGTTTCCCTCTCCTGTGCTCAACCAAGAAATACAGCCGGCTCAAAACGCAACAGAGTGGCTGACATGACAAGGCCCCTTTGAAGTGTACAAAAATGATTGTTTCACTTTGTTGTTGGGTTCGTACAACTTTATATTTTTTGGACATTTTTTCCAAGTGTTTCGATCTGAGCCGAATGCCTTTTATTAGTCGCCAGGACAACGCTAAATTGATACACATCCGTTCCGGGCCAAAACGCCCCCTAAAGAGCCCAAAAATGAGCGTTTCACGTTGTCGTTGGTTTCGGCAGAGTTTATACAGAGCGGCCGCCCAGTAAAGAACGCATGCGCCGAGGCTCTTCCTTGGACTTCAGACCTGTCGATTGCGTAAGAAACACTTAAACGACTCTCCAGATTAAAAAAATTCGTCTAGATTGTCGGAAGTTGGACGCGGTCAGTGCTTAATTGAACAATGACCAAAATGGGGGGAAAAGTCCACCAGTCAGCTGTCTTGGCGTTAATACTAGTAGGATTACAAAACGACAAACAAAGGAGAAGCAAGGATGAGCGAGGTGACGAAAATGGAGCATGAAAACCGGAAGACCGGTGACATTCAATTTGACCCCCCCCCCCCATCCATTTCTGCCGATCTCTGAGCACCCTTCACGAATATTGTTGGCACCTGGCACATAGGCTATTGCCTATATTTTTCTGTCAAAATACTGTTTTAGAAAGGGAGGACAGAATATTTTAGGAAGGAGAAGATATCGTAGGCAAACGGCATTCAATTATAACCCCCCCCCCCTGAATGGCGACAATTTAATGAATCACTGGTGGGGGAAGGAGTCAAATTGAATGCCTCTTGCCTTCTCCATGGTAAGATATACTGTTCTCACTTACCGCCGATCTCCCTGCACCCTTCACGAATACCGTAGACAATGGTCCATGTTTCGTAATAACACGGTTTTTGTGCATTCTCGTGACGTTTTTGTGAGAAACGTCAGTGGTAACATGAAATGTGAACACGCCAAAAGGAAACTTAGAAGACGGGGAAGTTTTTGTGATATACCGAAAATCTGTTGAGAAAGCTGTTTGGGTACAGCGAATTTTTGTAAAACGGACAAATTTTAGAGGACACGTAAATTTATGGAAAAAATGCCAGATTTCTGGGTGTTGACGATTATTTCAAGCAATAAAATGGCCTCTATCCTAAAGGAAATGTTCCGTAGTTTCTGAAAATGGCATCACTTTTTGGATTTGGTGCGATGTAAGCCGAGAAATTGCGGATTTTTTGAAGCAAGCATTGGTTACTTTTTTAAACACAAAGAAAATCATTACTCCGGAACGGATCGACGTAGGACACTTCCGAAGGCACCATTTTACTCCACTTTTAACGTAGTTTTACCCAAAAATTTTTGTCACACTTATACGGATCCACCCTGTATTAGAAAGCGTGAAGGGAGGATAAGGACGTTTCACCCGAGGTAGTAGGTCGAGAAGGTCCACGGACTCCACTCTGTGGGGGGGGGGGGGATACGATAGCTTATAAGGAGTACGCACTGCACTATTTTTAGATATAGAGGGGGCTTTAAATCAAGTCTCGTTTGGGAGTAAAATGAAAGCCTTAGAAAGTTCCGGGGTGGTTCAAGTGTTGTGAAACAGAGGAGATCGGATCAGGTATCACAGTTTGGGGATTTCGATGTATCAATCCATATCAAGCTGAGTTTAGGTTAGGTTACGTTACGGCGAGGAATCCGAACGCGGATAACCCATACGGCCCTAAAATATTACACTGATGGTCCTAGACTAGAAGATCAGGGGCTGGAATTTACGAGCCTGGCCTGATGTTGAAAGCTTGGGGGGGTAGGCGACCGTGTTTCGGGCAGAAGTAATGGCGATTAAGGCATGCGCGATGAAATTGCAGAAAAAGGGGGTAACGAACAGGCGAGTCGGGCTGCCCCCGGTGCTATAACCAGGCTGGTACTAAATTTGATGGTGTTGGTGGGGGGGAGGGGGCTGCAGGATATGTAGAGGAAAAAGGAAACGAAGTTACTTTAGCTTGAGTGCCGGGCCACGAAGGGGGGCCAGAACCAAAGTTTGTGGTGACAAGAGGCTGGCTTAGGAGGAAGATGGGCAGCAGGACACGGCGCAGGCGATGTGGAAAGAGAAAAGCTACTGTCGGGAAGCGAGAGAAGGCATCAAGGGTACAGGCCGGAAAACAACAAAATGGTTGCTCGGTTTAGGGCGGAGGTTTGGTTGGATACTTCGCTTGGGCACTTTGCCGCGGAGAGGCACCTGCACAGGAAGAAGCATATAAGAATGCGAATGCGTTAGATACGCATGGAATAGGTTAGGCTAGAGGTTTATGGAGGCGATAGGGAACCCTCTCTAGTAATCTCCCGGACAAATACGGTTCGGGTCCTGTAGTTTCTCCTGAGGATATGAATATTTGAGGAGCTGCACTAGGCCTTCCGAGCCCTCGGCCCCACGGGGTGTGGTGTAAGAGACTACTGGTGGCTTAGGCACCGGGGAGGGGGGTGTGGCAAGACTGAGTCCGCGTCCACAAAAAAAGACAACCAGACT
The DNA here is from genome assembly GCA_038030265.1 of Corythucha ciliata. NCBI lineage: Eukaryota > Metazoa > Arthropoda > Insecta > Hemiptera > Tingidae > Corythucha > Corythucha ciliata. Next base: position 5,599,234 of record CM075937.1, on the reverse strand, counting down.
TTTTAGTGAGATACACGACCCATGATTTCTACCTTAAGACGACCACCACGCCTCAGTCACAAACTGAAAGAAAGTCAGCTTGGCGTGGCAACATCGCGGAAGACTCACATGACGAAGGCACTCAGTCTTTTGCTTTGGTTCCCCCTTTACCATACAACACCTCCCGATGAAATTCGACATAGGAAGCTAGACTGTGGAGCACATTTGGTGTACAGCGTAATATCAGGGCGAAGGCAGCCATTACCCAACCAGCGTCACTATTGTCGATTTCTCCACTCAATAGCCAACTCGTACTTGAACCCTGGGCCTCCTTTGCTATCACATTAATCGTAAAATTCGTAGGTACAATAAAGTTAAACGCACAGGTAAATAGAATGTAAGACATATTCCGTGAATGCCTCTCCCGAGGCACTTGAACGAAAGCCGGCGGACCGTGTATAGCTTGTCTCCTGCAAGAAATATATTTTGTCGTTTGTACTTACACTAGCCTCATACGTATACGAATAGCGTTTAGACGTGTTTTCAAAGCTGAAATTTCACTAGGAAATACCCCCCCCCCCCAACATTAGCCCATCGAATCACCCAAAAATGCTCAGGACGCCAGAGCCTTATCAGACGGGGGGTCACGTCAAGTTGTGAGGAACTCCTCCCTCCTAGGTTATCCAAAACACAGAACACGAAGGTTTAGAGTTTTAAACGCAAGAGGAACCGATTTATCGCATAAACAAACCAGAAAAATACGAAAATCTATAAAAGTCTAGCCATTAAACACCGAATCAAAGAGACCCCTCGAAGCCAGCGAGAACGTTGAAGGTTATCCACGTATCTCGTTCAAAGAAAATATTCACCAACTGATCGCTAGGTCCGCAAAAATTGGCGGCCAAATTTAAAAAAATATATGGGCTTGTTTCATAATAATCAATAAATAGCGTAAAACAACCTTTTCGAGAGTACGAAATCCATGCACGTAGGAATAAGCCAAAGAAGCAGCGTAAGCTCCTAATCTCCCCCCCCCCTACACCAATAAATACAAAGTTTTTTAAGTGCAAAATGTGCATGTTTGTCAATTTTGTCCGTTTTGTGGGGAGGGGAGAGTAAACATTTTAGTCGTCTGGTTGATAGTCATCTTGAAGGGCAAAATTGTGTTTCAAAAGCGAATGTTAATGAGAATTAAATTCCATTCCGTTGGTGGGAGGAGCCGTCAACAAGTAACAGCGATCTGTGAACTGCGATTTCTAGTGAATGGAAGTCTTGTCATTCTTGTTTTGGTACACAGTCATAGGGCGAAATTAATAGTTAATAGTTTCCTGGAAAAATACTTCACGGAAAGCTTGTCTTTTTTGCATAGAGGATTGCTTGGTTTTTATGGCTTCAAGTTGAGAATAACCGTTAGGCGTTGTGAATAGCGTGTGCAGGCTGAGGACAGCGCAAATCGGGGACTAATATTTTCTCTCTCGGCTATCTCGAATGGAGTGAGTTGAGAGAACATCGAGGTGAACTTTCCCATGTGTCATGCCTGCCATTTCTCAGTGGCTTGTAACCCGGGCGTATTCCTATTTTCTTCTTCCACCTTCTCGTAAACCGGTCGCCCTCGTGTACCGTTACGAGCCACAAATTCGTGTCAGTAGAGCCAGTCGTACGCGTACTACTGTCGAGTGTTGGCAGTTGAACTCGTCTATTTCGACCGACTCCGGATTTTTCGGGTAACCACCCCATTTTTTTATTATTATTTTTTACATTCTTGCCTCCTCCTCCGTCCTGTGCATTTTTTCTTATCTCCCCCCCCCCTCGTTGTTTTTGTTTGGCAAAGCAGCCGCCTCGGTCACATCACTCAGTCGCGCCACGCGAGTTCCCCATCGTCATTATCCAACTGTGCTTCTCAGAAAATTATGCCGGAGAAGAAACAATTCGAACGGCTCCCCGATAATGTGAGTCCGATTCGATACGAGCTCTTTCTGAAGCCCAACTTGAAGACATTCCTCTTTGAGGGCCACGAGACGATCCACGTTCGGGTAAGTCGGCCATACGTTCTTCTACTAATAATTATAATCGCTTGATTAACATCGTCAGAGATACATTACCCCCTCCCCCTACATCAATAATGCAATTTCAATTAATTGTTCGGCTCTACTAGGTAGCTAGTGATCCAGTAATGTGAAGCATTGCCGACAAACAATCCAAAAATTATCGGCGTTTCATCTAGCCCTATTTTGCGAGAAATTCTGACTGGAAATTCCTGTAATTGTCATTTTTATTTACAAATTTAACGATTTTAAATGGTATATCGTATCCTGCAAATAATGTTCTCACAAGGTGGTGACTTAGTAACCCCTTCCCTGCCTAACCCTCTATTCCGTCAAAATATAATGAGACGCCGGACCCAGAATCTGAGGTCTCCTGTACTGGTAATGGTAGTCAACAATTTTGTTTCTCAAAGTCCTTGCGGGTGGGTGGGGGGGATAACGCTTGTGGAAGCGGTTTGTCTGATGTCGGTGGTGTGGGAGAAGACCACTTTTGGTACAAAGACCTCCCCAGATAGGGGACACTGTGGAGAAGTTGGGTCTTTCAATTCGGCCATAGTTTCGCCAGGCTCTTCGAGACTCTTCCGTTACTTTTAGCGTGGTCAAATTCCACACAAGCAAGTGCTTATCTTGGTTGGGATGAACCCTTCTTAACTCTCCAACCGTCCTGTACACCACTGTCATTCTGCCTTGCTGCCGGGGACACCGGGACCCTCCTAGCCCCCCCCCCCCCCGCTATCGTATCTTATAGATGACAACAACGGTACCGAATAATGTGCAGGGATGGAGCTGGAGAGCGCAGGCGTGAGTCCGTTAGCTATAATGCCGGCGATGTCTTGCTCGTCTGAAACTTAGCTCTGCCAGAAAATCGTTTGTGGTCCGATCCATGGGCGTAGCCAGCGGGGGGCAGGGATGGGCTGTTGCCCTCCCCTAGAATCAAAAACGCAAATTTCGTGGGGCATCTGCCCACTCCAAAATTCCAATAATATTTTCCCTGATCTGGCCAACAGAAACACAAATTTATTATATTTCGTTCCATAAAACCAATTTCGCGGATTTTTCTCACTAAAAAACAACACATTTTCGCACAATGGTTTCACCAAAAATCAAAAATTCGCGGACGTTTGTTGCTGACAAACCGATTTTAAGGGTCGGCTTAACTTGGAAACCGATTTTGCTGATTTTTCGCGCTAAAATCCTATTTTCGCAAGGTTCGATGCGCAATTTCGTGTGTTTGGGTTAGCTCAAATCGTGTTTAGCCCGCTATGCCATACAGACTTATGGTATGAGAGAAACTGCCAGCTCTGTTTACCGTCTCAGGTCTAAAATTTCAAGTTTAGCTCCAAAAGTATCACTTTCCGGGTTGGGGGGGGGGGAGTTTCAATTTTTCGACATAAAATCCGAAATAGAAGGCTACAAACGACAGGTTTCCAGCAGATATTTATTTTTTGGCGGATAGTGGCGCGTTTCTGTGCAAATTTAGTCTCTGATGACCATGAATTGACGCGATTCTAACCTCCAGATCTTGTTAAAATCCTGCAAAAAGGCAATGGTTCATCTGTTATTTTCGCCAGTGAATCTGCCCACAGGCGTGGTGGATCCAGTTTTTCCTCAAGAGGAGTTGCACAGAACCCCCCAACCACCTGTGAATGAACGCTATTTCTCAATTTTAGCCACGACAATTACACTACAATCAACAAAAAACAGTGACAATTTTGCCAATTCATTTTCCCTCAATTTTAGCCGCAAATTCGTGCTTTAATCTCAATTCTGCATTGAGCAATTCCCCCTTCAAATTTCAGAGTGAAAAGGTCCACATAATATTCATGTTAACGAATTTCATTAATTTTGATCTGGGCGTTGCATCGCGAACCTTAAAATAGGTGTTTTCCTCAATGTGCCTTAATTTTAGCCGAAAATAAGAACTTTTTCAAAAATGTGTGCGCTAAGTCACCCTCTTTTTCGATTGTACCCGCAAACTTGCTATATAAATGTATGAAAACAGTCACCGTGATGTTGGTTCGAGAAACCACGAACTGGTGCCTTCTCTCAATTTTACCTGCGTGAATGAGCTCCATTTCTCAATTTTAGCCGTGAATTGGCATTTTTCCTCAATTTTAGCCGCAAATGAGCGATTTTTCTCAATTCTACATTGAACGCGCAATTTATTTTGTCAATTTTAGCCGTGAAAAGAGCACTGTAAACCGTGAGTTAGCGCATTTTCTTAATTTCGGCCCGGACTTTGGATCGCGAAACCGCAAATTAGCGTGTTTTCTTAATTTCAACCTCGAACAATGAGCAGATTTATTTCTCAAGTTCAACGTGAATCAGCGCTATTTCTTAATTCTAGCCGTGAATGGGTGTTTTCGCTCAGTACTAGCCGGAAAATGTCCTTTTCATGAATTTCATCCGCGAACGAGCACTTTTTGTCAAGACGTCCGCCCCCCCCCCCAACAAACTCTGAATCCGTGTGCCTGGCTGGCTGCCCACCGCTTGATCATGGGCTGGCTACGCCCCTGGTCCGATCCTTTGGGATCCTAAAACGGTCTGCAATCTACTTGAGGAACCTTAGGACTACTTTCGAAAAAAACTGCTGTACTTTGAGAAGTTCCCTGTGAATATGAGTGGCAAAAAAATGAAACCCTAGTTTTCTTCAAACGTGGATTAGATGAAGTACAATTTTATTAATTTTTTTAATGTTCTAATTAACTTGAAAAATTAGTTGGCACGTTGTTTCAACTCAAAAAAGTCAGATAGATAATTGGGATTCTGTCGCCGGTATTTTAATTAGACGTAAATTAATTAACTGATGTTACCCGGACGACTCGGGAAGGCAAAGCCTGAAACAATTCAAGCTTCGAGGAAAAAAATGGGCTCTCCGGCGGGATTTGAACCCGTGACCTCTGGAATGCTAGTCCAATGCGCTGCCAATTGCGCCTCTGTGACGCCCTTGGGAGACGCAGAGGGAGGAATGAACATAGCCAAACTCCACCCAGGAGTTGTTTCTCGGAGCTCTAGGCGTTTCTCCTGATCGGTAAACCACGCCGAATGTTGTTTGATAGATACGAGGGATTCTGTCGTCGGTATTTTAATTAACTGATCGAGAACTGATTCGAGAAAAAATTGCCCGGGGTGGGGTTTGGCTACGTTCATTCCTCCCTCTGCGTCTCCCAAGGGCGTCACCGTGGTGCAATTGGCAGAGCATTGGGCTAGCATTCCAGAGGTTACGGGTTCAAATCCCGCCGGGGAGCCCTTTTTGTCTCAAAGCTCGAATTGTTTTAGGCTTTGCCTTCCCGAGTCGCCCGGGTTACATCAGGTAATTAATTTATCTCTTTAATCAAAAAAGTCATTTACCTGAAAATAGAAGTAGATGAAGTTCTTCCTATAATAGTCCAAGGGCATAGCCAAGACGGGAATTCCTCGAAACCGAAACCTATATTATACTGGCAAACCGTCAATCTACCCCTTATTTTTCTTAGAGATACTGTCAATTTTTGCCAAGAAACTGGCGAAGACGTTTGGAAACTGACAATTTGCCCTCTCCCGCGCCCCCTACCGGGACTGACCATTCGCCAAAAACTGTGAAATTAGGCACCAGAACTAGGGTTCGGGTGTCAAACGTGAAATAGCAAATTTTACATGATAAATTTTGGTCAAAAATGGCTTATTGATCGTGAAACTGCTCTCAAAAATCGTCATTTGAGCTATCGTGAACAACCACCAATGAGGAAGTTTCATGAGTCAGAACTTATTCATAAATCTATTTTTTAAGGTTTATTTAAGCTAAAATAGAGCATAAATCGTGATCCGTTCGTAAAATAATCCAACAGTTAATAAATACGCGATTTTTGAAGTTTTAGGTCATTTCAAACACGCCAGCTAGCATGTTTGTGTCATATGCGCCTTCCGAAAAAAAAAATCGCCTGTAACGTAGCTGTCGGAGAGCGGTTTGTTGTGTTTCTTTGCCTTAGGTCGGCCGTCCACTAGAAGCGTTTTCGAGCGGTGCTACAACGAGCGTACATCCCAAAGCCTCAAATTGAATTTGACATCGTCCACAGTAAAGCTTAGCAGCAATGAATTCAATTTATGTACGCTCGATGTCGATTGTTGTAGCGCGTTGAAGTGCCGCTCGAAAACGCTTCCAGTGGACGACCGGCCTTACTTTCTACAAGAGCTCTCCAATAATAAAATAATGGAGGATAAACAGATGAGCTGTTGAGAGGCATAAAAAGGGCAGAGAATACATGGGATATTACGTTGCGGAAAATGTTCGTTTTGGCGGGATTTCAATATGCCAACTTTTGTTTATAAATAAAAAATATTTCTGAAGGGTTTTACATTTTTATATATTTATTTACGGGGAAGGATTGATATGCCTCATCGAAAAAAAAATATTTTTGGAAAATGTGAACTTCCTCATTGGTCTGTTATTTGTTGAATAATTGAAATTTTCCCTTGGAAGGAAATTGTCCAGCTCCTAAAGCGTGTATTTAGTGTCTGAAAAAAACAGACCATGTCGTCAATAAACAAGTTTCGGAGATTAGCAATCAGTCTGAAAAGATTCAGGGTTAAATAAATATGAAATTGCCAGTTTCGGGGCTGAATAGCCACAAAAATTGCAAGCGGCCGGCAAGGAGTCGTGATTCGGTGGATAAAAATAGCTACGAAATTGCAAGTTTCGAAGCCAAATATCCGTATAATGCAAGCTTGTGACTAAATCGCCACGGAATTGCATGTTTGCGACTGTAAACAGCCGTGAAAGCTCGTGATTCTGCTTTTGAACGTGATTTAGGAAATGTCATCCAATACACCAATTTCATGGCTGAAAAGTCACCGAATTGCAACAATGGATCCAAGTTGCTGTGAAATTGCTGCATGAAGAAATCTGAGATGAAAATCTGCAAAATTGCTCAAGTTTCGGCTCTAAATATTTCAGCGAAATCGTACGTTTCTGGATTTTAATTTCGCAAAATGGAAAGTTCAGTGGCCCTTTTTTGTAATGGTGGGCGCGGGGTCCAGCCTGGCCGGTCATGTTTTTTTTTGTGGCAGCAGAACCCAGGACAGCCGGCCCCAAAAGCGCCCTTGAAATTGACCCCAATCACATCTCCCGGGCGACTCTTCCCTCATCGGGGAAAATTTCAAACTCACAATCAGTCGGAACAACTGGGCAAATGAAGAATGTTGGCCGTTGCTTAAAAAGCCGTTTGATTTTGCCTTCCCTTTACTGACGTCTCCCGTGCTTCCCTGTCGATAGTTTCCAGATAAACACCAGTCTTATGTTGCGCGTGTTCATTTTTCAGATTAATCGGCCGTCAAATGCCATCGTACTCAATTGCGTGGACTTGAAAATAAAAAGCGCCGTTTTAACGCCGAAAGGTGGACGACCATTGAATCCCAATGTTAAACCAGTGCAAGAGGATGAAACTCTATGGCTGCATTTCAACGATGACGTCGAACCAGGTGAAGCATCCCTGTATCTCGAATTTAGCGGCGAGTTGAACGACAAAATGCGGGGCTTTTACAGAAGTAACAATGCGAGGTATGTACTATTTAATAGTACTTGATCATTTAACGTTCTTAGAGTAGCCTCTGTTAACGGGAAAAGTAGGCTCATTATAAACATCGAGAGAAACTTTTGAAGGACGTATAGCCTTGGACTTCTAAAGACACATTTCTTTTCTTGAACTTTTCTCATTCCCCCCACAACCATTCCTCACTCCGAAGAATCTTTATTTTTTCTGTACATTGACTTTTCTTCACGCTACAGCATCTTTTTCCCCCAACGGTGTTGCTTCGCTAACGACCATGTACACACGTTATGTGTAGAAAGCCCTTGGGACGTTACCTCTTTAGCTCAGGTAGGCAAGTCCGACATCCCTAATAAGGGGAGAAATAAGGGCACGGCATGGTTGTTTACCCGTCGTGCGCCTCTATAGCCGTTTGGCCGAAGAAAGTAAAAGTCGTCTTTTCTTCGGTTTTATTTCTTTGAGTCTTTCCTTTTGTAGTTGACCCCCTCCTCCTCCTATTACCATCACTCGACCTATCAATCTATTTTCTTTTACAAAAGAAGCTCTCTATACTGGACCATTCTTCATGAACAAGGGCATTAAGTAGGTGCCTGAAGAACAGATTCCTTGCGTTTAAGAAACAAAATTTTAAACCTCTTAGCTTTCAGCCATTAATTTTGACAAGTCCGATAACAAGCTTTCTGTAAATTTAGAAGCTTAGTATCTCTGACAAACATTACGCTTCAATTTTTTTATCTTCAAACTGCACGCTGTCTATAGTTTTTTGAGTAGGTGATTTGGCGACCTTTTGAGCTTAGCCACTCATAATTTGGGTCCATTTTTGCGTCCGTTCGTCATTTAATCATAAAAATTGTCTAGTTTGTTCCCCCTTTTTATCCCCTCAATAAAGGTACTTTTTTGTCATCGCCATGGCAATGGTATTTATTAGCGGCGTGGCTATCATTGCACGAGCTCTTAAGCGTTGAGAATTACACAATTTCAGAAGGACGGTGAGCAAAAAAGGGTTTTGACAGTTATCGCTCGAGAAACAATCGTATCAGTTTGATCTCAGAGATCCCTCGTAACAGTACTTCTACGTTCAGAAACGGCTTTTAAGTCTTTTTTTTATCTTGCTCGTTGCGTGAGATTTATTTTTTTAAAAATCGTGTCGTTTTTCAAAAGTAGGCGGATTTGTCGCTTAGCGTTTTTCTCTAGCACGAGTCGTTCAACACGGACTGGGGAAAAATGAATGCCAAGGATATTTCTCAAACAGCACCTTCTCCTTTCTCTATCTAATTATTCTCTAACCGTAAATCGCTCTGACAACAAGATAAAATAAATATAAATTTGCATTGTTCTTACACGACTCGGCCGTCTTGTATTTGTCATTTGAGTGGGACTGCGAACCGCAATATCTAATTGGGATAAAAAAAAAATCTTTCCACTCTCGTTAGTGCTGCGCGTGGCTTGCATTAATTATTAATATTCAAGTGATGCAACGATAATTATTTTTTATGAGACTCTGAACAGGAAGAAATTGATTTTAAAAGCCGAAGAACCTTGGCAGTTTTGTGATGCCCAAAAACGTAGCTTGAGAATGTGCCTACTTACAGTTATTAGTAAATTACTTTAATTACTATAATTAGATGTGTCAGGCAAAATTGTTCACAATTTTGGTTGTAAAAGTACCAACATCCCCTTGAAAATATCCTTTTTAGGAGGCTAAATCGTCTCATTTTTCTCTGCAAATTGACTATTAAATTTCCAAATTGGTCTTTGGAGTAAGAGGTCATGCCACAAAGTTCCGAGTTCCCCCTAACTTCGTGTCTGTTTAGACAGCGGCCTCTTCCTGATCTGACATGTGGCTGTCTAATCAATTACTCGTGCATTCGGTGCCTTGTCTGCCCCAATGAGGCACATCCCTTGGTGTTCATTTGAATACGGGCTCTTGAGTCAACTGTTGGCGAATATAATCTGGCTCTTTCTCAAGCGAAAATTGCCTCCGTTACAGCGCGGGCGGTGAACACTTGAGTACGGCAGTTACTCAATTCGAGCCGACAGACGCTCGTCGGTGCTTCCCATGTTGGGACGAACCAGCTTTGAAGGCGGTGTTCGAGCTAACTTTATCGACACCCAAGGAGAAAGTCGCTCTTTCGAACATGGTAACGGATCAATTTCCGAGATACTTTTGTTTTTTTGAGATAGCTTTCTTGTCTTTCTGTGTGCATCAATAGTGTTTTCTCCTCAGCCGTGCGTTAGTGAAACGATCGAGGGTGACCAGAAAATTTCCAAGTTCTCTCCAACGCCCATCATGTCCACCTATTTGGTAGCTGTCGTCGTTGGAGACTTTGATTATATTGAAGACACGTCGGCCGATGGCGTCAAAGTTCGAGTATTCACTTCACCCGGTGTCAAAGAGCAGGGCCGTTTCGCTCTTCACGTCGCCACGAAAGTCCTGCCGTACTACAAAGAATACTTTCAAATCGCCTACCCTCTACCCAAAATGGATTTGGTCGCTATCGCTGACTTTTCAGCGGGTGCAATGGAGAACTGGGGGTTGGTTACTTATCGCCAGTCGTGTCTTTTGGTCGATTCTGAAAATACGGCGGCGTCACGAAAACAATGGATCGCGATCGTCGTCGGGCATGAACTCGCCCATCAATGGTTCGGTAATTTGGTCACAATGGAATGGTGGACTCATTTGTGGCTGAACGAAGGCTACGCGACTTTCGTTGAAAACCTCTGCGTGGCCCATCTGTTCCCCGAGTATAACATTTGGACTCAGTTCGTCACAGACACTTTTATTCGAGCCCTTGAATTGGACTGTTTGAAAAACAGTCATCCGATCGAAGTACCAGTCGGTCATCCGTCTGAAATTGACGAAATTTTCGACGATATCTCGTACAATAAAGGAGCCTCGGTGATTCGCATGCTTCACCGATACATCGGTGACGAAGACTTCCGCAAAGGAATGCACCTGTATCTGACGAAACATCAGTACAAAAACACTTATACGGAAGACTTGTGGGACGCTTTGGAAGAGGCGTCGAAAAAGCCTGTGCGGGCGGTCATGTCTACTTGGACGAAACAAATGGGATTCCCAGTCATCAGAGTATTGTCCAGCGAACAGGAGGGTGACTCCAGGGTTTTGACTGTCTCACAAGAAAAATTCTGCGCTGATTTTCAAACAAAAGGTTTCAGTTTTTTGTAAGGTAAATTTAGTTTTTATAAAGTTTCACGCCAGTCTTTTGATAGATGACAGAACACTGTGGATGGTTCCTTTGACGTTTTCGACGAAAGGCCGTGAGACTGAAGTTGTTCATTCCATGATGCTTGAAGGGAAAAGTGCCAAGGTAATACTTGATATTCTACAATTTGTAACCGAGACTCTTGCTCACCTTGTTCTTTTACAGATTACCATACCAAACGTGAGTCCAGACGCGTGGGTTAAAATCAATCCGGGGACTGTAGGATTCTACAGAGTTGCATACCCGAAAGATTTTCTCGATTTGCTCATCCCCGCCATTAAGGACAAATCATTGCCTCCTTTAGACCGGCTCGGAATGGTTGACGACCTCTTCGCTCTGGTTCGGCCTTTTAATTTTATTTACGTTGATATTTCTCAATTAAAAATTCGTTGATTTCAGGTTAAAGCCGGTCAATGTAGTTCCGCTCAGGTGCTCCAAGTTATATCCGCGATGAAGGACGAAGATGACTATACAGTCTGGAGTATCATTGCCAACTGTTTAGGGAAGCTTGGTATACTCATCTCGAACACTGACTATATGGACAAATTTAAAATTTTCGGACGAGATCTTTTTAAACCGATTGGCAACAAGCTCGGCTGGGAGGCCAAACCTAATGAAAGTCAGTGTCCAGATCCCCCCCCCCCTTCTGGAATTTGTTTTAAATCGGTTACTTTCAGGTCATTTGGACACATTATTGCGTTCCCTTGTCATTGCACGTTTGGGTTGGTACGGTGACAAAGACACAATACAAGAGGCGAGAAAACGCTTTGACGCCCATGTAAAGGGCGAAGCCATTATTCCCGCCGACCTAAGAGCTGCAGTTTACAAATCCGTACTATCCGTTGGTGACGAAGACACTTACAATACAATGCTGAAGGTAAAGCATGCTGAGGGAAGAAAAGAGTCTCGAAGTTTAATTTTGGTTCATTTAGCTGTATAGAGAAGAAGCGCTGCAAGAAGAGAAAGAAAGGGTTTGCCGTTCCATGGGTGCCATTCCTAACAAAAATGTACTACTTAAAGTGCTTGACTTCGCCATGTCTGTGAGTGGATCGCTCGCCGTTTTTGATTAATGACTCGGGATTTTTCATTGAATTAATTTTGCAGGATGAAGTTCGTGCTCAAGAAAAAGTATTCGTCATCATTTCTGTGGCGATGACCAAAATAGGCCGCGAGCTCGTCTGGGATTTTATGAGGGCGAATTGGGTCGAATTGCTCAACACATACGAGGTACAAATTACAACTTTGAACGCTCAATGATGATCACGTGCTAATTGTTTCGCGTCAAAAAAAAGGGTGGATTCCTCTTGGCTCGCCTCGTTAAAAATTCCATGGAGAATTTCGCCACCGAAGAAATGGCCAAAGCCGTTGAGGAATTTTTCGAGACCAAAGAACAATCGTCAGCAGCGCGAAGTATTCAACAATCGGTGGAATCGATTCGACTGAACGCCTCGTGGCTTAATCGTGACCAAGACAACATTAAGGAGTTTTTGGATAATTACTGTTACCAAATTTCATGAAAAAAGAAGTAGTGAAAAATAACAAGTTCACTATTTTCCTCACGACTAAATTTCTTGTATTCCGCCACGTTTTGTTCGTTTTCCACAAAAAGGTTGGAAAGCGTGGTTTTATTTGCAACTAATTTTTTAAAAATTAAAAGTTTGTCATTTCTGGGTTTGTAATTGCGTTATAAATCCCCAAATTTGCCCAACGGGGAAATATTGAGGGTTGATGGGGGTGTAGTGTTATTTGTTGAAAGCCGGACATTGTGTCCGATAGAAAAAGATGCTAAAAAAACCTGATTTAGCGCTTAGCCACTCGAAAAACTTATTTGACGCGTTTGAGCAATACAATTTCGCGTGGTTGACTTATTCATACTCACTTTCGCGGGCTCCCTAAAAAAAAAAAAAAAAAACCGACTTCGCTGCTTCGAATTCAAAATTTTGCGTTTTGACCTAGGTATTCAAAAAGTAGTTTTGTAAGTACGTCCATTTGGTGACAAAACAGTGGTGAATCCAGGAAAAAAGTGCCGGCTTATCTTTTATGACGGTTCCCCTAAAGGTTTTTGGGTCGCTGAATTCTAAAATCCAGTTATCGATTGGGACTAGTGGGATAGCAGCTGAGCTGCATGAAGCGGCGCCTATCACTCAGATGAAAACTGATAGGATTGTGAAGCGTCTGGATCTAGAAAGATCGGTTCAGGTAAAGGTGTGTAGTAGAGAGGGGCTTAGTGTCCAGGAGGATGATCTGAACTGCTACACGGATGGCTCGAAACTGGAAACTGGTGCATCGCTGGGAGTAGAGCACTGTCGGCACTCGGAAACTGGGCAACGGTGTTCCAGGCTGAGGTTACGGCGATTCTGGATTGTCTCTTGGAGATTGTAAGGAAACGTGTGAAGTTTAAAAATGTTAAGGGGTTCACGTAGGCAGTCAGGCTGCTTTTGGGGCCATTGTAAAACCAGTCGGGGATTCAGCACTGGTGGCTGACTGTCGTCGTGTGATCGCAGAGGTACAGGAACTGGGGAATAGCGTTAGTTTAGCGTGGATTCCAGACCATAGAGGTTTTGAAGTTAACGAATGGGCGGACGTGCTGGCTAAAAGAGGAGCTTTACTTACAACGCGGGACCGGAGCCGTCCATTGCGGTTTCAAAGAAAGTAGGCAAGGGCTAGATAAAAAACTGGGCAGACGGTGTCGCGATTAGTTCCTGGCATCCGTCCGTAGGTATCTATTCAAGATGGGCATAATGGCGGACCCGATGTGAAGGTAGTGTGAAGTTGAGGAGGAGACGACGGCACACTTTGTTGGTAGCTGCGATAGGTTCGGGGCGATCATATTCCAGGTTTTTGGGACGGAAGGCTACCCGCCCTGGCATTCTCCAGAACCGAGGGGGCTCGAGTTTTGGAGTTTGCTAGGAGAGCGGCGAGGTTTGTGGACCCGCTTTAGGTCTCCCAAAACCTATTTAGCCGGTTTATCTCACGCGAGATGGTCAAAACTTAAAATTCTCACTTTCGAGGCAAAATGACCAATTTTTGAAAAGGCATACCTTGGGATCAATTGGACTTACAGAGCTCTGCTTGGCATCAAAATTAAGCAAATTTTGCTTCAGGCGCCTATGATTGCAGTTCTTTTAGACCCTTAAAACTCTTTTTCTGGGTAGTGATCTCGATCCCCTCCCCCAGCCTCATAACCATTGTGAGAATAAGGATTTCTTCTAAAGGTGCGTTTACACTGAAGTGTCGCGCTACGTTTTTACTTGAAATTTAGGGCCGTATTCAGGAACCAACCTTAACTTTAAGGCCTCCTTAAAGTGCTTCAAAACAGGTGATGCATTTTAATAAACCGTATATGATTTTTGCACAACTTAAGTTAAGGCTCCAATAAGGAAGGTCTCTGAATACGGCCCTAAGGTTGTTTTCTGAAAACGGGCCAAATTTCCAAACAAAACAAAAACATTTCATCAGAATTTCTACAGTCAATATACATGTGTCTGACACTTTACATTTTTGTAGCTACCAAAGTCATATAGAAAACCAAGTTATCCAGCTTACTAGAAGAGCTCGCGAGACCATTCTTGGGTTTGAAATTTTGATCCCGCTAGATCGTACTATTATGTACGTGTTATAAGAACCATATCTATGCAACACGACCCAGCCAGTTCGACCACCGGCCTCCGGTGATGTTGAATAGGGTATTTATTTCCGACCGCGCCAAAAATGTAGTATTTAGAGCTACTTAAAACACCAGCACTTTTTAATAATAGCGACAATAATGGAATAATTATATATTTTTTTACAATCAATCACAAACATGTGTAACTCCTTGATGACATATAGCGTTTCCCATTTGCACAAAATTCTGCATTTGAGCAGTTCATTTCCACTCGTCCACTCTTAATTAAGTCATATGTTAATGGAGAAGACAGGTGGAAATGAATTGCCGCGTTGCAGAATTGTGTGCAAATGGGAAACGCTAATAGACAACCTAGTACAATAACTGACAGGAATTGTTCAAAATTAGGCCTTCGCAGTGGAATCGGGTTTGCTCGACTAAGAGAGGATTCAAATTTTTCAACTGTCAATATCATCGAAGACTTCCGCACACGGGTCGTCTCTCATCGACGGTTTTCTACTGTTCGAGATATCAAGCTCACTCCAACCAATAAACTCCATTTGCGATCTAGTTGGTCCTAACAGCTGATTAGTTTGATCAACTAACTCCCTGGGTTTTTATGGGTCACAAGCGGGTCCAAAATGAGGGTTTTCAAAGGTTTTGAGATCATAGGGGTGTGGGGTGTCGATTTTGATGTAATTTCCAGTTGGTTTAGGCTACATTTATGTATAATAAACCCACGTGTAAAATTTGCAGCGTTTTGATTTGTCAACAAAAAAAAAATCCTCCACCATTTATTCACACCGAATCTAAGCGTATTGACTTCTCAAGGGCCGGCAAAATTTATTCGATGTGTCCCTTTCAAAATTACTCAAGATTGTTTATTCGCGATTTTTCGGCAGAAATGGTTATTTTTAATTTGAAAAGGATCATTTTATTTTCTCTTCGAAATCTGTTTCGACCCCATATGTCTCAATACGATGGTAGTGAGATCTAACAGGAGCAAAATTTCAAACCCACGTTTGGTAATCACTTTTTATTTCGAGCTGAATAACTTGGTTTTCCATATGACTTTGGTAGTTACATGAATTTAGCGCGACTCTTCAGTGTAAACGCACCTTTATACGGAAATTTATCTTCCAAAATGGCCAGTTTGTTGGCCCCATAACCCTACCCCCCGTAACTATTTATGCCCAACGCGCTAACTTCGTCTTACCCACTTTTAATATTTTTCCGTTTTAGTAAATTTTATAAATACAATAAGTAACAGCCCAAGAACTGACGGGCCGAAGGCTGTCCTACACTACGCTCTTTAAAAAAGCTAGGATAGCCTGCATTCGCGACAGACTCTCTCGAGCCGTAGAAGAGCAAGGACGCTCTAGCGTACCGTGGCAGGGGCGAGGGAGGCGGAGCGCCCCGGGCCCCACCCGTTCGAATGGGGCCCTGGACTTACAGAGCTCTGCTTGGCATCAAAATTAAGCAAATTTTGCTTCAGACGCCTATGATTGCAGTTCTTTTAGACCCTTAAAACTCTTTTTCTGGGTAGTGATCTCGATCCCCTCCCCCAGCCTCATAACCATTGTGAGAATAAGGATTTCTCCTAAAGGTGCGTTTACACTGAAGGGTCGCGCTACGTTTTTACTTGAAATTTAGGGCCGTATTCAGGAACCAACCTTAACTTTAAGGCCTCCTTAAAGTGCTTCAAAACAGGTGATGCATTTTAATAAACCGTATAAGTATAGTAAGATATGATTTTTGCACAACTTAAGTTAAGGCTCCAATAAGGAAGGTTTCTGAATACGGCCCTAAGGTTGTTTTCTGAAAACGGGCCAAATTTCCAAACAAAACAAAAACATTTCATCAGAATTTCTACAGTCAATATACATGTGTCTGACACTTTACATTTTTGTAGCTACCAAAGTCATATAGAAAACCAAGTTATCCAGCTTACTAGAAGAGCTCGGAGACCATTCTTGGGTTTGAAATTTTGACCCCGCTAGATCGTACTATTATATACGTGTTAGAAGAACCACATCTATGCAACACGACCCAGCCAGTTCGACCACCGGCCTCCGGTGATGTTGAATAGGGTATTTATTTCCGACCGCGCCAAAAATGTAGTATTTAGAGCTACTTAAAACACCAGCACTTTTTAATAATAGCGACAATAATGGAATAATTATATTTTTTTTAGCAATCAATCACAAACATGTGTAACTCCATGATGACATATAGCGTTTCCCATTTGCATTTGGGCAGTTCATTTCCACTCGTCCACTCTTAATTAAATCATATGTTACTGGAGAAGACGGGTGGAAATGAATTGCGCGTTGCAGAATTGTGTGCAAATGGAAAGTAATAACAACCAGCAATAAGTCAGATTGTTCAAATTGCTTGCTAATGGGTTGCTCGACAGGGCCGTATATGAACGTTCTGAATTCTGAGTCAAGGACCGTTGAGACATTTGTCACAATGAAAACACTTTTAATGAATTCAAGGGTCTTATGTCAAGACGTTCAAAAACGCAAAGAAGATCAATTTTTCAGAATATATCGAAGTCGCACACGGTGTCTCTCATCGACGGTTTTTACTGTTCGAGATATCAAGCTCACTCCAACCAATAAACTCCATTTGCGATCTAGTTGGTCCTAACAGCTGATTAGTTTGATCAACTAACTCCCTGGGTTTTTATGGGTGGGGTCGATTTTGATGTAATTTCCAGTTGGTTTAGGCTACATTTATGTATAATAAACCCACGTGTAAAATTTGCAGCGTTTTGATTTGTCAACAAAAAAAAATCCTCCACCATTTATTCACACCGAATCTAAGCGTATTGACTTCTCAAGGGCCGGCAAAATTTATTCGATGTGTCCCTTTCAAAATTACTCAAGATTGTTTATTCGCGATTTTTCGGCAGAAATGGTTATTTTTAATTTGAACAGGATCATT
The DNA here is from genome assembly GCA_038030265.1 of Corythucha ciliata. NCBI lineage: Eukaryota > Metazoa > Arthropoda > Insecta > Hemiptera > Tingidae > Corythucha > Corythucha ciliata. The sequence goes on along the minus strand of CM075937.1, from coordinate 5,581,902 downwards.
GTATTTTCCTTGATGACATATAGCGTTTCCCATTTGCATTTGGGCAGTTCATTTCCACTCGTCCACTCTTAATTAAATCATATGTTACTGGAGAAGACGGGTGGAAATGAATTGCCGCGTTGCAGAATTGTGTGCAAATGGGAAACGCTAATAGACAACCTAGTACAATAACTGACAGGAATTGTTCAAAATTAGGCCTTCGCAGTGGAATCGGGTTTGCTCGACTAAGAGAGGATTCAAATTTTTCAACTGTCAATATCATCGAAGACTTCCGCACACGGGTCGTCTCTCATCGACGGTTTTCTACTGTTCGAGATATCAAGCTCACTCCAACCAATAAACTCCATTTGCGATCTAGTTGGTCCTAACAGCTGATTAGTTTGATCAACTAACTCCCTGGGTTTTTATGGGTCACAAGCGGGTCCAAAATGAGGGTTTTCAAAGGTTTTGAGATCATAGGGGTGTGGGGTGTCGATTTTGATGTAATTTCCAGTTGGTTTAGGCTACATTTATGTATAATAAACCCACGTGTAAAATTTGCAGCGTTTTGATTTGTCAACAAAAAAAAATCCTCCACCATTTATTCACACCGAATCTAAGCGTATTGACTTCTCAAGGGCCGGCAAAATTTATTCGATGTGTCCCTTTCAAAATTACTCAAGATTGTTTATTCGCGATTTTTCGGCAGAAATGGTTATTTTTAATTTGAACAGGATCATTGTATTTTCCTTGATGACATATAGCGTTTCCCATTTGCATTTGGGCAGTTCATTTCCACTCGTCCACTCTTAATTAAATCATATGTTACTGGAGAAGACGGGTGGAAATGAATTGCCGCGTTGCAGAATTGTGTGCAAATGGGAAACGCTAATAGACAACCTAGTACAATAACTGACAGGAATTGTTCAAAATTAGGCCTTCGCAGTGGAATCGGGTTTGCTCGACTAAGAGAGGATTCAAATTTTTCAACTGTCAATATCATCGAAGACTTCCGCACACGGGTCGTCTCTCATCGACGGTTTTCTACTGTTCGAGATATCAAGCTCACTCCAACCAATAAACTCCATTTGCGATCTAGTTGGTCCTAACAGCTGATTAGTTTGATCAACTAACTCCCTGGGTTTTTATGGGTCACAAGCGGGTCCAAAATGAGGGTTTTCAAAGGTTTTGAGATCATAGGGGTGTGGGGTGTCGATTTTGATGTAATTTCCAGTTGGTTTAGGCTACATTTATGTATAATAAACCCACGTGTAAAATTTGCAGCGTTTTGATTTGTCAACAAAAAAAAAATCCTCCACCATTTATTCACACCGAATCTAAGCGTATTGACTTCTCAAGGGCCGGCAAAATTTATTCGATGTGTCCCTTTCAAAATTACTCAAGATTGTTTATTCGCGATTTTTCGGCAGAAATGGTTATTTTTAATTTGAAAAGGATCATTTTATTTTCTCTTCGAAATCTGTTTCGACCCCATATGTCTCAATACGATGGTAGTGAGATCTAACAGGAGCAAAATTTCAAACCCACGTTTGGTAATCACTTTTTATTTCGAGCTGAATAACTTGGTTTTCCATATGACTTTGGTAGTTACATGAATTTAGCGCGACTCTTCAGTGTAAACGCACCTTTATACGGAAATTTATCTTCCAAAATGGCCAGTTTGTTGGCCCCATAACCCTACCCCCCGTAACTATTTATGCCCAACGCGCTAACTTCGTCTTACCCACTTTTAATATTTTTCCGTTTTAGTAAATTTTATAAATACAATAAGTAACAGCCCAAGAACTGACGGGCCGAAGGCTGTCCTACACTACGCTCTTTAAAAAAGCTAGGATAGCCTGCATTCGCGACAGACTCTCTCGAGCCGTAGAAGAGCAAGGACGCTCTAGCGTACCGTGGCAGGGGCGAGGGAGGCGGAGCGCCCCGGGCCCCACCCGTTCGAATGGGGCCCCTGAAAAGTTTAATGATGGAAAAATCGGGGTTTTCAAGTAGAACGAATGGCTTAACTCGTTTGTAAAATTGAGAAAAACGCTGATTCGCCGCTGAAATTGAGAAAAATTGCGGCTGTTAATATTGAGAAAAAGCGCTAATTTACAGCTGAAATTGAAAAAACGCGTAATTGACGGATTACTTGGGGTAACTTTGCGGAAAACTTCATTTTTTTATTGAATGATAAAATTAACTTTAGACATAAATGGTTTTGTTGAATTGAACATTCTTTTCAATGTTATTGCTTTTTGCCGACTAGTAACTTCACAATGCAATGAGACAAACGCTAATTCGTTGAATTAGAGAGAAAAATTAGTTGAGAAACGCCACTTTGCGGAAAGAATACACACAAAGTGCTAATTTGCAGCTAAAATTGAAAGGGATAAACGTATAATTGAGCAAAACGAGTTCTTTCGGCCAAAAAATGGAGAAAAACGCTAATTCGCGGCTAGAATTGTGATTAAGAGCAACAATATGCGGCTTTACAACTTAAGAAAAAGTCCTAGTTCACATCTGACATTGAGAAAACGCAAAATCACAAATTCTTGGGACAAAATCGGGACTGAAACAGGGAACAAGTGCTAATTCACGCGGCTAGAACCGAGAAAAGCGCTAATACAAGGACAAAAAAGAGAAAAACGAGAATTAACGTCCCAAAAATGAAGAAACACGCTTCAATTTAGCAGCATTAAAAAATAGAGAAAAAGCGCGAATTCACAGCTGAAAGGGAGGAGAAACGCCAACTCATGGATTTTCAGGGCAACATTGGGACTGAAATTGAGAAAAAGCGCTAATTCACGAGTGAAATAGACAAAAACGCGAATTCGCGTCTAAAAGTGGAGGAAAACGCTAATTCACCCTAGTAAAGCATGAAAAATTACTATTTCACGGATGATGAGTCAAGAAAAAACGCTAAAAATCACAGCTAAAATTAAGAAAATGTGCTAATTATCTGCTAAAATTGAGAAAAAAAATGCAAATTCACAGCTGAAAATGAGAAAACGCCAACCCGCCGATTCTTGGGGGCAATTTCGGGGCTGAAATTGAGAAAAAATTCGATGATTCAAGCGGCTACAAGCTAAAACTGAGAAAAACGCTAATTCACGGATAGAAAAGAGAAAAACGCTGATTCGAGTCTAAAAATAGAAAAACACCGCTATTCACGGCTAAAATTCGTGATAAAAGTGTTACAATTTGGCAGCCTTGAAAATTGAGAAAAAGCGCGAATTCACACCTAAAAATTGAGAAAACACCAACTCACGGAATTTTCGCGGCTGGGACTGAAATTGAGAAAAAGCGCTGATTCCGAGAAAAACGCGAATTCGCGTCTAAAACTGAAGGCAAACTAATTCACAGCTGTGTCAAAGAAAATTGCAATTTTACGGATAAAATCGAGAAAAGGAGCTATAATTCGCAGCTAAAATTAAAAAATGTGCTCATTTCCTGCTGAAATTGAAGGTAAAAAAGGCTAATTCACAGCTGAAACTGAATAGAACGCCAACTCGCAGATTCTTGGGGAACTTTGGGAATAAAATTGAGAAAAAGCGCTAGATCAAGCAGCTAAAACTGTGAAAAAGCGCTATTAACTCGTGGGTAAAATAAAGAAAAACGTAAATTCGCATGGGTAAAATAGAGAAAAACACGAATATGGCGTTTAAAATGGAGAAAAACGGTAGTTCACGGCTAAAATTTAGAAAACGCCAACCCGCGGATTCTTGTGATAACTTCAGGAATAAAATTGAGATAAAGTGCTAGATCAAGTGGCTAATATATGGAAAAACGCTAATTCGTGGGTTAAATTTCGAAAAACACGAATTGGCGTTTAAAATAGATAAAAACGCTAATATGCGGATAAAATTTGGAAAGAGCACTCAAACGCTAATTCATGAAGTTGAGAAAAAACGCTAATTCAAGCGGCTAAAACTGTAATAAAGCGCTAATTTGCGGATAATAGATAGAGAAAAACACGAATTGGTGTTTAAATGGTGAAGAGCACCAATTCACGGCTTACATTGAGAAAAAATGCTAATTTACGGATAAAATTGGGAAAGAGCACTCAAACGCTATCTTATTTGCGGATTCTTGAGGCAACTTTCGCGGCTAGGAGCTTATAAAAAGCGCTGATTCGCAGCTGAAAATAAGAAAATGAGCTAATTCGCGGATTAAATTGAGAAAAAGAGACAATTCGCAGCTAAAATGTGCTAGTAGAATTGAGAAAAAACGCTCATTCGTAGTTAAAATTGGGAAAACGCACATACACGCGGTTTTCGGAGGCAATGTCGTGGCTAAAATTGAGAAAAATGTGTACTTCAACGCTACTAAAAAGTATATTCCTAGTTTAATTAGGGGCTAAAGGGCCTGTTACGGGGGTGGAAAAATTGGTCCGAGCCCCGATCCCTCGAGAGGAAAAATAAAAACCATTACCAGCCATATCTTTTGTAATTTAGTTAAAAAGGGGGGGGGGGGTGATTTTGGCTGCGCCAATAATCACTGGAGGAGAAAGAAGGATGGAGGGTGTGTGACTTTGGCTGAGCCAATAATCACAGAAGGAAGACGCTCGAGGAAGAGCGCTTGGAACGTACGAGCCGAAGAAGCGCTATAGCGCTTAGACCTGCGTGATCGTACCGTGATGAAAAGGAAGGAAAAACAATTAACCAGAAGAGTTTGGCTGCGCCAAAATACTCTACGGCAAAAGAAAGGAAGAAGAAGCAGTCGTCTCCTGGAGAAGGAGTGAGAAGAGAACGACGCTTTGGAGGAAGGAAAACGTGCGGCCAAGACGGACTGTCTTAAGGTCGCGAAACAAACGTTCTTCCGAGGGCTGGCTTGGCCAGTACCCTTTATCGAGACGTTGACAGGAGGACACCTGAACGCTGGGCTGAACAGGTATTGAAGGAGAAGGAGGCCTCGTTGGCTGAGCCAATCGAAGGAGGAGGTACACCGCTCTTCACGACTTGGGTTTTGAAAAAAACCAGTGAAGAAGGTCTTTATAAGCTCGAATGCTCGACTATTTTTTAATAGGAGCGAGCTGGCTCCCCGTGGAGAGGAAAGAAAAAATAAAAAAAACAAAGCCTTTTCGTAAGCACCCCGGCAAGGGTAGAAGAAAGAAGAGTTTTAAAATAGCGAAGAGAAGAAGCTGGGACGGTGAAAGAAAATCAAGCGACGGAGTCGTCGAACGAATGTTCTCCCTCGGTTGGGGGGCCTTCAGTCAAGGTCTTATCCCTTCACTTCGAGCTTCCACTTCAAGAAAACAGACGGCAGACTTCGGGACGAATCACTTTTCAACTTCGCAAATAAAAGGCCAGAGTCGGTGGAGTCAACGTAGAGAAAAAGCATCTGATCGCATCAAAGACAGGCAGCAGAGTATGTCGAATTCAAGTTTGACTGAGCGACTTATTTATATTTTGGAGATCCTTTGTGATTGGTTGTTGAAATAGAAACGGAAAAAATGGAGAGATCTGATAGGCTCGCATAGTGAAAAGTTAGAAAAGAAGTTTTGTCAAGTCAGCAAGATTTTAGGAAGTAGAAACAGGAGCTGAGGGGCAAGGAGGGCCGCGCCCTTCCGTCGTCTGAAAGTAAGCCGCTAGAGAGCGAGAGAATTCAGTAAGTGAAGTAAAAGGATAAAGATTTAGAAAGAAAGAAAAAAGATTTAGGACGTTCATAATTTTGAGTAAGATAATTACCGTCCGGTAACAGGCCTCCTAGAGATTTCTGCCCCGGGCCCCGATAGGTGTTGTTTCGCCACTGCAAGGACGTTTTTGCCTTATTCGGATACTAACCAAACTGCGCCTAAGAATGGTTAAAAAAAAGGGAAACACATCGGAAAAAAGGCCGTACACCGTAAACGAAGAGTGCGAGAACTCGACGGCCTTTCAGGACGGAGGCGGGTAACCTGTACAAGCTAAATGAATGCGCCCATCTCCCTTTCATTACCGTCCTCGGTAGATTTCTCGATGTTAGAGCTAACGAGGCAAAAATGATGTTGTCACGCTGTGAAAAAGTCACAGGTTTTCGAGAAAATTGAGTAGGCTGGGCGACCTTAAATTAAGGAAAGCCCAACTCGTATCTCACCTCTTTTAATTTTGAAAAAAAGTGTGAAAAACAAAAGGTAGGTACCTACTCACCCGACAGAACTTTTTTAAAATTTCCACGACGATGTCTCCGGATAAACTGGAAACTCACAGGTTTAAATGCGAAACACCGTCACAAACACCGTGAATCACATGCCTTGTTCCTGTTCGTTTATCTTCCAGAACACTGAAAGACCCTGACCTTTATTCATTATTTTTCCGCCTTATTCCACATGATAACCCGCGAGGTTACAAAATCTCGAGCTGCTCGGAGTGTAGTCCGGAACTGACAAACGAACAGAGCTACAAACAAAAGAAGTCTGGACGCGACGCGGGTCATTTGTTCACAAGCGGAGCACGGGATCCATCGCCCCCACTCCTTGAATTCCAGCTCCATCCAGTTCAGGAAAGGTTTGGTTAGTAATCGCGCTTCTCGTCATTAGAATAGTGGACCGCTCTTTCCTTTCGCGATTTTTCTCAATCAAAAGTGCTTAATTATAATTTCATTTGTGAAAACCACTTTGTGACAGCCTAGCGCGGCGCGAGTGACACCTACATATCAGTCAACGCTCGTAGAATGGATATTTCGAGTGAGAGACGTCACAATCTTCCTGGTTGAGGGTGAGTGTTGATTTCCACACTGTTACCTGTTAGTTCGTTCATTTTTGTGGCACTATCATGAACAACGAGACAACGCCCCGATTCAGTCGTTTCGTGCCTTTTTATAGCTCGATGAGAGGGAGAAAAGGAAAATATGGGGATCACAGGACAGCAGGTTGATGTTAGTCTCTACGTGCAGCCAAATCATAGTCTGGCTCATGCCTGAGAGTCAACTGTGTAAAAGCGGGCACTGGGGGCCTATTCTCTAACAACAAGCAATATTTTTTTCGCCAGCCATGTGTTTATTTCATTCATTTGTTTGAAGAAAATCAATGAAATAAACATATGACTTCGATAAAGCTATTGCTTCGGAGTTAGAGAATAAGCCCCCTGGCATATTTACCGTGTTTGAATCCCGTTTTTTCGTGAAATTTTTTGATTTTGCAGCAACTTGGATCACATTTTACAGTTTGCCACCCTGCGTTTTCATTTCAGTGGCTCAGCCGCTCAGAGGGGTACCGTTTAGAGACTATGGTCTTGTCACAGTCCTTGGCCGGGATCGTAAATTCAGCGAGTGGTCGTTTTGGCAAAATAAAAGCCGCACGGTAATTTACCGGGATCACTTCTAATGATTTGATGGAGGGGGGGGGGTTAAAGTCCTATCACCTCTTCCCTCTCAAAAGTACCTATTTTATCTACTAGAAGGAGACTCTTGACTATTTTTCGGTTGGCCCTCAATAATTACTTGAGATTAAAGAAGAATTATTTCCTCGAGTTAGAACGAGAAAACTCAACTTTCAGACCATTGAAAAGGATCTAAAGGGCTAAAGGGTGCAGCAATGGTTGCCGGGGGTAAGGGCCTTAAATTTAGTTAGTGGTGGTCAAATGTCCATCGTGGGGTTTGTCTAATGGAGACGAACAATTTGGCGTACTAAACGTGGCGGGGGGGGGGGATTGATTTTTTAATTTTGGATGCCCTTCTCTATGACCCAAAAGTGATGGAGTTTCCCACTCTCGGAAAATTTCCGGACTAAGGTCTGACGCTGGGAGGGGGGTTTGGCGTACGTATGGGCTTTTATAGCTTTTATTATCATAATATTATTTATGTTATATTCGCAATGAGAAACAACAATTTCAAACAATGTCCATCAATTCGAAATAAATAGATCCTTCGATAATTTAAAAAATCAACAAGCGCCAATTTTCCGGCTAAAATACATTTCAATTCACAGCAATAAATGTAAGTATGCATGTATGATGAATGTTATACGATTAACGAAGACGTTGATCGTAGCATAACCATCTAGAAAAAAGTGCCTTTCTTATGAAGTGAGCGATAAACTGAAATATGCCTCTAAATAACCATTTTTGGAATGTGGTTTCATCTTATACAGTTTTTTTTCTCAACATAAAAAGTACAGATTTTTTCCTCTTAATTCTTTCAATGATGACGCTGATAGGATGTTCGTGGTATTTCTCCTCACTTCTAATGAGCGTAAAACGACCCGTCTTGTGGATACGCTTGTTTCTTAGCTCCACCCCCATCGCCAGCCGCCATCGTCGTCGGACCAGAACCTTTGGGGACGACACCTCTCGCGGTGTTCGAGGTTGGGAGTCCTTCGGCGGCCGCAGCTCGCTCAGCGAGAAATCGGTCGAATTCCGAACTTGTTAGGGACTCTTCAGTCGAACCTAGACCCTTTTTTTTTATTTTTTGGAACAGTAAGAGAACAAAAAAAAGTAAAGAGACATTGTAACGATATTTATGAACAGAACCACTTACTCCTTCGGCCAACCATTTTGCCATTTCGTCAAAGTCGCTCTCTTTGTGCATCTGTTGGAGAAAAATGGTAGCTTTAGGCTGAGAAAAATTATTATACCCAAAACGATCGTTAAAATGGATGAAAAATATTACAAAGCGAGCGTTACAAGACATGCACCAATTAAATGTACTCCCCCCCATCTTTTCTGTCCAAGATCACACCATGGCGTCAGATTTCTGGACTGTGAGCTACAACTTAAATATCTCACGATGCATACAACATTCTTCCTATGTTGTAGACCATATAATTTATTGAGCCATACAGACATGGTGTTTTTTAATGAATGCATCTCTTGGAGGTGATGAGGGCCACCGGGAATGGGCCCGAAATGCATTCATTTCACACCGTGGCTGTATGGTTCAATAAAGTTTATGGTCTACAAGTTGAAACAACAGCCAAAGAAAAAATTTGAACAAATTCTGAAATTTGACATTCTTCCTAGTTTCTCATGATGCATAACCAATCTTCTTAGGCAGGCGCGATTTTGTAACTTGAAAAACAGTCAAACCCCCTTCCCGACCCTACAGCTTGGGCAGCTGCCCGCCCATCGTCAGAGTGGACATATTTCCAGTTCCTGTGCTGAATAAATTAGAGAAAGAAAACCCTTATGGCAGCAGTTATTAATTAAAAGTATTAAGCAGCTTGTTATTAAAATGAGGGGGCAGTATTGATGGAGAGGCGTGGCTGGAATAGCCTCGGCTACTCTAAAAAAAAAGGGGGGGGGGGCTCATAGTCAATTATCCAGTTTTGCAGCTAATTTGATTTTTTTCTTAGTTATCATCAATTTTTATCCTCATATTGTCTATGGATTGCTGCGTGGTTGAGAAGTTATGGTTTCGTAAAATAACTAATGAAATCATGCACGATCTCTGTCGTAATCATTCCAACTAATAAGCCATTTGTTTTCATTATTATTTCAACTGTTAGACGTATTTCATTACTATTCAAAGCCATCACAGTGGCTTACCATGAGAATAGGATCCTGTTCATCAAACATTGGTTCCGATCCGATAACAACACATAAATTGATCGAACAAAATTAGGCAATTAAGACGGTCGAATAAACTTTTATAATGAATGAAATAGAATCGAACCTACCGTAGTGGTGGATGGTGGCCCACTTTGAGCTCGAGCCTCGAACGCTTCTCCTAAATTACCACCGACGTGGTCGATTCGACTGTTGGCCTCGTACGTACTACTACAGAACATGCAATTAGCCATTTTGGTAAATGACCACTCATCTCGAAAAAGAGACTCACCCGGCTTTTGATGTCGAGTACGTAACTTTTCTGGACTGAGCGAATGAGTCAAAATCAGTATCATCCTTGTCGACGGACGAAACAGGACGCGTGGATCCCGACTGTGCCGTTACAGTGTCAAGGTTCGCCAATTGACTTCCAATACCTTTGGGTGATGATTAACTAATTATAGGCGTTATAATTAGGTAGGCGAAACACGAACCCATTGCTTCCATTTTTTTCGAAACAGACGCCACGCCACCGACGGCTTCATCATTAAGGTCTATCAGCGATTCAGGCCCGGTTGGTAGAGGGGCTGAGGCTTCTTTAACGGCTCCACGATTTTTCTCATAACGCGAATATCTTAGAAAAAGGTTATTCAAATGATCGTTGATTCTGAGAAGATCAGCAGTCATTTCGTCATTGGACAGTCGTGAAATCAGTTCCACCAGACGCTGTTGCATGGCCACTAGAGTGGTGTGAAGGTCCTAAAGAAAAACAGTTTGATGACGAGCTGTGGGCCGTGATTTCATCTTACACATCAAAGACGTACGTGAAATAATTCGATGTCCGAAGCGTGTTCATTACCAGGAACGAGTTCATTTAGCATGTCACCGAAAACCGCCATATTGGTTTGAAGCACATCCAAATCAGCTCTCAATTTTGCCATTTGATCGTGAGTCAAAGAGCTCAACGTTTCATTAGGCGCCACCCCACCGGCGACAGTAGGCGGTGCGGTCGACGGTCGTCCGTAGGGAGCGTCGATTGTGTCGTCAACACCGCCGCTGACTACGACGGATTTTTTCGGCGTATGAATCGGCGCCATCGCGTCCAAATCCGTCATTGGAAATTCGACGCCCTTCGTTTTCAACTCTTGGTACACTTGAATGACTCCGTTCATTTCCTGGTGACGGTGAAAAGCATCAACCCATGACTGAATCAAATAGAGTACTTTCTCTTGAACTGCTGGCGGCGGCCCGTTTTTCGGTCCTTAAAAAGAACATGGCGTTTTAATTTTAGCCCATCAGTTTTTAGGCCCAAACAAAATACTCGCGTACCAATAAGTTTGACTAGTTCGTTCACAAAATCCTTGGAGCAGACGAGAACGTGAAACCGTTTACCACAGTTTTTGACGCACGTTTCTAACACGGTCAGAGTGAACATGACGACCGTGTAATTTTTTCCAGCAGCCTGCTGTAGTCGTTTACGAATCGCTTTGATAGCGTCCCTGGGGCCGTCCTCCGTTTCGTTTATCAAATCGCAGATTTCCATGTTGAGTGCCCAGTTTTCAGAAGCAAGCGAAGCATCTGTGGCTTGCTCTATGGAATCGAGAAAAAACGTATTTAGATGTGATTGAGCTAGGACTATGAGCAAAAATGATTAAGGGGAGACGCTGAAATTGAAAGAAAATTCGCCATTAGGTAGTTGGTGAGCAAGGGGATCCACGCAACCCCAACGACTACCACAAAATCGCAGAGCTTTCTTAGGGCGGCATTACTCTCTCTCACTCTTTTTGACAGCAGCAGAATGGAGAAATTTAGTATTTGATAGAATAAAACCCACGGAAAATTGGCTTATAAAAGGGCCAGATCCAAAAGCCAAGCTAGCGATTAACGAGCCGTCCGCGAAATTTCTTTTTGAACGGGTTAAAAGCGTAGAATTATGTATTTGATGCAGTGAAATCGGCAATTTTTTTTGTTGGATGAGCCAGCCCAACGAAGGAGGTTTTTAATGAGGCAACCCTGAGAAATTATGTTTTTCCAGGGAGTCAACCCGATGAAATTGGTATTGAGAGCGCCGCGCTTGCGATTTTTAATTTTTATAGGAGCCACACCCTTGGGTTTTCGAGTAGGCCAAACCGACGATAATGTTTTCAAGCATGCAAAACCCGTGGTACTCACTTTGAAAGGGTCATTTTGTTTTTATTAGTAGCTGACCCGTGGTTCCTGTTGAACCAAACCCACAAAATTATGAATATTTAAAGAGCTCAACCGACCTACTTTCTAAATTAAATAATACTTACAGTGAAATTGGATTCTGTAAGTGTCCACATTTTTTGAAGGCCCAAAACTCGTAGAATTTTATGTTTGAAAGAATCAATCTCTTGAAATTGCAGTCCATCTAGCGAAATTGGGTTCTGAGAGTGCCAATAATCAGCAAAATGTGGGCTTTGAAAATGCCAAACCAGCAAAAAATATGTTTTTGAAAAGAACGGTGGCCACAAAGTTGCCGTTTAAAATGAGCCATCACCCTGGAAATTTTCGTGAACTATTTGATCGAGTTTTTTCAGCAAGTTAGTAGGCCCTGTTGAAGCTGACTAGACTAGGATATATGCTATTTCTCACGTGCTTCATGGCTGTGTCTGCGGTGAGAGGGCGTGGGCGTCCCCCCCCCCAATTATCTGGAATTCTGGGGGACACAGAAATTATGCCAGAGAGATCAAAAATAGATGGGAGGTGGGAGTCAGAGCCGGCTCTGAGCCCGTATGGGGTTTGTAGACGAAAAGCGTGGCCCGTTGAAACTTCTACAATGCCCTTACGAGTTCAGAGCCCATGCCTTTTTTTTTGTCTTTTCGAGCAAACCTCATTGCGCCAGCAGAACCCCCGCATTAGGCTCGTTTCACACATACGCGGTTTCCCGAGGCGCAGTTGCTCAGCGGCGCGAGTGCGGTGGGTGCCTCGCATGTGTGAACCGAAATTCGGTTTCTTCGCGGCAGCGGTTTGAAGAGATTTCTCGGTTCACACATGCGAGGCACTCTCCGCGTTCGCGCCGCGTGGAACCGCGTATGTGAGAAACGAGCTTTAAACGCTGACTTGGATTACACTAAGGGTATCGTTTGTAACGTTGGTTTAGCGTTTGTAGCGGGCGCGTGATTTCCATCGAAGACGCACAGTGCACAGATTGAAACTACGGGCGTTTTCCGCTGAAAGTGTTCAAGAAGTGAAACGCTCAAGTAGGTATTTTTCAATCAATAGAGTTGGTTTTCACATGACTCGCGATAGGAAATTATACCTTAAAGTTACAGAATCACCCCCGAGGTCATTTCAAAGGGATACAATGGTTAATTTTTACTGTAATGTTTCTTTATTTATTACCCACTCTCGTTATTTTAGCCCATGATCATAATTTGATTATTAAGCTTAAAAAAAGGCAGAATAGCGGCGAAATACGGCCCAGTTTCAAGTGTGGCCTCCGGAAAGCGAAGATCTTTATCCTGTCTGACAGCCAGGCGGCTCTTAAAGCCCTAGGCTCAAGTGTCGTGAATTCGAAGCTAGTTTGGGGATGTCTTGAAGCCCTCAGGCCAGTGGCAACGGCAAACAGCCTTACTTTGATGTGGGTGCCGGGTCACAAGGGGTTTGAGGGGAATGAAATGGCTGATCAACTCGCGAAGAGAGGATCAGAGATGCCTTACGTGGGCCCGGAGCCAAGTCTCGGGGTCACGAAGTCCTTCACGAAGAGGCAGGTGCAGGCGTGGTTGGACGAGAGGCATCGTGAACACTGGGTTAGACAACCAGGTCTCAGGCAGGCCAAGCTCTTTGTCACTCCAAAGGGACGATCGGAGAAGGGCCTGATCTCTCTGAGCCGAGGAGACCTTAGAATCTTGGTGGGACTGCTAACGGGACATTGTGCCCTTCGATATACACTCAGACTAATGGAGAAGTCTGACACGGACATTTGCAGATTTTGCGACCTGGCCGTGGAAACAGCAGAGCACGTACTGTGTGAGTGCCAGGCTCTGGGGCGGTTACGCTTTCAACATCTTGGAAATGATGTGCTTCAACCGGAGGACATCTCCAGGATGGCTACGGGAAATATCCTCAACTTCGTTAAGGAGTGGTGGTGGAGGACGCTTGAAAACTAGCGCCTTTCTTGGCAGGGCAACCTGAGGGGACACCACAATAGATCTTATAGGTCGAGTTTGGTAGGAGATAGTTTCTTCTGGGCTTCCCTCCCCGTTTAATAATAATAATAAAAAAAAAGTGTGGCATAAAAAATTTGTTTTGACGTATACTTCGAGGATTTGAAGAATTTGTAACGGTACGGGGTGGCAAACATCCTTCGGGGCGTAGACTGACTCATCGCTGCATGGGGTAAACAAAATAAAGTGCCCAAACGAGGCGTCTAATCCTATGTAGCCTAGGGTGCTGAGTCGATAAAAATCAACCCCAATTCCGCGCGACAATTAGTTTTTGAGTTACGACCTTGCGACGTAAATTGTACTAGAAAACGTGGTTTTTGGCTTAAATATTTCCAAAAAATCTTCACGTCCAACGTTTAGTAATGCAGTTGACGCGGATGTCATTTATGAGTTCGTTTTTGGTGCTTAATCGAAAGCACGGTACAGTGTTTCTCTACAATCAATATTCTTTGAGTTACGAACGAAAATACCCGAAAAAAAAAAACGTTTTCCTCTATTTGATGTGCTATGAAAATGTGTATCAAGATTTTGGATGGATTCTACGCTGTTCACAAGATCAGTCTTGTGTAGTGTTTTGTGTTGAATCAAATGAGCGTTTGCAGGGATCGCTGGGGTCAATACTTTTTGAGTTACGCCCACAAATATAAAAACAAATCTTTTTCAAAAGTGCTGAAGCCGTAACTAAAAAAATATTGAGCCCAGCGATCCCTACAACAGCTTATTCGGTTCATCACAAAAAACAGCACAAGATCAGATAACATTGATGTGTTATAATTTTTTGCGAGTTTCCTAGTTATCTTAGAATGATAAGGCTAAAGAACGGAAAACACAAAGCATTTCTCGCACAAAAAGTGAAATAGTTTGGGGGAGATTTCAAAATGATTAATCTCTCAGTCTCAAGCCTTACTGGTGTAGTCCAAGACAGCGTGTAATGTGGTGGTGCCGGCGGGAGGGCATGGGCTCTGAACTCGAAAGGGTGATTGTAGACGTTTTAGTAGGCCGCGCCTTTCGTCTACAAACCCCGGGGATTGTAAATACAACACCCGGCTTCGGTGTAATTTGTGTGTAGAGTGTAATTTATGACGGGGCATTATGCTTGAAGGACAAGGAAAACTGCTTTCAGGCACGTACTAAACTACTAAAAACTTGTTAAGATGGAAATGAAAAAAAATTATAACATGCTCATGATTCATGTTCTATATTCTCCAATATCCCTTATAGTAGTGTTGCACAAGATCCCCCCCCCACCCTTACTAACGGTCTCTGGATCCACTCCGCGCGTGCCTTCAACGGCTCATAATAAAATTGAAAGACACCCATTGAAAGAGTTGAATTTTGATGCACGCATAAAGTTGTAGCCTACATTGTCCGTCTTCCCTCGTTGAGGTGCGTCAAAACTTCAGACTTGTTCAGCGCTTAATGAGCACTTATAGTGTTCCCCATTTGCACAAAATTCTGCATTTGGGCAGTTAATTTCCACCCGACTTCACTGAATTAAATCATATGTTAGTGGAGAAGACGGGTGGAAATGAATAGCCCTTTGCAGAATTTTGTGCAAATGGGGAACGCTATAAGTCTTTAGCCGTTGCAAAGCTGTCAATCTAGCTTACCCCTGAGTAAGTGTTTAATAATCCAACAAAACATGTTCCGAGGTGTTTCGATAGCCTTTTTCATCGCGATGAAACCTTTCTGCCCTCTTTTTTTCAAAGTTGCCAGTAAAAGTTCAAGGAAAGGAATATTATTAGTTTTTAAGCCATAAAACTGGATTAATATTTTATTTTTAAGGTTTTGGCTTATTGCAAAATTAAGCCAAAAGCCTAAAAATAAAATATCAATGAAGGAAAGGAAGTTACTAACCTTCCGATAACGGGGAGGTGAAAACACACAAATCACCGTTGCAAAACTTCAGTAAGCGCTTAATTCTACGCTTCAGCGTTCAAACCCGAGCCCCGAGTTTTGCAACGCAACCTTTGTCAAAGTGTTTCGATTTGGGTCAGACAAGGCGTATGTGCCCCTAGCCGGCCCCTAGACCATGTTGAATTGGGAAATGAAGCCAGTTTCGGCCAACCCCCCCCCCTCCCACTTCAGCGCTCCTCAAAATTGGCAAAAAATGTGAGTTTCACGTTGTCGTAGGATCCCAACGAATTTTCGCACCTTCCTTCCTTGGTTTTCATTTCAGAGCATGCGATTGCGTGGTCACCGTCCCAGGTGGCTGAAATTAAAAAAAAAAAAAAACGCTGGACAAGGGGTAAGCCCAAGGCAAAATGGAGAGGTAAATCGCTAATTCTCGGCTAAAATTAGTACATGAAATAAAGGAAAAATAGCGGAAACTTTTAAATCTGTTCACCCCAGGGAAGCCCAGCTGAAAAATTCAGGCAGACCCTGCCAGGACGCCCCTTTAAGGCCATTAGCGCCGTTCAAAGTGGCCAAATATTAGCGTTTTGGGTCGTTTTTTTCAAACGTCGTTTTGAGCTGGATGCGGTTTATGAGTCCTTCATACCACGTTAATCGATAAATGCAGCCGGTCCCCCAGACCATGCCACCGGTTCTCTGATCAAAACGCCGTTTTTATATCTGGATTCTTCGATTCGAGTAAGCCGCTTATTTGACCATTGAATTCGTTATCCTAGTCATGGAACTCCTTTCTTGGTCTTGGTTTAAAAACTTTCATTTAATTTTCTCGGGTAAAAAAGCGAAAACTCTTTATGCGTAGAAATTATCTATGCCTAGACAAACATATACACAACGTTAGTCATTGCTCAACTAATTATATGAAGCAATGACCCAATGAATAGGCAATGGAGCGTTCCGGCCCTTCCAACCTTGTCGTTACGCAATCATTCGAGGTGCTGGGGAGGACGCCTAAAGCCTAAATGGCTTGTAGTGCGAGAAGTTATAGGTACAAAGTTCAAGACACGTAATATTTAAGTTAGCTTGACTCTAAGGGAATACAAAGGGATAAGATTAGCAACTGTAAAAATATGGTCGGCCAATTACGAGGATCGAGAAACGCCTCCCCCCTAGCATGCTTTCTTTCATGTGTCTATTCACTTCAAGTGAAACTCACGGCTTTGACGGCGAAGCTTAATTGGAACGACACGACAAATAAGAAAAAACCGATTATAAGTAGTAATTTGGTTTTAATCGTTCGGCTGTTGTTACACTATGTTGTGAAACTGGCAGAGATATTTCGGTTGAACAGAAACAATCGAAGCACTTTCAAAGGGTGTGGATTGAACTGCGACTGAAAAAATCCCCAAAACGCAAACAAGATATGGAATACTCACCGATTTTTGCTCCCACAGGAGTTGCAAACGGATTGCCTCCGACGACGGTGTTGAAGAAAGAAGTCATTACTGGGTGCTCTTAAATAGGCGACTCCTTCAATGAAAAACTGACTTGAACCCACTCACTGCACGGTTTTACCATTAAAAAAATACTTTTATGTACCGAACTGTTCACTGGGCGTAGAATAATCGGACGTACATACAAATTTGAGATTGTGACAGGTGCCCAGCTGATACTACGACTTTACCCTTGTCCTGATCGGGCAGGTGTTTGCAGGCTAGCCAACAAGCGCGTCTTGTTGTTGGGTTGGCTACACTACAAACCTTTTTTTCGGGGAGTCTTCGTTTGTGGATCTCGTGTCTCGTGCTTGGGAGTAGGCTGTTTCTAATTGGAAATAACTGAGAAATTGAGAATAATTTTTCGTTTAAAAATATGGCTAAATGGGATTTAACGCCGGTCCTGGCGCCGTATTTAGACCGGCACCTGGTTTTCCCTCTGTTGGAGTTTTTGTACGCGAAAGGGGTAAGTTCACTTATGGGGCTCCACTGGATTCAGCCGCTTAACTCAATTCTTATTATCATAGGTCTATAGAAAACGGGATATTGTTCAGTCAAAGTTCAACTTGCTGAATAAAACGAAGATGGTAGATTACTCAATGGATATATCAAAAATTCTGAGCGGCAACGACGATGTACCTGAGGTGAGACTTTGCAATATGTTCATCTGTAATATTAGCAATCTGATGCCACAATGCAGCAAAAATCTTGAATTATTCACTTACATCAAACCCTTTGATTCGCAGTACTTGATGAAGAGACGTCAAGAAGTAGTCAGTGAAATGCAGGAGCTACAAAGTCAGTCAGCGAACATCGTGAATTTACTTTCGAACCCTCAGGTCATGAAAGAGATTAGCCAACAGAAAGATTCCAAGGCTTTAACAGAAAACTTGGCTGCCAAGTTTGGCGTAAGTTGACAGTTTGAGCTATTAGTCTTTACATCAAGGAACTAACGCTTCTGATGCCTTTAGTTCAAAGTTGAGAGTATGGAGAGCATTTATGAGTTCGCTAAATATTTATACGAATGTGGTAGTTATGTCATGACTGTGAGTTACTTGTACTTTTATCTTCTGGTCATGAATCCGAACGACAAAGTGAGCTTCTCAGGCTAGCATTTTAACGTGATGGTTTCCCCTAATTTTGATATGTACTTTTAGAACTACTTGAGCGTTCTGTGGGGGAAATTGGCATCTGAAATTCTTACTCAGAATTGGGAGTCTGCTTTAGAGGATTTGAATAAAATCCGAGACTTTATCGACAGCAACACTTTCTCAACTCCTCTACAAAGCCTGCAACAACGTACTTGGGTCATTCACTGGAGTCTTTTCATTTTTTTCAACCACGAGAAGGGAAAGGATTTGATTATTGACACCTTTTTATACAAGCCCAAGTATGTATCTTGTAAGTTGTTGATAGCGATTTCCATTCAACCCACTACACTAGTGCTATAAACATAATATGTTTCAATTCAGAGAGGACGTTTAGGAAAACTTACAACACACGAGTGTATTGCATTGAATGGAAAACGCCATAAGGGACAAGCTTTTAATGTTTATGTTTTATTACAGCTATTTGAATGCGATTCAAACCATGTGCCCGCACATACTCAGATACCTCGCGGCTGC
The DNA here is from genome assembly GCA_038030265.1 of Corythucha ciliata. NCBI lineage: Eukaryota > Metazoa > Arthropoda > Insecta > Hemiptera > Tingidae > Corythucha > Corythucha ciliata. The sequence goes on along the minus strand of CM075937.1, from coordinate 5,563,300 downwards.
CGTCATTTTAAACAGGACTCGACGCAATTGTCTAAAAGATCTCATCAAGGCTATTCAACAGGAGTCGTACACCTACAGAGATCCCATCACTGAATTCCTCGAACACCTGTACGTCAATTTTGACTTCGAAGGGGCCCGTCAAAAACTTCACGAGTGTCACGAAGTCGTCCTAAAGGACTTTTTCCTCGTCGCCTGCCTCGACGATTTCATAGAAAACGCCCGTCTCATGATTTTCGAAACGTTCTGTCGCATTCACCAGTGCATCAGTATTAAAATGTTGGCGGAAAAATTGAACATGAAACCCGACGAGGCTGAATATTGGATCGTTAATTTAATTCGTAACGCTCGTCTCGACGCTAAAATTGACTCGAAACTCGCTCACGTTTTCATGGGCACGCAACCGTTGTCGCCCTACCAGCAACTTTTGGAAAAAGTTGACACACTATCCGTCAAATCTGAAGCGATTCAAGCTCTGCTTGAAAGAAAGATAAAATCTCGTACTGGGGATGTAAGTATCGCACTCTATTTTTGCCTAAAAACGACTACATCGTTCCCCTTACTTTTTTTTTTAGAATCGCTGGGGCCAGCAAGACTTCAATAATTAATTGCTGTACAGTTTAAAAAAACAAGTCTTATATAACTTTTCCAAATTTATTTTATAAAAGATAAACCTTTTTTGCACATCTCTAAGATGATGAAAACACGTTTGATTCGTCAAAAGCGACGTCTACAATACAGAAACTGGCACTATTCACATGGGGATTCTTGAAATAGTGGCAGGCATTGCTGAACCCAATTTTGGTGCCAACGGAGCATTTGAAATGTCTCGATGTGCTTGGAAAAATCTTTATGTTTGTCCATGCAGGGGAAATCGGCGAACCATTCGATTAACTGAGATGATAACTGTGGAGCGTCTTTAAAGATGAGACCGTTTTCACCGTGATGAACGAGTTCGCCAACGCTATAAAGGAATTGAAGGATCAAAGACGTTCCCACTGAAATAACGTAGCCATAAACATTTACCATTTAAAATCGTGAGCCAGAACTGGAAGACCACATCCGAACATGTCCACAACTTTCATCGGTAAATCAAGGCCACTTGATGAGGTGTGAAGGCTAACACCAAGGTCGGCGCTACCTGTAAATTTCAAGATAGTCGCATTAGGTGATATCCGCCGGAGTCAGTACGAGGTGGAAAGTCATACCAAGAAGCAAAGGATAGTCTTCTTCTTCGAGCCAAGGAGTAATTATAGAAACTCGTTTCCAAGATGTTGCCTGAATGATTCCTATGTAAAACTCCTTGAGAGGACCTCGTCCAGTAATGGCGCAAATCAACTTGGGAAGATTCTGCCGTTCACTTTTATCGTAATCTTGAATTCGGAAAAAATACGTCAATCATTCAATTGTTATTTCATCCCTCTGGATACTCACTAACTAACGCCGATAGTAGAATATTAAAATCCTCGTCTTCAGTCCAACTAGTTGAGGAGACGAGAAGTGCTGGGCGATCGGCTCGAAGTTCGGGCTTTCCTTGAACCATGCGAGTGAACGTGGTTTCGTGGAGGCCACCTCCGAGAACAGTGTAGCGCTGAGACAGCCTGGTGAATAGCCAGTGACGTTCTTCGACAGTTGTTCGTCGAAACTCGTCAGGTGGTCGATCGTACAAAACTTTAGAGCTGGAACAAAAGAGCGTTTCTAAGACGTCGGTAACTGTTGATAATGGGATGATGCTGAATGGGTCAGTTCCTCGCTCGGAGTGCCTAGCGGCTGTAACCCGGTTTCCCTTCAGAAGGGCGATTGTTGGGCTTAACCAAAAACTTGGACTCCCCCCCCCCTACAACCACCTCAATCACAATAGACGGAATCAAGCGAGAACTCACTTCACGGCCCATCGTTGTAAAAGGTCAAGACGCATCGCTCGAGTCACACACAGACTTGACGCCGCTTTTCGCCCGAAGTAGCATTCAAACCAGTAGCTGACTTTCACCAGAAAATTCTTCTCGCCCACCGTCAAAGCGAGAAGGGTGTACGCGTAATTGTGCCAGTCGATGACAAAACGAGTCCTCGCTATTAAACAATAGAACCAAACGACGGCGAAAACAGGAACGGCGGGTGGAGTTTGAACGAAAACAGTGCTAGAGCGACGCTGGAAGAGGAGAGCGAAGAATAGCGTAATGCTTTGCCAAATCACTTTGAAAGCATAGGCGAGAATTCTCGGTAAATCTAAGGGCAAATTAAGGTCACGAGTAAAACCGATTGATATGCAATCAAATGAAAGTTACATTTATTGAACTCTGGAACCGTAGGCAGATATTTGATTCGAACGTTCGGATTCTCGGCAAGCTGTTTCTTAGGCTTGGCTCCTTTATATCCTATGACGGACACCTTAAAGTTCTCCTCGGCCAACGATATACAATGGTATTGGAAACGAGGTGAACGCCCAACATCCGAAAGACCGACCACTGTTACATAGCACTTTGGACTCATAATGAACACTGTAATTGAAATAAATGATTTAACGCGCGAGTTCAAGAGATGAAAATTTGGTGAACTTTACCTTAAAGCCAGTCTCAAACTGCCGCAAATGTCAAAAGGTCGCCTTTTTATTCTTGTAACCGACTAAAAATACTTCAAGGAAGGACATAGCCAACACCGCGTTCATTCGACAAGATCTCAACAGCGGCTATCAATTATAATTGAACTGATTAATACACCGTGCTCAGAAATAAACCATTTTCATTTCTCACGACATGAAAACCACCTGTAAACACAAAACACGTCAAGAAAAATGACATAAACGGCATAAAAGCCTTTACAGAACCTTTACATCAGAATAGCCGTTCATTTTTTACCGTTAGATGTTCGGCGTTTTTCACGTCGTTCTCCTCCTGAATTTAACTCAGGGGCCGAAGAGGAGCCAATTTAGCGTCACAAAAACAATAATTTTCAGCTATTGAGAGCAAGCATAAGGTAAAAATCGTCATAATAAACATTGCCTTGAAGCTGTCACCGGCGGGGAAAAAATGTGAGGAACGGGTCATGAACTGATTTACACATTTTCATGAACGAGGTCACAGCCATTGTCCTATTATCACTCGGTACTGAGTCTAATTGTTTACCATCCCATCAAGGGCTAAATTGCCCTTTTTCGTTCGAAATTGCTCTTTTACTGTGAGTTCTTGACATAAAAATGTTAAGATGATGACTTCGGGCGTGAAACTTGTAGCTGCCGAGTACGCCAGCAGCGATGATGAAGATGAAGCAGATTCTTCAAGGGACAAAAATTCAGAAGATAAAAACGTTGAGGTCAACAGGTACGTTCAATAAAACTGATTTTGTGTAGCGCGTAGAGAATAGAAGAATTTAAAAACTGCGATCAGGTTGCCTCTTCCCAGTCAATTTTTAATCACCGGCGACAATGACCAGGAGGAGATCAACGATGATCCGGATGAGCACGAGGGTCGTTCCAGGCGATACCCACATAAAAGAGGCAACTGGAACTCTCTTGTTTACATTCCCTGTAAGCCTATTTGCTCATTTGTGCTTAATTGGAGGTTTTTTAACCAATCCATTAACCCTTTTGTATTGGTTCAGACGTGAAAAACGAACCATTCAACCTTCTCTGCGAACAAATCATTGATCTTTGTCGTCCTCAAGTTGATCTGAAACAAATCAGCGACCCTCACATTAGTCTAACCCGAACTTTCGTTCTTCTGTACCATTGGATCGACAACTTTGTTTCATCGGTCAAGGGTTCGCTTCGAACATTCTCAAGGTGTGATAATCAAGTGTCACATTTTTTTTTGACGTTAGATTTGTGTCCTGAAGTTTACTTAAGACCTTGACCCACATTTGCTTTTATCCTGAAATAGATTCGATCTCCAATTCGATGGTTTGAAAACTTACTGCAACGAAGATTCATCGAGGACCTTTCTAGCATTGACTGTAGGTTTCGGTAAAATGGAAATTACCAAAACTGTCCAACTATTGGACAAATGTCTTGCCGAGTACAAGCTGCATCCGTTCTATGACGTTAGTAAAAAAAAAAAAAAATTACCTCACAGTAAAAATTATATTGCGACATTCATTCATGCAATGACTCGTTTCAGGAAGGATCGTTTCATATGTCAATAGTCTGGGCCTTAGGCGATAAAAAGTCGGAAATGGATGCTCTTCTTCCTCAACTGAACAGCCTCGTTGAAGCCAATTTAAGCGACTCACTCGATCTCACTATTCCTATAACTAATTACATCTGTAAGATTGGCCACAAAATTTATAATGTTGATCTTTTATAAAGCGGGCGAATGTTTTTTCTTGAAAATCGGCCCCGTATTTTTGCTAATTAATGATAACGATGTATTTTATGCATTTCGCTTGCCTTTAATTTTACAATGTCATCTTCTCGACCCAACCAACGTGACATGACGTGAAATACCGATGAGCCGTATTCCGTGACTCCCTACCCGCTTAATTAGCAGCTATAGAGGACGGCCAGGGTAACTGAGATAGAAATAGTAAAGTTTATTTTCTATTCACCACAAATTGTTAGGCTTTTAATCTGCGATTGTTGGCAATCATTCAGCCGGTTGAAAGACGTTTTCTTTCTCCAAATATTTGAATAAATTATTGCAGGCATGCATTCTATTTACAGTAACCGCAGGTTAACGATATTAGTTGCCTTGTAGTGGGGGGGGGGTGATGGTTATGACCCTCGTTGGCACACAGTTTTACCTCAAGTCAAACATCCTGAAAACAAGAAAATTTGAACTTAAAAGAGAAGAAAACAGAAATGCCGTGTCAAGACTTACGGTGGTTCTCAGGGGACCATTGGCTCGTCCTTGATCATTACAGGGAACATGTCCTCTGTCATGGTTTCAGCTTGGCTTATGCTGAATTCAGACGTAAATATGTCAACGAGAGATTTCTTCAGTCGGACTAAAGCGCGGGAGTGTAAATCCGGAATTTTAGTTGGATCCCCGTGGGTCCGCTCAAATTTTATAAAAGACATCCAGACCGCTGAAATTATAAAACAATAAACTTTTTTGTTTTTGTTAAGAAAGAAAAAAGGGCAACGTACATGTATGGTTTTCTCCAAACTGTTGAACGCTCAACTGGTGGCAATTCCTCAGATTTTTGACTGAAACTGTCGATTGTAAATCTTCCAGCTCGATCATCTTGTTGTGCAAATCGAGGGACCAAGGAAGTGTCGAGGCGAGCGAAGCGTACGTTTTCCGGGCGGCGTTAATCCCCTTTAATAAAGCGGTCCATTCCAGGTACATTGGTTTAAAAGCTTTGGCCACCTCTGCGGGTTTACTCGAGATGACCGTTTTGAAAAGTTCCTCCACTCTGACTGAATTTTTTATTTGATAGTACTCGAGTAGTATTTTCCACAGAGGTATCATCAAAACGGACGGACATTTAGACTTAGCGATTGCGGGCACGGCTTCGCTTAAAATTTTATAAGCTTCCTCCCCTTTGTCCTTGCTCAGTTGAAATTTCATTCGAGCCTCCCACAGTGCCACCGATTCGGGGATTTTCTCCGTACCGCATTTTAGAACGCCGTCAAGAAGTTCGGACTTATTTTCATTCCGAAGAAAATCACACTGTCCAAATTGAGGCGAATTTTCAATCAAAATTCAAAAATTTTAATGATTGAAATACTTAATTAAACTTACCAAGAGCAAATAATATTTTTCTGTGAGTTTTCCAGCAGTGTAAGCACCGTAATACGCCTTTAATAAACAATTCTTCTTCAGAACAGGTAAAGTTTTGAGGTCCTTATTAATATCTCTCATCGCGTCAATGTAAATTGACCACATTGATGTCGTGTTTAGTTTAACCACAGCTTTGTCATATATGGCGGCGCAGAGTCTTTGAAAACACGATTAAACACTAATTAATAACGGCTGTAAGTACAAAAGGAACAGCTAATTACTTGATTCGATCTCTCGGGCTTTTAGATAATTCCTTCAACTCTTGATTGGCTAAAATGCGCCAGGTTAGCTCTTCCGTTTCAAAGTTTTCGACTAGATCCCTAAGTCAACGAATTATGCGTCAAAAACCACCTGCTGCACTCCTCACACCCCACCCTAACGTCAACACTTACGCCAATATTTTCTTACGGAGGCCTTCAGTAAAAGAATACTGTTCAGCTAACCTCAAAAACCTAGCGTTTAGCTCGACAGTATGGATAGTTTTGACTGCCGATTCGTAAATAACTTGGGCGCTCCTTCCTTCCAAAATGGGATCAGCAGGAATTGGTTCTTGTCTTTCTGCGATACCAAGAAAAAAATTAGTACGTCAGGACACTTACAAAAAAAAAATTGCTCGATTTTCAACGACCAGTAAACTCCTTTCGTTTAGAATCAGCGTAATTCAGTTCGAGTTTGAACGCCTCTTCGTACAAAAGCTGCGAGCCCTTGTGTAAATGAATACCGTTCAACAGGTACTTGCGAGCTTTTTCAACGCAGTTCAAATGTTCATATTCGGTTTGAGCGGCCAATTTGAACAGAGCCGGTTTATCGCTGTGAACTTCCAGTAGTTGGTCGAGAACTCGGCTGACGTATGAATAGAATTGCTGGAAAACGTGTTGGCCGGGATGCAAAAGGTTTTAACCGATCGGAGATGTTTTTTACGCTTAACACTTACCACCCTCTTGCAAAATTTGATGTAATTCAACCAAATTTTCAAGTCGGATGGGAATCGACGGATGGCAACGTTGAAGAGTTTGTTGATGTGGTTGGCTATTGAGAAGCTGACATTATGTTTCATACTGCTGAACTCTTTTTCCTGTGTACATTTAAAGTTAAGTACGAACGAAAAGCTGGCTTTATTTGCCTGCGTGTAAAATAAATCAACTTACTACACTTTTTTTCTTAATAACAGTCAACAGATCCCACTCGTATTTGATGTAATTAAGGATATCCTCCTTGGATTTTGCGCCTCTTTGCATTTTATACTCATAATGTTTCCGCTTTCGAATTACATTGCTGAAAAGGAGTAAATGAGTCAAATTAAAACTGGGAACTAAACGGTTTTCTAGTCCAGCATGGCTAGTTAACTATGTAACAGTGGGCCACAGTATCTTGTGTGAGTGAGTGAGTGAGCCATGAGGTGTTAGACTGCCACTTACAAACTAGGCATTTCAGCTATTACAAAACTACTTAACGACTCAAAAACTTGGTTAACACAAACATGCAGACAGCATTCTTGGGCTAAGGGCTAGTGGGAAACGAAGGTGTTTTGGCCGAATAAATAAGCCTCTCCTCTCCCTCCAAGCTATGGACATCAAGTAGGAAGGGCTTTCTTGATGAACCCTTTAGAAGACAAAAACGAAACGCCACAGCCCATCTAAACAATTCATGACTATTTCACTTACTTCAACTCATTCTCGCTGAACACACGCAACTTTTTCACTACTTCAAACTCAGGGATCATATCCTCGACGTTCAAATTGACGAATTCAGCCATGGTGGCGGAATAAATTTATACTTGGAACTAACTGAAAATGTAGCGTAAATAAGACCTCACGCACTCACAGTTTGGAATCAAATGAGCAGGCTAGCCTGCTCGAAAACAGCCTTCAACACGCGGATGAGTGATAAAGTGATAATGATGTGAACTGTGATTTGTAATTCTTTGATTCTATTTTTAGATGGTTTTGAAGACTTCAAAATATCCAGGAAGTAGGTAAATATCACTTAATAATCTCATTTTGGCTGGAAAAGGAGTAATTTTTACCACAAGACTTTGCACGACGTCATCACCCTCTATTTCTCGATTCTCCCGTTAGAGTTGTGAAGTGTTGTCATTTGTTTCCCAAACCAAACGAAGGCTCTGCTCTTTGGGGAAGGGACCGCAGCGTGGACTCACGGAGGTCTGATTAGGTTAAATTTCTCTTGTTTTCTTCGTATCCAAAATGGTAAGTGTCGGACTATTTGAATTCATCCGTTGATATCTCGAACATCCTTTAATTGAGCGATATTTATTTTTCAGGGTATTGATATTAATCACAAGTACGACCGGAAGGTCCGTCGTACTAAGCCGAAGTCGGAAGATGTGTACCTTGCTCTGTTGGTCAAGGTAGGATTTTTGTTTTCACTTTTCACTTTTTTTTGGGGGTTAATTTCTGGTGGAGTTCCTTATTTTTCCTAAGGTGCTCCCATTTAACTTCCAAATAGTTAGTGCATTCTCGTAGAAGTCAACGTTATTTCTAAAAAGGCGCTTCCGCTCCCGGGTTGCAATGGTCCCTTTATGTACAACACCCCTGTTCTGACTGGGCCTGGCTTCCCTTTCGGTATTTTCAATCAGTTCCTTCTCCCATAAATGTCTTTGGCTACTAATTTTGTAACTTTCCATTTTATGAGTTCGCTGGGCTGAGCCCTCGCACTTGAAACTGGCAATTTGAGCCTCCTAAAGGCCGGTTTCCACTTGTTCTTTGGGAACGTTCCGTTCCTTCACACCGTTCTATCTATGAGGGAACGGGCTAAAAAGTTTCCCGTTCCTTTCCTTTGATGTTTCGATTTAAACCGCTTTTTCACCGATCGGCTCCGAAGGAACCTATTAAAACCAAGTTTAAATGTCCATTGTGGTACTTTAACAAGGAACGGAACGTTCCAAAGAAACATGTGGAAATCGGCCATAATTGGAGATCCTTTGCCATCGAATAATGATAATTTATCCAAAGAAACTAATCTCACCCTTGCTTGAGGTCTGAGAAATCTATTGATCTCAACAGATCTAAGTCAGAAGAAAGTCTAACTCAACTCGCCGGCATGTATACAGAATCAGACAACACGGGCTGACAAGCTCCATACAGGGTGTCCAATGACGAGATGCTCAGAGAAAAACCTGAGTTTAGGGCCATCATTTGGGACCTGAATGCCTATGTGACATTTTTAAAAATTCCTTAGTTCTCTGACAATCGTCCATTTTAAGTTATTTTGGCTTATAGTAGGGGAGCCCACGATGCTAAATGGGGATTTACTCGAGCGTCGTAGAGACCTATTGGGTTGCAAAGCTTAGATGATAAAAAGATAAAATTGTTATATGATGCACACCTTTTCATCGGGGGGGGGGGGGGGAGAGCGGCTATAGACTTTCAAAAATGTAAAAAAAAAAAAAAACTGTTGTATGGACATTCTCGAGCGCGTCAGATATTTACAGCATCAATTGCCTCCGTATTTTTAATGGAGTATGCATGTTAATCACAGTTTGCATGGTGGGGGTGGTCGTACGTAAGGGTTGAAAAAAAAATTAATCGAGCGCGTCAGATTTTCTAGGGAATGTTAGGTGAACCTAAAATAAGCTCTCATTCAATAATCTGACGATTTGGAGGTGACGCAAACTCGTGGCCCTTATCAGAATTTGCATAAAAAAATCGTCATTTTGAAATACTCGAGCGCGTCAGATTAAGATATACAGGGTGGAAGGGGATAAGTGTGACAAAAATTTTTGGGTGATAGTAGGCCTCATTTGCGACCGAAATCACCATATACACCATGGTCCGAAATTCAAAACCCTTCGAGATTTGATTTTTCTAACGATTTTTAAGGCTTACATAATCATTTTTAACTAACAGCGAGAAACTCGCATTCAATTTAGATTTTTGCAACTTTTGGTGATGGATTCGGAAAGAGCACACTATGTTCTGTCAGGATTAGCCATTTTCGATAGACGTTAACTATTTTATGTGCCCTTAAAAGCCTGTACACACGGAGACTTTTCTGTCATGACATCTATGTCATGGCAGAAAAGTGTTCGTGTGAACACGAAAAAGGTAAGACATTTGATGTTATACCATATATGTCATAACAAATTTTGATAATTCTACGGTGACATCTTTCTAGACAGAAATGTCTAGTAACCTTCCCTTTTACCCCAACTTTCATGCTCAAGCCGAAGGGTAGGGAATAGGGATTATTAAAACCGTGGAAGTGAGCTTGTTAACTTGTTGATGCTGTTGAGCGATCTGTTGTTTCAATGTTCAAGTGAAGTTTGGAAAAAAAATGGATTGGATTCGTGAGGCAGTAATGGCATCACTCATCATAGAGTATGAGATGCGTGAGTGCCTTTACCTGTACTAAACAAGTTTGTAATAAAACAGCTAGATGTATTCATTAAATTGCATTAAGAATTTCACGAAACAGCTACTCTTACACCGTCTATTTGTTCATCCTTATCTTTTATTTTGGACAGTCTTTATTGTGAAGAGCAGAAGTGGCTGCCGTGGTGCCAGCTACCGCTTTCAACACCACCAAATAAATTGGAATGATGAAATTGTCCTTGTAGGAAACACGATTTTAGCAAACTACTGCACCAAAACTATTGAACGGACAATTTTTTTTTTTTTTAAGAAGGTCTGCACTTCAATTCCGAACGTAAGAAAATGGTATTGGGGATTTCGTTCTGAAAAGAATAGTTGAAATTAAAAACAAAGTGAACACAAGAACTTGAAAATAATGAGACAATTCATTCTATTCATTCACTGAATTCGAGATTACCAACAGGCTACCATGTCATGACATAAATGTCCTCGTGTGAACACAAGGGGCTTGACAGAAATGGCGTACAATATCTTGCTTCGAGATGTTATGACTTGTGTTATGACATTTCTGTCTCCGTGTGTACAGGGCTTAAATGCGGCTCAAAGTCGTGCAAATCGGGGAATTAATTTTTTTCAAAAAAAGTTAGTACCCGATTGTCCACACTAAATCTGAGTGTACGGACAACCCGTGATTCAGAAAAACATCTTCAAAGTGTCCTTTACAAAAGTATTGATAAGCGTTTTCTTAGTTGTTTGGTGATTTTTCGTCAGAAACGACGATTTCCTAGAAAAAATGATGATTTTTCTCTTCAAAATCGCTTGTTTTGACCTGAAAAATTTGAATAAGTTTTGTGATTTTAAAGTGATAAAAAGCACTAAAACCTTATCCAAAGCTATACGTTGAATCGAACTGATTATGCCCGCCTACCAAAGTAACAACAAATGGTGCTCCGGCAGCTGGAGTGTCGGATAGAGTGGATTTCACGAAATACGAATTTCGTTAATTCAACTTAATTTGCTTAGTCGTTTTCAGATCGTTGTTCGTGTTGAAAATCAATTTCCGTGAGAAGACACCGAAAAAAATATGTCTCATGTTACTCATTTTGCTCGTGTCGCCTGAGGTTTTTCAGACTTTTTGCCTAATTACTCCTACCAAAATGGACGAATATCAAAAAGTGAATAGACCATTCGAAAGCTCACTGAATTAGGAAGTTTTTCCAGCGGTAAAAATAATAGTCGACAATTTAGGAAAGTTTAGAAAATCACGTCCGGAATTTTCCAAAATTTTTGAAAAATGAAGTTTGTTTCCGTTTGAGCTTCTCATGCCAAATAAATGTAGTTCAATCATGATTTAAATGAACTATTCTGTAAGAAAATTTTGTGCTCTTTCCAACGAGCTCCTTAGTTTTGGGTTTGCAAGAATTACCAGGCTTGCAACATGCACATTTCGAAAAAAAGAAGCAACAAGCCAAAATAACGTAAAATGGACGATCCTGAGAAAACTAAAAGGAATTTTAAAAAATGTCACATATGCATTTTGGTCTCAAATGATGGCCCCAAACTCAGGGTTTTCTCTGAGCATCTCGTCATTGGACACCCTGTATAGTTGGAATGTCGAACGATCTCTGGTCCCTCTGCATTAATGATCGTTATTGGCCTCAGGAGCACGCTGCTCAGTGATTTCAGTTGATACTGACGAAGTGGCTTAGTTAGAGAACCTTTAAAACACAGGTACTGCAACACGGATTTCAGCGCCATATTTGGTCCCTCAGTCGTTAGGGTAAACAAAATGTCATGAATGAAAAAATTGTAATCGTAACAGCAAACAAACGCGGAACGCGGTGGAAATAAATAAAAATATCCTACTTGTCAATGAGATCAGGTGATAATTATAATCATATGAGGGGCCAAGTATGGCGCCGATTTGCGTGTTGCAGTACTCGTGTTTTATAGTGCCTTGACGTAGTATCCTGCAGGGTTGCCACAGACAAGAAAATCCGACGGCATCGGGCCGAAAACCACTTTTTTCAACCTTTCTGAGGTGTATCACAAGAATATGAAGTCATCTCGGACTCTATTTTTTTTCGGGAGTCCCTAATCTGCTGACAATCCTCTCCCCCACATCCGATATGAACGAGACCCCCCCTCTCGTAAACAACATCAGCAAAATGTCAAGTGCCACAAGGGTCAAATTATCAAAAATCCTGAAAGTACTAGTACTTCCCACCGAGTAACTAACACAAGTATCTGCTGACAACCCCCTCCCTCTCATCGGAAGGGGTCGAAACTCCCCACGTGAAAACCACCATCAAGTGCCACAACGGTCAAATTACCAAAAATCCTGAAAGTACTAGTACTTCCCCCCCCCGAGTAACTAACAAACATCTGCTGTCAACCCCCTTCCACTCATCGGAAGGGGTTGAAACGTGCGTTAGTTACACGGAAGGGAGTACTAGTGCTTTCAGGATTTTTGGTAATTCGACACTTGGCATTTGACGATATGCTGGTGGTGTTCACGTGGGGACTTTCAACCCCTTCCGATGAGTTGGAGGGGGTTGTCAGAAGATGTTTCTTTAGTTACTCGGGGGGAAAGTACTAGTACTTTCAGGATTTTTGGTAATTTGACCCCTGTGGCACTTGACATTTTACTGATGGTGATCACGTGGGGAGTTGACCACGCAGAATCGACTGCAAAAGTCGAATAGCAGCGAGCGAAGTGGAGCAACCCTTCCGGAAACTGAACTTGCTCTCCCCGAGAATTGTGGTTAGCCTCGAGAAATTCAAGGAGGCGAGACAAGACCAACGCTCAACCACTCGAGAAAAGACCGCGATGATCGAGATGGGACGGAAGTCCCAATAATCCCTACTGCTCGGCTTCACGGGCGTGACACGGAAATTTTGAGGCAAGGAGGGAACGTCCCCGACCTGAAGAAGCCATTAACCATATGACAAAGAGGCTCACAGATAAATGGGGCAGAGGACTTGACGATACCAACGGTTAAGCCGTAATAATCGAGAGCGGAGGAATTATTCAAACCAGAAATGGCGCTGAAGACCTCCTCCACGGACACATCTCTGAGAGTGAACGCAGCAGAAGACGCGGGACCCATTAAGTCTTGAAAGCTGGACGCGACAAGTGGCAAAGACCGTACCCTGTCGGCGGCAACATTGACGAATTAGAGATTGAATGTGTCCACGTTGAGGCTGGAGGGTGACGCTCCCGAGGCTCTGCTTCCAGCTGGAAGCTTCCTCTTAATAATCCGCCAAAGACGATTCGTCAAATTCGAAGACCCAGTTGAAATGTGCTTCTCCGGTCAATTCCACGGTACGTGATGAAATAATTAGAATATACTTTCATTTCCGTGAGATGCGTGAAATTCAGTTTTGAAAGAGTGAAATTGGGGTTTGACAGAGTCAAAGCCTGAATGATCGGTTGATCGGTAATCCGTAAAACCTGGTTTCGAAGAAGCTATTTCATGACATTTGGATTTTAAAATTGGGGATGAAGCATTCAATATCACGAAGTTCACAGTTTGAATAATCCCAATCCATGAATTAAGGTTTTGAATGTGCCAAGCTTGTTTCTGCAAGAGCCATAATCGTTAAATTTGGTGTTGAAAGAGCCAAACTCGCGAATTGGTTGAAGGAGATAAACTCGTAAAATATTGTTTTTGTATGTACAAAACCCCGTGTTTCGCGTATTTTGTATTTGAAACGTCCCCCTCGATGTTGGCTGTTACAAGAGGCTAGGCCAATAGCCAAATAAACGTAATTTGGTTATGAAAGAGCCAAACTCGGGAAATTTGGATTTGAGTAGGGTCGTACCGCGGAATTTAGTTTTTTATACAACCCAGTGGGGAACTTGAATGAACGCCTGATTTGGGAGAAAAGTAAACCGGTGAATTGGCACATGGACACAAGGATATGTCAACGGTGGCTGCAGCCCGATTGGTGCATTTGGTGATTTTTAAATAAATTTCAAATTTCTTTAAGAAGGGATGGTTGGTGCGAGGAAACAATAACATTTTTTGTCTACAAATAACAAGAAAAATAGTTCCCCTGAAAATGCTTCTTACCCCCTCTTCCCCACACCATCCATTTCATCGAATAACCTTTGACGTAATCAAACCCCCCACTCAAAATTTTTAAAAATTCGCTTTAAAGAAATCCTTCATTGATTTCACTGTTTAATGAGAGCATTAGTCTTGTGGAAGAGCCCTCTTCAAGAAACTTCAGTGCTTGAAAAATGTGCAAGTTCACCATTCCGTGCAATTTCTGAAATTAGGGTTTTGAAAGAGTCAGACCCACAAAATAGGGTTAATTGATAGAGCCCTGTGTGGGGGGGGGGGGGGGGTTGTAATAGAAAAGTGAAACACATGTGAGACGAGATGATATTGTCTTTAACAGCTAAAAATTATGCACGCATGGCTGGGAAATTCATTCTCATCTTGTCTCACACGTGTTTCAATTTTCTATTACAATCCCTTTTCTATTACAAAATGAATTTCTGTTCAACTTGTTTTTTTTTAAAGGACCGACCCCTGTGAAATGATTTCTTGAAAGACTCAACCTCACGAAATTCGGTTTTTAAAAGACTCAATTCTTTGAAATTGGTTTTTGTGAAACATGCAAAATTTCTTTATTGAATAATCTTGTCATACCGGATCTGTAAGGGTGAATTGGCTTTACATTTTACATTTTGGCAATTTTCACCATAATCGCATTTCGTTGACCTTTCTTCTTTCAATGTTACCTGAAGGGAATTTCCCGAAACTGGTCAGGGGAAACCGGGAATAGTCAAGGAATTCCGAGCAATCCATTCTGTGGCATCCCAGATCCTGGCTACGCTTGTGTATGGAGACCCTCTGTAGGTATCTCTGTCCTGAGAAAGGGTCCAGGTATCAATTTGATTTCGGCTTAAAGGCTCCTGATAACTGGGCGTAGGGATTTCACTCTACCAGTTGCTTTTTTGGGGGGGGGGCGCCGGGCTTTGAACCCGGCAGGCGCCTAAGCCTCCATTGGGCTTCTACGCCATACCCAGATCTAACTGTGCACTTCACACCCGTACTACGCGGGCGTTTCGGTCGGTGTGCGGTTTGTTGAACGCACATCGCTGGGAACGCCCACACGAAGCCAGGTTGTGCCGTGTCACAGCTCGCCGCAGTCTTATAGTGTAATGGGCAATGGCTGGATTCGAACCCAGGCCCGCTGAGTTGCGAAGCGAGCATTGTATCTATTAAGCCCGCCACTCACGTGCAGTTTTAACTGACAGTTTGAACTGAACAGTTCAAACTGACAGTCTAAACTGCACGTGAGTGGGCATTTCGTCTCAGTTAAGGTGAACTGCACAGTTAAACTGTACAGTTCTCAGTTCAATTGCTACTATCCGAAGGTTGTTTCCGCCGTTTCAACCCTTCTTTGCACCACTGCCTGCGTCTTTTAGGTTGGTTACTTTCCTGATGAATAACTGCACAAATTAAACCGAGAACGGCAATAAGGTCCTGCTCATTCGAATCCATTATGCTAACTGAAGAATTGAACTGTACGTGTGTGGGGGACTGAACTGAACAGTCCAAACTGACAGTTTAAACTGTGCAGTTTGAACTGACAGTTCAAACTGCACGTGAGTGGCCGGCTTTAGGCCGCGTTCGCACCGGAGGTGGCTAGCTTAGCGCTAGGATGGGCTGGAGCGTAGATAGGTGGCTAGCGACTGGCCAGGATAGCAGGTGGGATACACATGGATAAATAGGGGGTTCTTTTCTTCTTCTTCTTCTTCTTCTTCTTCTTCTTCTTTTCTTAAGCTCTTGAGTGGACGCAGAGCTCTTGAGGAATGAATTCATTTCTTTCCCATTCAGACGCTGCCTCTGGGCCTTGGGAATATCATGTCTTTACCTGATTCCGAAAAAAAAAGTGTTTTAATGGAAAATTCCGGTCCGAAGTACGATATTTCTTTCCCGGCAAAATCGACTTATTGGTTTTTGGTTACACGACACAAACCAAACAAGAGAAGTGCAAGGGGAATTCAATGTCCTCTACAAGTAGCTGCTAGGACTCTAACATTAAGAGGAATGCACGAAATTATTTATATTTAAAATAGAGGACAACGACTAAGTAAAGAGAGTTAGCTCCCTTCACCTGTTTCAAGCTGAATAAGAAAGAAAAAAGGACCCGCCGCCCACTAATGTCCAAGCAAGCACCCAGGGTAGAACAGTGGGAACTGTTCGCCTAGATAGCCACTAGGAGTCTACCCAAGCATCCAAGCTCTCGGTGCGGCCAGGGCAATTCATTTCTTTGAGTTCGTTTACTTGGATGCTTCACCCTAGCGTCTCAGAGGAGCTAAGCTTGCCTCCTCCGGTGCGGACGCCGCCTTACACCATCGAGGCGCGCTTTTACCAGTTGCCTCATGTTCATCTCAGCAAGCCGTGGTGCGCCCAAAAGAGTTGGAAAATGCCCACTTGCGTTTTTCGGTGAGGCAAAGTTACGTTGACAAGCATTGCGTAGCCCTTCAATATGTATTATCAAAGCAATGCGTATCCCTTCAATATGCTACAGATGTCAAGATCGTTTTCGAGAATATCAAATCACTCCACCATTGCCCCGTCATTTCGAAATTTCGTGGCTCATTTCGTGTATTTCTTGAGAGTCTGTTGTATTTAATTTTAATAGTTTGTTCTGTCGTAGCCGTTGTGTTATTCTGCTCCAAATTAACCTTCTTGATTATTGTCCTACAGCTATACAGATTCCTCGCTAGGCGAACTCACGCCAAGTTCAATCGCATCGTTCTTCGGCGCCTCTTCATGTCGAGAATCCATCGTCCACCCATTTCTCTAGCTCGAATCACTCGAATGATGAAAAAACCCGGACGTGAGGGTAAAATCGCCGTCGTCGTAGGATCTGTCACCGATGACAAGCGCATTTGGTCTCTACCAAAGTTGCATGTAAATAGATCGCGACTACTCACACTGTCACGACATTCCATTATTATTATTTTTACAGATTTGCGCTTTGAGAATAACCGAAAGTGCTCGCGCCAGAATTATTAAGAACGGCGGTAAAATATTCACTTTCGACGAATTGGCCCGCGTTTCGCCCACTGGCGCTAATACCGTGCTAATGCAAGGTGCGTCTCAATAATTTTTTTCGGCGTTCATCAGCCCTTTATCTAAGCAACAATTTCGATTTTGTTATTATACAGGTAGAAGGAAAGCTCGTGAAGCTGTCCGTCACTTTGGTCCTGCACCTGGTGCACCACGTTCTCACACTAAGCCCTACGTTCAATCTAAGGGCAGGAAATTCGAAAGAGCTCGCGGTCGTAGGAGGTCTTGCGGTTACAAGAAGTAAAAGCATTTCAACTTTTACTAAAATACTGTTTCTTGTGTACCGAAGTTTTATTTCAATAAAAACAACTTTTTTGAACGTTGGATTTCCTTGTTTTTCGAAGAAACCGCTAGTTTTGGTTTAGAGGAGCGGGGGAGGGGTTGTGAAGAGGTTACGTGTGCGGTTTCTGTCTGCAGTTAGTGGATTGTGACAATTGATTTGTTTGTTTTAACAATATCGGGGGGGCTTGCAGTGCATTTCAGGCGCGTTTTAAGCAACTTTAACCAGCTTAATGCGGATGCGGCAGCATCCTGGGACGTAATCGGTACGCGATATGTTCAATTCCAACGTGGACGCGTTAAGGCGAAGTGACCGTGCGGAGCACGCTCGACGAGTCCGTCACTTTCTTTCTGCCGACCTGAGTCCTAATAATCATCATCGACGGCGAACATGGTTCGTTTCGGCCATCGCTAACGGAGTACTGCCGAGGCCACAAAGGATTTCACATGAGGACGCAGCCGTTTTTGACGAAGAAGAGGACGACACTGAATCAGAGACGACGTATGAAATGGATCAGGTATCCGGAGGTTTGGGCATCGGTTCTAGCACAGTGTCACCCGGTTCGAATGAGATTTTGTACTCGGAGCAGCAGCACCCTGCAGAGGTACGCCTGTTATAATTCGTTTTGCCCAACTGTGTACGTTGGTTCAAATACTGTCTGCATTTAGCTGTTGTCTAGTCTTAACGAATTACGCCAGCGAAGCGAATTCTGTGACGTGATACTCTCAGTGGACGGTACAAAATTTCCTGCTCACAAAGTCGTTCTAGCCGCATTCAGTCCCTATTTCAAGGTTTTTGTTAATAATCTCCGAAATGTGGGGTCGTAAAAACAAAGTCCGACTTTTTCCAGGCCATGTTTCTCAGTTCACTGGCTGAATCAAAACAGAATACTGTCACCCTTCAAGGTGTCGAAGCCGAAATGGTCGGTCTTCTTCTCGATTACGCTTACACGAGCTCAGTCGTTATTAGCAGGAGTAACGTTCAAGCTCTATTGTCAGCGGCAAATCTTCTTCAAGTGTTGACCATTGTTGAAGCTTGCTGTAAGTTTCTTCAAAACCATATGGACTCGGCCAACTGTTTGGGGATCCATTGTTTCGCCGAAATTCACTCGTGCAGCGAGCTCGAGTCCGAATCAAAATCGTACATTTTACAGTAAGTAATTTTCCGGGTCTGTCTAAAACGCGGATCTGCAAGATTAACACCTCGCATCTGCAGATCTGCAGATTAACACCCCAAATCTGCAGATAAACACCTAAGATTCCGTAATTCAACGAACATGAGACTACAATTGAAAAAGAAAGTTTAAATAGACCAATAATAAGCCCAACATTACTGATCGTATTTTAATAAGACTATAATTAAGCGAAACTCGAACAATCACTTTTACTTCATTCGTTCAGACTTCAGTTACATGCAACAGACAATCATACCATTTACAAAAATACGCTTCAATTTTGACGCTTCCTTGTAAATACAACTGGCACTACCCCCGTAACGCGAAGATCTGCAGATTCATAAAAGTCTGCAGATCGGCCACTTGACGTAAATTATTAAGCCTCAAAATGCATACTACAGCTAATCCAACAATTTGGGATGATTCACTTCAATTTTGACCCTTCCTGGTCAATACAACAGGCACTTCCCCCCCCCTAGCGTGCAGATCTGCAGATTCATAAAAGCCTGCAGATCGGCCTCTTAGCATTAATTATTCAGCCTCAAAATGCATACTGACAAGGAGAGGTCAAAATTCAGGTGAATCATCTTGTACGCATTTTGAGGCTGAATAATTAATGCTAAGTGGCCGATCTGCAGATCTGCACGCTAGGGGGGGGGGGGAGCGCCTGTTGCATTGACAAGGAGGCGTCAAAATTGAGGTGGATCATCTTAAATTGTACGATTGGCTCTAGTATGCATTTTGAGGCTGAAAAATTAACCTTAAGTGGCCGATCTGCATGCTTTTATGAATCTGCAGATCTGCACGCTACGGTGGAAAGTGCCTGTTGTATTGACAAGGAGGAGTCAAAATGGAGGTGAATCATCCCGAATTGTTGGATTAGCTCTATTATGCATTTTTAGGCTGTACGATTAACTCCAAGTGGCCGATCTGCAGGCTTTTATGAATCTGCAGATCTGCACGCTACGGGCGGAAGTGCTAGTTGTATTGACCAGAAGGCGTCAAAATTGAGGTGAATCATCCCAAATTGTTGGATTAGCTCTAGTATGCATTTTGAGGCTGAAAAATTAACGCTAAGTGGACGATCTGCAGGCTTGTATGAATCTGCAGATCTGCACGCTACGGGCGGAAGTGTTAGTTGTATTTACAAGGAAGCGTCAAAATTGAAGCATATTTTTGTAAATGGCATGATTGGCTGTTGCATGTAACTGAAGTCTGAACGAATGAAGTAAAAAAGTGATTGTTCGAGTTTCGCTTAATTATAGTCAGGGGTGGGCAAATTACAGCTTTTTGGGTAATTAATTACAAATTACTTCAAAAAAAGAGGATTAATTACAAATTACCAATTACTTTTCACTTCCACGAATAATTACAAATTACAATTACCAATTGTAATTGAATTACTTCTTCAATTACCAATTACCCAAGAGCTGGATTTGTGGAACACGCAAGCGTCTTGCTCTTGTTCACTGTCATTTTTTTAGCGCGTCCAACAACGACAACAATCGAACGTCAGAACAGATCTTTGAGATAGGAAGCAGGAACAGCATAGCCCCAAGATGCCAAGCGCGTCGCATGAGTAGGGTTGCGAAATGTCCGGGGTCAAATTTGCAAATTTTGCCCCACATCCCGGCCTGCGAACTGTCACGGGGAATCCCGGATATAGGGGATAGAACCCCCCCCCCCCGCCAGAGCCACAAGTATACGAACGAAGAGCCCCATAAAATATCCATGAGCGTTTCACGAAGTTAGATTTAGCAGATTTTCTGGACTTGAAGCAGACCGAAAAGGTCCGAGTACGTCCAGCTTTATCCTTGGACTTCGGACCCAACGCAGTAGTGTACCCAGGTACGGGGAAACCCTCTATCAGACAAAAATCGGTAATATTTGTGGCTATAGCTGCTAAAAAGCTCTGATTCGTGGTCTCGCGATGCAACTTTCAGACTAAAATTAAGGACAAAATCGCTGATTCGCGGTACATAGAGGCCATTCTTCGAATAAATTGTGAAAATCAACGCAAAAGTGTTGTGTTTGGGCCAACCCCGCGGTCAAAGTTGAGAAAAGACGCTATAATACTGACAAATAAAAGACGCTTTCAGGTTAAAATTTGACACAAATGGCAAATTCACAACTGAAATGGCGTAAAATCGCCCATTCGCAAATGAAAAAAGGAATAGGATGCTGAACGGCCGCAAAATTAGCACAAAACGCAATTTCACTGCTGAAATTGGGAAAAATCGCTAATTTGCAATTTGCAGATATAAAGTTATGAGAACGTTTAAGAACGCTTGAAGAAAATCACTTATTCGCGGTAAAAATTGAAAAAATCACGAATTAGCGCAGCTAAAATTAAGAAAAACGTTGATTTTCAGTTCAAATTGGGGTAAAGTGCTAATTCTCAGTTATAAATTGAAAAAATTGCTAATTTGCAGCTTAATTTGAGTCAAACGCCAATTCTTGGCAAAAATTGACAAAACTCGGTAGGTAATGCACGGGTTGGAGACGCTACCACGCAGCTAAAATGTAGAAAAAGCGATAATTCGCAGCTAAAATTGAGAAACATCACTAAAGCTCGGTGCACACGATGCATTTTTTGAAGCATGTTTACTTGCATGGTGAAAAAAAACATATGATCCCCATCAGTGACCGGATGTTTTTTAGAACAGGCAGGCCATCATGCTTCAAAAAAATGCATCGTGTGCACCGAGCTTAATTCTCGAAAAAGTCGTGTTTATAATTTAAAAATGATGATTTTTTGACAGAAATGGATGGATAGAAGTAAATTTTTTGGTTTGAAAAAAAAAAAAAAAAACCATTTATAATTTAAATTCGCACCTTCTGAAGGCATTTTCGTGGCTAAAATTCAGAAAAATGGCAAACTCATGCATGGCTATAGTACAATGTTAAAAAATACGCTAATTCACGACTAGAACTGAAAAGAAGCAATAATCTGTACATATAAAAGTTATATAAAAGTCGCTAATTTGCGGGTAATATTTAGGCCCTGTTCACAAGCTCTATGTTTGTGTTGTGTGGTGTCTATGCAACCCAACCTATAAAAATGATTCATTTTTCGAGGGAGTAAATTTGTTTGGCTGCATAGACTCCACAGAACGTAAACATAGAGCTTGTGAACCGGGCCTTAGAAAATAAAATAATCAGTCTGGTCAAAATTAAGAGAAAGGTTAATTTTAAGCCTAAAAATTAAGAAAATTGCTAATTCGAGGCTAAAAATGGAAAAAATCGCCAATTTACAGCTAAAATTGCGCCAGACGCCAATTTGTGACTGAAATTGAGAAAATTCGCTAATTCACAGGTTTGAAACGCTACGACACGTCGCCGCTACAATTAAAAAAAGCGCTGATTCGCGGTTGAAATTGAGAAAAATTCTTATTTGCACCAAAACTGAATACACGCCAATTTGCGGATTCTGAAGGCAACTTTTCAGGCTGAAATTGAAAAAAAGCGCCTATTTGTGGCAATAGGTGAAGAAACCGCTAATTCGCGAGGAAAACGCGAAAAGTCGTGGATAATTAAGAAACATCGCTCACGGGATAAAAACGATACTTTGCTGCTAAAGTTGAGAAAATGTGCAAATTCATGGCTATGGGAGGGGGTGGGGCAAAACTGCTAATCTGCGGCTGAAATTGAGAAGAACTGTACACTCGGCCAAAATTGAGAAAATCGCTAATTTGCGGGTAGAGTCCAAAAATTGCCCTTAACTGAGAGATTGAGGCTATGATGAGGCCAGCAAGATGTCCAGAGAGTGTGCTGGCTGGGTGGAATGATGACTAAAATGTGAAATTACCTCCCTCCTCTCACCCTTACGAGATTTCAATCTTATCCCCCCCCCCCAGGACAGATTCCTACCTACGCCACTAGTTTGGGGTTCGAAACTTTTGTACCGTTTCTGAATTTCTCAAATTTCAAATTGGCAACTTTTTTTCAGAGTATTTCATGAAAAATCTCCTCCAAAAGCTCCAAGTAAGGCGCGAAATAGTACCCGCTGAGTTTTCGAAGTGATATTGACTCTGAAGATGGAAATGTAATTGGTAATTGTTAATTACAAATTACTTCGAAAAAGTGCTTTTAATTACAAATTACCAATTACAATGGCGTGTTGTTATCAATTACAAATTACCAATTACTAATTGTAATTGAATTACGTAATTGAATTACATGTAATTCAATTACTGCCCAGCCCTGATTATAGTCTTATTAAAGTCTCATGTTCGTTGAATTACAGAATCTTAGGTGTTAATCTGCAGATTTGGGGTGTTAATCTGCAGATGCGAGGTGTTAATCTTGCAGATCCGCGTTTTAGACAGACCCTAATTTTCCACCTTCCTTGTTTTGTTTTTCATTTTAAAGCGTCTCTTTGATTTCCAGAAACTTCTACGAAATATTTCTCAACGACGAATTCCTAAATCTGAACAGTTCGAAACTTATGGAATTCATTTCCGACGACAATCTTGAAGTTGACAACGAAGAGATGGTGTTTGAAGCCCTCGTTAGATGGTACAACCATAAACCAGAGCAACGCGAGCAAGACTTCGCCACACTTTTAAACTCGGTGCGACTAGCCCTTTTGTCGCCTTACTATTTAGTCGACTTCGTCGAAAGTATGAACATCGTCCGTGATAACCCTTCGAGTTTGAAACTTGTGGATGAGGCCAAACTGTACCATTTATTACCCGATCGTCGACACGAGTTACCCTGCTCGCGGTCCAAGCCACGGTTGAGCTCCGACACTGTTGAGGTTCGCCTTTGTGATTGAATTGAATTGTCCGTTAAATGATTCGAGTGTAGGTGATAGTTGCTGTTGGTGGTGAGGATGACAAGGTGGTTCTTCGAGCGGTCGAATGCTACTGCCCTGAAAATAAAGCGTGGAAAGCTTTGGCATGTGTTCCGTTCGCTATCAGGTAAACAGTGATTAAATCATTAACTTTTTGACTAATTAATAATCCTCGGACAATGTAGCAAGCACGGTTTAGTCGAAAGTGGCAAAAGAAAGTTGTATTTAGCCGGCGGAGAGTTTCCTGATGGTGGACCTTCACACTGTGTTTGGCGTTACGATCCGGTTCTAGACATATGGCAAGAGGTGGAATCAATGCTTGTGGCTCGTTCTGAACTAGGTCGCTACTTCGTCTTCTTCAGCGAAAATACTTGAAAGTAATTAATAAGCAAAACCTGTTGAGCAGGTCTAGCAATGCTGGATGGATGGATGTACGCTGTCGGTGGTTGGGAAGGTTCAGTGAGGGTGGCGTCCGTTGAACGTTACAATCCAAGTACCAACTCGTGGTCGCTCGTCGCTCCAATGAAGACAGCTCTGTCATCCGTTGCAGCTGTTGGATACGAAGGAATGCTCTATGTTGCAGGTATTGTTTGTTCGAAACCCCCCACCCCCACCCCACCTTTGGTTTTTTATTAGAGTTCGTTGAGATTTTAGGTGGAGTCGTTTTTGATGATCGAGGTGGAGTTGAAAATGTGATGCGCTATGATCCGCGAAAGAACGAATGGGCTGATGTCGCTCCCATGAAATTTCCAAGAAGTGGAGCCGCCATTTGTTGTTTAGACGCGTATATTTACGTCGTCGGAGGTTGGCATACTCCGACTGAGAGAACGAATCGAGTCGAGAGGTACAACGTACAGAAGGATTCTTGGGAACAGAGAGCCCAGATGTGTAAAAAACGCTACAGACCGGGTAAGAGCTTCTAGAATCTCACGTTTTTCCTTCGAGTGAAGAATAATAAAAAAAAAAATGTTGATTCGTTCATTTTCACAGGCATTGCCGTACTGGATAACAAAATCTACGTGCTGGGCGGTGAAGAAGGCTGGGACAAGCACCACGACACGATCGAGGTCAGAACATTTGTTCTGGAGAACGTAGTTATCAACGCTCTCGCTATTTTTATTGTTTTTTAATTATAGGTGTACGATCCCGTGGCTGACAAATGGAGCATCTGCGGTAAAATGTTGACTCCGCGCAGTTGGCTCGGCTGCGTTTCACTTCAAGTACGCAAGTCAATGTGCCGAGACAACTGATATTACTCAATTTCACTGTTTACTTTCGTTTTTCGTACCTGAGACTTGTTCAAGTTACTACGGGCGTGTGATGGAGGTGATACTAGAATAATTACGACAGCAGGATGTAAATGAGAACTCATGAAGTCAAGTCAGTGAATCTCAGAATTAACTATTATGCAATGCAATTTAATTCGTTATTTCTTCGACTCCTACGATAATAGACTCTATCAAAGATAATATATGACGCTATTTATGTGATACATACAACGTATTCTATTTTATACTCTACGAAAGTTAGTTGTACGGTTGACTTAGCTTGAAGGAAGAAACCAGAGCAACGCTCCGAGCTTGAATACGAAGTAGTAAGGCATTTTTTTTTTTTTTTTTTTGAGGGCTCGGACGGTCTCCCGACTCCGAAGGTGCCAAAAGCCTTTCGGCTCCCATACCCACTTGGGGCCCGGACTCGGGAGAGCCTAGTACGGCTCCTCAAACCTATTTATCCTTTCCAGCAAACTCAGGAGACGGGTCCCATTCTCCTTTGAGAAGCTGGGGAGTGATATCTTATCGTCACCAAAAATGGTGTATCTGGCCGCCGCGTAGCCGTCACACTCGCATACGACGTGCTCCGCGGTTTCCTCAGCCTCCCCCACACCTTTCGCAGTCGGGCTCCCCTACTGCCCCCATGATTGACAGATGCCTATTAAGGGCGTAATGTCCTGTATACATCCCTACTATCCGCCTAAGCTTAACCCGTGTTAGTCCCACCAACCATGCCGAAGCTTCCTGGTCTTCCTCATTGATTCCCAGTTTTGCTTGCCGGCACCCGGGTTCAGTCCGCCATCTCCTCAGGGCTTGGTCACTGGCCCAGGCCCTTATCTCCCTCAAGACCACCCTTCGGGCAATGCCCACCGACGGTTCAGGTCCTATCACCAGCTGGTCCGCGCCACGCTTGGCCAGCTCGTCTGCTTTTTCATTTCCCTGCCATCCTCTATGACCCGGGATCCCTACTCTGACCCGGGAGGTCCCGTATCCCTACTCTGCAACTCGCCACGGCCGCTGAGTCCACCACGGGTTTGATGATCGCCCCCAGCGCCGCCCTGCTATCAGAGTAGATGCCGATCGCCCTTCCTGTCATTTTCCGCTTCAGTAGCTCCCGAATACAAACATCGATCGCTACCACCTCGGCCTGGAAAACTGTGGTGTGTCCCCCTAGCGGGATACTTATTTCCACCCCCAGCTCCGGCACGAAAATTCCAGCTCCGGTCGGCCCTTCCTGACCCTTCTTGGAGCCGTCCGTGTAACACACCAGCTCCCCTTGCCGGGATTCCCAACCTTCTTCTCTCATAATGACTCTCTGTTTGATTTTGGTCGAGAAGTCATTCCTTTTAACCACGTAATCCGGCCTAAGTGCCGAGGACGGGGATACTCTATTTAGTTCCCCTTCCCAGTCCCATTGGCCCTGCCTGGCCCTCTTTAGGCCTCCCTGGCATCTCAACCTGTCGGCAACTCAAGTGCCCGACCCCTGACTTCAATGTCCAAGGGCTTCAGGCCTAGTAATCTTTCCATGGCCCTCGTAGGAGTTGTCCGGAATGGCCCCAAAATCTCCAGGCAAGCAAGCCTTTGTATTTTTGCGAGCCTATCCGCCCCCCTCCCTTCTCTATCCCCCTCCACCATGCGACCGTATGATTCCTCGTATGATTCCTGTGTATATCCACTTCGTGACCCGTGGTTTCAGGCCCCAGGTCTTCCCCACGATTTGGCTACATTGGTGAAAGGCCACCACAGCTTTCTTATAAACGCTGTCTACGTGTTCCTTCCACCTTAACTTCTCATCCAATATGACTCCCAAATATTTAACCTGTTTAGAGAGAGCGATGGCCTCTCCCCGAAAGTGGATTGATTGCCATCCCTCCCTTTTGACATTTTCATGTCTTTGCCCTGGCACATGGCACAAAAAACTGTCACGAAATTGCGTAACCAAATTGCGTAACGAAATTGTATTACGCACAATTTGACATTTTCATGTCTTTGCCCTGGCACATTGCACAAAAAAATGTCACGAAATTGCGTAACGAAATTGTGTTAGTGCCTTTATTGCCATGGTAACGGTTACCATAGCAACGGTTGCCATGGTAACGGTTACCATAGCACGGTGGCCATGGCAGTTGTCATGGTAACGGATACCGTAGCATCGGTTGCCATAGAAACGGTTACCATGACAACGGGTGCCATGGTAACGGTAGCACGGTGGCCATAATAACGGGTCAAATAGCAACAGTTGTCATGGTAACGGATACCCTAGCATAGGTTGCCATAGAAACGGTTACCATGACAACGGTTGCCATGGTAACGGCTGTACATGAAAATGTCCTAATGCGTTGCAGACTCGTATGGAAGCGTTTTATCAAAGACATGAAAATGTCAAAAATCCGTGATAAATGACAACTAAGTAATATTTTGTTTAATTACGTTTTTATCTCTCCTTTTATATGTTGTTTCTACAATCTTCTCACTACTGTATTGGCCTTTACTCTTGAAGGTGATAGGTGGTGAATTGCAAGAGCGTTTGATTCCAGTCCCCTACAGCAAGAGCTCCACTGATCAAGCTGTAAGACACTTTCCTAAATTCTCATGACTTCCGCTCGTTTCGCAGTTTGTTGAATTGCTAATGCTACCAGAAAATTATTTTTTTTTTTCAAGTATGCCAAAGCCTTGGGTAAATCTTTTTCTCTTGTGAGTGAACAACACCATATTCATCTTACTAGGGTTTATTGTGAGACCCCTATAGGCCTACACCATGCCTCGACTATCCCCAACGCCCCCCTCATGAGGGAACACAGTGTGGATAAGTCTTTCCCCCTAACCACTATGGCTTCGTCATCCGCAAAAAATTGCGCATAATAGCCCTTTTCCACTAATTCCCTTATAAGACTATCTACCACAAGTATCCAGAGAAGAGGCGAGAGACTTGAGCCCTGGGGCACCCCCCTACTGGCTCGTTTTTCCACCCTATCGCCGCCCACCTTAGCGACCACCCACCTATGACTCAGCGAGTAGTCTATCCATTGAATCAGCCTCGTCTCCACCCCAAAGTGCCCTAGAGTTGCCACAATACACTCTCTATGTACCCTATTAAATGCCCCTTCAATATCCAAAAAAAAGAGCCAACGCGTACTCTTTCTGGGCCACTGACCCCTCCACCCTCCCCAGTAAGTCGTGGAGGGCCGAGTCGGTCGACTTCCCCGCCGTGTACGCATGCTGGTTTTGGTGGATCACTCCCCCAGTAGCCAATGATTCCCTCATGTATAATTCAATTATCCTTTCCATCAGTCTTAAAAGTACACTGCTTACACTAATAGGCCTAAAATCCTCCGCTTTGGCATGCTTCCCGTCACCTTTAGGAATAAAAACAACTCTCACCCGTTTCCAGGCCGTGGGCATACTTTCCTGGCTGCCAGGCACCTGACGAAGAGTCGTCTTATTCTCTCCTGAAGCCTCCCCCCCGGCATGCTGGATGGCACACGGGTGTATTCCGTCCAACCCTGCTGCCTTGTTGGGTCCCATGGAGCTGAGTGCCCAGTTGAATCGCTCCTTTGAGATCACCACGTCGCATCTATTGCACTCCTCTTCGTCCTCTGTTCCACCCCTCAGTGGCACGACCTCCTACGCTCCTGCACCCTGGAAAATGAGTATTTAGCAAGTGTGTCGCGATACCTAATCCATCAACCACCGAACCACCGTCCGGAAGCGTTAGTGATCCTACGCTCTGACCGTACGATACGAACGAGTCTCGCCGCCTCTCCTGTTTCCTCAATTCCCTCGCAATAGGTCCTCCATGTATCTTTCTTGGCGCGGCGAATTCCAGTCTTGTATGCTTTCCTAGCCGCGTGGTAGGCCTCCCAGTCCTCGTCGTTCCCTGTTGCCTTCGCGGTTTCCGCGGCCGCTCTGGTCACCCTTTTGAGCAAGCGGAGCCCTAGGCCCCACCAAGGGGATTTTTTGGGCTTCCTCCTTTGCTCTGGGCAGGCCACCTGAAACGCTTCTGTTAGTATTTCCCTTACCTCTCTTTCCTCTTCGTCAATGGATAACCCCCCGGTCTCCACCATCCTTCCTACCTCCCGCTCAAATCTATCCCAGTCTGTATACAGGGGTGGGCAAATTACAGCTTTTTGAGTAATTAATAACAAATTACAAATTACTTCCAAAAAAGCGGATTAATTACAAATTACCCATTACTTTTCACTTCCACGAATAATTACAAATTACAAGCACTGTAATTGAATTGCTTTTTCAATTACCAATTACCCAAGAGCTGGATTTGTGGAACACGCAAGCGTCTTGCTCTGGTTCACTGTCATTTTTTTAGTGCGTCCAGCCAACAATCGAACGTCAGAACAGATCTTTGAGATAGGAAGCAGGAACAGCATAGCCCCAAGATGCCAAACGCGTCGCATGAGTAGGGTTGCGAAATGTCCGGGGTCAAATTTGCTAATTTGACTAATTTTTCCCCACATCCCAGCCTGCGAACTGTCACGGGGAACCCCGGGTAGTCATGGTTTGCTAATTTGGCTGATTCGTGATCTCGCGATGAAACGTCCAGACTAAAATTAAGAAAAAAATCGCTGATTCCCGGTAAAAAATCAACGCAAAAAGTGTTGTGTAAAGTTGAGAAAACACGCTATAATATTGACAAATAAAAGACGCTTTCAGGTTAAAATTGGCGAAAACTGGCAAACTTACAACTGAAATGGCGTAAAATCGCCCATTCGCGTATGAAAAAGGGAATAGGATGCTGAATGGACGCAAAATTAGCACAAAACGCTATTTCACACTGAAATTGGGAAAAATCGCTAATTTGCAATTTGCAGATATAGAGTTATGGAAAAACGTTAATTGCGGATACAAAATGAACAAAACCACTAATTCGCGGCAAAAATTGAAAAATCACCAATTAGCGGAGCTAAAATTAAGAAAAACGTTAATTTTCAGTTCAAATTGGGGGAAAAGTGCTAATTCTCAGTTAAAAATGGGGAAAATTGTTAATTTGCAGCTTAAATTGAGTCAAACGCTGATTCTTGGCAAAAATTGACAAAATTCAGTAGATAATGCACGGGTTGCATGGAGATGGAGAAAAAGCGAAAATTCGCTTAAAATTGAGAAACATCAATAATTCACGAATTAAGTGTCGTGAAATTTATAATTTAAAAATGATGATTTTTTGACAGAAAATGATGGATAGATGTACATTTTTTGGTTTGAAAAAAAAAAATAAAAAAAATACATTTTTAATTTAAATTCCTACCTTCTGAAGGCATTTTTGTGGCTAAAATCAGAAAAATGTCAAATTCATGCATGGCTATAGTACAATGTTAAAAATTACGCTAATTCACGGCTAGAACTGAAAAGAAGCAATAATCTATATCTATAAAAGTTTTATAAAATTGCTAATGCGGTGGTATAATGTGAAAACTAGCTAATTTGCGGGTAATATTTAGAAAATAAACAATCAGCCCGGTCAAAATTAAGAGAAAGGTTAATTTTAAGCCTAAAAATTGAGAAAATTGCTAATTCGCGGCTAAGAATGGAAAAAATCGCCAATTTACAGCTGAAATTGCGCCAGACTCCAATTTGTGACTGAAATTGAGAAAATTCGCTAATTCACAGGTTTGAAACGCCATGACACGTCGCCGCTACAATTTAAAAAAAGCGCTAATTCACGGTTGAAATTGAGAAAAATTCTTATTTACACCAAAAACTGAATGTACGTCAATTTGCGGATTCTGAAGGCAGCTTTTCAGGCTGAAATTGAAAAAAAAAAAAAAAAAAAAAGAATGGAAAAAATCGCCAATTTACAGCTGAAATTGCGCCAGACTTGAATTTGTGACTGAAATTGAGAAAATTCGCTAATTCACAGGTTTGAAACGCCATGACACGTCGCCGCTACAATTTAAAAAAAGCGCTAATTCACGGTTGAAATTGAGAAAAATTCTTATTTACTCCAAAAACTGAATATACGTCAATTTGCGGATTCTGAAGGCAGCTTTTCAGGCTGAAATTGAAAAAAAAAAAAAAAAAAAAAAAAAAGCCAATTTGTGGCAATAGGTGAAGAAACCGCTAATTCCCGAGTAAACTGAGAAAAATCGCTCATGCATTGCGTACATATGGTGAAACAAAAACATCATAATTCGTGAAAAGTCCCCCTATTTTGCGGCTAATATTGAGGAAAACACTAAAGAAAAACGTTAATTTCCAGCTGAAACTGAGAAAAGTGCTAATCCCCTGGTAAAAATATTAAAAAATCGGTAATATGCTGCTGAAATTGAGGAAAACGTGGATAACTAAGAAACATCGCTCTCAGGATAAAAACGATACTTTGCTGCTAAAGTTGAGAAAATGCGCAAATTCATGGCTATGGAAGGGGGTGAGGCAAAACCGCTAATCTGCGGCTGAAATTGAGAAGAACGATACACTCGGCCAAAATTGAGAAAAGCGCTAATTTGCGGGTAGAGTCCAAAAATCGCCCATAACTGAGAGATTGAGGCTATGATGAGGCCAGCAAGATGTCCAGATTCAAGAGTGTGCTGGCTGGGTGGAATGATGACTAATATGTGAAATTACCCGCCTCCTTTCAACCTTACGAGATTTCAATCTGATCCCCCCCCCCCCCCCCGAGACAAATTCCTACTTACGCCTCTGGTTTGGGGTTTCGATCTTTGAAACTTTTGTACCGTTTTTCTCAAATTCCAAATTGGCAACTCTAAGCTGGAGGATATCGCTCGTGTCAAAAATTGCTTTGAAACTCTTTTTTTTTTTCAGAGAATTTCATGCAAAAACTCCCCCAAAAGCTCCAAGTAAGGCGCGAAATAGTACCCGCTGAGTTTTCAAAGTAATATTGGCTCTGAAGATGGAAATGTAATTGGTAATTGTTAATTACAAATTACTTCGAAAAAGAGCTTTTAATTACAAATTATCAATTACAATGGCGTGTTGTTATCAATTACAAATTACCAATTACTAATTGTAATTGAATTACGTAATTCAATTACTGCCCAGCCCTGCCTGTTAGGCAGAACCCTAAACCTAACTTTAAAGAGTTCAATACCCACCATGACCTCCTTCCTAATTTCCTCGGCGTCCTTCTTAGGTACCTCGAAAGTGATTTGCACCCTCTCGCCCGTGGGGTCTTGCTCAAAACCCACCATCTTCCACTCCTCGAACGAAAATCCCCTCTTCCAGTTGGTGAGCTCCATATGGGGGATCACGGTCTCCTTGGACGTCACTAAGCCCGATACCATCGCCCTTATTCGGCTAGGAATCGGTAGGTCTGGTAGCCTACAAATCACCAAATTTCGGGTTTTCCCCTCCTCCTGTAATAGCTCCACGATCCTCCCCGCCGGGATCAGATTGAAATGAGGTGAGGTAATTTCACATTTTAGTCATCATTCCACCCAGCCAGCACACTCTTGAATCTGGACATCTTGCTGGCCTCATCATAGTCTCAATCTCTCAGTTAGGGGCAATTTTTGGACTCTACCCGCAAATTAGCGCTTTTCTCAATTTTGGCTGAGTGTATCGTTCTTCTCAATTTCAACCGCAGATTAGCGGTTTTGCCCCACACCCTCCCATAGCCATGAATTTGCGCATTTTCTCAATTTTAGCAGCAAAGTATCGTTTTTATCCCGTGAGATGTTTCTTAATTATCCACGAGTTTTGGCATTTTCCTCAATTTTAGCAGCATACTACCGATTTTTCAATTTTTTTTACCAGGGGATTAGCACTTTCTCAGCTTCAGCTGGAAATTAACGTTTTTCTTAAGTGTTTTCCTCAATATTAGCCGCAAAATAGGGGGTTACTTTTCACCAATTAGTATTTTTTTGGTCCACCAAACGCAATGCATGAGCAACTATTCTCAGTTTACTCGCAAATTAGCGGTTTCTTCACCTATTGCCACAAATTGGCGCTTTTTTTTTCCATTTCAGCCTGAAAAGTTGCCTTCAGAATCCGCAAATTGGCGTATATTAAGTTTTTGGCGCAAATAATAATTTTTCTCAATTTCAACCGCGAATTAGCGCTTTTTTTAAATTGTAGCGGCGGCGCGTCGTAGCGTTTCAAACCTGTGAATTAGCGAATTTTCTCAATTTCAGCCACAAATTGGCGTTTGGCGCAATTTTAGCAGCCAATTGGCGATTTTTTCCATTTTTAGCCGCAAATTAGCAATTTTCTTAATTTTTAAGCTTAAAATTAACCTTTCTCTTATTTTTACCAGGCTGATTATTTTATATTCTACATGTTACCCGCAAATTAGCGGTTATCCACATTTTACCACCGCATTAGCAAAACTATACGGGGTGCGGCAGATAATGTGGACCACCCATTTTTCTCCGCTATTATTGATGATATTGGAATGGTGCTCGGAGTTATGTCCCCTTGATCTTAGGTGAGGATTTCATATCTGTAGCCCAAAAATTTTTATTGAGCCCCGGTAGGGCCCAAATTTGACCTAACTTTATGAAATACGAAATCCTCACCTAAGATCAAGGGGACATAACTCCGAGCACCATTCCAATATCATCAATAATAGCGGAGAAAAATGGGTGGTCCACATTATCTGCCGCACCCTGTATAACTTTTATAGGTGTAGTGTTTATGTTTATTTATGTTTTCCCTAGTGATGAAATACACTTTGTTTTAAAAATAAAGGAACGTAAATTAGTCACTTTAGTTGGCGACTCGGAGTAAAACAACGCTCTTGACAGCCACCTCATCATGTCATCGGACGACAACCCTCCACCTAATACGACAGACATCACAGCTCTAATATCAACAATGAATAACATGATGGAACAGAACAGCATCTTAATTCGTCACCTCGCCAAACCGACCGAAACGCAAATGATGCACTTCGACATCTTTGACGACACCAAAGAAACGTTTCGTCAATATCGGAAGAGGCTCGAAAACTGGTTCGTCCTCAGAGGTATTTCTGTTGATGAAGGTCGTCGGCAGAATGAACTCCTTCACCATATTGGTCCAAAAATTTATAATATATTGAGCTCGCTTTTAACACCCATTGACCCATCCACCAAGACCTACGACGAATTAGTTGATATTTTAGAACACCATTTATGTCCGAATACGAACACTATTGTTCAACAGCACCGATTCCTCAGTAGAAATCAGAACGATGACGAGTCCATGGCTGATTTCATTACAGGGCTCCGAAGTCTCTCGTCTACATGCAATTTCGAATGCAACTGTAAGTGGAGTGTTGCCGATATTTTCCTTAGGGCTCAGCTCATCCGTGGTCTCAGGAATGATAACATACGAGCCAAACTATTACAATCCGAAGACACTCCGTTTACAACTTTAGCTAACTCAGCTCTTGCACTCGAAGCAGCCGAAATCCACAGTCACGAAATGTCACGCGGAACTCATGATGTAAGCAAAATTTCTAGGCAAAGAGCACGACCGACGACCCGTAAACCCACACCCCGTCGAAGCCTACACAATGAAAACACCAGTTCATCCTCATCTTCTTCCTCGAATTCTCAAAGACAACATCGAGTTGATTTCAAAGCACTTGGAATACAAAATACTTGCCTTCGATGCGGAAAAATTGATCACCGATCGACTATCTGTCGCATCGCCAAACACAAATTACGTTGCACACACTGTTCTCGGATCGGTCACGTTAGGAAACCAAATTCAACCGTCAATATTTTGAATTCCGTGAACACTGGCGACTCGAATTCCGATATGTTCGACGAACTCTCGGGTATAAATAAAATTTTTGACATTTTTTCGTCTTACCCTTCTTTTTTAGTGAACGACGCAGCAAAATATTACATTTCAGTCCTCATAAACGGTCAAACTCAAAAATTCGAAGTAGATTCCGGAGCTGCATTCACCTTACTGCCGGAAAGTGATTTTCATAGACTTTTGCCCCACGAAACAGTCAAGCACACCGACATCAAATTTCGTTCGTATACGCAAGGTGTCTTTAAACCTCATGGATACGTAACAACCCCCGTTGAATACAACGGTATAAAACGGACCGAAGTAATATTCATCGTTCCAGACAGTTTCACTCCCATTTTAGGTCGTATATTGATTCGTCGCTTCCGAATCAATCTCCAGGACATCGACAGACTCCACAGAAGTCTCAATACGATTCATTCTGTCCTTCAAGTACCGTCATTACAATCAATCGTGGAAAACTTTGCCGACATTTTCGAACAAAAAGTGGGAAGCATTCCTAATTTTACATGTTCCCTACACCTCCGCAAAAGCGCAAAGCCCATATTTGTTAAAGCTCGGAACATTCCCTTCGCATTATGAGACCAGGTCGACAAAGAACTACAGAACTTAATCGAAAATAACATAATATAATATCAAGTCGACCATAGTGACAGGGGTTCACCACTTGTTCCGATCCCAAAACCCAACAATCAAGTTCGTCTCTGCGTCGATTATAAAATCGCTGTCAATAAACAATTACAAGACGCCTATTACCCGATCCCAAAAATTGATGAAATTTTGTATCAACTTCGTGATGCTCGTGTTTTTTGCACTTTGGATGTATATAAAGCTTATTTACACGTAGTAGTCGACAAAGAAAGTCAATTAATCCAAACGATGTCAACACACCGCGGTACATTCGCTATGAAACGTCTTTCGTTCGGCGTCAAAACAGCTCCATTTGAATTTCACAGGATTCTGGACCAAATCTTGAGCGGGCTCCATGGCGTTCTAGCCTACTTTGATGACATCATCGTCTACGGGTCTTCCATGGAATGCTGTTACAAAAATTTGATAAATTGTCTAAAGCGTTTACGTCAATACGATCTACATTTAAATAAAGGCAAGTGCCAGTTCTTCAAAACCTCCATTTCATACCTAGGATACATCGTCGAACATAACAGAATTAAAAAGTGTCCAGACAAAGTACGAGCGATAGTAAACGCTCCACGTCCTGAAAACATCGACGATGTCAGAAGATTTTTAGGCATGGCAACATACTACTCCAAATTTATACCAAATTTGTCGTCAATGACTCATCCTTTGCGCCAGCTTCTTCGAAAAAATCGACGATTTCTTTGGTGTCAATCCTGTAATTCCGCCTTCCAGAAAATTAAAAAAGAAATCGCCAGTGACCGGGTCCTCATTCCCTACAACCCTGATCTTCCCATAATTCTGACTTGTGATGCCAGCCCAACTGGCATTGGAGCAATTTTATCACATTCCCTCGGCGATCAAGATCGACCCATCGCTTTTGCGTCTAGATCACTAACGTCATCAGAAACGAATTATAGTCAGTTGGACAGGGAAGCTCTTGCCATTATTTTCGCGGTAAACAAATTTTACATGTACCTCTGTGGCTGCAAGTTCACACTCATAACAGATAATCGACCACTGACCCATATTTTTCATCAAAATAACAAACTACCACCCCTCTCAACGTCACGTCTTCTCCGGTACGCCACTATCCTCAGTGGATTCCAGTACGAAGTGAAACATAAGAAACACGATGAAAACGTCCACGTCGATTAATTCTCCAGATCCCCCTTACCGCTCACGACATCAAAATTCAATGAAGACGACATCGTTCATCATCAGACAATTAACCAAATTTCATCGGGAACCATCAATGCTCAAGCTATAGCCTCGGCAACAAAAGCGGACAAAGAGCTTTCAGTTCTCCTACAAAACTTCCAAAAGGGCGACCTACAGGACGGCAGTTATACGCTTCAAGATGGAGTAATTTTTCGAGGTCACCGAGTAGTAATTCGACGTGACGTACTTATTCAGCTCCATATTACTCATACAAAAATCTCAAAAATGAAAAGCCTTGCACGACGTTACTGCTATTGGAAAAATATTGATAGGGTTATTGAACTTTTCGTCAAGTCTTGCCAGGCTTGTGCATCTTCAGCTTCGGAACCAATTAAGGCTCCATTACACCCGTGGGAACAGCCTGAATCAAATTTTCAGCGATTACACATTGATTTTGCAGGTCCTAAAGATGGGTTTTACATATTCCTTGCAATTGACGCCAAATCGAAATGGCCGGAAATACGGCTAATGAAAACAAACCCAACATCAAAATCTACTATCGAAATTCTTAAAGACATTTTCAGCACTCACGGGCTTCCTGAAGTAATGGTATCCGACAACGCTAGTATCTTCACAAGCCAAGAATTTCAACTCTTTTGTACAACGAACGGCATTTCACATCGCCTCATAGCTCCGGGCCACCCCCAGACAAATGGCCAAGCCGAACGATATGTTCGTTTCCTAAAATCAAAGCTAGAAGCAATGAAATCAGAACCATACACGCTTCCATCGAAAATTCGAGAAATTCTCTATCGGTATCGCGCAACACCCCTCCGTTCTGGCGCCTCCCCAGCTGAACTCTATCTAGGACGACAAATTCGCACAACTCTTGACTTAATGAAGCCAATAATTAAGCCGACACTTAATCAGAAATTAAATGCGCCCAAGTCGTCTGAGGCCCGACCTTCACGGAATCCTCGATGTTACAGTGTTGGTCAACGAGTTCAGGTCAAGATGTACTTCCAGAACAAACCAATATGGAAATTTGGCATTGTCAAACAAAAATTGGGGAAACTTCATTACATAGTAGCAATGGACGACGGCTACGTAATAAAACGACATATCGATCAACTGAGGCTCTCAGAAGTTGTACCCCAAAAATCTACCAATAATCATAACAAAATTGAAGAAAACAGGATTACAATTGATCCTATTCGATCCATGCTTCTTCCGTCACCATTGTCATCAAGACCCCTTGTCTCTACACCATTTCAACTCCAAATTGAGCCTTCAGAACGCGGGAGCAATACAAACATTCCCATAGAATCGGTAGAAAATCAGAATCAGCCGATTCATAGAAATTCCGGAACTCTCCCTGTTGAAGACACGACTTCCGATGGTCCTACAACTGCATCGAGAAGATATCCTCAAAGGGATCGTCGACCTCCACCTTACCTTCGCAATTATGAACTTTTTAAATAGTGGGGGAGAATCTGTAGTGTTTATGTTTATTTATGTTTTCCCTAGTGACGAAATACACTTTGTTTTAAAAATAAAGGAACGTAAATTAGTCACTTTAATAGGTAAAGATTATTGCTTCTTTTCAGTTCTAGTCGCGAATTAGCGTATATTTTAACATTATACTACAGCCATGCATGAATTTGCCATTTTTCTGAATTTTAGTCTCAAAAATGCCTTCAGAAGGTGCGAATTTAAATTATAAATGTTAATTTTTTTTTCAAACCTTTTTCAAACCAAAAAATTTACATCTACCCACCCATTTCTGTTAAAAGATCATCATTTTTAATTTATAAATTTCACGACACTTAATTCGAGAATTTTCGCTTTTTATAAATTTTAGCAGCGTGGTAGCATTTCCAACCCGTGCATCACCTACCGAGTTTTGTCAATTTTTGCCAAGAATTGGCGTTTGACTCAATTTAAGCTGCAAATTAGCAATTAGCACTTTTCCCCAATTTGAACTGAAAATTAACGTATTTCTTAATTTTGGCTGCGCGACCATTCAGCATCCTATTCCCTTTTTCCTACGCGAATGGGCGATTTTACGCCATTTCAGTTGTGAATTTGCCATTTTTGTCCAATTTAACCTGAAAGCGTCTTTTATTTGTCAATATTATAGCGTGTTTTCTCAACTGTAACCGCGGGGTTTGCCCAAATACAACACTTTCCCGTTGATTTCCACAATTTATTCGTAGAATGGCCTCCATGTACTGCGAATCAGCGATTTTTTTATTAATTTTTAGTCTGGAAGTTGCATTGCGAGACCATGAATCAGCGCTTTTTAGCAGCTACAGCCACGAATATTACAGATTTTTGTCTGATAGAGGGTCCGGGGCGAACCCCCCCCCCACCCCGTACTTCGGTACACTACTGCGTTGGGTCTGAAGTCCAAGGAAAAAGCTGGACGTACTCGGACCTTTTCGGGCTGATTCAAGTCCAGAAAATCTGCTAAACCTAACTTCAACGTGTATCGTTCATGGAGATTTTATGGAGCTCTTCGTTATGGTACTAGTGTCCCTTCGTTCGTATACTTGTGGCTCTGGGGGGGGGGGGATCTATCCCCCATATCCCACCCCCCTACCTACGCCCCTTCCATAATGTGCTGTTCTTGAACCAAGTCCGGGTCCAGAATTGAGGTAAATCGCTAATTCGCAAATATTAATGAGAAAACGCACTATAATTATTGTTAAAAAATTGATGCGCTTGATCACGTCTAAAATTGAGAAATTTTAGCCTCTAATTACAGCTTTTACTCAATTTTTGCCCCGAATTGATGGATTTTCAGAAAATCCGTGAACCTGCTGGTTCAATAACAGAACATTTTGGTGTTTTATTCTAAAA
Source organism: Corythucha ciliata (assembly GCA_038030265.1). Lineage (NCBI taxonomy): Eukaryota > Metazoa > Arthropoda > Insecta > Hemiptera > Tingidae > Corythucha > Corythucha ciliata. Next base: position 5,524,265 of record CM075937.1, on the reverse strand, counting down.
TTGTTTTTTAAAATGGCTCTACAGTCCGCAATCAGATGGACGCCGACGCCCCTGCCTTGTAGACGCCCCTGCCATGGAACAAAAGTAATTTTCAGTTTCCCAAACGTTCAGGTTCTTCTTTCAGGAAAGAGAAGGGGGAGGGAGCGTTTCTCCATTCACAGAAGGACACCCAGTTTTAGGCAATGAACGAACTAAAATAATCGAATATTCATTAACGGTGTCTCGCCTACGGCTGACGAAGGGGTGTTACATGAAATATCACGGGTGGTACCTACGTTAGAACCGTTTTGATTTTGATAGGAAAACGTGTTAAAATTGTAACACCCCTTTCGTACTAGCCTCCCAGAAGCGGAGACCTTTCAGTGTGAGACTGTTTCTTCGAAGGACTTATTACGAAGAAGCAGTCTCACACTAAAGGACTCCGCTTCTGGGGGGCAAGTACAAAAGGGTGTTATCAACCCAAGGAATCCTTTAGCATCATCGAATTTACAATGTATAAAAGAAACTAATTTTAATTAATTAAATAATTACCAGCCTTTTCAAAACTGAATGCTCTAATATCGAATGTAAGTCAATTTTGGACGACAAAACAATTGGAGAATTGCTGATAAATAAAAATGACTAAACGAAGTGTCACGTAACGTAAAACAGTACGTATGGTAACAAACTTAATGGCACAAATAATAAATTAACGTTGATGCTTATATGTAGTACAAACTTACTTCATTTGATACTCACAATGTATCGCAAATAGAAACAAATACAAAATACTACTGGAACACTAAAATTACTCTAAATTGACGAGATATGGTAGGTTTTTTTTTTTGTATAAAAAATGGTAAAATCGAAAATGTGAATGATGTATAACCGTCCGATGGAATGTATCGAAACCGTGGTTTTGTAAGCAGAATTGATTAATCAGTTCGGCGATGAAAAAAAAATGCGTTTTGTTCCTTCCACAATATAAAATAAAATACGTAATACGAAAAATCACGAATAAATTAAAAGATTTGTCGATTGGATCAGACGTTGTCGAGGTCTTTTCTGTCCTCTGATATGACGCTGTTCAAATAATCGTGGTACTCCGTCGGTGACATTAGCCGGTCGGTGAGGCTTCGACGCTTTCTACGTCGCCTTTGCGTTAAACTTGATTCGACTTCGATACACAGTACGGCGAATCTACAAAAAAAAAAAAAAGAAAGACGAAGATCGATTGATAATTATTAGGAGGGGGAGGGTAGAAACTCACCTATGCGAACACGAAAGCGGTTCCTGTCCGAGCAATTTACCACTCGTGAGAGATGAAGCCAGTCCGACCGTTTCTACGGACTCGGATTCCCAACCCTCGCAATACCGGTGAACATCCCGTTCGCCGTTGGCTAGGGCACCGTGCCAGACGAATTTTTGTGGCCTGAAACAGAATGAGGGGGAGAGGTTGTAGGCAATTGGGCACGGTACGTTAAGGAGGGGGTATAATATACCATGAAATGTCAGTGAGAATGTTTTTCCCATTAAAACTGAATATTCGAGGGGCTTGAGCGAAAAACGAGCCGTTGAATATGTCACGCCAACTGTAGAACAGCACGTCACCCTAAGCACCAACAAGTTGTTTCAAGGTTATTCATTAAATTTCATTTTAAACATGACATCAACGTTATAAAACATTAATTTACCTTGATGTTGACAACGGGGGATTCCTGGTCACTGGGCCTTACGATTGAATCCAAATTTTGAACGCGAGAAGTTAAAAAGGCTCTGAAAGTTCCTCGATGACCGGATCGTCTAGCCTGCCTATAGCATGAATAGTCTGCACCGCGTTGACCTTTCAAGTGGCCGCTGTGTGGTTCGTTCAGCGCGGCTAAATGTAACTGTGGATTAAGTCGTTAATTGATTTGATAATATTCTTTTGTTTATGCCGAATTTACTACCAGTTTGGGAGTCCATTCCTTTTATAGCAGCATTAAACCAGTTAAATTGGATAATATGGGAAATTAAATATTAGGTAAAACATAACAATGGCGTAGCCTGCTCAAAGATCCCTCCCCCACCCCTACTAACCATGAAATTAATTATAATTTGGACTCTCCAGCGCCCAGAAAATCTCAGTTGTGAACCGAAAAACTGTTAATTCGACAACAGAACGCTGTCCGGTCCTTTGTCACCAACCAAGCCATACCAATGGTATCCCCCCGTCACCCCTACTCTTGTACGCCCAAGGGCCAAATAGACTTACAGCTGGTCCATCCATCGCGATTCCTTGACTGTTAACAAGATTTGACGATTCCAACGGTGATACTCTTTCAGTACTAGTCGTCGGCGTTGGAGGAGGATCATCCGTTACAGGTACTAAAGAGCCCATCTGTACGAAACATTTGAAAATTAGACGCACATTACGGGTTCTCTAAACTCTATAATCCTGCGATAATTACCGCGATATATTGCCAGCCTTTTCTCACTCGTAGAAGAAGAGCTTCCTCGTCGTCGATATAAGCCAGCGTGCCGACTGGACTCGCGGAAGACATCTAAAGTAAAAAAAAGAAAAGTTCAACTGTCTCGATCAATTCAGAACCACCAAAAAAAAATTTGTCATTACTTTTTTCATTGAATTCATGCTTGAAAATGTGATGGCACCAGGTACTATCTTTGACGGAGGGTTCTCCGAGCCTCGAACTGTTAAAAAAGAAAATAAATCAACTCCAATGTTTGACTAATAGAGGGTGCAGGGCTTAAAAAAACAGTGATGCTGACTGCCTATTGAACAAAATACTTACCGTCACCTTTTTCTTTTATATCTTTTAACAAGATCTCTTTTAAAGCTTTCAATTCGTCCAAACTTCCTCGGGGTCCTTTATTTATTCATACATTTTATTTATTTACGGCAGCGTTAACGAACGGAAAAAAACTCAGTAATCGCAAAATTTTGTTTGCTTCTTATTTTAAAATATTAAGCGTAAACGAGAGAGAGAGAGAGAGAGAGTGAGGAAACAATTCTTACCCGTTCTCGTCGTATAGCTGGGTTCAGCGTAGGTCACGTGACGCATATGTGCCGGTCCCGGAGGCCCGGGCTCGCCTTTCTGACCAACGACTGACACGCCGGGTGCACCCTGCGTCAGAATTGAAAATGTACTGACAAATCCACGAATTGACACAAAGGTATACACTTACAGGGGGTCCGGGAGGTCCAGGAACAGGTACGTATTGAACGGCGTCTTTCCCAGGATCACCTTTCTCACCTTTGACCTGAGAAATTAAATTGATAAAAATTGGCTTCGTTAAAAAAAATATTAAAAAAATGCACTGACTATGTCGCCGAAAGGGGTGAGAAGTTCTCCAGGCTCACCCTTTTGCCCTTTTGGTCCCGGTGGTCCTTCCAATGTTAATGTTTTGCCACCTGGTCCCTTTAAATACAACGTGGCTGATTAAAACACAAACTGGCAATTAAACAATCAATTTCTATGAGAAAAACAAGATTGAGGAGGGGGGATACAAAGTATCGTTGAAGGTCTTGAACCCCAGCCGGACAAATCCACTCCAGAAACAAACTTACCGTACTGTATTCATTGAACGAGCGACCCGGTGGACCGGGCTTGCCACGCCTTCCTCTTTTTCCTCGCTCCCCTTTCGGTCCACCACTTGGCCCAGGTGGTCCTAGTGATCCTTTCGGTCCAGATGGACCCTCAGGCCCTCGGTCACCCTTTTCGCCAGGTGCTCCCTGCAAGTGATTCATAAAAAAAAAATAAAATCGAGGTTCTAGAGAAAATGTTAAGGGAAAAATACCGGAATTCCATTAGCTCCTGGAAGACCCGTCGGGCCCCTTTCGCCTTCGCTACCTTTTTCACCCTTTAACCCTGGTTCACCTCGTTCCCCCCGGTCTCCTCTTTCTCCTTTTAGACTTCCTATTGACAAACAGCGAATGATTTGAGACTGCATTTTTTCTCGATTTAAACTACACAGTACCTCCCAAGCTAACGGGCATTTCTTCGCCCTCGATGAGGCTTAGTGTTTGACCGGGAGGGCCTGGTGGTCCAGGCGGGCCTGCTGCTCCTACCGGACCCAAATCACCTTTGAAAAGGGGATAAAATCGACCGTTCGAAATCAGAGATTCTATTGAATAGCGTTTTTATTTGTGTGTGTTTAGCATACCTTTCTCTCCCTTTACGGCAGGTCGACCATTTTGTCCGGGAACTCCAGGCAAACCGTCAATGCCAGGGGAACCTTGTTCACCTTTAAATCCTTGAAGCCCCGGCGGTCCTTCGTGTCCCTTTTTCAAGAAGAAGAAGAAAAAAAATCGCCTCATTCATTACAGTAAATTAAGAAAATTAAAATCTTACCCTGTCTCCCTTAGCTCCTTTGGCTCCCTGTTCACCCCTTTCACCCTTCTCACCCTGAACGCCCCGCTCTCCTGGTGGACCCGACGGCCCATCCAATCCTGGTTCCCCTTTGGGCCCTGGAGAGCCAGGGCGGCCCATTGAGCTGTCGAAGCCTGAGCCCATTATTGCCTCCTAAAGATTTAATTAAATCATTAAACAGTAAAAATACAATTTTATACCCCCTCGCATTTTCGATTTCCCTCGTCTTTCAATTTGAGAGTGGCTCGGTCTCAATTTTTATCCACAAACTTCCGTAAAAAAAAAAGCACTAAACGGCATGGGTATTACCCCTTTTTTATAGCTTGAAATGTCGCAACAGAAACTGTAAAAGCTTCCAGCAGTCGTGCAAGTTTAAATCATTTTTCACATTAAACCTTTAGGCGCGAAGAGGGATAGAATGATCGCGGAGGGGTACTTACGAAGGGCGAAAACAGCCTTATAATCGAGAACGCAATATCATCTCGTTTTTTACCACATTAATAAAGTTGAACATTTCCCTAGCTTCAACTCAAACCTTCCCTCAACTAACTTATTCAGAGAGAAAGATTAAATGGTAACTTTACCTTAAACATAGCTCTTGGTCTCCAAGAGGGCTGCGTTTTTAATAATAACGGTTAGCGATAGAAATAACTTGAAATAAGAAGCGAATAAAGATTTTCTTTTGCTTACGTCAAAATTTGAAAACTCAGACGCTCCGGGAGGACCTGGAGGACCGGGAGAGCCCGGAAGGCCAGGGCTACCATCCAAACCAGACTCGCCTTAAAAAAAAATAATAGAGAAAATGAATACGTATATTAAAAGGTTCATTCACGCGTTATTTTCTTACCTTTCTGTCCTTGTAGACCTTCAGGACCTTGAGGTCCTTGATCACCGCGATCACCTTTCGGACCTTGTGCACCAGGAGGGCCTCTCTCTCCCGGAGGACCACCTTGACCCTAGGCAGAATTTCCACGGTTCTTTTAAAGCGTCGTAGTAAAAAAAAAAAAAAAATGCATTCAAAAAAATATTCATAATGAAATTGGAGGGCTTTCAAGAGTGGAGGCGGGGCCACGATTTCTCCGAGCTCACCGTACCAATAAAGTTCGTTTTAAGAATTCAAGATTGTGTGGAGGCGAAAAGGCTCAAAAAACAACACCATGTACACCACGCGCACGTGAAGGTGGCTATAAATCCAACTTTATAAAGCTGCGACATAAAGCAGCAAGTTTAACTCTACTTGCGCTGGCGGTCTGAGAGTTGAAAACTGACGGTCTAAAATTGTGACTTTACAGACTTGGGCGAAGTTTAAAACAAAGAAACGAGCGCTTAACGAAACGCTCTTAAAAGTATATGTGAAATATGCGTAACGAGCACTAAAAAAAAAAATTTCGCTCCGGCAGCTGGCGGTCGGAAAGAGTGCATTTCATTCCGTATACGGATACCCTAAGCCGTCCCAGAAGTAATAATTTTCATACCTTAATTTGTTTCATTAAGCCGAACTTCTTCCTCTATTTTCACTCCCCTTTTTTTTTTTTTTTTTTTTTTTTTTTTTTTTTTTTTTTTTTTTTTTTGATAGAAGTCAACTTTATTGTAATTGAGTTACATTATTGTTGGGATGGTTGATGTTAATCTGTCAAGATAAACTTAACGGTAACGTGTTGTGAGTTGCTGCTCATTAGCAGGCCTCACTCGACGATGTAACGGCAGTTGTTAGTGGTGAGGTTCAGGGAGCTTTCGTGAGCATTATTCTCTCTCTCGTTCTATTTAGAGGAAATCCACTGGTCTTTTACGTTTCAGTCGTCGTTGAGTCCGGGGTAGTGGAGCGTTGTTTGCCATTAGTGTTAACAGCTCATTCGAATGATGTAGCATTGCGGTATGTAGGTGTTTATATGATTCTTTCATGACGTCGGTGACCTGTGGTATCATCATATCTTGGTGAAGAGTCGCGTTGCGAACATACCAAGGTGCTCCAGTCATGATCCTCAGGGCTCGATTCTGCAGAGTCTGAATACGTTGTATCTGGGAATTAGAAGCGGAACCCCATATCTGGGACCCATATTGCCATATTGGACGAATAACTGACAAGTATATGAGTCGCTTAAGTGAGAGGGATACTGTCGATCCTTTTTTCAGGAGAAAGTACAGCTGTCGAATACGATGACGTACTCGTCTAACAAGGTCCGTTACATGATCGTTCCAAATCAACTTCTCGTCCAAGTGGAGACCGAGGTAGCGAACTACTGACTTACAGGGCAGTTGAACAGATTTCATCGTTACAATGGATCTTTCAGTGGCGTGCTTTAGAGTGAACTTCACCATGACTGATTTTTCGGGGTTCATCGATATTCTCCATCTATCGCACCATCTCTGTATTTCGGATACGTATTCTTGCAGTTCCGAAAGTGGTTCTCGTGATGTTCCCACGGATAAGACGGCTACGTCGTCCGCGAACTGTGCGATGGTTAATGACGTAGAGTTGGGGAAGTCGTGCGTATAGATGAGGTAGAGCAGCGGTCCGAGGATGCTTCCTTGCGGAACCCCTGCACCTGTTTGCTTTATTTCGGAAAGTGAGTTCAGACATTTGACAGAGAAGGTACGACGGTGTAGATATGACTGAATTAGACGATAAAGGGAGTCGGAGAGAGCTACTTTCAATTTTGCCAACAACCCCTCAGTCCAGACGCGGTCGAATGCCTTCTCTGTGTCAAGGAATAATCCATGGCACACTGATTTGTTTTCAAATGTTTCTTGAATTTTGTTGACTACTCGAAGAAGCTGTTGGACGCAAGAGTGCGACTTTCGAAACCCAAATTGAGTAAGTGGAATTATTCGGTCCACTGCGGTTAGCAGATGAGGAAGTAGAAGTCGCTCGAATATCTTAGCAAGAAGGGGAAGAAGGCTAATAGGGCGATAGCTCTTGGGATCGTCTTTAGGTTTTCCTGGTTTTGGTATCATCGTAATTATAGAGTACTTCCATTTTGTGGGGAAGTAACCCAACCGTAGCATTGCGTTGTAGATCTGCGTCAAGAAGACTACGGATTTTCTGCTCAATGCTTTAAGAAGTGACTGAACGATTAAGTCGTATCCTGGAGATTTTTTCGTGGGGGAACGAGAAATAGCATTGCGAACCTGTCCTGGTGTGAAAAAAATCCTGAAGGGAGATAGCTGTAAAGGCTCCTCGAGCGTGCTTTTAATTTGGGAGTTGAATTCATGGTTGATGGCAGGGTTAGGCTGAAACTGTTGTTGTAGTTTACACTTCTCGTCTGAAGTCGAGTAAAACGCTGAGTTCATTTTTAATGGTGGTATCCCGCTATTTGCTTTTGTTAGTCGTTTCGTCTTTTTCCACAGGCTACCATCAGTTGTATCCAAGTTTGCGAGCTCGGTGTTGGTGGCAGTGTTTCTTTCGTCCTGAAGAGCTTTCTTAAGCTCTCGTGTTGCTCGGTTGTAAGATGTTTTATCAGTTGGGCATTTAGTCTGTTCCCACCTTTTGCGGCACGCTTTTTTTATTTCAAATAGTTGGTTTACTTTCGATGAGAAACAAGGAGTCTTGTGTGTTCGAAGGGCATGGTAGGACTGTGAGGCTGTGCTTGCCGCGAACTGTATGTTCCTCGTGATAGTTGCGACGGCTTTATCAACGTCCTGAGGAGATTTGAGAGGGATACGAAGATCCGTGAGTAGGTCTGTCATCCTCGTGTATTGGACCCAGTTAAAAGGCCTTTTGATTAGACTTGTTGCGGCATTTATTAGTGAAGCATCCACTGTCATTTCGAGAATGACTGGTTTATGATCAGATGAGAGAGCTGTGATCACAGAGGGATTAGTACAATGCGTCAGGGCATTTTTGCCAATAAAGAAGTCCAACACATCAGGTGAGGCTCGGTTATTGTCCGGAAAGTAAGTTGGCTCGACAGGATGTAAGATTTCGTACGAGAGCCGGTGTACCACGTCATTTAGTGCCACTCCCCTTGGGTTTGAAGTATTTGAGCACCATCTGGGATGTTTACTGTTGTAATCGCCTCCCATTAGGAAATGAGTGCCCATTTCGCGAAGGACATCCTGGAAGTCAGCGCCTGTGATTTTGTGCTTCGGTGCGGAATAGAAGGACCCTACTTTGTAATAATGCCCGAAAAGCTTAATCCCCACTCTCGCCACTTGTAGGTTATTTTTGATGATTGGCGGGAGTTCATCGTGTCTGAGTTGGCTTCTGATGAGGATGGCGGATCCACCCTGACAGGAGTTACTGGGATGATCCGCGCGGTATATTTTATAGTTGGGTATAAATAAATTTCTATGAGATGCTAATTTGGTTTCTGTAATTAGGATTATATCGACATTATAAGTGGATAGAAAGTGGATAAGTTCGTGGTATTTGTTCATTAAACCTCTTGCGTTCCACGTGCTAATTCTGATGGGTGGTTCTGAGACGCTGCTCATTTATTCTGAATAATACTTGGCATGATCTGTGCAAACATTTGGATTAGAGGTGTGAGTAGGTTTAGAAGTGAGTCAAGTTTCTGGATAACTTGGTTCATAATGTTTGACTCTGTATCAGAAGATTGGCGAACGGCTGCAGCATATGTGTGCGTCTTCGGGGAAGGATTGTTGTTCTCGGTTGCAGGTGGATTTATTGATGGTGGATTTATTACTTGCCGAGCTTGGGTTTGCAGATTAGGGGAGGGACTTTTTTGGAGCTTTCGTAGTGCTGGACAGCCTTTGTAGTTGGCAGTGTGCTGTCCCTTACAGTTAACACACGTTGGGGGAGTACTAGAAGATTTTGAGCAGTTTTCAGTTTTATGGTATCCGTCGCATTTTACACATCTGGCTTGTTTGTGACAATAATTTTTCGTGTGCCCGAATTCTTGACAGTTGGTACACTGTATGATGGATTTCCTTGGTCTTGGAGGCTCAACCCGAATTACCCCTCCGTAGAGACGGTTCAGTGTGTAGATCTTATCATTGTTGGGTGATTGCTTGAGATCGAGGAAGAATAAAGACAGAGGTGTTTTGGTGACTGGATGAAAGACTGGTATCATTTGTATAGGTTCAAATCCGGACCGTCTTAGTTCTTCCATCATTGTTTCCGTATCGCAGGTATAGTGAAGGCCGCGGATCACCACTCTGAGGTTTCGTTCGGTTTTTAACTGGAAACTATGATACTGAGCCTTTTGTTGATCGAAAAATTTTATCGCTCCCCTGTAGCCAGCAATTGTCTCAAATACAAACTTCACATTGTTATTGCCAACGGTAACATGTCTATAGCCCCCCAAGTTCAATGCGTTGAGGCTCGTGATTAAAGCGTTCATATTACTCACATTATTAACAAATATTGGTGGAGGTCGTTCTTGTTTCACTGGATCGGTTGGCTGTGAGTCCGTAGTCATATCTTCAAGAGATTGAAGCGGAGCAAATGGATTAGGAGTTATGACAGTATTATTGCCACTCTTCTGTTTTTTGACGGGAGGCCCGTCGGGAGGATCAGGCATGGTAAAAGTGTGTAGGAGTTTGGTGTCGCGGTTTTATGGATGATTGATGTGTGATATTAGGGAGAAAAGAGAGGAATAATAAAATAAAAATTATAGGTGTTTGGGTACAGAGAAAGAAAAATGTCGAAAAGTTTCGGTAGTTTTCCAAGGGCTTTGTTATATTAAATTTTTGGGCCGTATTTTATAATACCTAAACGTGTGAATTTAAGCGATTTTTTTGAAATTTCATCTCCCATTTCACCCCCCCCCCCCACAAAGTTTTCGATAAATCTCAATGGAACCCAGGGCTTTTGTTACATTTTCATCATTATATCGTCATCAAGAAGAATCTTCCTCTTTTCGTACTTAGCTTCGATAACATGGAAGAGACTGAAAAGATTTACTCGATCCAGTCGATTCTTAATATAAAAGTTAAGATCGAACCTTTGAGAAGAACTACTAATCTCATTCCGCAGTGTAAGAACCTACTGCCAGCGAGAAGCGAGGTGTGTTTGTTATGTTCTGAACTCGTTACGTGATAGTGTCACGGTTGGGAGTCGGGGATTATTTTGTAAGTCTGTGATTCACAGTCTGTGAAACACATGAAGTCAAAGTCTTGTCTTGGTTGTCGTGTGTGCCATGTGCTCCAAAGTCCAAAAAGTCTTAAGTCGTGAGCAATAATAATAAAGTCTTAAAGTCTCTTGTCAAGTCTTCAGTCTCCTTAGTCATAAAATATAACAACTGGCGACGAGAATGGTGAAAAACTCGAAGTCTCAAAAAAAGAAGGAAGTCGTCCCTTCGAATGAGGATGAGCATCTCTCATCCCAAGAGTCGTGCGTCGAGCCTACCTCGCTGGAATCTCCAGAGTGTGGCCGCTCTTCGTTTCCTCTTACGGGTAACGAATCAACGATGAGTCCGTCGAGAGTTGGAATAGTCGGTTCCATTTCTCCGTTCTTCGAAGGTAATGAACCTTTTGAGAATTACCTTGAACGCCTCCAGGCCTTTTTCTCAGTAAATCGTCTTCCGGACAAAGAGAACGTCGCATCTCTGGTTGTCCTAATTGGGCCAGAAATGTACAAGGTGTTAAAAAACCTTGTTGTCCCGCGTTCACCTTTACAAATGTCGTTCAACGATATCGTTTCTGCGTTTTCGTCGCACTATACCCCTGCGAAGTGTGAAATTGCAGAACGATACAAGTTTAATCGGCGAAGTCAACAGCCGAATGAGTCCGTACAAGATTTCATTGTCGCATTGAAGCAGCTGTCAGTTTCATGCAATTACGGTGATTTTCTCCATCAAGCCTTACGTGATCGCCTTATCGTTGGATTTTCAGACGAAAGTATGGTTCGAAGATTAATCGGCGAAACACAGTTAACGTTCGAGCAGGCTTATAAAGTCGTCTTAGACATGGCAACGGTCCAGGAAGAGACTCGTATCGTCAAGGATCAGAGTTCGTCGTGCTACGTAGTACGTTCGTTCCAATCCGGCAGTCGCTCTAGTAGTCAGCAACGCCATCGTCATCGCTCTCAGTCTCCAGCCGCCTCTGTGGCCTCAGGAAGCGGTCTGTGTAACAACAGGGACTCATATTCGTCTACGAGGTCCAGGTCGTCGTGTCAGCGATGTGGACGTTCATCGCATGGCCCCAAAGGTTGTCCCGCTGTCAAGTGGTCTTGTTTCGCTTGCGGTGGCCTTGGTCACATTGCTCAGCTTTGTCGTCAGTCAACGTCTGCAGTCTACGTCCACGGAAGTTCCCAGGTCGAATCTAATATTTCTCCTCCTTTAATTGTGAATTTTCAAGTCAATGACAATAGTTTTATCCCCTTTGAGATTGACAGTGGCGCAGCCACAACCTTAATTCCGTTTCCCATTTTCAAAAAGTCATGTCATAACTGTCGTATTAATCCATGTCATCTAAAACTTGAAGCCGCTAACGGTGAGTCCATTAACGTAATTGGATCTGCATGTCTCAGTCTTGTGCGTTTTCAGGGCAGGTGTTTTCGCTCTTTACCTGTCCTAGTCACGGATCATAACGTCGACAAACCCCTCCTTGGTCGGGATTGGTTAAATGTCATTAATCCTAATTGGAAAACCCACATTCTAGCCGAGTCGAATTTGTCAGTACCCGAATTTGTACCCGAATCCAGTCAGCAAACCGTTACTAATTCAGTCACGCGTCCAACATCCTTACCATCAACAGTCACCCGTGTAAGTCCAGCTCTACGTGATTTTCCTAAGTCAGACCGTCAAAAATTCCATAGTCCATCGTCATTGTCCATAAATCGACGTGATCAGTCTACCCATGTCCCGATCCTTAAGTCTCCTCGAAGTCCTGTCGATTTTTTTTCGTCATCAAGTCTTAGGCCTATGACATACTGGGCGGTTTCCCGCGGCGGTTTCCCGCAAACAGTGGATTTACGATGAGAGATGACATACTGAAGAAACCGCGCCTATCTGCGGTTTTTTGCCGCGCCGCGGTATTTTTTCTCCCGCGACATGCCAGCGGGTTTTTTCTTCCCGCGGCGGTCGAGCGGTGCTTTTTCTAGAGGAGAGCAAGGGCCCGTCTATGAGCAATGACGCACAAGGGGAAGAAAGTATTGTTCGGAAGTCAGTCTGTTTTAGAGTCACTCCGCGCCGTTACTCCCCTACGCGAGAATGTCTAATTTCGTTAATGTCCAATGTCTAATTTTGTATGTCATGTCTGTTTCTATAATTTGTTTTAGTCAATGTGTCATTTTAATAATGGTGTCATATTTTTGTCTTTTGAAAGGGTGAAGAAAATGTTATGTTCTGAACTCGTTACGTCATAGTGTCACGGTTGGGAGTCGGGGATTATTTTGTAAGTCTGTGATTCACAGTCTGTGAAACACATGAAGTCAAAGTCTTGTCTTGGTTGTCGTGTGTGCCATGTGCTCCAAAGTCCAAAAAGTCTTAAGTCGTGAGCAATAATAATAAAGTCTTAAAGTCTCTTGTCAAGTCTTCAGTCTCCTTAGTCGTAAAACATAACAGTGTTAAGTGTGCTGGGAAGCATGACGCCCAAAAATGCCCCCTCACGAAGGGCCCAGCAAAATGCGTCAACTGCGGAGACGCCCACCCAGCGAGCTATCGTCGATGTGAGGTAGCCATAGAGTTGCAGCGTATGAAAGAAAAAGCCAATAACTCCAAGACCGGAGGGGCTGGGAATAGGCAAGCAGCAAAGATCATTCAGAAAGTCCAACCAGATGCTAGGGAAACAATTGTTCCGACTAAAAAACAAACGTCCTATGCTGGGGTAGTTAGCGGCCATCCGGCTCCATCCTCAGTTGATAAAATGCTCACTCTACTATTGGAAATTGTGAACGAGCAAAAAAGAACCAATAATCTGTTGGCTGAGAGGGTTAGCACCCTCGAAAAGAGCCTAAAAGTTAGACAAAAATTATGAAACGTCAAAATACTGTGACAATAGCAGCATGGAACGCAAATGGATTGGGGCAACATGCTTCAGAACTTGAGTTATTTCTCCATCAAGAAAAAGTTGATATCTGTTTGATCTCGGAAACTCATTTCACGAGGTCATCTCACATGAAAATCAAAGGCTACTCGTGCTATCGTGCGGACCACCCAACAGGTAGACCGCGAGGAGGAGCAGCCAACTTCATTAAGAGCACCGTTCAACACTACGTGGAACCCAGTATCCAGGAAGAGTTCATGCAAGTAGCAACAGTTAAAGCATCCGTAAATAGCAAAAGCTGTAGCATTTCTGCCATCTACTGCCCTCCCAGATACGCACTGAAAGAAGAGGACTACTTATCGTTAATGGATAGTCTGGGTGCTAATTTCGTCATCGGCGGGGATTTCAATGCAAAGAACACATATTGGGGCTCGAGGCTAACAACCACAAAAGGACGAGAGTTGTTCACCGCTGGGAGAAGAAAAAATTGCAGTTTCCATTCATCAGGAAAGCCTACGTATTGGCCCAAGGACCCATTAAAGACTCCAGGGCCCTATTGCACAATGTTTTATTAGCTAATATTACAGCTGTTTTATTAGCTAATATTAGCTATATTATTAGCTAATAAAACATTGAGCAATAGGGCCCAGATCTCATTGATTTTTTTGTGGTCAAGGGAGTATCGGACAACTTCATTCACGTAGAAGACTGTGGCAGTCTAATGTCAGATCATTCTGCTATCGTTCAATCATTTTGAAGGAAGACCAGCCAAGGCTAGTCACTCAACGCACTAGTTGGGATGTTTTCAGGGAATACGTCGCCTCTAATATTAACCTTTCAGTCCCTCTAAAATCACCGGAACAATTAGAAGAGGAAGCTGGGAACTTCGTCAAATGTATTCAGCGAGCTGCTTGGTCTGCCACGCCTACAGAAAACATTGCAAGAATCAGCCACACCACATATCCCCGTGAGGTTAGAGAGCTGGTTAGGGAAAAAAGAAAGGCGAGGAAACTCTGGCAAAACAGTAGAGCTCCTTGTGACAAAGCAAAACTGAATAGGCTAAAGACTCGGCTTGACGCCCTGAACAAGGAAATCAAGCAAGAAACACATGCCTGACTATTGATGGAGTTAACTCCAGGAAAGGACACGGATTACTCCCTGTGGAAGATTACTAAATCGCTTAAGCATCCCAAAGAACACATTCCTCCGATTAGAAAGCTGGACGGAGAATGGGCTAAAAGTCCCCGAGAGAAAGCTGAACTATTTGCAGAGCACCTCGAAGAAACATTTATGCCGCTGCAAGGGAAAGAGATGAGGAAGACCTGCCGACGCTGCCTCCATCAGCGTCTTCGCAATATATAAGACCGGTAACGTTTAATGAGCTTAAATATGCAATAAACAATCTCAAAACAAATAAAGCTCCTGGGTATGACCTCATAACTGGGAATGTCGTCAAACTACTCCCGGAAGTAGGAATGCGTATGTTACTCTACCTCATAAACGCATCGCTGAGACTCAAATACGTACCTCGTTGCTGGAAAGTGGCAGAAGTGATCATGATCCTGAAACCTGGTAAGGAATCATGTGAGAAAACGTCGTACCGTCCTATATCATTGTTACCAGTGATCTCCAAACTCTTCGAGAGGTTACTCGTGAAGAGATTAAAAGCCATAGTCAAAGACAAGGAGCTTATCCCCAATCACCAGTTCGGGTTCAGGGAAAAGCACTCCACTATTGATCAAGTGCATCGCATCACTCGGGTGATTGAGAACTCTTTAGAGAGGAAGCAAGTCTGCGCGAGCGTGCTCCTTGATGTTTCCCAAGCATTTGATAAAGTCTGGCATCAGGGTCTGCTGTACAAACTTGGAAGAAACTTGCCGGACCAATACTTCCACATTCTCAAGTCGTACCTCTCAGAAAGACACTTCAGGGTGAAGCACGAAGGAGCGTATTCATCATTAAAGAGGATAAATGCTGGTGTTCCCCAAGGAAGTGTACTTGGGCCGCTGCTGTATCTCCTCTATACGAACGACGTCCCTAGCAGTGGGGACACAACAATTGCAACGTTTGCAGACGACACAGCCCTACTGGCGGTTGCAGAGTCTGTTGAAGAAGCAACATCACAACTACAGCACACAGTAAATAATGTATGTCAATGGGCCAAAAAATGGCGACTAAAACTGAACGAACTCAAGTCCTCACACATCTACTTCACAAACAAGAAAATAATCAATATACCAATAATTATCAACGGACAACAGGTACCCATAGTAAACACCGCTAAATACCTGGGTATGACACTCGACACTAAGCTTAAATGGAAAGAGCACGTTAAGAAGAAAAATGAAGAACTAAAACTGAAGTTTAGAAGACTGTTTTGGTTACTTGGTAGGCACTCTGAGCTCTCCATCCATAACCAATTGCTAATACATATATAGACAAGTGCTGAAGCCAGTATGCACGTATGGAATTCAGCTCTGGGGTTGTACAAAAAAGACCAGTATTAAGGTTATACAAACATTCCAGAACTTGTCAATGCCCCCTGGTATGTTCGCAATGATGACCTCCACCGAGACCTCAAGGTGGAAACCGTAAAAGAAGTAATTGAGCAGCATGCGCTCAAACACCAACACCGTCTTCGGGAGCATATGAACCCGGAAGCACTTCGCCTACGGTGACGTCGTCAGGCGGCTACAGCGGACAAAACCCATGGACCTTGTGGTGTCGCGGTAGTGACAGTGAGGTGCGTGCGTGCTCGTAGGAGGAAGGCCACTGGGCCATGAACTCCAATAATGTTGTAAATTGTATATAAGTGAATTAACTTGATGGGCTCAGGCTCAGTTGTTATAATACAGATACCTATTAATAAAGATATCTAAAAATGAAAAAAAAAAACAAAAAAAAAACATTAAATTATTGAGTCGAATTTTAGAGCGCTAAGATGAACTAGCTCATCTTAGTACGAAGTTCAACGCTATTTTTACACTTCCACACCGGGAGGACCCCCCCCCCACCTTGACTTTTTCGAAAAATTAAAATGGGAATCAAAGGCTACTCTAACATGGAGTATACGTACCGAATATGATGCTTCTAGAATCAACTGGTGATTTACAGTGATTTGTTGACCATTTCAAACCCTATTTTTTCCCCCTCCACCTCGACCGATTTGGCCCAAATGCAATACCGACCGGGGCCTTATGACTACTGATTTCTGTGCCAAAGCGCGTTCCGCTAAATTAATTTCTTCGAGAGTTATCCTGATAACAAGAAAACGGCCATAAGCTGGAGACCACTAGAGGTGTGACGTGACAGCTTTTGTTGGTCACAGTGACAACTAGCTCCGGTGACTGAGCAGTCACTGTGACAAAAACCAGTGATTTTGTCACTTGAGTGACTACTGAGGGCCTGTTCTATAACTTTTTATAATGTCACTATTACTGTTTGTTTCCACCCGTCCTCCCCATCAACATGTGATTTAATTTTGGGCGGACGGTTGGAAAAGGATATTCCTAGGAGCCCTGAAATCTTACGGGACAGGCCCCCTGTAGCAGTTCGTTTGAGCAAATGCCTAATGTTACCGGACTCACCGGTATCTGTGTGAATTTCATTCTCAGACCCAACTCTAGACTCAAAAATGCAGATTTAGTGGGGCAGTTGCCCACCCCTAGATGCATTCTGAAAGTACAAATCTTTCAGGATAATCACATTTTGTTTCGTCGGCGCTCACTAAAAAAATAACTTCACGGATTTCACTAATAAAAAAATTAATTTCAACGGGTTTTGTCGCTCACAAAACGGATATCGCAAGGGTGACATAATTCAAAGACCAAATTCGCCATTTTTGCGTCCTAGAATACCATTTTCGCAGACAGACGCGGATTCAGTATTTGCTCAAGAGAGGTGCTAGAGAAATGGTGTGGTTCGCTCTACTAAAACTGGTTTGACAGCCTTTTCACTGCCTACAAATATTTGAAACTAGCTATTTGTACTATAAAAACGGCTAAAGTAACTAAACTCACGCCTAAAAATACAAAACTGTGCGTTTTGAAAATGGCTAAAACTGGACTTCACGTGCCCTAAAATTGGTGGCGACTGGTGAACTTCTGAAAATGCCTAAAAAGATCATGTTTATACCGCCCGAAAGTAGCTAAATCGACCATTCGTGCGCTAAAATTGATCAGACTGGCCATTCTTGAGCCAAATATGACCATAATGCGAACTTTTGGCTTGACGGACTAATGAAGCCCTGAAAACGGCCAAAATGACTTCACGTGCCCTGGAAATGCCTAAAAAAGAATATTCCCTCCCTGAAAATGGCAAAATCGACAATTTGCGTACCAGGAATGGTCAAACTTCATGGCCTTGGCTTGATGGACTAGGTATTTGAGCCCTGAAAATGGCAAAACTGACGATTCGTGTCTTTAAAATGGCTAAAATTACTATATTTGAGCCCTAGAATTTGCCGAATTTACTTTACGAGCTCTAGAAATGGATTACCCGACGAATCGAGCTCTAAAAATGCCTAAACAAGTGACTCCTGCCCTGAAAACGGCAAAATAGACCATTCGGAGCGCCGAAAACGGCCAACCCGGCTGTTCTCGCCTTGACTTGGGACGTACTGTTCGCTCCTATAACTGGAAAGACTGACTTTATGCGCCCTAAAAATGGCAATTATAGCTATTCCAGCCTTGAAATCGTCAAAACTTACTCTAGGTGCCCTGAAAAGCTGTGCCCAACAAAGTAAAATATCAATTTTGAAGTAAAATATTCAGTTTTGAGGTAAAGTGATATTTTTTGGGTGGAAACACAAGTTTCAGGGTAAAATCGTCAGTTTAGAAACGTCTTTGGGATGAAATCGTAAGTTTTGGAATTAAAACAGTCAGTTTTGGGGTAAAATGACCAGTTTTGTATTAACGTCATTAGTTATGAGGCAACACGTCAGCTTTGGCGTGAAATCGTCTGTTTTGGTATAAAATCGTCATTTTTGCGATGAAATTGTCACTTTTTTGTGTGTGAAATCTGTCATAGTCATGTGGAAATGGCTTTGCTATTAATTTATCGTTTTTGTTAATTGCTCACATGTTTATATTTTTCCCCTTCTCAGTCTTTGTTTTGACTTGTAACAATTCATTTTATTAAAAATGACTTTTCGTTAAAGACCTTTGATTTACCCAAAATTAACAGGTTATGGGCTGTAAGTGCGCGTAATTTCATTGCAAAAATCTAAATTTCGCGTTAAAAGTTTTTTTTTTTTTTCGGAATGAATGGTCCTTTCATTTTGCCTCAGTTGTCACCGGACAACTTCAATAATTGGAAATTTCGTGTTGCCTCTATATTGGAAGAAAGGCAATAGACCGAGAGCTGGCGACAGTCCCATTCAACCGGAAGAACATAGTCACCGAGTGTGTGCAAAATGATGGCATTTGACCCCCTATTTTCGAGTCCGGAAGTCTGCCATGCTGTATCTGGGGCCTAAGGATTTTATAGCTAATTAAAGTCCTTAATTTGGGACATTAATTTAACCAGAAGAACATAGACCCAAAACTAGTCTCATTCGAAAGGTTTTATGAAGCTGATTACGAATATGATCGTCTGCCGCCGTCTGCCTGGGGCATTTGCCCTCTGTGGCTCGCTAAAAACACGTAATTCGGTGAATTTTGATTAACCGGAAGAACATAGTACTGAAACTGGTCTTATTCGATAGGATTTATGGAGATGATTACAAATAAAATCGTCTGCCTGGAGCATTTGCCCTCGGTGGCCAGTAAACTCCTTAAATCAGGGGCATTAGTTAACCGGATGAACTAAGTCCGGAGAATGGTCTTTTGCGACACTTTTCATGCGGCTGAATACGAAAGTGATCGTCTGCCGGTGTCTGCCTGGGGCACTTGCCCTTAGTGACTAGTCAAACTGCACCGGAGGAAAATGATTAACCGGAAGAACATAGTCCTGAAACCAGTCTCATTCGAAAGGTTTCATGGAGCTGATTACGAATATGATCGTCTGCCGCCGTCTGCCTGGGGCATTTGCCCTCTGTGGCTCGCCAAACTCACGTAATTCGGTAAATTTTAATTAACCGGAAGAACACAGTCCTGAAACTGGTCTTATTCGAAAGGATTTATGGAGATGCCGAGGGCAAATGCTCCAGGCAGACGCCGGCAGACTATTACATTTGTAATCATCTCCTTAAAATCTATCGAATAGGACCAGTTACAGGACTGTGCTCCTCAGTTATTTAAAATTTACCTAATTACGTGAGTTTGGCGAGCCACAGAGGGCAAATGCCCCAGGCAGACGATCACTTTCGTATTCAGCCACATGAAACGTGTCGCAAAAGACCATTCTCCGGACTTAGTTCATCCGGTTAACTAATGCCCCTGATTTAAGGAGTTTACTGGCCACCGAGGGCAAATGCTCCAGGCAGACGCCGGCAGACGATTTTATTTGTAATCATCCCCATAAATCCTATCGAATAAGACCAGTTGCAGGACTATGTTCTTCCAGTTAATCAAAATTCACCGAACTACGTGAGTTTGGCGAGCCACAGAGGCCAAAGGCCCCAGGCAGACGGCGGCAGACGATCATATTCCTAATCAGCTTCATAAAACCTTTCGAATGAGACTAGTTTCGGGTCTATGTTCTTCTGGTTAAATTAATGTCTCAAATTAAGGACTTCAATTAGCTATAAAATCCTTAGGCCCCAAATACAGCATGGCAGACTTCCGGACTCGTAAATAGGGGGTCAAATGCCATCATTTTGCACATATTCGGTGACTATGTTCTTCCGGTTGAATGGGACTGTCGCTAGCTCTCGAACTACAAGTACACTATGTCTTAAACTCGACATATGAGGACATTCAGGGCCAAGAAAGAAAGGAAAAGTTCACGCAGAAAGACGCAAAAGCACGAGCTACAATAATACAATGCGTTTCGGACAAGTATTTGGACCTAGTAAAGGATGCTAAGACAGCTCAAGAAATGATGCAAGCCCTCGAAAATGTTTTTCAAAGGAAAAGTGTGTTCACCAAGCTAACTCTCAAGAAGAAACTCCTTACATTGAAGTGTGGAATAAACGAAAAGTTGGAAGACCATTTTCTACATTTTGACTCGATCATACGGGAATTGGAAAACGTGGGAAGCAAGCTGGAAGAATCGGACAAGGTATGCCACCTACTTTTGTCCCTTAACGACAATTTTGAAATTGTCATCACAGCCATTGAAACATTGAATACCGAGATAACAATGGATTTTGTAAAATCACGACTACTAGACGAGGAATTGAAATTATCCACCAGGAACCGAAAAATGTCGAACGATGCTGATGAAGTTGGCTTTAGAGCTCAATCTCAATCGTGCTTTGAATGTGGAGACCCATCCCATTTTAAAAAGGACTGTCCCAAACTTCTTTACAATTTCAGACAAGGAGGGGCACGAGGTCAAAGGGGTCAGTTTTCGACCAGAGGTCGAAGAGGATTCAGAGGTCATGGCCGTGGAGGACAAGGCAAAGCTTTCGTCAGTGATGTTTGTTTCGTCGCTTTGAATTGCGGTGATGGACCGCTAAAAGAAAATTCGTTCATCCTTGACTCTGGTGCTACTCATCATATGGTGAAAAGTGATCTTGAACCACTCATGACAGACGTAACCGTTTTGGATCACGCTGTCAAAATAAGGATCGCTAATGGTTCTACATTAATCGCCACTAAAAAAGGTAATCTTCATTTACACTGCCAAAATCGTACCGTAAATTTGGAAGCCTTATTGGTGCAAGGATTAAAACACAATCTCCTAGCTGCTTCAGAGATAACTAGTCGCGGGCATAAAATAATCATGCAAGAAAAACAGTCGATTTTGTGTGGTACGAATTTTTGTATAATCCTCAAACGTTGTCATGGATTATATGTTTTAGACCCCGATCGTATCGGTGAAGACAAAAAGTGCTTACTCACCTCAATGGAGGAGGACTTGTGGCACAGAAGACTCGGACACTTAGGAAGAGATGGCCTAAAGGTGCTGAATCTACCTATTTTAAATAAAAAAAAATGCTCCATTTGCATAGAAGGAAAGGCAAAGAGAACACCGTTTCCAGTAAGAGAGTCAAAATAGAAGCAAATAGGAGAGCTTATTCATTCTGATGTATGCGGACCGGTCAAACCAGCGACTTGGGACAATCAACAGTATTTTCAGGTGATAGTTGACGACTATTCTCATTTCACAGTTGTTTATCTCCTAAAAACCAAAGAAGAAGCTGGATACAACATCATGAGCTATGTACGTAAATTGGAGAGGCAATATGACGTCAAAGTGAAACGAATTCGTACCGATCGTGGAGGCGAGTTTACTTCAAATGTTTTGAAACATTTTGTAAACGAACGAGGCATCAAAATGGAGTACACGATCAGTCATAACCCTCAAATGAATGGTGTTGCCGAACGAATAAACCAACAACTTCAGAATATGGTCAGAACGAAACTCATCGAATCAAAGGTACCGAAATTTTTATGGGGGGAAGCTATACGTTCCTCGGCCTATGAACTAAATCGATCACCAACGACGACGCTGCCAAAAGGTGTCACTCCAGCACAAATCTGGTATGGGAAAAATGATCTTTCAAAATTAAAAATATTCGGTTGTCGAGCATGGTCTCTCATTCTGCCAAAAAATAAAAAATTCGAACCTCGAGCTCAACGAGGTGCTATGATTGGTTACAGTGACGGAGGATATAGGGTATGGTTACCCTCAGCTCACAAAGTCGTCACATTTGATGAAAGCGTCATGCAATACACTGGAGAAGACGCCAGAGTTAAGAACAGTGTTCTACCAGTCTCGACAAATGTGCCCATCTCACAAATGTACGAATGTACGAAATAAACGAAGAAAGAGACGAGAACACAGTTGAAGCTCAACCGGACTTGAACAATGAACACAGTTGACGCTCAACCGGACTTGATTACGGATGACGCTCAAACGGATTTGAATATCGAACGCGAATACTTTGAAGAAACAGAAACGGAACCTAGAAAATCAAGTAGAGGAACAAAAATACCCAGTCATCTTAAAGATTTCGAGATTTACTCCTCGTACTGCATGTTGACTGCAAGCGACGAGGAGCCACCATCGTACGAAGAAGCCGTAAAAGAGATTAGCTGGCAGGAGGCGATTAAAAAGGAACTCGATTCGCATGAAAAACTAAATACTTGGTCACCAGCTACTCTTCCTCAAGGGAAAAAGGCAATAGACACGAAATGGGTGTTCAAAGTGAAGCAAGACGGAACAAAAAAAAACTCGATTGGTAGCTAAAGGCTATCAACAGACATCGACAGATTTAATTTATTCGCCGGTCTGTAGAATTTCAACCGTCAGGATCCTACTTTCGTGCGCTATCCAAAACGACTGGCCACTTCAACAAGTTGATGTTCCTACAGCATTTTTAAACGGAACTCTTTCGGAAGAAATTTTTATTAAGAAGCCTAAAGGAGTGGATGGTCAACCCTGTCAAATTCTAAAATTGAATCGGGCTCTGTATGGGTTAAAATGTTCGCCGAAAGTGTGGAATGATACTTTTTCCGGTGTTATGACTAGTCTTGACTTCAAACGTTCGCAATATGACTGTTGTCTCTACACAAATTTAAAAGCTTTTGTCGTTCTCTTCGTAGACGACGCGATCATAACAGGTGACAAACAAGAAGTTCAAAAATTGATCAAATCGTTAAAAGAAAAATTCAATATAAAGTGGCTTGGAGAAGTGTCTACATTTCTGGGTATGAAGTTAACGAAGGATAAAAACCGACTAATCATCAGACAGACAAAAATGATAAATAAACTCCTTGCGCTGTTTAAAATGGAAGACTGCAACGTCGTCAAGACTCCTATGGAAACTGGTTTTGATATCGACGGAGACTCGGATTTATTAGACGTTCCATACAGGAAGTTGGTGTGCAGCTTAATGTATTTGTCTCTGACAACGCGTCCAGACATCTCTTTTGGAGTGACTTTACTAACAAGAGTTCTGGACAAACCCACTTCAAAAACCTGGCTAGCTGCAAAGCGAATCCTGCGATATCTGAAAGGAACTCGAAATTACTGTTTAACTTTTGAGAAGAAGGAATCTTCGGTCACTGGATTCTCCGATTCAGATTGGGCTGCAGACAAAATAAATAGAAAAAGTGTAAGCGGATTTGTGGGCTTACACAACGGTAATGTGGTCGCGTGGTCTTCAAAAAAGCAATCATGCGTGGCGCTATCAACTGCCGAAGCAGAATACATCGCTGCATCCTTAGCGGCACAAGAGATGACCAACACAAGAGGCGTAGCCGGCGAGTTCGAAGGAGAAATGAAGAAGGCTGTTCTATATGTTGACAACATGGGCGCAATTTGTTTGACGAAAACGAATGAAAACTCTAAACGCGTGAAACATGTCGACATCAGATATCACTATATCAGAGATTTATTTGAAAAAAAAAAAAAATCATAGACACAAAATACGTCCGGTCATCAGAAAATCCAGCCGATCTGCTAACAAAAGCCTTGCCGACTGAAATTTTTTTTTAATTTTGCCACCACCTGAAACTTGTATTTCCTTAAATGGCAATTAATGTTTTAATTGAGGGGGGATGTCATAGTCATGTGGAAATGGCTTTGCTATTAATTTATCGTTTTTGTTAATTGCTCCATGTTTATATTTTTCCCCTTCTCAGTCTTTGTTTTGACATGTAACAATTCATTTTATTAAAAATGACTTTTCGTTAAAGACCTTTGATTTACCCAAAATTAAAATCACCTGTTTTCAAGGCAGAATGGCCTAAAATCACCCGTTTTGAGGAAAACTTGAGTTAAAGTGTGACAATTTTAGAGTAAATTATCTAATTTTGAGGGGAAGTTGTCGTTTCGGGTGTAAATGAAACAGTAAAGTTTAGTTTTAGGTTAAAATCGCCAGTTTTGTGGTACCATCTTCATTTGGAGGGGGAGGGCATGTCAGCTTTGGCCAGGAATTGTACGTTTTTTTTTTTTTTACTAAAATCGCCAATTGAAGGATAAAATCGGCAGTTTTTAGTAATGAGTGGTCTGTTAATTGAAATTAAAATCATTCGTTTTTGATCTTTTAGGTTAAACCCGCCATTTTTAGGTGGAATTCACCAGTTTTTGGGGGTAAAGACTTGAATTTTAAAAGTTGTACTGTGAAATTTTTAGTTTAGGCGTGACCACTTTGTCTTTGGCATGGAAACGTCAGTTTTGAGTTAAAACCCGTTATTGTTTGGTTAAAAAATGTTGAACTTTACGTATCTCAGACAAGACGTTGATGAAAAGTCGGTCACCCTGTATATTTGAATGCCATGTATCGATTTCCCGGGGAAATCGAATTGTCTGTTAATAGAAAAAGTCTGAATAGAATTGTCAGTTTTTGGATAGAAAATCAGGCTAAAACAGATAATTTCCGAACGAAGATTTTAGTTTTTGATGGATTACGACCCTTTTTTGTGAAAACTCAGTTTCCGGGGAAGAATTTGACGATTTATTGCGCTACCAGTTCTTTCGTTGGGGTCTCTAGTTTCCATAACGTCCCTTGGTCAAGGGCTGGCTACGCCCCTGACTAGGAAGGTGTTTAAAAAAAAAAAAAAAAATTATACAAGATCACTGTAGCACAGGTCTTGGAAAACGAAGTGAATAAAAATATATTACCGACCTACACTGAAGGTTCAATTCCAAGTCCAAGAAAAAAAGTCAACAGACGAGGGATAGACTTGGGGAGATTGCTCCTGAGTTCATTGGGGCGATAGATGGCTATAGGTGACGGCTCCAATTTTAATTCAAGAAACTCTAGCGCAGTGGAGCGATAGAAGTGACGAATGAAGAGGCGATTATAAGTGAAAAAGAATGTCACCGTTAGAGGGTCGGAACGGTGATTTCAATGTGGTCGTCACCGGAGCCAACAGTGACGGAGTAGTCACAGTGACAAAATCACCGACAGTGAAATCACACCTCACCTCTAGAGACCACTGAATTCGTGTTTTAGAGGTTCTGAAACGTGAAAAAAACATGACATGACCCATGTTTGCCACCATCACGACGAGACCAATAGTGCATTTTCAGAATGAAATGCACTAAAACAGCTCAAAACATACGACTAAAACGATGAGAAAAGTGTGAATCGTAATGGATTCTCCTAGACTAGGGAGAATCACTTCAAGACGAGCTAATTGCTCACGAGCGACCACAAAAAGAAAATTGTTACTTCGTAACCCCGTCGGATCCTAGCAGAGTGCCCCAAAATCCAACAAATCCCTTAATGAGGCAATTATCAAAACTATATCCAGCGGTAACTACAAAATGAATGCCGGTGGAAGGAGGGGAGCGGGCTATTCGAACGGCAATAATAATTAGTAGGGTTTAATCGAGAGGGGAAAGCCAAAATGAAAATAGCCATTCTCATTTCTCTCGGACGCATTTACATATTCGTCTTTCTGTTTTGAGATCGATGGAAAGACGAGGACGAGTTTTCGAGTGTAATTTTGAAACGGGAAGAGGTTGAAGTAGTTGCAAACGGGGATAATTCCAGTACAACCCCTCCTTCCACACGTGGTTTTCCCCCCTGTATGGCCTAGATTTAACAATGGGGATATATATTAATTAAGTTTTATTAAGCTCGAGACAGGAAAAGTCATTATACCATTTTGAAAGTTTCACGGACCCCTCCTACCACTTGCTTCCACCCCTATTCATCTCGTTCACCTTTTCACCTTTTTGAAGAAGACTAGCAATATCTTAGATTCCTTCACTTAAAATTCATTACGGTATCTCAACTGCTAAAGAGTTAAAACGAGACGGAGGAAAACATCAAACATTTACACCTCGAACCTTACAACTAAAACTTATGGAAGTGGCAGTGCCTTGAAAATGAAAATTGTGAGCCTTAAGGTATTAAGAAGCAATGGAAACTCCTAGTGAAATTAAGTTGGACGAGGCCGTGAAAGGAGTATGAAGAGGGGGCACAGGAATGACTTAAAACGTTTATTAAATTTGCATTGAGACTGAAATGAGCTCTTATTAACTAAAAACGGTTGGTTCAAGTGAATTATTGATTTCAGGAAAACTGTAAACTTGACAACGCTATGACTTGAAGAACTCTATGGCAACTTGAAGAACGCGATGGAAGAAGGAAGTTTTGGAACTACAAAGTTCTGAGGATTTTAATTCGCCCATTAATATAATTCTTCGGAGGTGTAGTCACTTATAACTTGAAAATGAGCTTAAATTAGCCCGGCCCGGCAGCCCGAAAATAAGTAAAGTCCCCCTCGAACCTGACTGGCCAAACGATTGAATCCCTAAAAATAAAAGTGCAATATTGCTTCAAAAATTGTGTCGTGTGGATTGGTATTTACTTATTTTCCATACTGCCCGAATCTTCAAAGTTCACATGACTCACTTTTTCGTATATTTGTATTCAGTTCTCTGCACAGTTTCTGTGCTGCATTTCTACAATGGACACGAGTGGTGGTGTTGAGTTTAAGTTGGAGAAAAGTTGTCCTAAGAATGTCTCTCGCTGGTATCACGAATGAAACCACCAAGTACACTCACCTCGTATCCCAACTCGACGAACGAATCATCAGCGAAGTGGAAGATATCGTAACGGCAACACCCCCTCAAAATCCGACACTCAAACGACACTCAAAACCGCAATCATCGATCGCCTTTCCCTCTCTGATGGACAACGAGTCCGTCAACTCCTCACACTAGAAGAACTCGGTGACCGCAAACCGTCGCAATTCCTGCTCCATTAGAGGTCTCTCGCAGGGCCGACTCCGGTCCACGACGACTTCCTTCGGACGCTCTGGACTCAACGTCTTCCCCCACACGTCCAGGCTATCCTCCAAATGCAGGCAGACCTACCACTCGACCGCCTGGCACTCACCGCCGACAAAATCGTAGAGGTTCAACCTTCATTCATTACCTCCCCCCCCCAATCCGATTTCTTCCGTCAACGCAATCGCCTCCGCACCCCCCACCGATCACAGCATTCGGCTTCTCGAAACCATATGCAAACAATTGACTACGCTTACGCAGCACTTGGCCACCACGCATCGTCCACCACACTCCCGCCAACGTGAGTCAAGTCCTACCAGGCATCATCAGAACCGAACCCGCAGCCCATCACCTGCTGCCCAGACGACTTGCTGGTATCATTGACGCTGGGGTGACAACGCCACTAAATGCACACGTCCATGCTCGTTTTCGGCGTCAAACACCAACGGCGAGCAGTACTAGCGGCGACTGATCGCCTCACTCGTGGACGCCGCCTATTCATCGTCGACCGTCTATCTAAGCAACAATTCCTACTAGACACAGGCTCCGATTTGTCATGTTTTCCACGACGTCTTCTCTCTGGCCGCCATCCTCGCACCGACTTCACCATGATCGCCGCCAACAAATCTCCGATTTCAACGTTCGGTTATCTCAAACTCCGACCTGATTTTGGTCTTCGTCGCGACTTCACGTGGTCATTCATCCTCGCCGACGTTGAAGTCCCTATCAATGGCTCGGATTTTTTGGCCCACTTTTCTCTCCTCCCGGATTGCACGAACAACCGTCTCATCGACTCAGTCACAGGCCTTTCCACGCCTAGCATCACGTGCTCTACAAGTCAATCTAGTGGCAAAGCTCCAACCACTTACTGTCGGAACATTCACCCTTCCGCGACGTATTATCCCAATATCCCCAACTCTTCCGCCCACCAGGAACCCATCGCGTCGTTCGCCACTCAACCACTCACTTCATAAACACGACGCCCGGTCCACCGGTCTTCTCGCGGCCTCGACGTCTTCCACCCGAAAAAATTCGCATCGCCCAACAAGAATTCAACAATATGCTACAGGAAGGGATAGTCCGTCGATCCGATAGTCCATGGTCTTCTCCTCTCCACATGGTCCCAAAAAAGGACTCGACATGGCGTCCTTGTGGTGATTACCGCGCCCTAAACGCCAGGACCATTCCCGACAGATACCCCGTTAGACACATTCACGACTTTTCTCACCGCCTCCGAGGAAGCACCATATTTTCTGCGATCGACCTCGTCAAAGCATACATGCAAATACCTGTCAATCCACCTGACAACCCGAAAACAGCCATCACGACGCCCTTCGGGCTCTTCGAGTTTCCGTTCATGAGCTTCGGGCTCCGAAACGCAGGGCAGACGTTCCAACGCTTCATCGACGAAGTTCTTCATGGACTTGAATTCTGCTACTCCTATATCGACGACATCCTCATTTTCTCACCCGATGCTTCCACACACTGCACACATCTTCGCGGTGTTTTCGAACGCCTCGCAGAACACGGTATCACCGTCAACGCCAACAAAAGCATCCTCGGTGCATCGAAAATAAATTTCCTCGGTTACGAAGTCTCAGCAGATGGAACTCGACCACCACCAGAACGCGTCGCAGCCCTCCAAAACATCAGCCCACCCACGTCTGCTAAAAGCCTTCGCCGCTTTCTCGGCATGCTAAATTTTTACCGGCGTTTCTTCCCGTCTGCGGCTGATTTCCTAGCCCCACTTCATTCTGCCCTTCATGGTCTACGCGGCAACCAGTCAATCGTCTGGACTCCGGAACTCAAACAAAGTTTCCAAAAATGCAAAGAATACCTTGCACAAGTCACCCTTCTTGCTCATCCTGACTCAGCTCGTCTCGGACTCTTCACCGATGCCTCTCAAACCGCCGTGGGAGCGTGCCTGCAACAACAAGTAGCTAATGAATGGCAGCCACTTGCATTCTTCTCTCGGAAGCTAACTCAGCGACAAAAAGAATGGCCAGCATTCTGTAGAGAGCTTCATGCAGTTCACTCGGCCATTCAGCACTTCCGTCACGTCCTCGAAGCACAAACATTCACGGTTTACACAGACCACAAGCCCATAACTTTCGCTTTTAGCCAATGCAAGGACAAACTTCCTCCCGTTCAACTTAATCAGTTGTCGTTCATCTCTCAGTTCACGACCGACATTCAGCACGTCAGTGGCTCTGCAAACATTGTCGCCGATGCACTATCTCGCGTCGATTCCATCACCACTGCTTTAACCTCACCTGTCGATCTCACGAAGCTAGCTCAAGCACAACTAGAAGATCATGAACTGCAAAACCTCATCACGAGTGATTCATCCCTCCACCTAAAAAGAATGAAAATTCCTGGAACCGACGTGACTCTAGTATGTAACGCATCGACCCCCACCCTTCGTCCTTACGTCCCGGAACCCTTTCGTCGCCAGATATTCGACTCCCTTCACAACCTGAGCCATCCCGGCGTCAAAGCTTCCACTCGCCTCGTGTCCGAACGTTTCGTATGGCCTCGAATACGTCGTAATTGTCGTTCCTGGACACAATCGTGCGTTTCCTGCCAACGAGCCAAAGTATCTCGACACGTATACGCCCCTATCACCTCCTTCCCCACACCGTCATCACGCTTCGACCACATACACGTTGACATCATTGGATCCCTACCTCCCGCCGGCCTATACCGCTACTGTCTTACAGTCATCGACCGATTCACTCGTTGGCCTGAAGTCTGGCCACTCGAGACCGCCACTGCAGTCAACGTTGCCGAAGCCCTCTTAAATTGCTGGATCTCCCGCTTTGGAACTCCTCTTCGGATTACCACAGATCAAGGGCGCCAATTCGAATCCGCACTTTTCCGCGCTCTCGGATCAACGCTCGGCACGATACGCTATATTTATTTATTTAACAATTTTACGTACACTTAGTCCAATTGACATTAAGAAAGAATATAAATATAAATAACATAAAAGAGTAAGAAAAAACAAAGTTTAAAGAAAGAACAAATGAAGAGAAGAAACAAAAAAGCAACACCTTGCTAGAATGCACCACGCGTTTAAAACTAACTAAATCACAGTCTGTAATCGTCCTCAGAACCACTACTCCTGTAGCGTGAGTGTGCCAAGCTCTTAGCCCTGACCATGGAAACAAGCTCTGATGAAAACCACTTGGGAAAGGGAAATATATTTGATAGAGTCCTAGGCACAAAATCACGAATAGCACCCCGCATCACGTCGTAGAAATTACCCACTGCAGCCTCCAAGGGAAGGGAATGGCAGAAGCCCCAATCGACACCTCGCAAGAGCTCACACATTTGCGCATAGTTTCCTCTTTTGAAATTATAATTGAAGTTCTTAGAACAATGAGGCCGCTGTCGTCCGGATGGTGGCAGGAAGAGGCACTCGAAGGGAGGATGAGCAGGATCGACATTCACGATTGGGGGGCAAGGCCGCAGGGTCACATCCAGCATATCGGTGAGTGCCAAGAACATTATTCGCCGAGTTGGGGAGAAAGTTGTATTGCCTCAAGTCAAACGACCGCAAACCAGCAAACATGACCCCAGCTCTAGCACTCGGAGGACGGAAGTGTTCATCATTCCAAGATGCCCAAGGCACCCTCGGAACATTGAAGTCACCGAAGACTGCCATTTTATAATCCGCGTGTTGAAGCAGCGCTGATTCCAAGCCTAGGAAGAGTGATTCAATACTTGAGGGAGGCTGGTAGTCAGGCACATATACACATGCAAGGATGACCCGAAACTCGGGTAGGATAACAATTACATGTTCACCCGTGGCGGAGGAAACCGAAAAACTGAACGACTTGATCGATCGCGATACCGCCAAGAGCACCCCGCCACCCCGCGACTTGAAGACGTTGTTCTGAGGGGATCTGTCCGTGCGATAAACTGTAAAGTTCTGAAGCTGAAGTTCGTTGGATTCTATATTTTCACAGAGCCAGGTTTCAGTAAGACAAATTGCATCATGAGAGAGATGAGAAGTATTATGACGGAATTCTGAAATTTTGGTATTTAACCCTCTTACATTTTGATACAGAATCGAGATTTTGTTGAGGCTGTTAATTAGTTTTTTGAATTATTTGGTGCTGATGATGGAGAGGATGATTGGAGTGAAGTGGCTGTGGTAACGATCTTGGGGACACCCTTGACAAATTTTATTGTCAAATTAGGCTCACCACTGTTGGTTCTGCGTCTCAACTCCTCTCTCAGGTCCTTCAGAAATTTTTGCTGCATTGGCGTCCGGTCGGAAGAGAGACGGAGAACGGGCGGGTTTAACAGACGATTCGCGGCCAGAAGTCCCGTCGCAGAAGACAAGGAGTCAAACTCAACCTTCAGCGGACGAGGGTCATCCGAGCGACGAGCCCCAATGCGAGAAATGCGCTGCACCAACTGCCCAAAGTTCGGTGATAGCTTGTTTAGGGACTCCTTCAAATTCGCTATGTCTTCCTCTATTGCGCTAAGCGGGTTAATAGATGTAGGCTCAGGAAACTGGAAGACCATTACATTCTTAGCCCTACGACGACGATCCTCCATTTCAGCGAAAGCTATCTCGAGATCAGGACCAGATTAAGAGAAAGGAGCCGATCCACTCGCCACACCCGCTGACTCAAGGGCAAGAACGCGTTGGGGAAGGTTTTCATTTTTTATTTCAGCCAAGTCCTTTTGAATGTCATCAATTTTCACTGCCAAGGTATTATAGCTCTCCATACATGTAGCGATTTGGGTATTGACGTCCTGTATGAGTGCATTAGTGCTCGCAAAGCCCTGGCTTAATTGCTTTTGCATCTCCTCGAGCATCGATTTCTGCATAGCCTCAAGCATTGCCCTGACATCAATCTTGGAGCAATTCTGGCTTACATCTGGAGAGGATGACCTTGATGATTTGCATGTGCCGCACTTCCAGTGCATGAGCGCAAGTTTGGACATCTTGCGAAAGTTTGTCTCAGTTAAGCCTGCATAACCGAAGTGAAAACCAAAATCACATATGGAGCAGTTAATCCGATCTTCGGCTAATACCGGCTCCTTACAATCAGAACGACCACAAGCCATGACAGGACAGATGATGTGAGGGTTGCGGCACACTGAACGGAAGGAGCAAAAGAAGGTTTGAGCGCTTCAGGCCGACAGCGCTTCAGGGCGACAAGGAAGCACAATATTTGAGATAGAACAACTAGCTATCATCCTCAGGCTAATGGATTAGTCGAACGTTTCCACCGTCAACTCAAAGCCGCCCTTATGTGTCATCCCGAGATGAATTGGCTACAGGCACTTCCCATCGTCCTCCTTGGCCCCGTAGCGTTTTTCGGGAAGACCTCAAAGCCTCGTCTGCAGAATTGACATACGGACAACCACTTCGCCTACCCGGAGATCTGATAGATTCTCGACTTGAAATTCAACTCGAACTCGACCCATCCAACTTCGTTACTCGTCTCCGTCGTCAAATGGAAACCCTCCGACCCACCTCCGCATCGAACCACTCAAACAAAAAACCATTTGTTTTCCACGACCTGTCAACATGTTTTCATGTCTTTCTTCGCAACGACACGCATCGTCCAGCTCTTCAGCCACCATACACTGGACCCTACCCTGTTCTGAAACGAACCCCGAAGTCTTTCACCCTATTCATCAACGGAACAAACACTAACGTCAGCATAGACCGGCTCAAACCAGCATACGTCATGCCCGAAACTCCC
This sequence comes from Corythucha ciliata, assembly GCA_038030265.1. Lineage (NCBI taxonomy): Eukaryota > Metazoa > Arthropoda > Insecta > Hemiptera > Tingidae > Corythucha > Corythucha ciliata. Next base: position 5,491,501 of record CM075937.1, on the reverse strand, counting down.
TCTGTCACATCATTGAATTCCGCCGGGAAGCCCAACCTCACTTCTTCGACTTGTTCAGACCGTCACGTTCACTTCGAGCATGATGGACTTCCAGTCTCCGTGGGGGGCTAGTGTGGCGGCAAAGCATCCTCGTCATTTTTATTTATTTTTTTGTGACACATGTAAAAAATTCTATTTTTTAGTTCAGTTGATTTCGGAAGAAATAAAAAAAGTTATTTTGCTTAACCTTGTCTTCAACACGATCAAAGTGGTCGAAAGACCCTTTAGGCTCTTAGACCACCAAGACACCGCGGCGAGAATGAACTATTCAACTCCGGGCTATCTCTTTCCCACACAAGTTCCACAACTCAAAATAACGCTTTGCTATTGCTGTCCAAGCTCGATTGTCTGGCATGGGCATGAATTGAGGTTGCAAATGTGTCCATATGGCTTCGCAAGTAGAATAAAACCATTTTTACTTGTTTTGAGTTCCGAGAAAAAATTGCTCCCAGGGTGGGACTCGAACCCACGACCTCCTAGTTTCGCGCCAGGCGCTCTGCCACTGAGCTAGCCTGAGAGGCTTACGCTAAGAGCGAACCCCACCAGAGAGAAACTCCCTCTCGGAACTCAAACGCACAAATCGAGTCAGTGCGTGTTTTACAATTGTTCTTTTTTCTTTATGTGTCCCAGCAATTAATTAATTGCAAATTAGACGACCCTTGTCTTAGGACTTTTCAAGGGATTACTCCCCCCTCATGCATGGTGACTAGGGTGGTGCGGTGAGGGGGGAGTATTCCCTTGAAAAGTCCTAAGACAAGGGTCGTCTAATTTGCAATTAATTAATTGCAGGGACACATAAAGAAACAAGAACAAAAGTAGAATAAACTATTTCTGAAATCGTGGATTTCCCTCTATAGAATTGCAGTGCTAGGTCTTGGAAACTGCTTCCAGTTGACATATACCTGGAAAAAATGAAGCCACTTCATTGTCTTTGTCATGATTAGCTATTCGTTCGGTGGCTGCTGCCAGTACAGTAAAATTGGCAGTTGTCATTTGGGAAGCGTGATTTTGACCAATTAAATTAATGTGTTATTAATATTATTAGTTTTTAAGCCATAAACAATAGGAAAAACTCAAAAAGTTCTCTGACGATTCCTTTAGCACAAGAAGGCGAAAGTTCAGGAAACGAAGAAGTAGAAGAAGAAAAAAGCCAAAACCCTAAAAATGTGTTTTATTTTTGCAATACTGGAAGCAGCCAATACGAACAAAGCTAATGTCTTGCGGTGCTCATGCGGTAAAATTCATGAAATTCTCCTTCAAACTGGGCTAATTCGCGAAAAACCACCACCGAACTGTGTTTCACGTTAATTAAATTATAGGGGTGTACCCAAATTCGCGTTTTTTTCTTTCTATTTCGCATGTAGTACGAAATGAGATCCTCTTCCTCCGACGAGGCGCTCAAGGCGAAAACAGAAAAATATCACTTTGGTATCGCTTGTATAAACATAGTAACGGACCGATATGTTGCGCGATATATTGCTTGTTTATCGCGTTGCTTTCATATCGTCTAGTGTGAACGCTGCCTTATAGTTATTGAACTTATCAGGGGCGTAGCCAGCCCATGATCAAGGGGTGGGCAGCCAGCCAGGCACAAGGATTCAGAGTTTGAGGGGGGGGGGGCGCACGTCTTGAGAAAAAGTGCTCGTTCGCGGATGAAATCCATGAAAAGGACATTTTCCGGCTAGTATTGAGCGAAAACACCCATTTACGGCTAGAATTGAGACATAGCGCTGATTCACGTTGAACTTGGAGAAACAAATCTGCTCATTGTTAGCGGTTGAAATTGAGAAAACACGCCAATTTGCGGTTTCGCGATCCAAAGTCCGGGCCGAAATTAAGAAAATGCTCCAACTCACGGCTTACAGTGCTCTTTTCACGGCTAAAATTGACAAAATAAATTGCGCGTTCAATGTAGAATTGAGAAAAATCGTTCATTTGCGGCTAAATTTGAGGAAAAATGCCAATTCACGGCTAAAATTGAGAAATGGAGCTCATTCACGCAGGTAAAATTGAGAGAAGGCACCAGTTCGTGGTTTCTCACACCAACATCTCGGTGAACATTGCGAAAAAGTTATAATTGACTGTTTTTATACATTTATATAGCAAGTTTGCGGGTACAATCGAAAAAGAGGGCGACTTAGCGCACAGATTTTCGAAAAAGTTCTTATTTTCGGCTAAAATTAAGGCACATTGGGGAAAACACCTATTTTAAGGTTCGCGATGCTACGTCCGGATCAAAATTAATGAAATTCGTTAACATGAGTATTATGTGGACCTTTTGAAGGGGGGAATTGCTCAAGGGAGAATTGAGATTAAAGCACGAGTTTGCGGCTAAAATTGAGAGAAAATGAATTGGCAAAATTGTCACAGTTTTTTGTTGATTATAGTGTAATTGTCGTGGCTAAAATTGAGAAATAGCGTTCATTCACAGGTTGCATTGGGGAAAAACTGTTCTTTTGCGGCTGAAATTGACAGAACGCACCTATTCGCGGTTTATAGGCGATGCCCAGTGCTGGCCGTAATTAGAATATTAAATAAAAAATGCGTTATTTCACGGTTTTTTGAGACCTTTTCACGGTTAAAATGAAAATAATAGGCTATAGTTTGAGGTAGAAATGAGAATAAAATTAAATAAAAACTTCAATTCGACGCTACAAATAGTGCTCATTCACGAGCTAAATGGGGGAGGGGGGGGATTCTGTGCAACTCCTCTTGAGGAAAAACTGGATCCACCACGCCTGTGAGCAGATTCACTGGCGAAAATAACATATGAACCATTGCTTTTTTGCAGGCTTCCAACAGGATCTGGAGGTTAGAATCGCGCCAATTCAGGGTCATCAGAGACTAAATTTGCACAGAAACGGCCACTATCCGTCAAAAAATAAATATTTGCTGGAAACCTGTCGTTTGTAGCCTTCTATATCGGATTTTTATGTCGAAAAATTGAAACTTCTCCCCCCCCCCCGCATCCCGGAAAGTGATCTTTTTGTAGCTAAACTTTGAATTTTAGACGTGGGACGGTAAGCAGAGCTGGCAGTTTCTCTCCCACCATAAGTCTGTATGGCACAGCGCGCTAAACACGATTTGAGCTAACCCAAACACACGAAATTGTGCGTCGAACCTTGCGAAAATGGGATTTTAGAGCGAAAAATCAGCAAAATCGGTTTCCAAGTTGTGGCGTCCCTTCACATTTTTACATAAAAACATCAGTTGTTCGGATTTTCTTTGTTAGAAAAATATAGACTTTCGTTCTCTGACTTACGCGGTCTCGTTTTTCTTGTACACGCTTACAACTGGTGACCCCGACTTCACTCGTAGTATTATGGCTCAACCGGCTAATGACGACGCGGTTCTAGAGCCACAACGCATTTCAAGTGTCTCCGTTCGGCTACCTCCGTTTTGGCGCCACCGGCCCGATCTTTGGTTCCGCCAAGTCGAAGCTCAGTTCGACTTACCAGCCAACCGTATCACTCAGGACACTACGAAATTCAATTACGTCGTTTCCACTCTCGACATGGACGTCCTCGAATACGTCAGTGACATCATCAACCTGG